>CM053572.1:23333254-23450149 GCA_028646485.1 Cryptoprocta ferox
TTTGCTACGAATGGCCAGATTTCATTCTTTCTCATTGCCATGTAGTATTCCATTGTATAGATGCCTTTTTTTTTTTTATAGCAACTTTGTATGAATGGGGTTATCTCTTCCTTGAAAAACTGAACATGGCTGTAAAACTATTGGGAGCTGGGGCTTTTTTTGGAAAGGGTGATGAAGATCCCACTTCAGTGTTTTCAAGGGTTACAGTTCTAAGATCTTAGGCCACTTTTAGCATTTTTGCATTTTTCTGCAATATTATGTAGTTCATCAGAGCATCCAATTTATTAGCACATAGCTATACACATATTCTTTCACTTACATTTTGTTTATTCACATTTTCTCTCCCCTCTCCCTCTCCTACCAGTCTTGCCAGAGGCTTATCTATTTCATTAGTTTTCTTAAAGAACACTGAGTTTTGCTTATTTCCCATTTGTTTTTGTTCTCTGGATTTATTTAGTTCTGCCTGCATTCTTATTTAGGTCCTTCCTTCTTGCTTCTTTGGGTTATCCCGTTTCTCTCTTGAATGTTTTAAGTTGAAAGCCTTACTCTCTTTTTGCAGTCTTTCCTAATTTCTGCAGTATTTAAAGCTATAAATTTACCTTCGAAGAAATTTGAATATGACGCACAAAATTTGATGTGTGGTATTTTCATGGCCATTCACCTCTAAGTATTTATTAGTTCTCTTTGATTATTTTTATGGCCCAACAATATTTGGCAGTATTTTTCATATGTCTATAATACATAGGATTTTTCAATTTAATTGCATCATGGTCAGGAACATTGTGTTGTGTATATGATGCTGATTTCTCTACATCTACCAAAGCTTCTTTTGTGTACTAGGATGTAATTTATGTCTGTTCCATGTATATATGAAAGTACTTTTTTTCTTGGGGATAGACTGGGACAGATAAACTACATTACTACTATCATCTATCTTTGCCTATTTTTATATACTTCAACTACTAGTGTTGGAGAGGATATATTAAAATCTTCAACTATGCTTTTCGATTTATTATTTCTCATCCTAGATCCATCAGTTGTTGCTTTATGTATTTTGACCTTATATTGTATAGAACATATATGTTCATGTTCACTATATTTTTTGATATATTATTTGTTTTATCAAAATATAACACCTTTATTTTTCCTCTTCTAATATTTAATGCCTTAAATTATTTCTTTGATAGTATAATCTATATCCAGACTTATTTTGGGTAACTTTTTTCTATCTATCCTTTCTGTAAATTTTTGGTTTTATTATCTATCTTATAGCAATACACTGCTTGATTTTCTCTTTTTAACTCAATCAGAGTCTATACTTTGGTTAATAAGTTTTAACTATTTACATTTATTATAGTTCCTCTTATATTAATATTTAATTCTGCCTTTTTTATGCTTCTAATTTTCCATATCTGCTTTTCTTCCCCCTTACTTTTTGTATATTCTCCTGGGTGAAGGTAATTTTCTTCAGCTAGTGTGAGTTATACCTTCTGTTTTTACTCTCCTAGTAGTTGTTCCTAAGTGGTTAAGAACAGTAGCTTTATCCCTTATCAATTTCTTAAGCTTTCAGTACTCCAGAAAAACAATTTCAGAGAAATAGACAGATAAAATCAAACCAAAGACACAGAGAGATGGAAGGGTAAAAGGAAGGGAAAGAATGAGGAAGCAAGAGATTAGCAAGGAACAGAAAAAAACGGAGAGAGACAGAGACAGAGAGAGAGAGAGAGAGAGAGAGAGAGAGAAAGAGACAGAGAGAGAGAATGAATGAGGGTCTGAGGGAATAAAGCCCGGATTCCTACATACCCAAAGTGTTCAGATTGAGAGAGTAAGAAAAGCTCCAGGTTTATTTGCTCCTTGTAAATGAAATGTCTCCAGACCATTTATTTCTTCCCTTGCTTGGGAAAACACTACGGATTATTTCATGATTATTTACTAAGAAGTCATGGTGTTCTAGGCCCTCTTTTTTTTTTTTTAAGTTTACTTATTTATTTTGAGAGCAAGAGAGAGAACGCAGGAGGGGCAGAGACAGAGAAAGGGAGAGACTCCCAAGCAGGCTCCACACTTTCAGTGCAGAGACCGATAGAGAGCTCAAATTCACAAACTGTGAGATCATGACCTGAGCTGAAACCAAGAGTCAGAGGTTTAACGCACTGAGCCACCGAGGCACCCCCAGGCCCTCTTTTACACTTGAGTACAAAGCTGTGAACAAGTAGACAGTCTTCTTGTCCTCCTAGAACTCACAATCAAGACAGATGATTTGAAAAGCCAAGAAAGCAGGGGAAGACGGGGCACCTCAGGAACATCCAGCAAGGAAATCCTCCCATGTGAAGTGATGTCTATGCTGAGGTGGGAAGGACAGAACTCCTTTGCCAGTGGGTGCCAAGAGCAGAGGCTGGCCTTCCCTGCCGCCGTGTTGCTGGCCACTGGTCTTCTGCACCCTGTGTGTCAAGGTGTGGTCAAGGCCACAGGGCTTGGACTTGGCATGGAGCCACTTGCAACAGCCCATTTTCTCTCAGTAAACAAGCCCAGAATTCACAAGGTCCCCACCCTGTCCCATCTCCCCAGGCTGTCAGTGGATGAGAGCAAACTGATGTCAATGTGACCACTTGGGTCCCCGGGCCGTCCTACTCCTCTGCTTCCCCTGCCTCCACACTTGCTTGCTATCTTAATTTTCTTTTATCCACAATCGCACTCACTAATTTAGACTGATCAAGGAGGAGTCTGAGGGGGTAAATCTTTGATGGAAAAGAAGCAGCTATTATTGTTCAAGGAGCTATAGCAAATCCAGTGAGGCCCACCTCGAATGCAGTCCACACTGGCTTTGGTGAACAAACAGAAGCAGAAAAGAATGAAAATGGTAGAGAAGGTTATGAGCTGCTGCTTTGGAGACAATCATCTGTGCTCAAACCCTGATTTTATCCTTTACTGTCACTGTGACCTTGGGAACACCCCTGAAGGGCTCTGAGCTTCCATTTCCTCATGGGCAAAAACATGAGTAATAGCTTTACAAGGTGGTGGTGAAGGCCGAATAACACCTTGCTTGTCACATAAGTACCAGAGCCTGGTACTTAACAAGGGCTCAAAAACGTAGTTGCTTGGTATTAGTGTGAGTATAACTAATAGTATTAGTACCATTATTAGCATTAGCATTACTAATAAAGCCCAACTAGGAAGTACCAGCAAAAGAGATAGCATCACTGTTTTCTCTAGTGAGAAAACATGCAAAGTGGCTTCCAATGGATGCATAATACCTAATCCATACTACTTACTAATCATTTCTTAAAATCGGTTTAAACAAAATACAAAAAGCTCTGGTTCATAAAGATAACTTTGTAATTAAGTATGGGGATCACAACATATTCTTTATGGACTCCTGTGTTATCCTGAAGTTCCCATGATTTGCCTCATTTAAAAATCCAGGATATCTAGTCACATTTGTATTAACTTGTCATTGTATATTCATTCATTCAATTCATTCAAAAAATATTTATTGGATGCCTAGCAGAGAAGCATTTGACAAAGTAGGCATTCAATAAATGTTTACTGAATTTAAAAAATAATTATATCTCCAGAATCTATGTTGTTTGATCATATATATACATATGTTTGATCATATGTATAAAATACCTTGATTTTTACTTTGATTCACCTATGAAACACATTAGCTGATCTATAGCCAAGAAATATGTACTTTTTGAGGATTGCTTTAGAAAATTTGCATTCCATTAAACTTCCCAGATTTCTCAAAAGGTGGAGATAAACAAATTCTTTGTAGAGTGCAATGCCATAAATGGATAAACTCACTAAACAATCATTTACATTCCTAAAACATGAGCACTTCTCTTTTCCATCTAATCCTCAATTTTTACACACCTTACTTTTTCATTTACAGTGGGAACACTCAGCGGCAATATTATTATTTGCCAAATCATTTTGGGTATTTTCACTCCAAGGCTAATCACTTCTGAGTTTAACAAAGTCAGGTTAGAAACTGAATTTGTACAACTTTTCTCCAGATCAGACAATTATAGAATACAGACACCCTTTGAATTCATGTGCCATGGAGAGAGTTAGAAATATGACAGACCATTGTCCCTGCTAAAATGCTTCCCTGAAAAAAACCTATAGGTTGACAAGTTTAATTACTCTTGATTTTTATGCCTGCCTTTTCAAAATAATGAAATCTTTGGGCCATGAACAATGTTAGTGCTTTAAAGCACAGAGATAGAAGAGAGAGGCAAAAGCTTGGGCTATGTCATTCACAGTCCCAGAGCCCAGGGGAGCTGTGCAAGGCCCTGCCAGGAGAGCCTCATGGGGTCGCCCAGCTCATGCTACCCATGCTCAAGGTACCAGCTGTAAGGGCACAAGACACTCTCCCACCCTCAACTCAATGGCTTATTTACTTAACTGTATACACTGAGGAGGCCTTGTCACATTGCAAAACAAAAATATGAAACCAGATGATTCTTTATGATCATGAGTACCTGTAAGCCAAAGATACCCATGGGCATTATGCTGAGTAAGGAAAAACTGCCAATCTCAAAGGCTTACACACCTTATGATTTCATTGACAGAGCACTCTGAAAGTGATGAAATTATAGTGATAGAGACCAGATCAGAGGTTGCCAGGGGTTAGGGTTGGGGGAAGGATGTGACTGCCAGGGGGTAATATGAGAGCTTCTTAGGTGTGATGGAATAGTGTTGTGCCTGGTTGTGGTAAGTTATTCAATCTACATATGTGATAAAATATCATGGAACTACACAAACACACACATACTCACACATACCGGATCACTGGTAAAATCCTAGGATGGTCTGTAACTTACAAATGCCAATACCATTTTTCTGGTTTTGACATTGCACTATAGTAGCATAATCATCACTGGAGGAAGCTGCATGAAGGATGCATGTGACCTCTCTGCATTAGTTTTACAAATTCTTGTGAGCCTTAAACTATTTAAAAAAAATTTTTTTTAAGATATTGATATCCTAGGGGCACCTGCATGGCTCAGTTGGTTAAGTGTCTGACTCTTGGTTTCAGCTCAGGTCATGATCTCACAGTTCATGGGATCAGGCTCCACGATGACAACAGAGCCTGCTTGGGATCCTCTCTCGTCCTTTTGCTCTGTGTGTCTGTCTCTCTCTCCCTCCCTCTCTCAAAACAAATGAATAAACTAAAAAAATAAAAGATATCAATATCCTTTACCAATACCCTTCCATGGGGCCAAGAGAACAGCTTTCCTCGCTGGAGAACAGAAATGTTAACACAGGCTTTACCTGAATTACTGACAGCAAGAGGAAAGTAGGCTTAGCTGTCACACAGATAGTGGTAATAGCAACTGCCATGCTTCAACAATGGAGGAGTTAGTTCAGAAAGGGGAGTTTTCCAGTGGCTTCACTCCACAATAGAGAAGTTTGAGCAATAAGACTGTTCCAGCCTCAAGTGCTCTACCACCTGCTGTGGGTGACAGTCAGCAGGGCAACCAAGGTAAATGTAAGCAGCAGGGCTCCCACCAGGGCCTCTAACAGCTGACACAAGCTGCAGGGTCTGGAAGCCAGGTTGCGTTTCTGAATAAAGCCAGGAGCTCAGCCTGGAGAGAAGGTGCATGGAGCCAGGCGTAGGTGTGGGTAGACGTGGCCTGGTTGCCGGGAACAAATATCTGCAGGACTATTGTGTGGGAAATAGATTAGACTTGCACTATATTAATCCTGAGGGCAGGTCTTGTATCTGTAGGAAGAAGCTAGACGAAAGCAGTTTTCAACACAATATAAAGAATTGTCCAACACACCTGCTTTGACAGGTAATAAGTTCCCAGACACTGGGGATATTTGAACATAGATCAAATGACCATCTGTTGAGAATGCTGTAAGGGGTCCCAATCAAGGGCCCCCCCATCCCACTTCGAGAAGATGATACTAACAATGAAGACACTGGAGGTGGGCGACCCTGATCTTTTCATTCAAGGGCAGCCCCCTCCCTTTTAAGTTTTTAACTTCTTAAGTATGTCTCTGCTTCCTTGAGCCCATTAACCCTTCCGTGGTCCATCATGTCCCTAAATAAATCTCACTCCCCAGCAGATCTACAGGCATCTTGTTAAGAGAGACACAGCCTCTGCTGCTCCCTCGGCCCCCACAGAGCCTGGCACGAGGTGGGTGCAAAAGGGAAACTCTGTAAACATGTGAAGCGTGGTGAATAATGGCTGTGGCATGCCCAAGGCAAGAAGCCAGCCCGGGTGCCTGCTTGAAGTCCTCTCGCACTGGGAGTCCATATATTTTATGACCTCAGAGTGCTTCCTGGCACAGACTCCCCCCAGTGGACATCCATTTCTCCTTTGCAGCTTTGTCGGTGTTTGGGTTTTCTACTTAGTTCTCAATGAACTAGCTATCATAGTTATAGCTCCCTAGGAAATGCTATCCAGTAACTCTGTCAGAGTTTTTATTTGCTTGGATGGATCGTTTTATTTCAGCAAGGTGTTTTATTAGCTTAGAGAGTCATGAATCACTTCAAAGGTAGATGAAAGATGGCCCAATACACACAATTTTATATGAGATGTTGTTCTTTCTAGGGAAGATCATGCCTCCTTGATTAGGGATTGAGACCAATTCAGTGTCATGCAAATGATGAAAACCGAGCCACATCAGCATATCCATGCACCCACCTGGCCAGAGAGAAGAGGCTGACTCTAACACCCATCTGGGAACCACCACTCAGGAAATCTTGCCATCAACAGTGTAGGGATGGCCCCAAACTGAGTCATAGGAGGCTCCTCTCTGAAGCGTATGTCCTCTTGGACTCAAACCACACCACTGCCTAAGACTCCACGAAGTGTGAGAATGGCTTTGAGAAAAGATTGGAATTAGTTAGGATAGGCTCTGCTATGCTGCAGAAATAACCTAACCCCTTAAATCTCAGTGGCTGAACCCAAGAAAAGTCTATTGCTCATTCACATCAACGTTCCAATGAGATGGGTCAGGCCACATTTCATGGTGACTCAGAAATCAACCCTATCCCCTTTTATCTTGTCACAGCAGGAAGAGGAGAGGGAATAAAGAATTCCTCCTTCCTTCTTTTCTTCTCCTCACTCCTTCCTTTCTTCTTCCTTTCTTCCTTTTTTATTAAGACATTATTTTTTCAGAACGGTTTTAGGTTCAGAGCAAAAGTGAAGGGAAGATACAGAGACTTCCCATATGTCCCCTGCCCCCCGCACATGCATCACCTCCCCCATTACCAACACCCCCCCATCACAGTGGTACCTTTGTTACAACTGATGAATCTACACTGACACATCATGATCACCCCAAGTCCATAGCTCACATTAGGGCTCACTGTACCTCCTATGGGTTTGGACAAATGTATCATGACTCTGTCCATCATTATGGTATTGCACAGAGTATTCTCACTGCCCTTAAAAATCCTGTGTTCCACCTATTGATCTCCCCCCAACTCCTGGCAGCCAATGATCTTACTGTCTCTATAGTTTTGCCATTTTTAGAATGCTGTGTCATTGGGATCATACAGATATAACCTTTTCATATTTCAGTAATATGCATTTAAGATTCCTCCATGTCTTTTTATGGCCTGACAGCTCATTTCTTTTTAGTGCTGAGTAATCTTCTGTTGCCTGGATGTACCACAGTTTATATATTAATTCACCTGCTGAAGGACATCTTGGTTGCTTCCAAGTTTTAGTAATTGTGGATAAAGCTTCTATAAACATTTGTGTGGACTTAAGTTTTCAACTCCTTTGGGTAATTACTAAGGAGTGTGACTGCTGGACTGTATGGTAAGACTGTGTTTGGTTTTATAAGAAACCACCAAACCATTCTATGCGTCATATTTCTCGCCAATTAAAAAAAAAGATAATAACTAAAGGAATAGTCTGTAAGATGCAGCAGAATCTTATCTGTCAGCGAGCCAGCCAAGCTGCTCAGATATTATATTATACTATTATAAAACTCATGTTATAGCATCTTCAATGTAAAGAATCCCATCAGTGAGCAAAACACTTTTCTTTCCAATCCTGTTTAATTAGGATATTGATGGAACATATAGAATTGTGTCCCCATAACTACTTTTAAAAAATGTATTTGGAAGCCTTGAAAATAATGAATTATAAAAGAAAGTGAACGCTTATACTTTTTTCTATTTTATTGTTCTCTATTCCCTGAAAAGCCTCCAACATCACATTTCTATAGCTCAGAATAGGATGTATTTTCCCCTTAAAACCTGTAGGTATTCTAATTATATGTAAATCACTTCACAGAAATAAATATCCATGGTTAAGGGATATTTAAAATGTTAAAAGCTTCTTCTCAACTGTTCAGTTTGAAAAAAAGAAAGAAAAGTCTATTTCTAGAACCCTGGTGGCTCTGAGCACCATGTTTCCCCTTTCGTGCCTGCACATTAGAGCCTTCTCCTGCAATGCCCTGTTTTCCTGGGCTGTTCTCCTCTCTGAAACACCTCAAGTGGGGATTGCAGTTTGAATCGGATTTTGAAGCAATTCCATGCTAATCTCCCTTCCCTAACAGTGAAAACTTTTTTCCCTTGTATTCAGAATCAAAACACACAGCGGAACAAACAGAACACAATTTAAGAAAGTTGTTCCCATACTAAAAACCATTTTTTTTTAAGTTTTACTTATTTATTTTGAGAACGACAGTGCGAGTGGGGGAGGGACAGAGAGAGAGGTAAAGAGAGAGAATCCCAAGCAGGCTCTGTGCTGTCAGTGCAGAGCCTGACTTGAGGCTCGATCCCACGGACCGTGAGATCATGACCTGAGCCAAAACCAAGAGTCGGACACTTAACTGACTGAACCACGCAGGAGCCCCTGAAAAGCATTTCTTTAGTGCTGTCCTCTCCTTGCTGAAAACATGGCTACAACTGTATTTTTAAAAAATCATTATTTCCCCAGTATCTGAATTCTGATCTACTATAGTCCCTTGGTCATAAAGTTCATCAAAGTCCTAAAGATTCCCAAATTCCTATCTCCACCCCTGAGTTCTCCGCTGACATAGCCAACTGCCTATTTAGTATCTGTGCTAGGTTATTGCCTAGGCATTGTAAACTGAGCATGTCCAAAACCTAATTCCTGCTCCTCCCCCCACTCCTCCATCTCAACGAAGGGCAGCATTGTGATTCTGGTTTCTCAGGGCAAAAGCCTTGCAGTCACCCTTGTTTCTTCTCTTACTCTCACATTCCACTTTCAACCCATCAGGTAAGCTCTGTGGATCCCTCCTTCAAAACTATGTCCAGAATGTAACCTTTTGTTACAACTTCCACCATTATTACCCTAGTCCAAGCCACCATCATCAGCTGCCTGAGTCTTTGTGACTGACTTCTTTCTTCCTGAGTCTGACCTTGTCCTCCTACAATCTCATTTTAACACCACAGCCAGAATGGTCCTATTAAAACATAGAGAGGATCATGTCTCTTCAGTGCTCTAAACCCCCTATGGCTTCCCATATCATCCAGCATCAAAGCAAAGTCCTTAAAATGGCCCATAAAACTCTCTTCAACCTCACTGCCTACAACTCTCCCCCAACTCAGCTCAGATGAGCAAGTTTGCTCTTCAAGCACACCAGGCCTATTTCTACCTCAGGACCTTTAAACTGGCTGTTCCTTTGCTTGGAGTGCTCTTGCCCAGATATCTGCAAGGCTCTCTTACCTCCCAACATTTCTGTTCCGATGTCATCGTGACTACTTCTAGGTCCAACATCCTCGTTCCCAGCCCTCCTCCCTTCCCTGCTGCATTTTTCCTCACATTACTCACTGTCATCTGACACACTTTATATTGCACATGTTCCTTATTTTTCCCACTAGAATATACCTCCCCAGGCGGGGGAGGGCAGAGACTTTTATCTGTTTTTCTCACTTCTATGTGCACTCATTTAGAACGGTGCCTGTCACACAGTAGATACTTAATAAATATTTGTTGAATGAACGAACAGAAATTCTATTCAGTTGTGAATCAATATGTCCAGATTAATCAGGGACTCATTTCACCTGTCATGCCTGACATCTCTTCTCACTTTCATATTTGTGGTGAGTGAACCAGTGACTAGCCAGGAGGCTCCGTGTGCCAGCACTAGCCCAACTGATCCTAACTGGGTCTAACTTTAAGGAAGGTTTTCAACAACTAAATGTACTTATCGACTGTGTGTTACACAGTAGAATTTGCTCCTGAGCTGGGCTCACCGCACTGGGTCAGTCACTGTGGACACCTTCGTGGAATGGGGCAGGGATCAGCACAAGCCTGTCATATCAGGGACTGAGGGACTCCCTGCAAGACCACTGATCCTGTGAGAACAAACTGCTGCAAGCATCAGAGGGTAGGAGTGATTCTGTATAGAGACGTGTGGATACCATGGAAATTGGACCTTCTCCAACTCCTCTGTCTGACCAGGAGAGTGTTGTAACTAAAGATGTGGATTTGTTTCACTAAGTGCTGGCACACCTGTTCCTGCAGACAAGTGGATGAAGAAGACAGAAGCAGCATCTCTCCTCTGCCATAAATGCCACACAGCTTCGTCTCCTTCAGGCCCAGGAAGTTGCAGGTGTGAACTAGTCTGTGAGTCCAAGAGGTACACCCAGGGGCCTGCCAAAATATGCAGGAAAGACACAAAGCCTGGGTGGCCAGGGCTGTGCAAGACCTTCTGACATATGGGTTTTGCTATCATGGCCTCATGAGCATGACTGGCTGGGCTTGGGGACACTTGGGTCCCCTGTTGGCTGAAATCCAGCTCTGATAGAGCCCTACATGTTCTCTGCCTGTGGCATCATCATGCTGGAGACGAGCCTGTGACTGTTGGGGGTGATGACAGCTGACACTAAAACAAATAGGCATCCCATCGGGCATACTGCTCTCAGACAAGACCCCCCGAATTCCAAGATGGAATGAAGCCTTACTAAATATGTTTCCAACAGAAAGGGCAAAAATGCTTCCAAGTTTCATTCGCTCTTAGGGAATGACATCTAGAAAGAAAATGAATCAGATGAAAAGCAAAAGGCAAATTATGACATTAAAAATTCATTTCCATTTAACAAATTTGCTATTAGCATCACAATTCAGGATATTTTCATAATTAGAGAGCCTCATATAGGTGGCATAATTGGATGCCTTGCTGATAGGATTTAAGCAGCATCAGAAAAATCCCTTTTCTAAAAGGGCTTCTTCAATAACCTAAGGTCACCCAGTAGGGTTAGACATGCTGACCCTCTCTGGCTCCTCTTCTAAATACACATTCCTGGGAAGGAGGAATAGCCACTCAGTTCTTCCTGGCAAGTGGGGGGAGAGCAAAGTAGGGCCCCAAATCAGAGGCTGAGTATGGGAAGTGAGGCTCCAGGCAACCACCCTGCACCCAAGATTCTCATCCTCTCTCACTGAGGGCTTCTTCACAGCCTGGCCTGTTTCTACTGAAAACCAAAGTACTCAGGAAGACTATGCTTTTGTGATTTCATAGAAGGGATGTGACAGTCCTCAGTGCTCTGGCATCAGGAAGGGCTGCATCGTGCCTTACTCTCTGAGCAGCTCCAGCCTGGGGCACAGTTGAGGGCCCACTAGGTCCCCCTGCCTCTCTTCAGCCAGGTTCCTACAGGCCCTCGGGAAGATGTAAAGGCTTCTGTTATCATGTTATCTCAAATACCCACCCTGACACTTTGATAATGCCAAGGCAAGTCCAGAAGAGATCATCTCCAGATCTAGCACTAATTCCAAGGATCTGATTTCACCAGCCTGTGTCAGAGAAAGCCTGGGTATTTCTGGGACTAGAACCCCCTCCACTCCATGCCCAGGCTGATCTCCCTGTTACACCCAGAGCGACTCTGAAGTGCTAGGCTGAGCTGCTCTGCTCTCAGTTAACAGCCAGCAAAAGCTTCCCATTGAGCTCCCTGATAAAGGCACACTTCCACACCTGATATATCTAGTTGCACAAGACCTAGGTGCAGCCCATTCTCAGGCCTCCTCCCTGCTGCAGCCCACAAGGCCCCTGTGTTGCAGCTAAACACACAGCTCCCGGGGTGCCCATGTATGGAGGAAGGACCTGGGAGTTCTCCTCAGCCAGGCACCCTGTCTCCATCTCAGGTCCCTAGTCATTGGAGCTACAGCTTCAGTCTGCTTCTGAAGGATGGGACGGAAACAGAAGAAGGGCATGGGGACAGATCAAGTTAATATGCAGCAAATATTGATATTGACTGAGATTTGGCTGTTTTTCTTTAATAAACACGCCTCCTATTGCTGCAAGCCTTTGGCTGCTTTCCAGAATTTAGAAAGAGTTAATTTTGACAATTTTTACCAGCATTCTCATTGCTTTTGTGGAGGAGTAGATCTCCAGAAGTCCTTGTCAAGAAGTGCTCTTGCCAGTGAATCGATTTTTGACAATAGTGCAAAGGCAATTCATCAGATGAGGGGTAGTCAGTCTGCAAATGGAACCAAGCAATTCGATGTTCACATGCCATTATTCCACCAATAAAAATAAGAAGAACTTTGGTCCATACCTTGCACCATACAGAAAAATTTAAGCCAAGTGGATCACAGACCTATAGATGTAAAACCTAAAGCTACAAAATTTCTAGTAGAAAACATATCACAAAATCTCCCTGACCTTGGGTAAAGATAATAGATACAATGGTAAACATATGATTCTTAAAGGAACAAATTGACAAATTGGATTCCTTCAAAATTAAGAGCTTCTATTCTTCTACAACACTATTAAAAGAAGTAAAACACAAGCCACAGATTGGGAGGGAACATGTGGAAATCAAGCGTCTCATAAAGAACTTGTATCCACAGTATATAAAGAATTCTCAGTACAAACTCTCAAACAATTTAACTTTATTTTTAAAAAAATTTTTTTACATTTTATTCATTTTTGAGAGACAGAACATGAACGGGGTGGGGGGAGGGGGCAGAGAGAGAAAGAGACAGAATCCGAAGCAGGCTCCAGGCTCTGAGCTAGCAGTCACCACAGAGCCCAACACGGGGCTTGAACCCACAAACCATGAGATCATGACCTGACCCGAAGTCGGACACTCAATCAACTAAGCCACCTAGGGGCCCCTCAAACAATTTAACTTTAAAATGGGCACAAATTTGACCAGACATCTTCTGGAAAACGATTCAGTGATGTCAATTAAGCATTTGAAAAAATATTCAACATCTTTAGTCATTAGGGAAATGCAAATGAAAACCACAGTGAGATATATTACACACCTGTAGACTGACTAAAATTAACAAGACTGCCATATTGAGCATCAGGGAGGATGGAGAACCACTGGAACTTTCAGGCTACAGTGAGGTATATTCACTTATACAGCTCTTTTAGAAAACAGTTTAGAAAGTTTTTTTTAAAAAAACTCAGGGGTGTCTGGGTGGCTCAGTCAGTTTAACGTCCTACCCTTGATTTCAGCTCAGATCATGATCCCAAGGTCATGGGATGGAGCCCTGTATCAGGCCCCACATTGACAACATGGAGCCTGCTTAAAATTCTCTCTCTCCCTCCCTCTGCCCCTCCCCCACTTGTATGTATGCTGGCATGCGCGCGCTCTCTCTCTGTCTCCCTGAAAATTAAAAATAAAGGGCACCTGGATGGCTCAGTTGGCTAAGCATCCGACTTTGGCTCAGGTCATCATCTCACAGCTTGTGAGTTCGAGCCCCACATTGGGCTCTGTGCTGGCAGCTCAGAGCCTGAAGCCTGCTTCAGATTCTGTGTCTCCCTCTCTCTCTGCTCTTCCTCCACTCATGCTCTGTCTCTCTCTTTCTCTTTGTCTCTGTCTCTCTCTCTCAAAAATAAATAAACATTTAAAAAAATAAAATTAAAATTAAAAACAAAGAAATTCAAAAATACCTATCACATGTCCCAGCCACACCACTACTAGGCATTAAGCCAGGAGAAATAAAAGATTTATACTTGAATCTTCACTGAAGCTCTACAGGTAATGGTCCCAACCTGGACCCAACCAAACTATTTGTCAATACATGACTGGGTGAACAAATTTTGCTATATCCATACAATGGAATACCATTCAGCAATAAAAAGGAATAAAGTACTCATAAATGCAGCAATATGGATGATCCCAAAATAAAGATGCTAAAGAAAAGAATCTAAACAAAACAAAAAGCTCTATGAACTATATGGTTCCATTTAAAATGGAAAGCCTAGGAAATGCAACTGTATTCTATTTGCTCAATACAAGCTTACCTCCAGTGGCAGATAGCAGAATGTATTTGCCCAGGATGGGGAAGGGAGTTGACAGGGAAGGAATACAAAATGGTCCCCCAAAAAGCTTTTGGGTATGATGTATACATTCATTACCGTGATTGGTGTAATAGGGTCACAGGCATACACACGTGTCAAAACTTAGATTTTAAATACGTGCACTTTCCTGTATGTCAAGTGTTCCTCAATAAAGCCATTAAAAATGATGAAGCTTGGGACCGTAGGTCAAATCGGTCTGTGACTATAAGATCTCTTGTTACAACACGTGAAGGAATAAACACACATCCCGGTAGAGTTTTCCAGATGAACATATGGGCTTTAGGAAGCTTAAAGGCAAGATCCTACAGAAGCCTAATCTCAGCATAGCAGTAACTCTAGAGAGAGACGTATACACTGAGATAATTTTGAGTGTGGTTCTTCAATGTGGAAATAGCTATCATAAATTTATAGAAACTCCATAATGTTGTTAACATGAGTTGTACCAGTCAAGTGCTGTGAGCCTGGGCCAATAGGAAGCAAGGCTATTCCAAATGCAAAAAGTCTTCTGTATCCCTTCAGGGGCCAGGACACAGGCTGGGGAAACTTCTGAGCTACCAACATAGACATTTTCTTCACAAGTAGCCACAGAGTGTGATGGAAAAGAAAGCATTCCTCAGAGGGCATAGCCAAGGGTCCGGATGGTAAAGCCATGATCTGTGGAAAACAATGAAATGGGGCAGCATTTCCACAGAGCTGAGTTACAGTCAAATCAAGGAACACTTCCTGTCCCAGAGTCGGGAGCCCAGGCAACGTTTCTGCCCAGAAGGATTTCAGAATGATTGTGGATTAGTGGCTCGTCTGTTTCGAATGGGAATATTAATGGCTATTAGGCCATTCTGTTATGCTGTTATACTCCATCACTGTACGTTGGGGATGGAAGAGCAAGATCACGTGTCTTTTTTGTTCATTAGGTCTCCAGATCAAAAATGCTACATCTGGGTTTTATGTAGATTATAAGATCCTGGATTTTGAGCATTATGACATAACTGGATAACAAAGGGAATGAGTCTATTTTGCATGTAAAAAGGATGTGAATAATTTTTACCAGAGGGCAGACTATGGTAGACTGGTTGCACAAATGGCCCCAACTCTGTCTCCAGAGTGTGGCTTTGCAGCTCTGTCCACCAAGATGTCGCACCTATCTCCACACCCCTTCAATCTGGGTCAACTTTGTGAACGTGCTTTGCTGGCTGATAAGATGTAGAAGATGTGATGGTCTGCTAGTTCTAAGCCTTGGCTTCAAGACTCCTTCTATTCTTTTGCTTTCTTTCTTGGTTGCCTGAATGTAGCAGGAAGATTAGCCTGGGCTAGCCTGCTAAAGAATGAAAGACTTCATGAAAGACAGCTGAGAACCCTCAGCTGACAGTTGGACAACCTCCAGCAACAGTCACCAGGATGACCTATAGTTAATCACATAACTTGGAGAGAGTCCCACTAAGACCAGAAAAACTGTCTAGATGAACCCTATCTAGATTGTCAAACTGTGAGCTAAATAGTGCTTGTTTAAGCCACCACTGTTTGTTACACAGCACTAGGTAACTGATATACACGCATTATCTTTTTAAATCCTCACAACAACCTAAGAGATGGGTGCTTCTATTATCCCTATTTTAGGGAATACTAAAATACTAACACAGATAACACTAAGGTTTAAAGCAAGTTTCGCAACTATCTAAGGTCATACAGGTATTGTAAATGACTTTCTAGCCATCTGTGTTCCTGTTCCTGTTCTCCTTCTAGGCACTTCATGGGACTGAAATTTGGGTACCTGATTTGGACAATAAAACTCAGGTGGAGTTGTGCCTGGGTGGCTCAGTTGGTTGAGCATCCGACTTCACCTCAGGTCATGATCTCATGGTTTATGAGTTCAAGCCCCGCATCCAGCTCTGTGCTGACAGCTGGGAGCCTGGAGCCCACTTGAGATTCTCTGTCTGTCTCTCTCTCTCTCAGCCCCTCCCCTGCTCACATTCTCTCTCTCTCTCCTTCAAGAATAAATAAACATTAAAATAATAATAATAAATTTTTAAAAAATCAGGTGTAGCAATGTTTGTTACTTCAGGATAAAGACCATAAAAGAAAGGCACAATGTGCCACGTTCCCTCCCTCTTGCCACAGAACTTAGCAATGCACCAAGCAGAGAATGCCCCTTCAGTTGAGGTCCTCTGAATTTGAGGACAACCTCCAGCCACAATGAACATTACACATGACAGTGAAGTAAAACCTTTTCTGGGGTGAAAACTGAGATTTGGGATTGTCACTGCAGCATAGCCTCACCCAACCTGACCGATACAGTGGCTGAGACAGGATTCAACCTCCTATCTGTGTGATTCCAAAGCCTGTGCTCTTATTCCAGAATGAATGGGTCAATACATGACTCTGTCCAAAGGACAAGACCAAGGGTGCTAAATGAAATACAAAAGAGAGAGACAAAAAGATGGAAGACAACAAATCAATGCAAATGAGTCAGCAGAGGTCAGAGGAACAAATTTCCTGTCCAGATTTCAAAGAGAAGGCAAAGCATCTAGGGAGGTGCGTGGAGATGAGGTTCCTCCCACCACAGCATTGAGGCGGAGTGGAGGAGAGCCCCGACTTCTGCCTCCCGTCTGAAGGTATGTGGCAGAAGGGGCTCACAGCAGGCCCTACCAACCTAGCTGTAAGCACAGGTGGGGTGCCTCCAGCACCTTCCATCTGTGCTTCAAGAGGCTCAACAAGGCACCAGGCAGCTGAGCAGTCCTGGACTGTTGGTGCCACCAGGGGTCCCTCCCATAGTTGGGGTGTCTCCTCCTGCCCCAGCCACCCTGGTGTCTGCACAGAGCTGGGTCTTCCTCCTCTAAAATCAGGACAGCTTCTCAGCATTCCTGCCACCTGAGCCTCTTCAACTCAAGTCACCAAGATCACGTGATTAACCAACTCAGGCCCTTAATTTGACATCTTACGATGTCCATCAGCCACTGGGAATTCAAATTCAACTCATCAACCTCCACGTGGAATTCTCCAATTTAAGTGACTTTCCCAGATACCAAACTTTAATTCCATGCAAATCAACAAATGCTTATCTAGGGCCTCTTATGTGCACAGAGCTATGGCCAGGAAATAAATAAAACATCCTCTCTCCCTCCAGGGACTTGCAATCTAGTGAGAGAGGAAGATATAAGTAAAAGGGGCCATAATTCAAGGCCAAGTTTGATAAGGGCTGGAAGAGGGACAAAGGCAATAAGAAAACAGGGCGGGCAAGATCCAAACTCCCACATTCCTCTCAGTGCCAGAACTTTCTTGTCTATTTGTGCCTTTACTATAATTTTTCTACAATGCAATGCTTGCTTTTGTCTCGATCACAGCATTAGGAAGCTAATAAAACTTTTATAATCACTATAGCAATAATGACAGTGCAAGACAGTGATATAGCAACAACAGATGGGTATTGTTGGGGGAGGGGTGGTGCGGGCCCCAGAGCTCCCGGTGGCTCTACCATCCCCCTCTGTGAGTGAAGGGCTTGTACATTGATGTCCACAGACTGCTGCTTCTATCCTGCCAAATTCTAGCATACGCACCGTCTTGGTACTCAGGAGTGTTCTACCTGGCCACTAAGTAAATGCATCAGCTACATAATGATAATTTGCTCCTCCATGAGATATTTTCCCTCACGCACTTCAAAGCTTTCAGCTATCTTTTTAATGGTGGAGGTCACTGCAATTCTGGCCTTCAGATAAAAGGGTGCTGTAGTGTTATCATTTCTACTACTACTGGCAACCGTTAAGGATCCACCTCACACACAAAGTAAGGAAAAGGTCCTCCATATACTGTAATAAATAAGGAGAGCAAAACGCTACTAATTCAGATCCCATTAAGACAAGAGAAATCTTGACAAATCACACAGAGAAGGAAACAGTAAAGGCCAAGGAGCCTCATGCGTGTGTGCGTGTGTGTGTGTGTGTGTGTGTGTGTGTGTAAAATAGCACAGACCTCTCTCCTTCAGCTGCCTGGAGATCACAGATGGTGTATGCCAGAATGCCAAGCCCAGCACACAGTAGGTGCTGAACAAATGCAAACTGAACACAATTAGAGCAATTACATGAGCCGTGTGGGTAAAGAATATGGAACCTGCTCATAGGCATCAGGGGAGAAAATTGAATATTCTTCTTGACATAAGCTGGTGGATTTCTCATTATAATCACATATTCATTAATTTAGCCAAGAACTCTATTCAATACACATTTATTGAGCCCATGGCATGTTTCCGGCACTAGTCTAGGTAGCTGGCTTACTGCAGTGAGCAAGTCCTACAGGAGACTGCATTCTGGTCTGACACAGACAATGAAGTAGCAAACCTAAAAATCAGGCTGCGGGGAGCGCCTGGGTGGCTCAGTCAGTTAAGCATCCGACTTCAGCTCAGGTCATGGTTTCACGGTTTGTAAGTTTGAGCCTCACGTCAGGCTCTGTGCTGACAGCTGGGAGCCTGGAACCTGCTTCAGATTCTGTCCCCTTCTCTCTCTGCCTCTCCCCCGCTCACACTCTGTCTCTGTCTCTCAAAAAATAAATACATACTAAAATAATTTTTTAAATCAGGCTGTGAGTCCTTCTATGAAAAAAAAATCAAACAGAGATGTGATGGTACCTGGGGGAGTGGGTGTGACTAGGGGGTCCAGGAAACCCTCTCCAAGCAATGACACCAAAGTGGAGACCTGAATGATTAGTAGGTTCTTTCCATGATTTCTAAAAGAATAGCATTAGGGCAGAAGGAACAGCTTACACAAAGGATCTAATGTGACAAAGGGCTTAGAATGAAAAGCGCAACATGGAATAATTTAAAATGGAGAAACACACAAAGGTGTTATTTGTCCCAGTGTCTCCCAATGGCTATGTGAAGGAGTGGGCAGAAGTTCCCTGAAACCCAGATGGCAGTGACAGCATGTGGGTCAGACAGGACAGGGCCTCCTGCTCATGTTGGACTTGAGGCAAATCACTCACCTCTCTGTCCGGCGTTTCCATCTGAAGAAGGCTAATGCCACTGCCCCTCAGGGGGCTGCTATGGATCCCGTGAGATGACCTGTTCTATCAGTATTAGAGCTGTTTGCTGTCAGTACCCAGCCCTGTGCAGAGCCTGGCGACAGGAAGGAAAGAGTCATAGGCACTTCCTTTGCTTGGCCAGTAGAAAGCCCTTTGCCAAGTTCATGCCCAGGACCTGAGACGTGACCCTTAGAGGCTGATTTGCAAAATAAGCCCAACAACCTCACCCTAAATTGGCTGGGACTGTGAATACATAAAAACAAGAAATACACAAAAATTGAGTGGGGGTGGTCCATGAAAAGAGACTCCTGATCTCACTAAGTGAATCTCAGTGAGCATCTCAAGTGAGAGAGAGCAGAGGGGTGTAAGGAGCCACCCACATTTGCCAACAGCCTCCACAGTGGGGACCCCTGCTGTCTGGCCTCAAGGCCTGGCAAGACCGCAGAGTCAGCTCAGGGTGTCTGACAGGCTCTGGGACCAGCTGCCATGGTGGGAGACCCACCCACCCGAGGTGACTTCCCCATCCACATACAATGCCTCCCAGGCCCAGATTTCATGACCAGACCCCAGGGGAACAGGGGGCCCTCAAATGTATGACTGGATTAATCATCATTTTAATGTCTACTTGTCCACAGGATGTGAGGCATTTACAGACCACAGCAAAATACAAGAGGGGGAGGGGATCAATATCCATTCATGATCTTTGTTTTCCTAGAAATATCTTCTCCTAAGGGTGCCTAAAAAAATTCTAACACTGCAATTAGTGTGAATAAAATGAGGTTTACATTTTTTTTTTAACTGTCATATAACCCCATGGGCTAACACCGCCTCTGGGATGTTTCTGGATACTCTTCAATCACTTTCAGACAGATAGAGAACCCTTTTAACAATACCTTTTGTTAAAAAACACTTTAAACTGCATGTATTCTTAGCTCTCCGAAAGTAATCCGGCTTTTAACAGGAATTTTTTATTAATTAGTTTCTCCTTTCAAGATTCCGGCTCTTCAAAAATGCTTTGAAATGTAACTGTTCTCCCCACACTTTTCTTTTTCTTAGAAAAGCCTTCTCCTCAGCCTTAGAAAGAGTTGGATAATAACCAATTTGGAGCCTAACAGCAAAAAACATTAGTATTAATATTGCCAATTTTCTATTACATGAAGATTCAAGAACACCATGAGGTTTGGATTTTGACTCAATCTACAGGCTCAGATGTTTAAAAGACAGATTGTTCTTTTGGGCTGCTTAGGATAAAACTGAGTCAAGTTTGTGTCAAGCCGAAAATTAAATTGTGATTATTGCCATAATGGGAATTTCTTATACTCGCAAGCCAGTCTGTTATCAGAATCTGGAAGGGGAGGAGGGGGGAGTTCCTATCCCTTTACTTCTCCTGTCTAATTCTGTATTCTGTTTAGACTTCTGACGTTAATAGTTTAAATTACTCGGAGTACTTTTCCACCACAAGGGCTTCAGTCCTGCTTCCAAACATCTACAGATATAATGATGTGCTTTCCCAAATGCCATGAGAAGTTTTATGAACTCTTTTAAAACCCTTCCCCGGAGAAGGTGCATTTCATAGAGGAAAATGTCATGTTTCATTAGTACATTCATGCTCACACAAATTTAGACTTCGGAAAAGATAGTGCTTATAAAACTAAAACCAAAATTGACAAATTGTGCCTCTGTTGAAAAGCTGAAACCCTCCAATAGAGAATCATTCTCACACACGTCAGCCTGAATCTATAAAACATTTACTTTGCCCTCGAATAAAAATTCTTCTGCTTAGTCTCTTTTCCAGGGAGGTAAATCTAGACACCCACATCCTGAGGCCTGAAGGTCATTGAGCTGAATCTCTTAGGACCAGAGCAGCTTTATCTACGACTTGAGCCGTGCACCACGGACATGGATATGAAATCAGGAGTACCCTCTGCCCTGGCTGCCCACATGACAGCACATTCCTAACACCCAAGGTCTCTGCCACACATGGCCCTCAGAGGGAGCAGCCCATTTAGAAACCAGAGGAGACAAGTGTGGAAAGACCAGTAGCTAAAGAGCGAGGTGGATCCCTCCTACTGGAGACACCAACCACAAGCTTGTGAAATGTATCCTGCTAGTAAATAAAATAAAGCTTCACAAATAGAGATTTACATCCTTCATTTGTGATCCTAGGGAAATATCCTGTTTGGGCCCAAGCAGCCTGGGAAGTAAACACAGATGAGGAATGGTCTAGCAGAGCAATAAGACCTACAACTTTGGACTCCAAAGACAATTCGACTCCTGAATCTGCTACTTAATAGCTCAGTGGATTCGGTCAAGTTACTTAATCACTCAGAGGGTTATTGTGAGGACTGAAGAAGACGTTGTGTTTATTCATTTATTTCTTGAACAAATAGCTATCAAAAATCTACAAAAGAGCAGGGAGTATTCTAGATGCTGCCAAGACAGCAGTGAACAGAGCAATACTGTCCCAGCTCTCATGGAGCTTACATTTTAATGCAAGAAGACAATGTAATGGGATAAACAAATGAACGTAGATTCTGTTGGGTGGGTAGAAGTACAAGGAAGAAGGATTTTTAAAGCATCACCCTGGTTGTTGTGTGGAGAACAAATGCTAGACACGCAGGGAGACCTGTTCGGGGGCTGTTGTAATAAATGATTCAAACAAAAGAAATGATGCTTTGCAGGGGTGGAGGGGGGCAGCAAAGGACTAAGAGCTAGTCAGACTCTGGATTTATTTTGAAGATGAAGATGATAGCACTTGCTGAGAGCTTAGAGGTGGAGTATAAGAAAAGAGAGCAAGGATAATCCCAAGATTATAGATCTGAGCACAACCATATGAGCATCTGTACCAGTAACTGACAGGGAGAAGCCCAGGGAGAGGGGCAGGGCTCTGCATCAGCACATGGAGGGGGAAGAGGAGGGGAAGGGGGGAGGGGAGAGAGGAGATCAACAGCTCAGTTTTGGACGTGTTCATTTTGAGAAGCCTATGTGAAATCTAACTGGAGCTCCTGAGTAGAGGATTGGCTATATCTATCAGTGTGGATTTCAGGGTGAGAAGGCAGGACTAGAGATAAAAATTTGGGAACCTCCCTGTATATAAGGTATTTAAAGCCCTGAGACTAGATGAGATCACCTGGGGATGGAGTGAAGCTATGGAAAAAAAGAGAACCAGTGATTAAGGTCTACATGAGTCAATGTTTAGAGGCTGGTGAGAAGAGAAGGAGCCAGCAAAGAGACTGTGAAGAAGTAGCAGGGTGGAATCAAGGTAGGGGGAATGAGTGGAAAACTAAGAGTTATGTAATTTCTTTAAGACAATGCCCAGAAAGGCTGGGATTCTGACTTATAGGCTGCAGTATGTACTGTGGATCAGTAACCAATACATGATGTTATTTCCCCCATAGGCAGAATATATGTCTGGAATCAAAGGGTGGAAGTGAAGTGGCTCTTCTCATTACACTGAATAATTCATTCACAGAATTTTTCTTTCCACGCTTGTAGATTTGATCTCTGCTGTTTGGAAGTCATGGAACTCAAGGGAAGAATGTTCGCCAGAGTCACAAAAGAGATGCTGCTGAACTGGAAGGTGATGCAACCCCTTGGCCAAGGAGGCTCTCCTGGAACTAACAGAGCACTGGTGTGCTGGGATTATCCATCCTGTGTGCCAAGGGGAAACTGTGTGGGAACTCCATAGAAGGGTAGGAAAGTCTAGGAATCAGGGGATTCTCTGCAGCACTTCTTGGCACTTCCACATCTGTCTCTAGGTCATGGAAAACTACTGTAACCAAAAAAGATGGTACCCTTGCAGATTAATGCCTTCAGGAATGAAGATTTGGAATACCCATCCATAAAGAAGCCCAAATAGTTGAAGGTGAGGGAATATGGGAAAGAGCCAGAGGAAAGAACCGTATTTATTGGGTACCCGGGTGGCTCAGTCATTAAGCATCTGACTTCGTCTCAGGTCATGATCTCACGGTTGGTGAACTCGAGTTCCACCTTGGGTAAGCTTGATCCCTGATTCAGGTGAGCCCTGCTTCTCTCTCTCTTTCTCTCTCTGCCCCTCCTGGAATTCTCTCTCTCTCTCTCTCTCTCTCTCTCTCTCTCTGCCCCTCACTCATTTACATTCTCTCCCTCTCTCAAAAAAAAGAAGAAAGCAAGAAAGAAAGGAAGGAAGAAAAGAAGAAGAAGAAGAACAACAACAACAACAACAACAACAACTGTATTTATCAGTTGTGGAATTGTGACCAGTTACAGAAACACAAACTATAGCAGCTGTGGCTATTTTCTTTCCTGCCTGTTTATATGTATACATAATAACTAATTTCATCTTTCTCTGCTCTTCTTTCCCATATTTTAAATGCAGAATTACTAGTGGTCATTAGTTCAAAATTTAGCCTTGACATTATGGATAGGTGAAATCATAACTGAATTAAAAGACAAATTAGTTTTGCCAGGTATGGATACAGCGACGGTTAAGCATTTGTGTCTCACCCTTCTGGGGAGAGAGCACCTTTATTTGTACAAAGGACAACTACATCTTTGTATGGGAACACACAAGTCATACAGAAGTTCACAAATGTGTACATGAGCTTGTGTGTGTGTGTGTGTGTGTGTACGTGTGCGCGCACGCACGTGCGTGGATGCTGCATTACCAAAGTGGTGGACTATGCCAGTTGATAAGCTACTGACTCTCATCCCTAAACCTCTATTCCATATTCTGGTCTCTGGTACCAGTGCCTGAATAGGAGACTACAGTGCCCCCGTGCTTCCTGTATTCCTGCTAGGTTTTAGCAGTGGAGGGACTAAAGGGAAGTAAGAAGGCTGGAGAAAGAAATTTCTTGTGCCAGTCAGCCTCACCCCAGTAATAGCCTTCACCTTGGCAGTGGCTGTTGATTCTAATACTACCTGAGCAGTGCCCCTCCACAGATGTCTGAGCCCCAGCCCCACAAAACCTCCTCCAAGCCACCAGGTTCTCACAGCCTCCTTCTGTCTCTTCTGGTCCCCAGCCATGGGGATCACAGTGCCTTCTGCCATTACGATCAGTAGAAACACATCAAGCACAACACCCTGCTATGGTCTCAGTCTCCCTGATGGGATCCTACCTGGACTCTGATGAGAGAAAGCCCGTGATCAAGTTTATCAAATGTTGCTAGAAGACGGAGTCTCCACTACTGGATCTGGAAGTCTGGGGTGCAAAACCTTTCCCTAGAGAAATGCCACTAAATGGCAGCTGCCACTAGTGCTATTATCATTGTTGTTATTACTACTTTGGTCCATAAGATAAGTTTGCCTGGTCTCACCTCACAGCACCATCAGACTGGCCTTTAGCAATCGGCCCCTGTCAAACAGAATGGGCCACGGTGGTATGTATGACCCAAGTGAAGAGAAGATGGTAGAGAAAGGAGCACAGGGCAGGCCCCTTGTCCTCAGGCACATGAAGCCCAGCAGAAGGAGAAGCTGGGGGGGGGCGGTGGGGCGCAAGACCTTGTCCAGAGATTCACTAAAATACTCAGCACAGAGCTGTGCTCAGAGCTAAGATTTACGAGGATGGGACGGTAAGGATATAGTGCTAGGTCCCCTGGGGAAAAGATACAGGCAGAGTCTTGAGGAATCCTTGTGCAGACTTCCTAGGAGCTCTCCCTCCCACCAGGGCTCACCAAGAGCTTACTCTTGCCCCACTCGGGAAGACGAGCATTGTGTGTGATGTTTTTGCCCTAGGAATCTCATCGAGAGCAAGGTTTTTACCGGGGATGGGTCACACAGACTCTTTCTGTCTAGCCTGTAGCAAAATTCCATGTTCCTGGGAGGCACACAGGAGTTCATCACAAACCACATTGTACAAACACCTCAGGCACAGTAAGCCACCTTCATCATTTAGGGCAAGTTTCAGATCAGTGTAGGGAAGTGTGGACCAGCCAACTTCCCAGATACCAGCTAAGTACAAAACACAAGCCGGCCTTTCTAAGGATAGCAGGGTCGGGCCTGCATTCTTAACTCCTTTCTGCGGTGGGAACTGGGGTCCCTTGAGCATGAGGACATGTTCTTGAGGCGGTTCTCAGCAACCTGGGCACCCAAACTCTTGCAAAGCCCTGAAAGATGAGCCTGTCCCTTGTGCAGCTGGGAGGGGAACTCTGGGGCACAGGCTCAGAGATAACGAAAATGACTGGATTAACTCCAGGTCTCACATGAGAATCCCTGAAAGTCAACTCTGAGAGTGCCTGCAGGAAGGTCCCAGTCAGACTCTTATTTGCAGAACAGGTGTGTGCTCAGGTCCTCAGTGGGTTGGAGCTGCCCTTCCCCACAGGAGCTCTCTGCACACAGGCCCCTGCCTGTCCCTTAGCCCCACTGACCCCTTCCAGCCCCAGGTCCAACCAGATTACAGGCCCTACTTTCCTGGACAATGGTGACAGCTCTTCATCTCTACCCTGGGCACCCTGTGTCCCTCGCCCTCCAACCACATAGTTTCCAGCCTCCACCTTGCCAAGGGTCTGCTCTGGGGTGACCACAACCAGGTAAGGTACATGTATGATCATGGATAAGACTCAAGAGAGCTCAGAAAAAAAGCCACGATGGTGACATGAGCTGGGATGTCAGAGTAACAAGTAGGGTCCCTCTTTTATTTTTATTCCATTGATCATAAGTTTGATTATTTTGAAAAACTTTTCTTTGCTGGTTCACCACAATCTATATAAAAAATCCCAGAACCCATTCCACAGAAATGTCACAGTGTTTCAGGCCTTCCCATCCATCCATCCATCCATCCATCCATCCACATTTTCATCATTTATTCAACATTACTGACACCTACTCTGAGGTCTTGTGCTGGAGCCTGAGATGTACAAATAGCACACCACTCTCTCCCCACCTCCGCCCGGGAAACAAGGATTTCCACCAGAAATGTAACACGTGAGCATAAGGGCATTAGGTACAGCTCCAAAAAGGATCCTCCCTAAGGAGGTGGCCCTCATCATTCCAGCCCTACCCCATGCCACTTCCTCCAGGCAGACTTCTGGGGATGCCTGTCAACCTAAGGGAGCACATCCTATCCAGGGTTCCCATGACACATGGCCCCACTTCTTAAAGGATTACCTGATCTCATTCTCTGATGTTTTCTCATCCAAGGTCTCACTAAGGACAAGAAACAACTGATGATTATAGGCAAGCTTGATTCCCAGTGAGTTCTCAATACACAACAAATGAAATCCTCTTATCAGCCCCACAGGAGAAGTCCCCACCTTGTCCCACATTCTGAGAGGAAGGGTGGACACAAACTGAGGCAGTGATCTGCTTAGAGCAGAATAAATACTGCCATCACAATGCCCACCGTTTGCAAGGACTCACAGAATTCTAGGCCCTCTGCTGATAATGGCCCATGCATTAGTTCCCGTTATTCTCATAAGAGATACCATTTGTCACCCCTATTTTAAGCTGAGGAAACTGAAGCTCAGTGAAGGCAGTGATTTGCTCAAGGTGACATAGCTGGTCGCTGGCAGAGTCAGAAGTGAACCCGGATCTGTGGGACTTCAGCTAGAGTCCTTCTTTGTTGGGCTATGGCCTCTCTATGGAGGCCTGGATGTCTGGACGAGGCAGGGGTAGCCAGGGAAGCAGAGGTGAGCTCAGCACAGGCACACCCCAAATGAGTGTGACGGGCTATCCTCCTAAGGTAATGTTCATATGCGCCTGCGGTACAGTCCCAGTCACCCGGAGCAGGGCAAATGCAGGACGGCCAGGCAGCAGGTGCGTACAACAGCCCCAACCTCAGACTCCTTCTGCCTCTGTTTCCAGATGTCCATCTGTCCAGGGAGGGCAGACCCCAGCCAGGCTGTGGCAAGTGGTCGCCCATCCCCTGCTTTTCAGAGTGGCCCCTAAATGACATGAGATTTGGGCCAGGAGCTGTAACAAAAGCAGAGCCCACCTCCCGCCACACAGACAAATGTTGTCCAAGCTCTGGAATAAAAAGGTGACTATTGCACCCCTTCCTGACTCCAACAGCCCTGAGTCAGATGCTTCTCTCTGGAGAGACGAGGAGGAGTCGGCTGAGGCCCCACCTTGAGTCTGTGATGGGTCCCGGATATGTTAATATATACTGAAGCCAAATCTAAGAGTGATCTACTCTTTGAAAATCAAACGGGAAGCTGTCTGATCATCCTGTTGCTGAGGGAAATGAAGAAAAGTCTTGACATGACAATTGTCATTGATAATGTGCGATACTTGACTTGGTGTTCCTGGGGCTGATTATTACAAACTGTGATTCTGGAAATGCTGCTAATCAGAAGGAGGAATTGGCCTCCCTGTGAGAGGCGCAAGGCTGGGGGAAATTCCAGCAGCTGGTAGCTCCTGTGTTGGAAAATAATCTGTTGCACAAATGACCCATGACCTGCCGCAGGGTGGTCTGAGTCTCTGAAGAATCCGGCATTCCAAACTCAGACTTGGGTCCCTCTCATGTAAGAGAGACTGCTGGGAGCTGCCCCTTGGCCCCAGTGGAGGCCAAGGCCAGGACTACTGCTAGAGCTGCCCTTGAATCAGACTCAGGGGTGAGATCAGCATACCATACACAGGAAATCAATTCTCAGCATGGAGAAAGTAGCCTTTCACTAATGCGTCCATGGAAAAGACAGCTTAGCTGTGTTTACAGAGGAGACACGGGAGATATAAGACTGTATTTTCTGGTATAGTGAAAGGACCATGTGCGCACACGCGCGCGCGCGCTCTCTCTCTCTCTTCTCCTGCTCTAACCACCATACTCTGCACAAAGAAGGCCCACCCACAGTCCTCTGTCTGGGAATGAAGGGATATGGCAACTGAGCCCTTATACTGACAAGACAATCATCACAGTGGCTCTAAGAAACTCTCAGTGCAGTAAAAACCCTTCAGGGGCAAAAGTGTGAGTTCAGTCACCCAATCAGCTGTCAGCCTCCCAAGGAGGAACAGGTGTATCCCCCATTCTGGCTCCCAACTCCCCTAGCCTGGCCCTGATCACAGCACCCATCACACTGCATTTGTCATGGACTATCTTGGTCTTTGAGGGCAGGAATTGCCTCAAATGAAGGGCTAAAAATAGCATAAGCCCATGGAGAACCCAAGGAGTACGCTAAGTCCTTACATACCAGACACGAGTGCTGGCAACGTGTGCAACCGTCTACCAAAAGAAAGCCTCTAGAGTAACTATTCTGCCCTGTTCTAGGTGTCTGGGTGATGACAAACAGCAGCTGGCTGTCCCAGAGACAGAGCTTCTGAGAACATCACAACTGACCCACCATTGGTCACCACAGCCATGTGACTGGACCCCGGAGTGTCATGCGCTCCAAGAAGTACTGCATCCTGACTGGCCATGCCTGCCCTGTAGCCTGCAACACCCAAAGTCCAGCCCAGGAAAGGTAGGCTGGGGGGGTGGCCTCCTGCAGAAAGAGAATGGGGAAATGCAAAGTCCTCGGTTTAACCAGAAATGCTGGTGCCCTGGTAGAGAGACTGGGTGACAGCCTCCCTTCCCTACCATCCAGGTATTGATGTTGAGGCCACCAACTCTTCCCCCCGAAGTAGCTAAGGTCAAGATAACCTTTGGAGAAATGTTTGTTTAGCCTTTGGGATGTGGTTGAAGTCTTTGCACATCACAGAGGAGTAGAAAAATAAGATTTGACATGGTCCATATTTCCCAAGTATTTTCTAGGCGTGTCTGCTGAGGGTGGTTAGAAGCACCAGGTACAGAAACATGGCCAAGGTTTGCAGATCTTGAGACCAGGTACGGGAGAACCCTAATGAGAAAAGATGAATGTTATACTTGCTATGCAGGGAGGGCACCAGCGGACAGTTACATCTGCCATCCCCTAAATTAGACCTATTTGTTCTCATAGAATTAATTGCAGAGATAAATAAAATTTATCTTCAATATTTGGCATGTGATCTCAAAAATTAGAATTCACGAGCTCACATTTTCGATAACTCACATACAAATATAGACAAACGGATGTTTTAATGCAAATTTAATATACAGTAGTTAAATTAATGATTTTTCTCGGTTCATTTTTAATTGGGAACAAAACCTCACAGCCACACCATATAAATCAAACTCGCCCGGCGCGTTTGCGTGACAGAGAAGTCCGCACATTCAGGGGCCATGCATCAAGATCCGATCTGCTTAAAATAAATGGCTCCTGCCTCCAGCGCCAAATGCAGCATCATGTTAATGCATATTCATAACTGGGCATTTCTCTCCTTTTTTTTTCCCGTTTGTGTTTTATATTTTCTGGACTGAAAACATAACCAAGGATGTGCGTTCCCAGGGGCCCCCTGGGTCAGGAATGCTCTGTTTGATCAAATTAAAGCTGTGACAAAGCATTTTCCACTGCCCCGAATGCAGACGGGAACAGAGAAGTGCTAACCTGAGGACCTGACTTGGGTGCCGGATTCCAGGGTGGGAGCCCCTCACCCCCACCCCTGCAGGGCAGGGTGGTGGGTGCACGCAAGGAGACGGTGAAGGACAGCACGCAGGACATGGACTCCCCTAATTGCTCCCACGCATAGCTCATCTCGCCTCGTCCGCGGTGATTGCCTCTTGATTTCATGCTGGATGGCTATACTGCTACCAGGAGCCTCTTGGTGAGTTTGTGGACCATGCCAAAAAGGCATTTTTATCACCGGTTTAATGCCCCATGGCTGACAGGGAACAGGCGCGAGCGAGAAGTGATGCTATGGCTCAGGCATTAAAAGGATCATTAAGCTCCGCGTTAGGGAAAGGTCTTGTTTTCAGTTACATGCCAAATGCGGGGCTCAAAGTGACGGGTAAGCAAAAGACAGCAGCGGAGGTGCTCACCTTGCCTGGCCAGCTGCTGCCCTGCACTGCCACCTCCACCTCCTGTCCTCCCCAACACTCCCCATCCACCCAGGGTGGTTGCAGAGATAGGAGCATCTGCAGGGAGCCAGGGCTTGCACCCCAATGCCACTTACTGGTCACATGCCTCTAGGAAGTGATTCAACCCCACACCCTTTCCTGGCTTGTTGCTTCTCAGCCACCCTGAGCTCCCTAAGTTCAAAGAGACAACCTGGTACTGACCTTTTCCTTCACCCAGGTGGCTGCTCCAACCGAGCCTTTAAAAATCTCTCCCCCACGCATATCCAGTGAAGCCTTTCATTGATGCCTGGCAGAGAGAGACAGGTACTCTTTCTGTCAAGACTAATCTCTGGTCTTTCTTTCTGCCTCTCAGCATCCAGGGACTCATCATTGAGATATAGAGTTTGTGGAACATAAGCACTCAGCCAAGGGACTTGAAGCATTTAAGAAATGGGAAACTGCCCTCATGGTACAATTAGCTGGTGCGTGGCTATCACCCACAGTGATGGCAGTCTGGAGAGATGGCTCCATGGAAAGAAGAAATCAAGCCTAATTGAGGGCTGCATAATTTACGAATGACCTGGGGCAGCTGTAAATAATGAACATCCCCGAATTATTATTCATTGTTTTATTAGGCATCCTGTTTCTTCCCAAAGAGAAGCTCCGGGGACTGAGATATATTTGTGACAAGATTTAAATGGCAGCCACGTCACGTTAGTCTATGCCCCAAGGACTTGTTCCGAAGAGGCTATAAATTCTTCTCTACCAGACAGTCAGCAGCAGTGAACCCCTGACCAAGCATACAGGGCCTGTCCAGCCCTGGCAACGTCAGCCAACCAGCACCTACAGAAGCCACAAGAACCTTCCCTGGGGACTCGGCACCTTGCCACCAGGCTTCTGGATGGCAGTGTTGTTTCTTCTGCTAGAAATGTGATCGAGATGACAAACCCTAACTCTTCCCTGCTCAGTTCGAAGTTCGTGGGCTTTCAATATGGTACCTCAAAAGGAATATGGCACCTTACGCTGGGGCAAAGTCCTTGGCTGGCTGAGTTTGGAAGTGGAAGCTAAAATGGCCCAAAGAATAAAACTTCTGACCAACACCAATGGTCACTAAGGGCCCAGCACAGGCTGTGTCCACACAAAGCAAACAAATCCAAGGTGCATAGTGTGGCAGATGAAACAAAGGACGTGCGCGTGCTCGGAAACCGTGAAATGCTGTGTACCCAGAAGGGGGACCGGTACGCTTTGCTGTTGCCACAACGTGACAAAGCCACGACACTCATGCTGCTTGCTGGTGTTTCCTTTCATGCACAGACCACTCAGTGGGATCATCCAAGGCCTTTGAGGCATCCAAGGTAGTCATGACAGTAATGGAAGCCTGGAGCCACCGGACAGGTAGGAGACAGAGGAGGCAGGCTCAGGACCAGCATGGCAAGAGGCAGCCGGCCGCAATTCCCTGGTGATGGATGCATGCGAAACCAGTCCCCAGGGCTGTGCCAGCAACTGCTTTTAAAAAGCCCGTCCTCATTGTGTTCCAGCCATGCCCCTGAGGCTTATCAGCTCTGACATACTCCCAACTCATTTATTTTTCTTATTCTCCCCGCAATCACTTCTAGAGGGGCATAATTTCCCTGGCAAATGGCGCAGTTGTCAGATCACCTGATTAAGAGGTCTGCATATATTACTGTGAAATCGCCTGGTGCTGCATCTGTAGGGAGCCCCCTGGACAGCACATGGGACTCAGTCTGGGGGTTTCTGTTCTCTCCTGCGATGTCACCATAGTGACCATCCTCCACATGTGCCATGACACAGCTACCAGCCCTGGGGCCCTTGTGAGCTGTAGAAAGGTCATCAGTAAAAAGATTAACAGCCCGGACTGAGCAGCATGACTGACTGTGTGTTTAGACTGAGTTCCTTTCCTCACTACCTCTGGCCCAAGCAATGTGTGCAACCTGTCCTCAGTTTCCCGCATCTGTAAAATGGGGATAAGAGAAGAAGCCACCTCAGAGAGTGGCAGATAGGATTACATGATGTAAGAGTGTAAAATGTTTCAGCTGTGTGTGTGACACACAGTAAGGGCTTCTAAGTGTTTCTACAAATAAATGAGGCCCGTCCTCTGGGTGATTCAGTTGGTTCGGTGTCAGAACTGATGTTGGATGTGGCTAAGAAGCCATTCCAGGGGCACAGCTTGGAGAGGTGACGTGTGTGCCCATACCATGCAGAAAAATGACACTTGTCCATGCATGCTCCTCACTATTTACACAGATCACATGAGATGGACAGAAGGACTATTAGTATCCCCATTTCACACACAAAGAAACTGAGGCCAGAAGGATAAGAGAGATGACTTAGTCGAGGTTACAAGGAAAGAATAAAACCAGAGTCCCTAGACTCATCCATTACATTCACTGATGTCTACTTGATTTGGGGGCCAGGAACTGAGGTAGAGGTGACCCGGGCCCCGCTCTCAGGCAGCCGTGGTGACAGATGGGCAGAGTCCAGGGAAGTGACTTCAACCAAAGACAATTTTGCGATGGAAAGTCACTTGTGTTATGGCAGCAAGGCAGGGGGCCAGCGCTGCAGGACAGTGGTGGGTGATGAGAAGCCACCAAGGGCCCAGCATTGGAGAATGAGAAGTTGCCTGGAGGGAAGGAACAGCGCGGCAAGGCCCAGGAACACACGCACAGGGAGGGACGCAGGAAAGGGCACCATGACCTGTGAGCTGCAAGTCTTACCAGCGACTGAGCCCGTGGCCCCAGGGCACACGCAGCAGGAACTGGGATCTGTGCATCACAACTCAAGGGGTATAGACTCTACCAGAGAAAGCAGGCAAAAACCTCTTTGACCTCGGCCGCAACTTACTCACCACGTCTCCGGAGGCTAGCGAAACAAAAGTATGAACTATTGGGACCTCATCAAAATAAAAGCTTCTGCACAGCGGATGAAACAATCAGCAAAACTAAAAGGCAACCGACAGAATGGGAAAAGATATTTGCAAATGACATATCAGATAAAGGGTGAGTATCCAACATCTATAAAGAACTTACCAAACTCAACACCCAAAAAATAAATAATCCAATGAAGAAATGGGCAAAAAAGCATGAATAGACACTTCTCCAAAGTGTCCAAAGAAGCCATCCAGATGGCTAACAGACACATGAAAAAAATGCTCAACATCACTCATTGTCAGGGAAATACAAATCAAAATCACAATGAGATACCACCTCACACCCATCAGAATGGCTAACATTAACAATACAGGCAACAAGAGATGTTGGCGAGGGTGCAGAGAAAGAGGATTCCTTTTGCACTGCTGGTGGGAATGCAAACTGGTGCAGCTGCTCTGGAAAACGGTACAGAGGTTCCTCAAAAAATCAAAAACAGAACTACCCTATGACCCAGCAATTGCACTACTAGGTATTTATCTAAGGGATACAGGTATGCTGTTTCGAAGGGGCACATGCACCCCGATGTTTATAGCAGCGCTATTGACAATAGCCCAAGTATGGAAAGAGCCCAATGTCCTTCGACGGATGAATGGATAAAGAAGATGTGTGAGATATATACACACACACACACACACACACACACACACAACGGAGTATTACTTGGCAATCAAAAAGAATGAAATCTTGCCATTGCAACTACATGAATAGAACTAGATGGTATTATGCTAAGTGAAATTAGAGAAAGACAAAAATCATATGACTTCACTCATATGAAGAATTTAAGATACAAAACAGATGTACATAAGGGAAGGAAAGCAAAAGTAATATAAGGGAAGGGGACAAAACGTAAAAGACTCATATATAAAAAACAAACAGAGGGTTGCTGGAGGGCTTGTGGGAGGGGGGATGGGCTAAATGGGTAAGGGGCATTAAGGAATTTACTCCTGAAATCATTGTTGCACCATATGCGATCTAACTTGGATGTAAATGAAACAACAAATAAATTAAGAACAACAACAAAAAAAAAGAAGTGTAGACTGAACCATGCAGGGCGCCAATGACAGACTAAGGCGAGAGCAGCAGGGGGAGGTAAGATCTGCATGCTAGCAAGATTAAGAAAAATGGCTGTGCGTAAAACAGACTGAGGGAAAGAGAGCCATTTTAGCCCAGAGGCTGGGAGACAAAGTTTGAGCTCTGGGTATCCTATTTCAGTCAGCATTTCTTGAGCACCTGTTATCTGCAAGGTGCTCTCTGGAGAGTGGAGATAAGCTGTGAACAAAGAGTCCTGTCCTCCTGGAGTTTACATTTCAATCCAGCAAGAGAGGACAGACCAGGGTAGTGATATAACCAGAGGCAGACAGGTGGAGCAAGATCAGCCCACATCCAAGGCGCTTCCCAGGATGGTGAGTTTCCAAAACTCACTGCAAACTAGGGCTTTAGAAAACCTTTCACTCAAGGCTCCTGGGTGACTCAGTCAGTTAGGCATCTGACTTTGGCTCAGGTTGTGATCTCACAGTTTGTGAATTCAATCAAGCCCCATGTTGGGGTCTGTGCTCCAAGTGCAGAGCCTGTTTTGGATTCTCTCTGCCTCTCCCCTATTGTTTCTCTCTCTATCAAAAATACATGAACAAATTATAAAAAAAAAAATGAAAAAGAAAATCTTCCACTTTTTCCTCTCATAAGGGAGTGCCCCTAGACAGAAAATCCAAACAGTTTTGAGTTGCCAAAATCTTAAGGTGGTTTGTTTATACACCTTTATTATTGTCCAACTATATACATTCAACTTGCAAATCAAAGAACTATAAATGAGGATTTAGGCTAATGGTGTCAGTCCTCTTATGCACTAACTCACAAGGGGATCTTGCTGTCAATAGAGATCCAAAAATTACAGGAGCATAAATAAGGAAGACATCAATTTTCTTTTGAACCACTATTTGGTCCTCATCCGCCCAAGCTGGTGTGGTGGGCTCACAGTGTTGGGGACCCACACTCCTTCTATGTGACTGCTCCATCACCCCCACTGCTCAGGGCCTGCATGGCTCACCCCACCATGTCTGCATTCCAGACAAAATGGGAAAGAGAAAAGGAGGAAATAGAAGCCATATCCGGGGAGACACTCACATCAACTGTGCTTACTTCCCACGGACCAGCACTTAGCAAATGGCCAGAGGTAGCTGGCATAAAGGCTGGGAAAAGGAGCCGTGGGCCCAAGCTGAAAACTGATGGTTCTAGAAAGGAGGAGAATGGATGTTGGGGGACAACTTGTTCTCTCTGGCAAGAAAAAAAAATGGTTCCTGGGCTTTGTCATTGACTTGAAAATGCTTTATGACTTCACCTCAAAACAGTGGTTGTTCCTTTTTCTCATCCCTGCCATTCTGAGGACAGAACAAAGATTCTGTCGACAGAGTTCACACAAAACCCAGACAACTGGATTTAACCTTCAAGAGGAATAAATAGGTCTGACTTGAGACTTGTTTTTACAAAATTAAATTACTCTGACTTTCTCAGTAAACACATGACTTTGATGGGACCTATTACAAGGCCACAGTTCTGATGGTCGGCAGGGTGGAAACCTGTGCCTGGCCGCTCACTTCCCTTGACTTTCCTTGCTGTGCCCCAGGGGGTCTTGGGAGCCCCAAGCGGGGACCACAACACCGCGCTGAGATGTGTGCGGTGGGTGAAGGGGAATTCAAGTGCACAGCCTGGAAAACAAAATCCTGTGGGTCCATCACACTACTTGGTCCTTCAGCTTGTGGTGTGGACGGCGGAGCTCCAGCTGGAGGAGATGCCACCCAGAAAGAGAAGGGGTGCTGATACGCCTGGTCCCCCTGAACAGAGCACTGTAGCCAATATCCCTGTCACCTGCCCCTCCCCCTGGTCCCTCACATCTCCCCTGCTCTCCGCCCCACCCCTGCAGCCCCTCACACCCCACTCTCTCCCAAGTGGCACTCTTGCCCAGTCTCCTCTCTCACACCCCTCCAACCTGCCCTGGACCTGGCTCCAAAACCACACCCCCTGACAGCCCACCTTGTCCAAAACCTGAGGCAGCACTGCCCCACGCTGAGGCCAAAGAAACTCCTCTACTTGAGAGTAATTGCATAGGTCTGGAAAACACTGCTGAAGAAAATTCATAGTGGCCAACAGCTAGTCCAAACCTAGTGAAGCTTTTCAATAAAATTCCACTCTTCTCACAAGAGCCTCTGTGGACTCAGGTACAGGTGCGGGAACACTATTATTTGTTCTACCTGCAGACAGTCCTGTGATTATGAGGGGGATCCCCTGCACAAACTGAGCCAGGCGCTGGGAACCACAGTCCCTGAATATAGGGAAAGCTTTTCTTCAGGGGCTCGAGTCCCTGTCTGCCTGGTCCCACCCCATATAGTCCAGCTCACCATTCCTTATTCCCCCCAATTCAACCACATTCATCGTGAGGCTAGCGGTCTCAGTGCTCTTACCTCCCCACACACATTCCCCTTTCTATCTGTGCCCTGCTGCAAACGTGCCCATCTTCATCCCCTAACATAAAGGACCCCTTCTCCCATTCATTATCTTATATTCCCTTCATCCATAGGTATGGATCTAGTCCTCCAGCGCCTAAATACCAGCCTTCCCTGGTTCCTCTCATACACCCAGAAAGGACCCCCGTGGTTAGGACCACAGAGAGAACCAAATGTGAAGCATGCCCTGCTTACTGATTCTGCCTTTCCAACAAGATGCCACTTTCCTTAAGCGAGGGATCAAGACATATGTCTCTCTTACCGTGCATACGTCTAGCATAAGAGATCAATACCTACCTGATGGTTGATGACAGCTACCAAAAACCTGGTGGTTGATTATAGTTATTAGAAAAAGGATAAATCATTTTCAATTCCTGCTTGTGCATACAGCTGGCCCCATGTAGGGAATATGAAACATCTGGGGGAATGATAAATTCTAATGATGATCCAGATGTTTCCAAACATAAAGATGCAGGGCAAACAATGGCGGGACAAACTGAATTTTTGACTTTCCATATTCATGTCTCGGGGCTATGCATGGACAACTTACAGTCCTTTTTGCAAACCTTTGCCCCAAGAGATGGCAATCTGCACATCATCCTCTCCAGCAATGTCCAAACTCTAACTCTCCTATCTGCTTCTTCTAATAATTCTCCTCTGCACACCTGTGTGCTACTCCATTGCCGTGGGATGACTCAGAAAGAACAAGTCATCCTTTGCTGTCACGTTTCCTCCACCCCGGCAGGGCAGCTCAGAATGTATGCCACCTTTCAGAGAGCTCTGTGAACGAGGAGCTAACTAGCCAGAAGTGTTTTGGGAATCAGGGAAGCTGGGAGCCCCCAGATATCTCGAGTTTGCCAGGCCTAACCAGGCCATGCTTGGATCAGAGGCCTCCCATCTAGACCTTTCTTCCCCTTCCCCACATCGCTTTTCCACCGTTTTTCTGGAAAATCAATTTGGAAAGGCATTTCTGGGGAAAAGCAAATAAAATTTTGTTACTGAATTTTATTTAGAGAAAAATGTAGTCCTTTCCATAAAAATGCAATTTGATTATATTACAATTTCTTTCCTAATCTGTATTTCCTATGCCAAAGCATTCTTTAATAGATCAGAAATACATAATTGCAGCCATATACTCGGTTGCAGCCTCCAAAAACAATATGTCTCTAATGTCTCTCCTAGGGGTCTCCATTCCTGGCAACACTTGGGCCAGATTCCCACCAGACGGATGGCCGGCCCAGCTGCCATTGCCCTGCCACTGAGTCAGCGGTGACCGTGGAGGTAGCTCTGACTCACATCTAAGTTCCGAGATGGCCAGAGCTGAGAACCTGGGGCCACGGACCTCTCATGTCATTTTCCTACTTATTTTTGAATTCCTCACTTCTGTCCCAGAAAGGATTCAAGGCTGAGCCACCAATGACCTCACTGTAGGTCCAAGTCTCCGACCAAAACTTGCTCACATCCATCCCTGTGTGGCTGAACTCTGGGGGCTGCGGTCACTGCAGGGAGAGCTGCCTGTCCCTCAGACTGACTCCCTCCTCAAGCAAAGAAAGGCTCCACAGTGGATGTCAACAGGAAGAATCTGTGGAGGGATGAGGGGCTCTGCTAAATGCCCCAGGGAGGGGGAGGAGGCAGGACACAACCACTCTGGGCTATAACTTCATCACTCACTCATTTACTAAGCACGTTACCGTGTGGCAGGTATTGCGCAGACACTGAAGACATTCTGTCCTGCGAATAAGACAGACAAGTGCTTGATCTCCCAGAAATGAGAGTCCAGAAGGGGGAAACCAACGCTAAACAATCTACGGCAAAGGGCAGTGGAGAACTCGATCAAGGAGCTGGAAAAGAGCGACGGCAGTTGTCATGGGAGATCTCCTGGAAGAGGTGACTTTAAGCTAGGAAGTGGAGGACGGAAAGGAATTTGCCAGATGGATGGATGGGGGGTACCGGGGGGAGACTGTTCCAGGGAGAGTAAATGGCATGTGCAAAGGGCCTGAGGACAGGGAGAGGTGACGCATCCTCCAGTCTGAGACAAGTTGGGTGTGTGGAATGGGTAGAACAGAGGAGCTCTGAGGCTGGCAGGATTTCATCTGGTGGTGGTGGGAAGCTGTTGTGCAGTTTGAGCAGGGCCATGATGTGATCATGTTTGTCCTACGAGAACATCTCTTTGGCTGTACAACATAGTTAGGAGGCAGTTGTCAAATCCAAGTTGGCTCTGGTAAGAGATGGTGGCCCAGATCTATATAGCAAGAGCTCGATTTGGCCCCCAGAGCCATGGCTTCATGTAAAGCAGAGAAACTGAACAAACAGAAGCCTTTTTAGAAGATACTGGTAGAAGAGGAGATCTTTGCTGCTCTGCCCACAGGACGGGGGAGAGGAAGAACTGGTGTCTCCCGCGATCTCAAAAGAGAACAGGTCAGACTCCCTCCCACCTCATGCTACTCCCTCAGCTTGGAGGGCTTCCATGATCTTTTATTCAGTTAACTCCTACTCATTCTTCACAGCTCAACTTGAGTATCACTTCCTCAGGGGCCCCCCTCTGACCTTCCTGATCAGGTCAGGCCCACCATCACCCGCTTTTGTTTCACTGTGTGCCTAACATCACAGCTACAATGTCACCTTCCTCAGCATGAGTATACTGATTCATGTCTTGCCCACCCTCATGTGGGCAATGCCACAATGGGAGACCTACAACCATGCCTGGCACACAGTAAGGGCTCAGTCAATGTTTACTTCATGGATACAGAATCAAGTCAGCCACTGTGGACTCTGTTTCAGGTGATAACATTTCTGGCAGATATGGAAAGCTCTCCAATTATGAGAACATTCTCTCCTTCTTGGCCCATCTTCCTGGGTGATGGGGCTGTAGGCTAGACAGGGCCATTTCCTCTTTGTCAAGAAGATCTGGACCCACTGAAAAGCATATGCTAGCTAGCAGAATCCAAACTTGACCCTGACTCGTAAAAAAAAAAAAATTTTTTTTTTTTAAGGACGCCTGGGTAGCTCAGTCAGTTAAGTGTCCAACTTCGGCTCAGGTCATGATCTCACAGTTCGTGGATTCAAGCCCCACATAGGCCTCTGTGCTGACAGCTTGGAGCCTGGAGCCTGCTTCAAATTCTATGTCCCCCTTTCTCTCTACCCCCCCCCCGCTCATGCTCTGTCTCTCAAAAATAAATAAATGTTAAAAAAATTTTTTAATGTAAAAATAAAAAATTTTTAAAGAGGGACCATTCTGGAGCCCAGAAAACATCTCTTCATAATTAGAAGATTAGGGAGCCTTTTATGAGAACAGAACTATAATCATCACACTTTATTACAAGGAATTGTATACAAACTATACAATTATATTAAAAAATGTTGCGTCCTCCCAAATTACAATACTCTACGCATCTCCTGAGGAAAACTGCATCTGTTTCCACCCAGAGGGAGGAGGATTCTGATCTGATAGTATGAAGGGGATCAGCAAGGGTTAATGTCAGCAGCCCCCTTTTACTGATAAATGGATTGACTTGGTTGCTCTTGTTCTGTCCTCCCAAGCACTGTGACGGCCACCATGCTGTAAATAAATGCTTCCTGTGCCAGGCATCGCAAGCCCCAGCAGGGTCCTGTGTGGAGGCCTGAAGACTCCAAATCCCAGATCTGAGCCCCCTCTGTCCTGTGCAAAGCCACGAGGAGCATCAAGCCCTGCTAGGGCGCTCTGGGGGTCTAGCGTAGCGGAATATCCAGGAGGCAAGATGCAGGACCTGCCTTCCAAAGGGTGTCACATCCATGCCACACTGTGCCCTGGACCCTCGGTGAGTCTCATCTGTGAGTGCTACAAAAGTCCAGAGACACCTTAGAACCTAAGGCTGTCTGTGGCCTCAGTAACCTGCAAATCCATCTGCACCACACCCCTACCTCGTGGAGATTCCCTTGTCTCCTCTTCTCGTGCAACATTCACTCACAAGACATTCACTCAGCATGTGCTGTGGACCAAGCACCTCCCTAGGTGCTGGGGGCACAGTGGAGAAGCTAACACCCCCACCCACGTATAGTCCAGCAGGGGTGACAGGCGCCAATCCGTGCATTCTGTCCCATGGACACGGACTCACGAACCCTATGAAGGGGAGGCACCCACGACCCCCCTCTTGCTCCGTGCCCCCTCTTCTCCTCCAGCATCTATTACCATTTGTCTTGTTTTGAGCCATCTGTGTTGTGGCATCAGGTGACTGCTGGGATCCCCAGGTCCCTTCCCTGAGCAGAGAGCACTGAGCACTGCAGCCTGGCTGTGATGTTGCAGTTGACCAACCGCAGCCCTATTCAAACCTCCGCAGGATTCCTGTGAGGATCACCGTGAACGTCGTCATAGCTACCAGCTCCTGAGCACCCACCAGCAACATAGCTTGGCGAGCACATTCTCATCTTGCCCTCTGGCTTTGGAACCATTCTTACCATAGCGCCTCGTGCCACAGCCAGCACCCTCACCACGCTGCATGTTCAAAGCGCAGGGAGGCATAGCCCCTGCTGTCACATGTCAGAGGGAAAGGCGGGCTTCCCAGATATCAAAGCACGTAGAACTTGTATTTCCCCCGAAGCCATCACTTTCTTCAAGGGATTTGTACATAAACATGGCTCCCACCCAAGTGGTCCTCCCCGCTAAGATCAAGGAGCCCGGTGGCCCCATGCCAACAACCCAGAATTTACAAGGCAGTAGCCACAGTAGGGAGAGGGCTGAGGGCCGCCACACCTGACTCGCGGGTCTAACACCTGCCTCGGCCACACCCTCCTCTGCACCTGTCATGGGCAAGAGCCTCAAGCACAGCCCAGTTCCAGGATACCACCAGGTCAGCCAAGACCACAGACATCCCGTCCCTGCACACCGGGAGTGAGCAGACAATGTGACAAAGGCAATGTGGAAGCCAAGGCTGTGAGCAGCCCTCCAGGGAGGTCTGCCTTGGGAGGGTTTGTCCCTCCTACAGAATAAAGCCTGCAGTCCAGGGCTTGTTTTGGGTGGCAACGTCTGTGATCTGACCCAGAGTTCCTGCTCCCATCCATTCCTCTCTCGGAGATAAGACCTCGACCAGAGCTCCATCTCCACTGAAACACCATGACAGAGTCTGTGCCCTGTTTTACAGTTATTATCTAATTTAATCTTCATGCTCACAGCTGCTGTGAAGTGGCTCTTGCCCTCACTATGAGGACACAGAGATACAGCTAGCACGTGGGGAGGAGGACTCAGGTCTGTCTGCTTCCAAAGGCTCTTGACTTTCACATTGTCCTTCCTCCCATTCCCACATGCTTTGCTCACTCCTGCTTGTGGGGGATCTAAGGGAGGGGACATCTTTTGTCTTCGGCCAACCTCTGTCCTGGCTTTGAGCTGTGCCTCAGGGTCCTGCTGACGCCCTGGTGACTGTCCTTTTAGGGCTCTGCTCACAGGACTGTCAACAGGCCCAGCTCCTGCCTCTGTCCTAGAATTCCCTGGCTTTGCCTCTGCCCCTGCAGGTGGTTCCCTCTCCTCTGGGCCCCAAAGCCCCCCATCTGCAGTCGCCTTTTAGCATGCTGCACTCATTTTAATTACTTATGTCCAGCTCCTCTGTCAGAAAGTCCACTGTGACTGCTGTGACTGCTGTGTTGTACACTTCCCTGACATGTGACCGGCCTCAAAAGAGAATGTGTTGAGCAAAAGATCTGTTGAGTATCTGCATATGCGTGGAAGGGCAAACAGATGGGCAGATGGACAGCTTCCCCACACGACTCTAATTCATCTGGATTAGGCAAGAAGGGCCACAGGGAGGGAGGAGAAGGAGGAGACCCCGGCCAGGCAGCCCCCTTGGGGACAAGTACCTTCCCAACTGTTTGTGCATTAGGTGTGTGTACGTGGGTGTGCTTGCACATGCATGTACAAGGCTGAGAGGCAGCCCTTTCTGAGTCACAGCCTGGGGTCCCCAAAGCCTAACTTGACCCCAAGCTTGCCTCAGAGGGAAAAGACTTCTGACATCCAAGCGTGAGGCCCCAGGGCTCGACAACACACATCTCAGCTGCAATGCTCAAAACACAGGACAATTAGGAGGAATTAGTAGAGGGCAGTGAGGGGGGCTTAGCAACTGCCATGGCAACTGTGGGCACATCTTTTGTGTGGCACTCCTCTTTGTCCCTGCCAGTGAATAGCAAAGGCATTACATAAGCAGAAAATGTGCTCTCTCGCATACTGATCCCATGTCACTGGCGGGCCAAGGGCCAGGAGGGACCACCCAAGAATCCTATTCTCCTCATCCATCACCATGAGGAGGGACTCGGGGAGCCTGAGCCAAGATCCACTCTGGTGAGCCTGGGGAAAAGCCAGCCTTCCCGGTTAAGCACCCTCTCCCCAGAGCTGCCTCTTGGCCAGCCACAATGGACAGCCTAGTGCCTCACCCCTGCCCCAGACCACGCTGGTGTCTCTCCCCCAGAACACGCACAGTCAACAACCTCTGTGCTCAGAGGCCATGGAAAAGACGGTTACCACTCCCCTCCCCTGCTCACATGAATTTACCAAGAAAACCCAAGGCACATCAACAGCTAATGAGGAGTGAAAACGGAAGTCCCACTTGTCAGAATCTCTTTCTTTTCAAGAGGCTGAATTTATAAATTCAATCTGAAACAGACCCCCTCCGGCAGGACACAGAGCTCCTCTCACCAGTACTGGTGTGCCTGGCCTTCCGAGGCACGAGAAAGTGAAAGCCAGCTGCCTGGGGCCCTAGGGAGGGTCACTGGGCTCCAGACCACGTGGAGGCCACCCACCAGCACAGCCTTGCGAAGTCACCGAGACACCAGAACAAGCTGAGATTCTCCACAGCTCCTTCCCTGCTTGAGAACAAGTAGCTCCTCACACCCTCCCAGCATCTGTCCCTGTCACCAGGGGAAGAGAGGTTTTCAAAAAAGGACAACTCCAAGCCTTTCCTTTCAGCATAAAGCTAGAGTTCTATCACTTTCTTGAGGACAATCTCTTTTCTTTCCTATCCACTTATCTCAATGCACTTATCAAGTACCCACTTGTGTGTGGTTCCATGGAAGAAACCAAACAGGGGGGGAACTGTATGTGACCCCAGACTGTCAAAGTCAAAGCCACAGAGAGGAAGCAATAACTTTATACTGTTACTGTAACTCACAGCCTGCTCGCTTCCAGAAAGCATTCAGGCAGTATTAAGAACACCAAAGGAATGAAAGGGGCACTGTTCCAGAAGTTGGAAACTTCCAGAGAGATCAGAGAGCATCCATATTGAAGGGCTGGATCCTGTCTAACAGATTCTAGGCAAAGAAAGAGGGACAGATGCAGACAAAGACAATCAATGAAGAGCAAGGCATGAAGTCACAAACCTCAGTCCAAATCTCAGGTCTGCCACTTATCAGCTGGGTGACCCTGGCCAAGGCACTTTCCCTCTCTTAGCCTCCTTTCTCTCTTCTGTAAAATAGTCATAAGAACAGTACTACCTGACAGAGGGGCTGTGACTTCACAAGCGATCATGCCTGTAGCCTGTGTGGCCTAATATCCACAGAAACAGCACTCAGTATGTGGGAGGTAGCTTCACGAGAAGCTATTAGGAGGGAGAGAAGGTCCCAGGTCCGTCCTCAAAGGCTCTCGGAGAACCCTGCTCTAGATCTACTCAAGGGGATGTCCAAAGTTCCCTCCTAGGCTGGAGGGACTGATGCCTACAAGGTAGACTGAGGCTTAGGGAGGGCGGGCTGTGTTCTCATGAGCTCCGGTGGGGCTCCCTTGAAGGAGACAAATCCACAGCCAGCACGCACAGAGCCTTCGCCTTCCCTTCAGAGGGAGAGACTTATTCCTGGGGCCACGGTATCAACGGCTCTGACTTCTCCTTCCCTGGGTAATGGTGACAAGATCAGTGCCTTGAGGGACAGAATCTCAACTCAGACAGGTAGAAAGGCAGCTAGTGGCATCCGGAGGCCTGAGACCTAGTAGAACCCAGGACCCCAGAGCCCAGCCCCTGGATCAGCCTTTTCCTCTCTTAAGGGAAGGGTAGAACATAGAGAACAACTAAGAGGAAAGGAAGTGGATTCACCATGATGTCACTCAGGCTAACCAGGGTCTCAGGCAAGGCCCAAAGAATCCATGCTGGATTCTACTTGCTCCAGAAAGCCAGGCCCACAAGGGGCTGGGAAGCTCGGAAGGAACCAAATCTATGGGAATCAGCCTCCACTCATAAGTCAGGGATCTCCCCTGCTACCGACAGCGTTAGCATCAAAAACCAGCCTGAGGAAAACAGTACCCACACAGAAAACAAAACTCTGAGTGATTATTAGATGCCAGGAACTGAACTATATGCCTCTTTCATCTAATCCTTTCTACTACTCTGCAAGGTTGCTATTAGTGCTTCTATTTGTTTCACAAAGAAACGGAGGCGCCAAAGAGTTTTTTGCCCAAGGACACTGCTAGTCAGTTCCTACCAAATAACAAATAACTTCAAAAAAATCTCAGGGTCTTATAAGAATAAAGATTTATTTTTCTAGTCTGCAGGTTGGCTCCAGTGTGGCTCATCTAGTCCAGACTCAGCCACATGAGACTGCACTCCAGACTCCTGGTCAGATTCACATCTGCCCGTGGGTCTTCATTCTGAGGTCTGTGCTCAAGGATCAGCATTCCCCGAGTGAGCTTTCCAAACAGCTCAAGTAGCACGGGAGAGCAAGCGGACTCAAATAAGCACACTGACAGCTTCCGCTCACATGATGTTCACTAGCAGGGCAACAGCGAACCCAAGATTCCTAACGTGGTCAGGGTAGTGTGTACTCTGCCTTGCCAAGGACACGGATATGTAATTCTATCCCAGGTTGGAGTGCAGACCCGAGACAATACCTCCGTCTACAGTGGTCACAGCTCCCAAGTGGCAGAGCCAAGAGGTGGACCCAGGAAGCCCATTCTCCTCACTGATCTGCTCTCCCAGTGACCATGTGACCTCCGTTAAGTCACTTCACCTCTCAGGGCCTCAGTTTTCTCATCCACACACTGGGTACAGCATGGCCTACACTGCTGGGCTTTGTAAGGATCCAGATGAAGTGGTGTGTGAAGACTCCTTAAAGGCATCCAGTGGGACATTAGGAGGAAGTCACTCCCAGCCCTTGTTTGGAAATTTCACGAGATCGAGACTCTCTTCCAGACAGAGACAGTATCAGAATGACAAAATGGCCGAGCTGCTTCACAGCCTTGAGAAGGATGGGCTTCTCGTGACAGTTCCGACACGGACTGGTCCTTAGGCACATTTTGTGTGAATGAGAAATGTCCATGTCTCCGTCATGATTATGACTGCTATCGAGGCCTGGCTTTACGGAGGACACTCAGGGCTGATCGTGAAGGCCGTGAGAGGGGCTCCCTGTGGCTCAGGCATTGTGGGCAAGCACGGCCCACGACCACAGAGGATGGCTCAATACTGCACAGGAAGCTGTTACTCTTCATTACCGGCCATCAGTTCTCCTGCACACATCCTCTGATGAGTACATTTTGACATTCCGTTGCCAGATCAAAATAATAGCAGGGATCAAACATCTAAGTAGGAATGATAGCAGAATTGCAAAAAGCACAGGGTTGGTCGTCAAGGGCACAGAGCAGAACACGTGTGCATGTTTTTCCCAGCAGAATGCCTGAGCTCACCCCGCTCCATTCCATAGACAATGGCTAGGAGCACAGGTCCTACAGCCTCGCTGTCTGGGTTCAAGGGCTGCCTCCCTCTCTTACTAGTTTAACCACTTGGAGCCTCAGTGTCCTTATCTGTAATAGGGGAACCATGTCAGGACCTTTGTCACAGACACTGTGAGGATTCAACAGGGATGTCTATGTAAAGCACTTAGCCCGTGACCTGGCATGCAGGAAAAGGCTCCGGAAACTCAGCCTTTGTCCTTAGTACCCCTCCCCCCTTGACAGGCATCCCCAAACCATCCCTCCCAGGGACTCCTCTCTAACTCTTGCCGAGATTCTAAAAAACAGATACTCACATGTCCCCTAGGAGCCCCTTTCAGTACTGAGCACACATCACCGCAATCTGATTTTAGGCATCGCTGTGTAAACATATGACCCTTTAATTCTATTTCAGTTCAATTATGCAAATCCAATCACACGTTCGGCATTAAACCGTTCCTCTTTCCTCTCAAAACCTACCCACCGACGGCCAACTGAACCTATGACTACCAATTCCGTGCTCGGAGGGAATAGTACTCCAGCATCTTAAGTGTGAGAGCTGGAAGATGAAATCACTCTCCAGCCTAAGCCCAGAGCCAGGCTGGCGGCATGTGCTCGACACGCATGCTGATGGCCAGCGGCCTCAGAGCGTCAGGGCAGAAGGCAACCCCAACAGCGCTCTCCAGGGCCCCTTCACCTCCATTCCATGCAGCCCCCCGGGGCCTCTCTGTGTGGGGAAGAAGGGGGTCACTAGAAACAGGCACAAATACAGGACATCGTTCCCCATTTATCCCCAAACACAGCTCGCCAGTTCCCTGTTCTATATACTAGGGTTCCATGGAAATCTTAGTGCGGAAGAAAGGGTGCTGGTGCCTTTATTTATTTTTTAAGTGGGTAATTTACTCTATGCCACAATCCTGGTTCTAGAAGCGTGAAAATGGAGGTCTGGGGAGGCAAAGCAGTTAGGTAAAAGTCTCAGCAAGACGGGGAGCCAGAGCCACAAGGAGAATGTAGGGCCTGGCTGCCACTTGAGGAGAGCTGGGTTACCAGGGCTTCCTGCAAAGGCCACAAACGGGCAAACGACACGCAGAGACGGGAGCAGAAGGGGCTGCAGACAGAGCGGCCGAGGCAGAACCAAGAGGCAGAACCAAGCTGCAGCCGTGTCACACCCTGCCTGCTCCCACAGCAGAGGGACCTGTGGGCAAGAGAGCCAGGCCGACGGTGAGCACGGGAGCCCTGCAGTCTCAATATGACCTGTCTTAGCTTATTAACAGGAGATGGATAATATCTGACAAATGACAGGAGATGAATTGTTAAGCAATATGCAAATATGCCTGCAGCAGAAATGGAAAATTACTATACAGTAAAAAGCTTTTATGGCTGCAAGAAAATTCAGAGGTAATTTGTCTCTGCGTCTCCTCAAATTCCAATCTTGCTGTTAGCTGTGGCAGAATGCTACATCCGTTACCATTCCAATTAGATCATTATAAAGGGGCTCCCGCATAGACATCAACTTTGAGGTGCCGGGGAGGAAAAGACATTTACAAAGCCATGGTCAGGCTCAGCTACAACCTCCCAGGGCTCTGTCCTTCTGTCCGTGCACTACCATTTAGACAAGAGCCAAGATTGCACACCCAGGACCACCTCTGCCAATCACACCCCCTTCCAGGCTCTGCTGTCTGTTCTTCACCAGGCACTTCTGTATGACAAGGAATGCAGATGACCACAGCCGGCCCCAACCAGACCTGGGGACCAGCAGGACGGGGAAGGAGTTGGTGCTTGGGGAAACCCACAGAGAGGAGATGGAACCATATATTAAAGAAGATCTCACGGGCCCTGTGGGAACCCTCCAACAGCCCCAAAGTACAGAAAATGAGACGGAGGCTCTGCAGGGGCAGGAAAAGGCCAGGAAGTCGGTGAGGGCACTCGGACTGCAAGCCTGGTGGGCTTCCTGAGAAGGAGGTCTGGGAGAGGAAAGGATGCAGGGAGGGCAAGGGATGCTGCCTGGGGCCCAGTAGAGCCCCTGCTTCTTCAGAACACACAACCAGCACAAGGTCGAGATTTTCTCCTTACTCAATTTAGGCTCCTTATTCTTCGGCTGAAAGACAACATAGGAACAAAGTATCAAGGCAAATTACTGTGTCTGAAACACACTTGTAGGCAGCTGTCCCTACCACACAGATGGGGGCTGGGCTGTCCCGGGGGAGGGGCAGGGCAGCAGAGGCTCTCCACCACCAGAGCAGAGCCCTTCATGAGCCTCTCCAGACCACCTAGCAGGCACACGACACTGGAGGGGGACGCAGGTGACGGGTCGGAGCTGCAGGGCCCATCCCGCCCTGTGCAGTGAGATGGGGAAGATGACCTGAGCACTGAGCTAGGGCTGCACTGCCTGAGTGAGGCAAAGCCAGGCAAAACTCACAGATGAGCCTCATGAATGAAAATCTGAGAAGAGCTCAGGAAACATCTCCATCTGCATGATGAAGGGGGAAATAGGGGCATTCAGTCCTATAACTAACTTGCTTGAAGGTATTCATTCATTCATTCATTTGATTTTTTGGCTAACCATGCCAAGAAACATTTAACCAACAGTGTTCAGTGGCAATTCTGAGATCCTGTAGGCACAGCCCTAGCGACTGATGTAAAGCAGGAAAAGTGGAGAACCAGGAGGCCAAGCTCAGGACTCCTGCATCTCCCTCCAAGGAGGCCAACACAATCAGGGTTTCTCTGTGATCCATGAACACAAAAAGGCATCTGCTCCCTCCCTGGGAGTTATAACTTCAGGTGACAATGCATTCTTTTCTGTGGGACTAACGTGCACAGGCATCCAGATACTTGCTAACGCACCAGAGCCCTGAGGTGGGATGTGAAGGTTAGTGGAATGTGTGTTTCACATATTAACTCTAGCCATGTTTGCAGGAATGACACAGAGGCTGCCTACAGGCTCCACACACCTCCTTCTCCAACAGGGGCCTTGCCTCCCACCGGCCCCGGCCACCACCAGGCTCCTGTGCAGGTCCCACTCTCCTCCTGCCTCAGTTGGGCCACAAGTACCCCTCATAGGATGCAGGCTCACCCTGTGTCTCCCTTTGACCCTGGAGGGATCCTACCGGGAGGCTCATCAGGAGGAACAAGCCAAGTTTGTGGGATTGCAGCCACAGAACCCAACCCCTGCCTGAGCAGCAGCCTCTGTCATTTCTCTATACCTGCCGTCAGTCCCCTGAACCCCAGCAGAGAATTCACCCATATCGTCACCAACTCCCTTGCACTTTTCAGGGTCCAAATCTAATTTCCCCTTTTTCAGAAACTTGACTCACACACGCACACGCCCACACACTAGGTAGCCCTAGCACTTCAGCTATTTGAACCATCCACATGGCAAGGAGCCTCAAGCACATTGTTTCTGTTTCCTTTCTCTTCTGTGGGCTCCTGTCTTGCATGTGACCTGAAGGCAGGGCCTGAGCCCCCTTCAATCGTGCTCATGACGTCTGCCAACAGAGTAGGTATCCAATAACACTGTAACAGGAAGGCTCTGTGCCTAACACTCAAAATCACAGAATTTGGAGACACCCTTTCTGCGTGATCTTGGATGCATTCATCTCCCAGAACCCTACCCGGTAAACAGGAATAAACAAAAAATAAAAAATAAAAAAATAAATAGGAATAAACATACTTACATAGTAGATTTGTTGCAATGATTAACGAAAATATATCCAAAGTAGTTAGCATACAGGGCCTGGTTTACATTTAGCATTCAAGAAAGTGTATCTATCACTGTGCTTATAATGTGTATCATAATTACTTGTGTATCATCATTATAATCAATAATGGAAAGTTGATAATATGGAGCACAGTCAGGAAGAGTGTTCTGGTTAACAATCTTGGTTAAAACAAAGTTACCAGAGTGGCCACACTAGAATTACTCATTTTTCAAGGACTAGACTAACATCTACAACATTCTAATTGATGAATCTGAAGGCATTTAAGACTCTCCTAAGGATTTTGGTCACCTTTTGTGCTGGGAAATTTCACAAATGTCACCTAACAGAGCTTTCTGATTGCTGGAAGATTTCACCCAACCTCCCCTGTGTGAATTACAGACTCGTACTTTCATAAATACTCACGAGCACGTACTTCCAGCCAGGCCTCTTTCTGCATGGTTTTTCTACCTGCAACCAACACAGCAGCAAAGGGATGGCTTAACCCCTCCCTCCTGGGGTGCCACAACCCTCAAGTTTGGAAACCATGGTGTGCTGCTCAGGGGCAGGAGGACATGAGGCCATGCAGAGAAGCCCCCATCCAAAAAGCAAACCCCTGGAAACTCTCGTAACTACCACGTCTCCCTCAAGAGCCTGGGAAGCCACAGCCCACCTTGCAGAGCCAAGGTCCCCCATTCGGGTGAGAAGGGGCAGGTGGCCTGGGAGCGGCAAACAGAGAAAGGCACATCCTCACACTGTACCATCATCAGCTCCTAAACACACTGTCATTCCCTCTAGCAGGAGCTAAGCCTGCATGACCTTCCCAAAGTTCACGTGCACTTCCCTTTTCACAGAGAAGGGGGTCAGGACTCGATTAGGGCCCATTCGGTAACAGATCTGGGCAAGGTGCTGACTCACTTTCTTTCCGGCTGCCACCCTCCTGTTCCCTAACCCAATCCTGGTTTGTTTCAATAACAGGGATGATTGGGTGCCCCCGTTCCTCCAGGATCCTGCCCGTGAGCAGCTGCCTCGCCCCCTGGCCTGCTGGAAGCGATCTTCTCGCTGACGCCTTGCCCATCAGAGGAGAGGTTTGCTCACATGGCTCAGGAGGTGAGGGCTAATGAAGCCCACAAAATCCCCTAGAGCCGGGGAGCCGCCGCTGACATTTCAAAAGGTCAATCAATCACGCTACTTCATGGAACGTAATCATCTCCCAGGACCTAAATGCAACAATAAAACCAAATAATGCCAAACACTCGGGGAAAATGAATGATGCTCGCGCAGGAGGAAGTCTACATACAGTTGGCTTGTAAGACGTCCCCAGGCTGGTCCGGGCTGAAGGGCCCTGGAGCCATGAGCTCTAGGCATGAGCCCTGCCTCTGCTGTTAGCAGAGAGGACGCCTTTGCTCCCCCTGCACCTGATGAAGTGAGCTGGCTTTGGGATATGCACTGTCAGGACTGAACGGAAGTTTTTCTAGAGGAGGAAGCATGAGAGGCCAGAAGGAATGCCACAGAAGTCACACCACACCTTGGAAAGGTGCGTCCGGCTCTGGGGGGTGGGGGGAGCCGATTGCAGCTCACTGTGGGGTAGGAACAGCCTCAGACCAAGTGAGGAACCATTAAGCCTTGTTTTCCCTGAGGCTGAGAGCCAAGGGACTGTGCCTCCCAGGCAGGGAAAGGCAATTGTTTACTTCAGAAAATACAACCCCCACCACAGCTGCTGCCCCTTCCTCCTTCCTTCTGGGCTTTTACAGAGAGAGAAACTACCCCTTGGACCTTACCTCTGAACCTGTGCGCAGCGGCCTCCCTCCTGGGAATCTGCAACAGGTCGGGCGTGGGAGGGGGGATCGGTCTCCAGCAAGAGGCTGCCCTACCAGGGGCCTGACACCAAGCTGAGTGTATCTGGACGTTCAGGACCTGGCCTTGGCCTCGGCTCACCATTGGCTCACCAGAGATCTTGGCCCTCTTCATGTCCTCACAACTGCCCCTCCCCTTCCTCACCTCCCCCTCTACCTCCGTCCCAACCCTACCCTGTGGAACTCTCTTCACTGTAACCCCCTCCTGCGTGTACAGCGCCCTCACCTGGCGGCCCTCCGTTTCCTCCTCGTGCACTCACTGTTGACTTGCCCACCCCCACCACCGGAACTCTGGTCTCTCACCGACACTCACATAACCCTGCCCCCTACTCTGACCAGTGGCTGTCACCTGGGCAGCTCATTAGATTCACGGGAAAAGCTTTTAAAACTCAAGGCACAGGCCACATCCCAGACCAATTACAGCAACCTCTCCACATGGGGCCGAGCATCCACAGGTGGGGAGCCCAGCAGCTCCCAGCATGGGCTCAGCCAGCGGTAAGGTTACAAAATAGGCTCCACTCACTTCCTCCTGAGAGCCTTTGACTGCAGAGCCCTCCCCAGGTTCCAGCCTTCAGACACCCCCCACCCCACTCCACCAGGGCCCTCAGAGGAGGCATCCCTGCTTAGAGCTCCTCATCTCCAGTTTGCCCCGTCAGCGCTCCCATAAGCCTTGTTTGATTGTGGGGTTAGAAACCTGTCTGTGGGTTCCCTGACAGATAGAAATGTGTACCCTCAATGCACAGAACAGAGCCTGGTGTGCAATATGTCCATAAATAGCTATGGGATAGAAAGAAAAGAGGGAAGGAAGTGGGGAGGAGAGCAAGAAATTCAGTTCCTTAAAGATATGGAGGTGATGTCCAGGTGGCCTCCCTCCTCTCTAAAATAGGTGGTTTGCGTTTGTTCAGACCCTGGCCACAGACCCTTCAAGTGAGGTTCCCTGGCAATGCCCTCCTCACATCCTCAGTGCCCTGCTCTGGCACCCCTCCACCTGCGGGTAGGTCTCTGCTCTATTTCCATGAGTGAGGGGCTACAGTAGGGGTCACGTCCCCTATGGCCTGTCCTTGGATATTTGCTGTGATTACACAACAGCCATGTCATTGCTGGACTGAGACAGTGAAGCACACCTACGGGCCTGACCACTGCCACCCCCTGCCCCCGCCCCGGCCACTGTACTGCTTCCCTGCAGCAATACCTTGCTCCACAGACCGCTTGCTGCATCTGCACATAGGACCGGCCACGAGACCGCAGAACAGGGACTGGGCATGACCCTGCTTTTATGCTTCTGAAGCACACGGCCCTGTGTCCTGCACCATCACCTTTGGTTATTCTTACCTTTTAAAATTTGGGAAGCGACCCATCTGGTCCAAATATGGTGGGGGGGGGGGGTCACCGTCATCTGGGTTTCCCAGAGATGGGATTCAGGGAGAACTGGAGTCGGCCTTAATTTCCAGAAGAAGAAAAGCTAGCAAAGGTTCTCTGCTTCCGTAGAAAACCAATGCCATGAGAACAAGGTCTGAGCGGTGGTGTTCACCATTACATTTGCCCCCAGCAGCCCCTGGCACATTATAGGCACTCAATATATATTCCCTATCCTTATTGATTATAATAGCAATCCATGACAAATTTCCCAGACCATTAAAAAGAGATACAACAGGGGCGCCTGAGTGGCTAAGTCAGTTGAGCATCCAACTCTTGGTTTTGGTCCAGGGTCAGGATCCCACGGTTCATGGGATCAAACCCTGCATCGGGCTCTTTGCTGACAGCACAGAGCCTGCTTGGGGTTCTCTCTTCCCTCTCTGCCTCTTTTCTGCTCACGTGCGCGCTCTCTCTCTCTCTCTCTCTCTCTCTCTCAAAATAAAAACCATTTAAAAACAAATAAAAACAACAAAAAAGTGATACAACTTACAAATCACTCTATATAGGAAATTTTAGATGCAAGGCCAATATGAAATAGAGCTGTTACACACAGGTGGGAAGGAAATCTTTCCAGATTACAGACCACCCGTGTCAAACCCATTCTGACCACTTTAGAAGGAGCTGGGGGAGCTGGACGACAGGGGAGGAAATGAGGGATTTTGCAGTGATTAAACCAAACGTTCCCCCCGAAATAAGAGCCCATGTAGTCACCAGAATCCGCTCCAATCTCGAGATGCCAGCTGGCAGTTTTGTCAGAGAAACCACAGTCTCTCGCTTGTGTGCAAACTCCACATTTGACTTCTACTTGAGATAGGTCCTCTACAGGGACTGGCTTCACTTATCCTAAAAACACTGGCCCCTTTAGTATATTTTCCTCGGTATATTTCTCCTGCCTTGGCAGCAGGAAGGGCACTTTCAGACAGGTTTCTTCTCCCTAATGCGGTACCGCTATGCGGCCAGCATCCACAGTTGGTGTCGCTGCGTGATGGCTTGCACCACTCAGGAGTATTTCAGAGCAGACGAGCTACAGTGTCCACCTTCCTGGGACAGTGACTTGCCCTGATCAGTCCGTCCCTTCATTCTGCTCCTTCCTCACTGCCCAGAGGCCCCATCCCAAGCCACCTGGAAGGCCAGAGACCCCGCTGTGAATAGGTTCTGGATGCAACAGCCTCATCCATAATGCTCACACCTCCAGCCAGCTCAAAAGGACCCATCTGAGAGAATGGCCATCTAGTCACTTTTATGGGGGCCATCAATTGTACTTTTATTGGCTTGGAGATGAAGGGGCTGTGACACATCTCGGTAAATTTGTGGAAGCGATGTGCTCTCCCTGGGGCACTCTTGGCAGGAGGACCAGAAAGACACTGACTTTAGGAAACAACCCTGCAGAGCCTGGGGACTTTTCTTGAAGTGCTCTGCAGCCCGGGCCCTGGGTCAGAAGTGAGGTGGACGTGGAGGGGCCCAGGGAGGAGTACCCAGAAGCAGGGGTTAGCGCTCCAACCCCACGCTCAGAAAGGCAGTGCTCATGTCACATTTCAGCCACCAGCCCTCCCAGATGCCTGTTCCTTGAAAAAAGAGAAGAGCAGATCCCCCAAATGCTCACCTTTAAGACAGGTGGCTGCATCTGCCTAATCATGCCGTCCTGGTGAACTGCGATCTAACCACCAACGGCCGCCCTCCCCAGGCTCAGCCCAGCCTCCTCTCTTCACGAAGCCTTTTCACCTCTCAGCTTGACATAACAGTGAGGCCAGATGTCCCAGTTTGCCGGAGCCCATCCTGCTTTATACTTCCCGTCCACGGTATTTATTAATAGTGTCCCTGCCACTCAAGTGTCCCAATTTGGACAAGATGTGTAAGTACCACTGCTCTCATTCTTCTTCCCCCGGACCCTCACAGGTGCCTGTCACACACTCACGAACTCACATACTGCTCAGAGATCACAAATCCCCGTTCCCAGTGTGGTGGCCACACCTTCTCCTTTCTCAACTGTACCACACCCTTCCACTCCAGCCTGACCATGCAGGGGGCGCCCAGAGAGCTTGTTAAAAAGCATGACTTGCACCCAGGCACCTGGCTTGTCCAAAACATGGTAAGTGTGCAAGCAAATGGGCAAAGAACCAAGCTTTAAGGACGAGCTGCCAGATAGCTCAGTGGCTCAGGACAATCTGGCTCAGTGAGAGCAGACTAACGTCCAAGTTTTCACACCTCACTTCCTTCCCCAAACTTAATATAAATACTGTTAGGAACAATAAAAACTTGCAAAATAAATGAATGAATAAATAAACACATACAAATGAGCAAGTGAACAGAAGAAATCCTTGCCTCTCGCTGCACTGTGTGTGCACAGAGCCCATCTCTCCTCTGAGCTGAATGGCCTCTCCACATTTGGGCAGCACGGCTGGACATTCCCCCAGCCAGAGGAGCACAGTACCAAAAAGCAGTATAACCTCTCTTGGGTCCCCTGCACTGAAAGGAAATGTGCAGAAGTAAAAGGAGTGGTCATATTTGCTGGGATCAGGGCTTCAACCCTTCTGGAAGCAGCACATCACGGCCTTTACTTCGTGTAACAGATGGGAAAACTGAGGACAGCTCAGAGAGGTGATGTAACTTACCCAAAGTCACACAGCTACAAACTATCCAGCCCAGTGCTTTGATACTCTTCTCCCCAAACCTGGGGCTTCTCAAAAAAAAAAAAAACTAAGAACAGCTACAAGGGAATACATGAAAACAGGAGAGAGTGAGCATCGGATTCAGAGCTGGCAGTAAAAATGCAAGGGCAGCTCAGAGCAGTAACTCCCCATTGCCATTCATGATTTATGCAGACGTTCCCCATTAGCTCTAATGGATGTGGGGAGCATAAATCCCGGGGCACAGCTCCAGACAGGCTCTTGTGATCTAAATGCCACTAAAATCAATGCCATCGTCCCAGTATTGATATGGCAATTGTGACGCTTCATAACCAGGACTGGCGGGGTTGGAAAGAGGAGCGGAGTATGAATGGCGTAGCCTGTCCTCAATGCTCCCACCGCGGGCACGGTGCCCCGAGAGTGAGCTAAAGCCTAGACTCTGCTGCCGGTGCTGGGTCCAGAGCCCAGCCCCCCATCTCACCAGCTGTGTGACCTGGGAAGCACTTCTGGAGAAGTGCCCTGAGGCTCAGTTTCAATGTCTGTAAAATGGGGGTCAAATGAGTTACTGGGCTAAAAGCTCTGAGAACAGTGTCTGGCTAGGAGGTAAAGCATTTAGGAGGGAACTGCCTCCTTTGCAACAAAGACAAGCTGAGCCTCCAAGTCATTAGATTTGTCTTGGATTTGTCCTGGGGACCTTCCAGGCCAATTGCAACACTGAGGCCCAGCCAGCATGAGGGCTGCGATTCCAACAAGGCCACCTGGAAGGCCAATGCCCATGAGGCAGTGTGGGTGCCCAGGAAGCTGGGGGAAGGCTGGACCCCAGCAGCATTGGGTGGCCAAGCTCCTAGCCCAGCAGGGCACGGCTGCCTGAGGCAACAGAGGCACAGGACACACCCCTGCAGAAGGCCCCACTGCTTATGCATGGTTCTCCAAGCTGGTCCACCTCCCTCTCTCTCCCTGGCTCAGGACGATGAGCACAGAAGAACTGGTGTCTGAGACTCGCTGGAAGGCTGGAATTATGTCCTACTCGAAACATCAATACTTCAATCCACCAGGAGGTAACTGCTCTCCGAGAATAACAGAGACCAGGGACAAAGACCTCTTTGAATACACCGCTGAAAACAGGGACAAAATATAGTGAAACACGAATAAAGCTTTTATTGGGACCTTATCTAGAAATTTTAACTAAAAACTATAAAGATATATTGATCTTTCGCTTATCTTTGTAAATTTATGTGACAATTGCAACTCTGCTAATTATTAGAATGAAGAAATAATACATTGTTTGGTGGGCATACTCATTCCAGCATTCGCTTTGGACAAACCCAGAAAAAAGCAAAGCAAAACAAAGCAAAGTGCATGATCTGATGGGAAGGAAATGGCTCAGGACCTTCCTCCCTCACCTGACATCAGCTGCCCTAAGCCTGCCAGGCTACCCGCCAACCCCCCCCCCCCCCGCCACTCCCCTCCACACTGGTGCAGAGATGCTACCTTTGCACTGTCAAAAGCAAGTACACAAATGGTGACACAGGGAACCTGGGATTAAAAGAGTAAATAAATAAATAGGCAATGAAGAGCCCACAGAATTCCCAGGAAAGCAGGATAGGTACACATGAATCAAGGAACCATGAGCGCAAGCTAACCACCAGACAGCTTCTGGGAATCCCTCCATCTTCCCAGGATGCCTCCTGTTTGGACCAGTCCAACCTCCAGTCTGCTGGGTCCTAGCTTGAAGGAAGGGGTGGGAGGAGGGAGGGAGTCACAGCCCTCCCTGAGTAAGATCTGAGGACCTCAGACAAGAGAAACCACCTAACTAGGAGCAACGGGCTGTTTGCTTCCTTCCAATACTGAAATCAGAGAAGTGGCCAGGATGAAGCCACGCGAGCCCACACTACCCGATTGTGGTGGACAGTGCACACACACAGCATGTTACCCCATAGGCTGGCCCGCAGAGGGGGCAGACCCACCTTGACAGAGAGAGCCCGGGAGACCCACGGAGAGTGGCTGCCAGAGTGCCCCACGGTAACCGGGCACTCGCCAGGAGCGGCCTGCTTACCCAGAAGAGGGGAGAAGCTGGAAACGGCCCCATGAGCCTGGCTGAGTTCCAGGTTTGAGTCACACAATAATAGTATGATCCGAGGCAGCTCCACAAGGACCAACCACCCACCTTCTCAGCCCTGACATGGGAGATACCCCAAAACACCAGGCATAGTTCTTGTCCAACCAACATGCTCCCTCCTCTCTGGGAACATGGAGTGACCATTACTTAATCAAGTCCCATTCACATGCCGGGCACTGTGCTCCAACATCTTATTTAATCCTCAGGCCATTCCATGACTCGGTTACTCACTTTACACACAGGAGAGCCAAGATGCATGCCTGAGAAGTGGTGCAGACTGGGTTCTAGCTCATGCTCTCCTAACCTGGAAGGCCATGATCTGAAGGGCCAGACTGGGGTACTCTCCAACAATCTCACTGGGAAGCCGAGGGCTCTGCATATCTGGCAGCTGGAACAGTGTGGGCCATGGGTTGGTACTCAAAAAATATCTAATACCTCTAGTTAGGCTGCATCTATGCAAGTTATTCACAATAATCTGGAGAACCAGCAGATAATTTAAGCAGAACTAGCAGATAATTTAAGCTTCATGAAACTGCTGCCAAGCCATGATTAACGTGAGCAAATCTTGACTATGAGCTTCTAAAGGCAGGAACTTAGATCCTTGCCTCAGTCTCCCAGAGCACCATTGCTCTCCTCCTTTGCATTTTAATTTATGGTCCTATGATTCATTGAGCAGGGTATGTGCTCCCCAGTATCAACGCCATGGTCAGCTCAGCCATGGCCCCCATGACTAGCACACAGTAGGTACACAGTGGATCTTTCCGGAAGGAAGAGCCAGATGGCCAGCAAGAAGGTTGGCATAGCTGACCCGTGGCCAGTAAGGCAGAGAGCATAGGGTGGGCTTGGAGGGGTGCTCCAGGAGCAAGGCTCCCACAGCAATGGGGAACTCCAGGCACATCCAAGGCATCCCTCCAGCTCTGAAGTTTCCTGTCACCTTTGGGACCTCCACAGGGGTCAGCTCAGCCATGGCCCCCAGTTCAATGCCTTCAGCATAGGCTCTACTCATTCACATCCTCAAAGTGTTTCTCAGTCATTTTAAATACGGAATTTTTTTCCTGAATAGAAGAAAATGCTCTGAAAAATTATGTTTTGCCTTTTAAATGAGCAAAGATTCCCTGAATTTTGAAAGTAAACAAATTAGAGTAGAAGATGTCCAAATAATCACGTAAACTCCAATTTCCTATGTTTTAACATAAACATCAAAATAATGAACTCAGGCATATATGAGGAGGGAAAAGCCCTGCCTGATGCTGTTGCATTCTTTAGAAGCTGAATCCTAAACGACTAAATTGGCAGTTTATTAACAGGAAAATTATGCTAAGTAGCTTCATGTTGATGTCAAGAATTTTATTCAGCCAGTTATGGTACGGTACCCTGAGTGCCTCATTTGCATTTTCTCATTTAGAGAGAACAATGGCTCCAAATGAGTGCAGCATGTTCACATTACACACCCAAGAACATTTGCACAGACGGGAAGGAATATCTTGATACCACAGTGATTAAGCCTTTTGTTCATTCTGCTCCAGCCTAGACTTAGGGAACAGGGGGCAGATTAACGTCACTTAGAATGGTAATGAAGGGACCCAGGGCCAGAACTCTTAGATGTCTCAGAGGAGAAGCAGCCACAGCCCACAGGACTCTTTATTCTTCTGACTTCACCTGGTTTGTTTTGGTTCAGTGAGAACTGAGAGGTGTATGACAGATAAATAAATACCCACTCCATGTCTCATCATAGAAGGCCTTTTGACATCTGCCCCAAGAATTTCAGAAGAATGGCAAGGAGCCCCGTGCACAGCCCACCCCTGCTAAACGTGGGCTGCTCCCCAGGCTCAGCAACTCAGAGTAGAGGCTGCCCATCAGTTTATTACAGCAAGGTCTGCTGAAAACATGAATTTACTGAGTATCCACCTTGTGCTTAGTCCTCTGCTGGATAAGGGAGCAAGCTGAAGAAGGAAAGGATCATGCCAGCTCTCTAGGAGCTTACGGACTAATTGAGAAGACAATCCTTAGAAACCATGGGATTAATTAAAACCAAGAGCTGGATTCAGTGTAGTTAATCATGGCCTTGGACCAGGAATGAATCACTGGAAGGAGTTACTCTTAAGTGTCTAAGAATGGACCAGAATTTTAGCACATCCAACAGGAAAATGGACAGCATTCCAGATGGAAAGAAATGTACCAGCTAAAGTATATACATTTTTTAATTTTTTTTTTTTGGAGGGAGAGAGCACAAGCTGGGGAAAGGGACAGAGGGAGGGAGGGAGGGAGGGAGAGAGAGAGAGAATCTTAAGCAAGCTCCCCACTCAGCACACAGCCTGACGCAGAGCTCAATCCTATGACCCCGAGATGGTGATCTGAGCTGAAATCGAGAGTCTGTGCTTTATCACATGGCATGTGATAAAGACCATCAAAAAGATTTGTGTACTTTTCATACAAGACTCACTTTTCCAAAAAGTCTCAGGCCATCAACAGAGGCTTGCCTTAAGCCATAAACGTAACCCAATCTAGACTTAATACAGCAGAAATAATGCTATGTGTTCACCGGATCTCATTTCATATCCCTCCTTTTCCAGGAACATGGAAAACTGTGTTTCCCAGCCCCTTGTAGTCAGGCTGGACCATGTAACTAGCTGCATGTAAAACATAAACTTTCGTCTCAGTCACACTGAGCTTTAGGGGGTGTTTTCTACTGCAGCACAACCCATTTTATCTTCACTAATGCAGTGGATAAATTGATTCATTACTGGATCCTGACTTCGTATACTCATGCAATCACTTACAGAATATTTATTAAAGACCCACGAGGTACTAGGCACTCCATTCAGCACAAAGAATACAGTAGTAAGCAAGAACAAAAGTCTCTTCTCATGAGGCTTATCGTCAAAAGGAAATCAATCCCAAATATTAACTGAGATCACAAAATCTAATTCCTTTCTTTTTAAAAGAGCATTTATTTAAATTACGAAACTGAAATAAGATCCTCTAATCCAGTATTTCATTCAGTCTAAGAGCGAACTGGCTCTTTGGCCAATCCCTCACCTGAACCCTGAAAATCAGTCTGTCCTTAGCCCAAGTTGCCCTATAGCAGCTGCCTTGTGGTCTATAAAATGGTTTTTTCTGACTCCCATCTGCAGAGCAAGCCCTGGGGATTCATTATCACAGACCAAACTCCTGATAGGGGTCTAACTTCAGAAGTACCAAAGAGGTCTATAAGAGAAACACTTTCTCATCTTCAGGATAATACTATTGTTTTGATAGAATGACAGAAAAACACTGATTTTTTAAATGTGCTTTGTACTATACCATTTTTTTAAACTTAACTTTACTGGGGCATAACTTACATATAATAAAATGTACCCATTTTACACATAATTTGTGTACACTTGCATAACCGCCAACTACAATAAAAATACAGAAAGTTTCCATCACAGTGAAAAGTTCCCTAGTGCCCTGTCCCAGTCAATCCCACCAAGCCCAGGCAAACACAGATAAAAATACTTTCTGTGACCAGAGATTAGATTTGTTCTTTTTGCTAGAGTTTTAATTAAACAATATCATACAATATGCAATCTTTGCATCTTGGCTTCTTTCATGCAACATAATGTTTCTGAGCACCATCCATGTTGTTATGTGTATCAGTAATGCATTCCTTTTTATTGCTGAGTAGTATCCCATTATGTGGATATACCACAATCTGTTTATCCAGTCACTCATTGGACATTTGGATTGTTGCCAGCATTGAACTATTATGAATAAAGCTGCCATCACCTTCCATGCACAAGTTTTAGAATGAATGAGGCTTCATTGCACCAGTAAATACTCAGAAATTGAAGTGATGGGTCTCACAATCAGTGTATCTCTCACTTTATAAGAAACTGTCAAAGTATTTTACAAAGTAGTTGTACCCTTGTCGGTTCAAGGAAGCAGAAGGATCCAGTTGATCCATACCCTCTACAATTCTGTTAATTGTAGCCATTCTAATGTGCATGTAGGAGTATCTCCCTCCTTGTGGTTTTCATTTCCACTTCCCTAGTGACAAATAGTGTGAAACATCTTTTCATGTGTTTATTGGCCACACATATTTGTGAGTGTGTGATGTATCTGTGCAAATCTTTTGCCCTTTTAAAAATTAGGTTGTTTGTCTTTGTACTGTTGACTTGTAAGTGTTCTTTATACATTCTGGATACTGTAACTTCATCAGAAACATATATCGAAAATATTTTCTGTCTGAAGCTTGACTTTTCATTTCATTAACAATGTCTTCAGAAGAGCAGAATATTTTACTTTTGATGGAATCAAATTTATAAGTTTTATCTTCTCAAGTCCATGCTTTTTGTGTCCTACAAATCTTTGCCTATCCCGAGCTCAAGAAGATTTTTCCTTTCATTTTTTTTCCAGAGGTTTTACAGTTTCAGCATTTACATTTAGGTTTGTGATCCAAGTTAAGTTAATTTTTATGTACAATAAAGTGAGAATCATTTTTTTTGCATATGCATCTTCAGGTGTTCCAGGACCATTTGATGAAAAGACTATTATTTCTCCAGCAAATTACCTTGGCAAATTTATTACAAATCAATTCACCACCTATGTGAGGGATTACTTCCGGCCCCTATTCTATTTCCCTGATCTCTATGTCTATAATTATTGCCAATTCCACACCGTCTTGATTACTATAACTTCATGGTAAGTCTTACAATAAGGCAGTGTATGTCCTCCAATGTTGTTCTTCTCGTTCTAAACTGTTTTAGCTATTCTAGGTCATTTCCATGTTCATATAAAATTTAGAACACCATCTTTGGAGGGTATTTCAAAGTATAGTAAGTTTCACTGTGTTGACTTTGCCAAAAAAAAAGCTCATACCAGATCCAGAGATGAAAAGTGAGATGCAGCTTGGAGGTTGGTTAGTTCTGTGCAGTGATGGGGAAAATGGCCTATTACTGAGATGCAGCACTAGTCTGTCAGTAAATGACTGTTCTACCCAGAGATGTGTTCTCCATGAGCCACCCACTCCTCAGATCTGTGATTTGTTTTGTTTCGGAGAGGAATATCTTTTAGACACACATGCCATGCGTTTAAACTGTTAATCCTAGAGAAAATCAATCTTCAAAATCATGCCTCATTCCAGCCTTTTACCAAATCCTGGCTAACAGCTTGGGTTTACCAGTTGAAGTATTCTGAATTTGGGGTGAGTTGGCCTGGACCACACACAATGACGCTCACAGGAATGTGAATGGTGATAATAAAACACTGTGATATATGTGGAAGGTTGGAAAAGGTTGAAGCTGTGCACCACTGTAAGGGGTTGTTATTAATGGCACCCTTCATAAGATTTGAGAGAGGGTGACCAGATGTGTAGGACTGAAGCTGTCTTGAGGACTCCAAAACGGCAGTCAATCACCTAGGAAAGGGCAGTATCACTTTTGGTTGGGTGTCAGAGCGACCTCTACTTGTTGATGCTGGGGAGACCAGTCTGAGAAAAACAAGAGGGTGGGGTCTAGATCAGGAATTTTGTCAGCACTCTCACCATTAATAAGTTAAAACTTTAAAAGACAGTCACTCCCGACTCCATCAACTCTCTCCCTTGGTCTTTGCTCTGAAATCCAGAACTCAGATCAAACCAGGTAACTACATGTTATCAACAAACCATCTTAATACTTTTACCTTCTCTAAAAGGCTGAGTGATTCTGCTCACTGATACCTAGGAAAATATCAGGGAGTGGCTAATGCCATCTCCCCCACGTGGAATTCATCCCTAGGAGCAAGTCAGTGTCCTATGCTAGACCCCACCTCACCCACCCATACAAGGGGGAAGCCAGCCTAAAAAGTGATTGCATGACCCACATAGGCCAAGCACTCAGTCACCAACACCTCACTGAGAACCCCGGGAGTGTTGGCCCTCCTGGACACTGGTATCCTTGGTGTACAGAGACGGCATCCACCCCTGGGCACAACATAGCTGATAATGCCTGAAAACAATTTTTTCCCAAAGGTGGTCCTGAAGCTAGGAGGACCCCATTCATATGGAAAGGCAGCTTCTCATCCATGGCCTTTATGGAGAGCTTCACCTCCCCAAGGCATGGCAAACCTCACTCTCCCCCAGGAAATGTCCCTGCTATGGAAACTATCCCAATTTCCTGTTTCCCCATAGATAAGCCAAAAGAAGAAGCAAAAGGATTTTTCTGTGATTCTGGGGGCATTTCTTTCAGTTGTGGGGTTTAACATATTTTAGCATTGTGTGCTCTGGAAATAATGAAGGGATGGATTCAAGAGGGGCGGGACAGTCAGCTCCAAATGGAGCTCCTTGTGCAGGAAGAGGATCCTAGATGAATAATGCACTTTCGGCTTCAAAAAAAGTTTGAAGGGATTCAATTTGTAAAACCAGTCAGACTTCAAATATTGAAAATAAAGCCAGTTTGAACAATTCTTTCTCTTACTCCCAGCCTTTGCTGAATGAAATTAAGAAAGGCATATCACCACTTCACATGCAAGATAAAGCACTGTTTCATATAAAAGCGGTTTCATTTTTTTTTTTTCAAAGCCTGGAACAGCCTATGTTAATGTTTGAATTATTACCGAACTGCAAATGGGAGCCAATGGCCTGTCGGTGTGTTAACTGTGCATTCCAAAGCCGGGTGGCAGGTGGGGGACCATCGCTTTATCCTCAATCATGTTTTCACATTATATAAACCACATCCCACTTCCAGCACTAACTATGCCCCAGACAAAGAGAAGATACAGGGACCCACAGAGCCTTTGGCTTTCAGAAGGACAGAGAATGGATTGGAAGAGCTCCAATGGGCAGCAACCTTGGCAACAACAAAAGGCATTTTAATGACTATAAAGAGTTGAAGCTTGACCCTCGTGGAAGCTGAAATAGAGATGGCTACTCCCTCGGGGGTTAAGAAGTTGTGGCAGACAGATTGGAACATTAGTTTAAAGTTAATAAAAGCTACCATGACCTCTTCTTCTATGCCTGAAGCAGTCATCTTGCCGGGGTGAGTGCATCCCCATCGTCTATGGGAGAAAGATGTTCACATTTTACCCGGCTCCCTACCGGACAGACCTGAGCAGCAGTCACCCACAGCTGTGGAGGGACAGTCCGGTAGATGTTCTCTTCCAGAGCCCGGGGACCACGAAAGTCTGCCCTACACGGTGAAGGAAGGAGAAGGAGGCCTCGTCAGGGCCAGAGAGGTGAAGACCAGCCAACATCTTAGCTTCTGAGGCCAGGAAGAAAACGGCACAGCAAGATATAAACTTCTTCCCCAGATCAGGACCCTGGAACCATTCCACACTAGTTTTAGTTTTTTTTTTAATTTTTTAAATGTTTTTATTTATTTTTGAGACAGAGAGAGACAAAGTATGTGTGAGGGAGGGGCAGAGAAAGACAGAGATACAGAATCTGAAGCAGGCTCCAGGCTCTGAGCTGTCAGCCCAAAGCCCAACGCGGGGCTCAAACTCAGGAACTGTGAGATCATGACCTGAGCAGAAGTCGGGTGCTTAACCGACTGTGCCAGTCAGGCACCCCTCGTTCCACACTAGTTTTCAAAGTGCTGTTTCATCCTGCTGAAATAAACCCTCGGAACACAGCACCATGAGGCAGTGAGGAGCTTACAAACAGGAAGAGGCTGAAGTGGTGGTCAGAGGACTCCAGGACAGCATTAGGGGAACCAAGAGGATGGGAGAGGTACTGGCATGGGGGAGTCCAGTGCCACCCCTGGACACCCCCTTGGGAACTATGGGTCTGGCTGGAAAAGCATGAGAAAAGAGGAGCATCAGTAACCCACAAGCAGGTTTTGCTGGCCCTTCGTGCACATAAAGAAAGAGAGGGAAGGTGAAGAGGGCTGAGTTGAGGGTGGCAGGTGCCGCAGCTCTGGGGGGTTCTGCCCACAGCCTGAACATGGGTACAGAGAAGGTCTGCAGAGGAGAGAGGGGGGCTGGCGAAGGGAGATGCACCGCTCACTCAACAGACTAGGATTTTTCCAAGCCTAGCAGAAGCCACATGAGACAGAAGAGTGGATAAGGACTCCTCTCTAGCACTTAGCAGATCATAAGTGTTCAGCAAACAAGTGTTGCAGAGCCAAATGGCCCTCCTTGCTCAAGGATCTCAGGATGAAAGCCCGTGGAAACAAAATTCTCCCAGATGCAAGTTGGGAGCCCCCGGGTGTCCCAGCCAGAGCCGAAGCAGCTAGGATGCCTGGGGATCTATGCACCTTCAATCAGGGCACCTTCCCAGAAAAGACGCCAAGTGCCATATGATTTGGCACTGGCATAAGTAAGCTACTCTCAACTATATCATTGGAAGCACCACCTCATGCTCCCCCAGAAACAGGATACCTCTAGATAGTGAGGGATAGGATTGAAAAGATGCAACAAAAAAGAGGTCCTTTTCCTTGAAGGAAAACTCCTTTGTGAAAGAGAACTGGAAGCAGCCTGCAAGACACACCACTGTCCTTGATAAAGTCATTTTCCTCTTAGGAGGTGCAACATGGTAAAGGGTGACCGAGAGACGGGATGCTCTGTAACCAGACTGCACCACTGAGGAAGGAAGAAACAAAAGAAGCGGGTGGAAGAAACAAAAGAAGCGGGTTAAGTATCACATAAGGTTCTTTAGCTGTAAGCAATTCCTATCAGGAGGCAGCCAGCAAGGAAGGAAGCTAGAGAGAAGAACAGAAAAGAAAGAAGAGAAAAGACAACTCCAGTCTGGATCCAATGTCCACGGGAGAGTGTCCACTCATGTTCCCACTGCGCCTAGTGCTATGAGCAGCAAACCCTGAAATCATGGAGAGGAAGCTCCCCCAAATACAAGAGGGGTGCTTACGAAACAAGGAAAGGAGATGCCAAGTGCCTGAATAAAAGAGGCCATTGCCTACAACCGCTTAGCTGCCTAGCACATGCACAGCTCACACATGTAGATTCAGAAACACGTGTACACACACACACACACACACACACACACGTCCAGACGGCTATATAACACTGGGCTTTGGAGCCAAGCTATCAGAGTTTGAATCCTGGCTTGATCAACGTATGACTGTAGCAGAGATATTTAAACTTTCTGCAACTAGGGATGCCTGGGTGGCTCAGACAGTCAAGCGTCTGACTTCAGCTCAGGTCATAATCTCATGGTTTGTGGGTTTGAGCCCTGCATTGGGCTCTGTGCTGGCAGCTCAGAGCCTGGAGCCTGCTTTGGATTCTGTGTCTCCCTCTCTCTCTGCCCTTCCCTGCTTGCACTCCGTCTCTCTCTCTCCCTCTCTCAAAAATAAACACTAAAAAAAGTTTTAAATAAACTTTCTGTGACTATTTCCTCATTCATAAAATAGGGATAATATCCCTATCAAGGCTTTCTTTGGGAGGATCAAATAAATAATGCATGTGAACTTTTCACACAGTGACTGGCACCCACTAAATGACCAGTAAGTATTAATTATGGAGTTTCCTTGCAGACACTCCAAAAAATGTCCCCACCTACCATGGTGCTCCCACTTCATGCTTTTGCAACAGGAAGCAGTCTGGAGTCAATCTAGTTACTGCATCCAACTTCAAGCCCTAGACTTTTGGGTAACATTAATTTCTCCCATCTCAATATTCAACTGCCTACAGACTAAACAGTCAACGTACCCACCATAACTGACACATCTTACTACATCATGGAGAAGGGAAGAAGAAAAAAAATCATTTCAAGATTATACAACCCACAAAGCAAGGAGGCAGAGAAAGAATCCTGTTCTTTATCCTACCCCTTTCCCCAATCCTGGGAGGTGGATGTCAGATTCCAAAAAGACCTGGCCCCGGCTATTAGGGAAATTGGTGGTACTGTCCCTCAACACCCAACACTCCTAGCTCTTATCTGGGCTTGCTGGACAACCTCCTGACAATTAGAACAGTCCCGTAGCCTCTAAGAGCCTCCACCAGAGCAACGTGACCACCTGGTCATCTGGTAGACCTCTGGTCCACTTACAATTAGGAAACTGACTTTTATAGTACAAATCTGAAGAAGTTCATATGAAGTTAGCCTGACTGAAGCAATCTCTTTTAGGACTTGATTCTCCTTTATGTGAACTAACTGAGGCCCTGGGGCATGCACCTAAAGAACAGCGATTTATTAAAGTGGCATGGGAAAATACACCTTTATCCCTGTCTTATTTCTAAGACAGTGGCTGGAAAGTTCCAAAGTAGAGAGAGTAAGAGATCATGTCTCTCAACCATGCTCTTCTCAGGGCACCTAGGTGGCTCAGTTGGTTAAGTGTCCGACTTCGGCTCAGATCATGATCTCATGGTTCGTGAGTTTCAGCCCTGCATCAGGCTCTCTGCTGTCAGCGCTGAGCCCACTTTGGATCATCTGTCTCCCCTCACTCTGCTCCTCCACTACTCACTCTCTCTTTCTCTCTCTCAAACATAAACAAATTTTTTAAAAAATGCCCTCCTCACTAACCTTCTTAATGAAGATCATTCATTCATTCTTCCAAAAAGATCTTATTAAACCACTTCTCTGTGTCAGGATCCATGATGTACAAGAAAGGGAGCTAAACTGGAAGCCAGGGGACCTCACTTTTATTCCCAGCTGTGTGATCCTGGGCAGCGTGCTGCCCTCCAAGTCTGCAGGCCCCACAGTCACACAATGGACGCGTGATGTGGGACACAATGATCTGGCATGGCTTGCTCGCCTGAATCACCCCCAATTCTACACAAGTTGGAGGGACTCACATTCCAGCTGGTGATCTCTGGCCAACAGTGTCCTTTGCCAAGTCCAGCCAAGCTGCTAGACGCCTTCTGGAGGGAGGTATGGCCAGGCCCAGATGGCTTATTAAAACAGGAAGTTCTTGTGATGGCAAACTAGCCATTGAGAAAAGGCATGCAAGTTAACTGAAACATCTGAGCCTCCCGTTTACTTTGGATGATTTTTAAATTTCATTTTGGCTAAAGAAATCAGCCCATCTGTCTGGCTTCTGGAACAATTAGAGAACAGGGTAGAACTTAAAAAGCAGAAAATGAAACAAACAAACAACGAAACATGGGAAATACAACCAAGAAAGAGACGCTTAAGGCCTCGGATGTGTCCCAGAGAAGAAGAGAGATGGCAACTACATCATAGGACTGGACATGCAGATGCTGGGCCCGAGTGGGACACTTCCAAACCAGGGGCTGCTCTGCCTCTATCTGCCTTGGGACCCACAGGTAGTGTGCATGACAGAGCAGGGCAAAGAGCTGACCCAGTTTCCCTCTATGTAAGCAGCACCAAGCAATAGCACAATGTCGCATTCCTTGCCTGACACAGGGGCCCACCCTGGAGGCTCTCTCAGGGAAGCTGAGACCAAGTCAACTGTATCCAAGGTCTTCCAACAATGGCCCATTCACACTTTGGTCTGGTCTAGTCCGGACTGGATGAGCCCTGGCCTGAAGGCAATAATGGACACAAAGTCATCCCCACTCTGGAGAAGATTCAAAACACTGTTCCAATCGGCACTGCTACACACAGCACAGGAGAAAGAACAGGCAGAAGATGAGAACATCGTAGGAAACCAGAGAGGTCAAGAGACACCCCCAGGCCACACAGCAAACATAAACACTCAAAGACCTGGTCCAATCTCATTTCACACGGTATCTAGAACATGGAAGGGAAGTTTCTCAGAGAGCTGACAGGCTAGGCATTTACACATATGTGGGGGTAGGGGGAAACAACCAACAGACTGGGGATTTAGAGTTTGACTAGGATGGCAGGCCAAGGGAGTTATGGGGTTGCAGTTATTTTTATACTACTTCCTGAAAGGAGCAGTAAGAAAAAAAAGGGACCAAGATAAAGTAAGACAAAAGGAACACTGGCAGGCAGTGAAGGAGAACATCATCCAAAGATGTGCAAAGAAGCTCACCCAGAGAGAAAGCAGAAAGGCAGCACCTGGGAGCGTGCCGGCCCCTTTCTTTCCATCCCATCAGAGAAAGCAGGGCACTTTCCAATTATCTCTCTTGCTGGTGCCCCGTCTTCTCCCTCATTCTGTGATCCCGGCTTCTCTAAATCTCCCCTCAGCCCTGTTCCCAGAGGACAGGATGGTTCCCAGCTCAGACATTATCTGATGAGCTCCCTTTCCCTACTGCTGAGGGGGGTACCCAAGGATTCATGTGCAACCTACCACGTGCTCCCCACGGGGCGTCTGGGGCTGCTGGTTCAGACCCAGTGGTGGCACCCCCTAAGGCCAATGCGGAGCCAGTTGCTGGAGGAGCAGGAAATCTGACAGGCAGCTCGTGACCCCCCAGGGCTCTCCTGGGCCTGTTCACTAATGTAAGAAGGCGACCGCACTTGTGGGAGAGGCTGCGACTGGGCCTGTTGCATTGTGGGAACAGTACTGGGGGCCCTGAGGAAGACGGCCCTGTGGGGCATTTAACTCCACCGTAGGGGCCCTACAGCTCCGGACAGAAAAGATATCAGGCAGAGACAGAGGGCTTTGGCAGGGGGGGCATCACTACTGCTACCTGCACATCTCTATGGTCTGTCTGCTCCACAGCCTTTTTATTGTCCTTTCACATCCCTACCCCAGCTCCAGGACTAGGGCTGGATTCTACAAAGCCCAGCCACCTGCCATCAGCAGGCTCTGTCCTCCACCAGCACCAGCACACTTCCCTTTGCACAGCCTTTCTCCAGGGCTGCCTTTCCTGCCCACTTGGGATCAGCCCCTCCCTTCTTGCTGCCTGTCCAACTCTAGAGACTGTGCTCTCCCACAGTGATGCTCTTTCTTTTTCTACACGTCCAGGCCCTCAGACAGTACTGCTCACAGCCCAGGCATCCCCCAGTTCTCCAGCCCCACTCACCATCACAACCCCTGAAGCAGGAGATCCCGTGAGCTGTCTGTGAACAGCAGCCAGAATGGGACCATTTCCTGGCACATGGATGGTGATCGCTTGGACATCTTACTGGGGGTCCCTGGTTGAGGCTCCACATGTGACCTTCATCCCATACACAGCTTCTCTAGGCTCAAATCCTTAACTTCATTCCTTCCTGGACAGTTCAAGTTCTAGCCTGCTGTAAGCCCATGGGATGTTCTCAGATATTTGATGAATTAACACACAAATGCAGGAATAGATGACATATGTCCTCAAGGTACTTCTCCCCAGCAAGTCTCTGTGGCTGGTATGTATTTCTGAACTTCTGCCTATCAGAATCAGTCATTCTGCAACAGCTTGGGGGCTCCTGGGTGTCTCAGTCAGTTAAACAGCCGACTCAGGATCTTGGCTCAGGTCTTGATCTCAGGGTTGGGAGTTCAAGCCCTGCATTGGGCTCCATGCTGGGCAGGAAGCCTACTTTTTAAAAAAGTTAACAAAAACATCCAATTTGGTTGGTTATAAGTTCTTAAGGGGCACTGGGTGTGGCTCAGTGGGTTAAGTGTCCCACTTCGGCTCAGGTCATGATCTCATGGCTTGTGAGTTCGAGCCCCATGTCGGACTTTGTGCTGACAGCTCAGAAGCTGGAGCCTGTTTCGATTCTGTGTCTCCCTCTCTTTCTCTGTCCCTCCCCCATTCGCACTGTCTTGCCCTGTCTCTCAAAAATGAATACACATTAAAAAAATTTTTTTAATTAAAAAAAAGTCTTAAATCCCAACCATATGGGTGGAAACCGAGTTTTTCTAACTACATGCTTCCATACAGGACCGTTCCCTTCTGTCCTTAAAGTTCAAAAATGTTGCCAGACCTTCTGAACTTCGGGTCAGTCTTCATAGCACTAAGTGTGATGCACCCAGACCTGGGGACTTGCTAAACGCTCGTCATTTCGTGCACAGACCTGGGGACTTGCTAAATGCTCGTCATTTCATGCGCAAACCACCATGTATGAAATATTCTTGCCAAAAATAGCAACCCAAAATCAAGGTGCTAGAGGTAACTTCCATTTGCAGGAGACACAGAGGACAGAAGAACAAGTTAACTGATGAAGTTCACAGACCAATCCAGATGATGGGACATTCTGTAAAACAACGGATTCGGTTTCTAGATCATGAAAAAAAGATATTTTTTTTAAAAAGGGAGGCATGCTCTACATGAAAACAGACCTTTACACATTGCAACTCATCCTTCTCTGTTACTGCATAACAAATGACTGCAAAATTGTGTGGCTTCAGACAATGAGAAACATTTGTGACCTCAAAATGTCTATGGATCAGGGATTGGGAAGTGCGTTCGGTAGGTGGTGGGAGCTCAGAGAGTCTCTGGAGGATGCAGGTAGGATGGGAACAGAGATCGTGGATTCGCCTGAAGTTCTGGCTGGAAGTGAGGAGGCACCTCTGAGTCTGTCCACTCACACAGCTGGGACGTATATAGTCCACAGGGGCAGGAGGCCGCAGTGCCTCCCCACGTGGCCCTTTCCACCGGCTGTTGAGCATCCTCAGGACAGGACACGTGGCCTCCTCATGGTGAACACCCTCCAAGAGAGCACAGGGAGGAAGAGCCACAGTCGTGTACGGCCCAGTCCTGGAAGTCATATGCTGTTCCTTGTGCCACATTCCTTATTAAAAGCAAACACTAAATCCAGCCCACGTGCAAGGCAAGGGGAATTAGCATCCATCTTTTCAAAAAAGGGGTGTGAAAAAATTTGAGGACAAAGCTTAAAAACAGCAGAGCCAACAAAGATGATGCAGGGACTTGGTTTTTGGATTGTGATGAAGACAAACCAACTGTAAAGACAGTTTATAAACACTCAGGGAAATTTTATTATTACAACAAGACCAACAATCATTCCATTGTAGCTGTGAGAGAAAATATCCATGTTTTTAGCGATGTATGCTAAATATGTAGAGAGGGCGTGCCTGGGTGGCTCAGGTGGTTGAACATCCGACTTCAACTCAGGTCATGATCTCAAGGTTCGAGCCCCGCGTCCGGATCTGTGCTGACAGCTCAGAGCCTGGAGCCTGCTTTGGATTCTGTGTCTCCCTCACTCTCTGCCTCTCCCCTCCTCACACTCTGTCTCTCTCTCTCTCTCTCTCTCTCAAAAATAAACATTAAAAAATATGTACAGAGGATGAGCTGATGTCTGATATTTGCTTTAAAATACTTCAGCAATGTATGGCATATTTGAAAGTTGCTGAAAGAGTATATCTTAGGGGTGCCTGGGTGGCTCAGTCAGTTAAATGTCTGACTCTTGGTTTCAGTTCAGGTCATGATCTCAGGGTTTGTGAGATCAAGCCATGCAATGGGCTCTGCGCTCACAGCACAGAGCCTGCTTGGGATTTTCTCTCTCCGTCTCTCTCTGCCCCTCCTCTGCATGCGCACATACTCTCCCTCTCAAATAAATAAATAAATAAACACTTTTTTAAAAAAGAGTAAATCTTAAAAGTTCTCATCACAAGAAAAGAAATTCACAACTATGTATGGTGACAGATGTTAAATATATTTATCGTGGTGACCGCTTTGCAGTTTATACGAATATGGAATCACTATGTTGTACACCTGAAACTAATAATAATGAGGTATAACTATACCTCAGTAAAAAAAAATAAAATACTTCAGCAAAAAATTAAAAGATAGGAAACAAAATGAAAGAAGAAAAAAGAACAAGATTTAAAAAGGAGGCAAACGGGACAAATTTTCATGACTGTCACAATCTGGGTGGTAGGTGCCTAAGGGAATTTACTGTATTAACTCTCTACTTCTGTGTATGCCTGAAATTTTTCATAATAAAAATTTGCTTTCAACTGCTGCCAGTCTATAGTTAGAGGCAGATCTCACTTCACGTACACTGCCTGAAGCACAGTGAGCCCTTTCAATGTGCACATACGTGTCTCCTCTCTGCTCAGTGTTTTCTTCTATAATATCTTTATTCCTTCCATTTCATCTGCTATGCTCATTTCTCCAAAAGCCCCAGACCTTCACTCTCTGCCCTCCATGTCTGTCATCTTTTCCCTGTTTAGATTCCTTTGCATCTTGTGTATGTAATCAGCAGCAGCCTGGGTAAGCAAGCCAGAGAGTGTGACGCTAAGTGGGACTGTGTGTGTAGGACCTCGAAAAGCACAGGCTTCCTGTGGGGCTGTTCCCAAGCTGCTCCTTATCAACAAGTGCCCCTCCCCCTGACAGCCCTCACAGGGTCCAAGGAGTCCGTCTTCACCAGCATCCATCAAAAATGAGTCTCCTGGCAAAGCCCCAAAGGCACTTCGCACCTGACTGCTCCCCACAATCAACAGGAGTTCGGAAAGGAAAGGCCACAGCGTATTCCGTGCTGGCTTATTTTGTTTTATTCTATTCTTTTGATTTTATTTCTTTTCTGTCTATTCCTTCACCAAAATCCATGGCCAATTTTTTAATCTCTGCTGTTCCCTTCCTGCCTGTGAGTCGCAGTCTGTTAACAAGGGTCTGAAATTTTCTTTGGAACGACAGCAATAGAAAAGCATATTTGCCAACCTGCCAGTGTGGGTCTGTTTCGTCATGAGCAAACCGGGGCCTCTGCAAGCTGAGAAAGCACCACACATCTTCATAATGGAGCACACTGAATTTTTACTACCCCTCATTTTATAAACTTCTAAGCTTCGGGAATGTATTTCTTGAAGACCTCCTCCAGTGCTCCAGTCATCTGAAAGAGGGAGAGAGAACATAAAGCTAAATCATGACAGGATCACCAAAGCTAGCATTCACTTCTCTACTACCAAATTTTGGACTCTTTAAGGTAGGACTTCGGTCTCTGGGGCTGGAAATGCAGAGAAAGAAATGGTGGGCAAAAGTGCTTGTTACCCAGACTCCACCATCCTTGACCTTAATGCTATCGGGGCCCATAGAGACAGCACTGGACTGTGCCTGGGGGTTGCAGAACTGGAATCTCTCACACAGGGTCTTGCAAGTCATGTCAGGGGGCCTTCCAGGGAGAGTGGGCTTGGCCCTTTGGGAAAGAAAATCATGGAGGACATGCTCAGTTGCATTCTAGCAAAATTCTTTCTGTCCACAGTGTGAAGAAGAATTGGAAGAAGTAAGAACAAAGGCAAGAAGGCCTCTTAGGCCTTGTTGTCTTAAAGACTGGAACACCAGTTATTACTTTAATTCCAGCAGTGTTTGTATAACTGACCCACTTCTTTTTTTATTTAATTTTTTTTTATTTTAGAGAGAGATAGAGTATGCACAAGTGGGAGAGAGGTGCTGAAGGAGAGAGAGAGAGAGAGAGAGAGAGAGAGAGAGAGAGAGAATCCCAAGCAGCTTCACGCTCAGTGCGGAGCCCAATATGGGGCTCGAACTCACAACCCTGGGATGATGACCTGAGCCAAAATCGAGTCAGAGGCTCAACCGACTGAGCCACCCAGGCACCCCAACCTGACCCACTTCTGTGGGCATTTCTGGACCACAGGTTCTGACCTAAGTAAGAGAAACCACAGGTCACACACAACTCCACAAACTCTTTCTGTAATGGTGCCTTCAGTCTTCTATGAAAAATACAGCAGAAGAGGGGTGTCTGGGTGGCTCAGTCGGTTGAGTGTCCAACTCTTGATTTCAGCTCAGGTCATGATCTCATAGTCGTGGGATTGAGCCCCACCTCAGGCTCTGAGCTGGACATGGAGCCTGCTTGGGATTCTCTCTCTCTCTCTCTCTCTCTCCTTCTGCCCCTCCCCTATTTATATGCTCTCTCTTTCTCTTGAAAGAAGGAAAGAAATAAAGTGAGAGAGAGAGAATGAAAGAAAGAACAAAAGAAAGAATGAAGGAAGGAAGGAAGGGAGAGAGAGAGAAAGAAAATAACAGCAGAAGGAAAGTGAGATTTAAAGCAACAAACTTGAATCTGCCAGGTGAGAAAAAATGTAACTGATTTTGGAACTTTGGTGCTTTAGCTATTTATCCACCATATTACCTGTAACCCCCCTCATCATTCACCTGGATGCACAGTGAATGGGCCACCACATCACAGTCCAGACAAGAGATGCCAGGGGCATGTGAGTCAGGGAAGCGCTGGTAGAGAGGGAAGGCAGGAAACAGACCCCAAGGGAAGGAAGGAGATCCAAAGCCCTTGGTACTCCTGCCTTTGCTGAGCAGTGTCTCAACTGCATGTGCAACTTGCTGCTGACCAGGCTGCAGTGTAGCTTGCAGATTTCAGATGAAGTCCAGCCATGTTGCTGTGAAATAGGGATCCAACAAGGTGAGTCATTGATTCTGGGAGCAATCGGCATCCCCCCACTGGAAATATGCCTACAATATGGGGGGGGGGGCAGGGGGTAGGTTGTACTGTGCATGGGAAGGAGGGATTGAGGATATCCTTAAGGCCTTCCTAGGCAGTGTCTATATTTCTTTGGGCTCAGAGTAACCAGATAGCTGTAGGATGTGCTCACCTCTTCTATGGTTCACTGACTAGAAGCATTCCATCAATGTCCTGACCAGGCTGCCTCACCGAGCCAAATGAAAAGAGTCACTGGGCTTCTACCTCTCAGCCTCTTTCTTCTCTCTCTCCCTCTCTCTTTCTGTCTCTCTCTGTCTCTCTCTCTCTCTCTCTGATATGCAGTCCCAGAGCACAGAGACTTATTGGATTACAGGCTTCCTAATTAGATTTCCTTAGAGTTTCTCTCTGAAGAGTTCAGTCTCTGAGCTGTGAACTTGCTAGAGTTTGCTTGTTTGTGGGTTTTCTTGTACGACAAAGAACATTTCAGATTGCATATTGTGGACTCCACCTGTGAAGGGTATGGGATGTGGATGTGGTCTGAGCCTCTCCTGTCTCCTCCTATGACCTGGGCAGGGCCCCAGTTGTGACCCTAGGGCCTGAGGAAGGATCACATGGAGGAGGATTTGTGAGCTTGAAAAGGCTCCCAATTCCCTCTTCTGCCTGCACCACCCAGATGTGCTTGGCCACGGTGATGGAGAGAGAGTAGCTGTCACTATCCAAGAACTTACCTTGCTTCTCCAAATGGCCAGCTTGGCCCTGATGCCATGTTATGGCTATCCCTTACCCGCTGCCTCCTTTCTTCTGGAAGAGCTGACACACTTGTCCAAGAACAGATAAGGTCCTCAGGTGAGGATGAAAGAAAGGGCTTTTGATGACAGGGAGTAAGTGGCCCCAACATGGATGGCTGAAGACATCGAAGAGTTGCAAGCCTGGGATATAGGAGTCGTGGATGCCACCCCTACTGATATAAATTGAGCTTTTACATCAGTGAGGTGACAGAGCCTAGACTAGGGCCCCACAGATCTTATCCCTTCTTCCTTCTCACTGTCTGCCCAGAAGTTTGCAGGGGTCCTCAGCTGGAGGCTTGCAGGAGCCTCCATGCAAAGAAAAGTTGCTGCCATGGAACTCGCTGGGTTGGCGCTCACTGGCCAATTGTCTTCCCCAGCAACATCCCCTTACACAGGCAGCTGTGCCTCTCAGAACCCACCGCCAGGCAGCAGGAGGGCCACACCACTGCTGATAAACACCTCCTGTCATTTTTATACACCCACCACCAGGAGACTCGAGGTCCCACCAGACTAGGTCTCTGGGAAGAGCTCCCATGTTTATCTTGCCCACTCACGCCAAGAGCGAAATCCAAAGACAACTTAAGAAATAAGAGGATATAAATTAAATAAATAGATAGAATTTCTGAGAAGAGCAGAAATCACCCATTTGGGTCTTTATCCATCATTACACCAGCCATCCCACAATCCAATCTGGGAACTCTTGTAAATTTCCAAGGGCCCAACAACAGGACAAAGAGCCTTTAGGAAGGAGAGCTCACATTTACTGAGCACCAAGCGTGGGCCAGGTGATGTGCTAAACACTTTGCATTCATGATCGCCTCTGATCCCCAAACAGCTCTGTGAGGAAGGTACAATTATCAGCTCCATTTTGCAAATGAGAAAACTGAGGACTGGAGAGGAAAAGGAGACTGCTAAAGGGCATTCAACTATTAAGGAGGAGAACAGAGATCTGGATCAAAACGTAAGCTCCTCAGTGCTAAGCAATACCACCTTTAAAACCTGGAAGAGAGTTGTTTCAATCTGCTTATACTAGGGATTGACAGATGTCCAAACTCCAAAGCAGGACAGGCATTCTCTCCTGTAAGCACATGCTTCAAGTCCGGCCCCTGCCCTGCATTCATCCATAAAGCAACCCAGATCCATTTTGTTAATGCCTCAATCTTGATATTAAAATACTTGTGACATTCAAACCGGTATCCTCAGCCTGGGCCAGACAGTGTGTGTCAACCCATCCGCATTTACCAGCTCCAATGCCCCCCCCCCACCAAATCCCACCGCAGGCCATGCAATGTTCACCCACTGATTGAAATAATGCAATTAGGGGATATAGAAAATCCATTCCACATGGTGCCATCTGCATTCTCCTCTGACAGCTAATTTGATTGGCGCTCTCTAATCAATAAAGCACTCATGTAGCAGCCAGATAATTCACCTCGATTTTTCCTACACCATTTATAAGTGAAAAACACTCCCTATCCTGCTTCTCCCAGTGACCCAGGGCCAGGTGGTAAGCCTCTAAGACAAAAGACTCGTGAAATGGTCTAGGACGTACTAAAGGTGAGTCGTGCTAGATTCACACAGCCAGTTCCGCCTTGTGGATGGGTGCTGTTCTTGGTTGGAAGCGACGGTACCTGTGCTTGTGTTTCCCAGCCCTATTCATTCTCTAGAGGAATAGAAAGGAAGCCCAGCCTAGGCGACATAGGTGGCCCCAAGCAGTCGCCATCTGGTAAGAACCTGAATCTTGATCCTTTTACCGTACTAGAGAGTTTGAAGGTCAGGATGGCTGGATGAGTAGACAGATGGACAGAAAGGTGGATGGATGAGTGGATGGGTGGGTAGGTGAAAATACATGCAGGCATATGAAACAGCAAAGGAAAGATAAAGAGAGAAAGGGTTGGGGGAGGTAAAGAAGAGGAGGCTGGCATGACTGACACAAATATAGGGCGCTGCCCTATTAATTCTGTGCTGATGACGCAATTCTGGTCAACGGTGACCAGGTACATTAGGTCAGATTCCCTAGAAACAAGAACAAAGACAGGGATTTGGGTCCATGGGATCTACCAAGCAACTATTCTCAGGAATATTTATTAGACTCAAAAATTGCACTGGGAAGGGTGGGGGAGCAGCACAAGGCAGAGGAAGGAGCAAGCAAGGATATGGGTGTAGCTGGGGTCTGACCTCAGCTGCATACTGTGTCACCAACTGCTCTCAAAAGTTGGTATCACCTTGAGGCAAGTGGGGTGATCTTTTGTACCCCTTTGTCTGGCAGCCACTGGCCCAGGAGGAAGCAGAGGGGGTACAACGTCCTGGGAGAAGGAAGCTCCCACTTGGCAGGGGGCAGTTCCTAGAGAACTCACAACCCACAGCAGCCGGGGAATGGGAACTCTGGTAGGAAAGGCAGTCAGGATGGGCACCAAGAGCAACCGCCGCATCATGTCATACTCTGCAAGAGCCAGAGAGCCCAAAGAGTCACAAAGCCCTACCCCACCCCCCCCACCCCCCCCCCACCTCACCACCACCAGGCAAGATGCTCAGGCTGTCACAACACCTGACAGGTGGATACTCAGGTATCAATACCCTCTGCTCTGTTGGGTGGCCTCAAGCATTGGTTTTTCCACAAGTCATTCTTTAAAAAGCTAACCCAGTGGCTCAGTCAGTTGAGCGTCTGACTTTGGTCATGATCTTGCATTCCTGGGTTTGAGTCCCACATCCGGCTCTGTGCTGACAGCTCAGACCCTGGAGCCTGCTTCGGTTTTGGTGTCCTCTCTCTCTCTCTGCCCCTCCCCCACTCATGCTCTGTCTCTCTTTGTCTCTCAAAAAGTAAAATAAAAAGTGTTACAAAAAAAATTTTAAAGCTAATCCAGCATGGCACAATGGGTCAGTGTGACCTCTCTCTGAGCCCTCATGACTGAGGATGGATGTAAGATGTGGCTTAGGAGATGTTTCTATCTTTAAGTAGACATTCAGGACTTTGAAACTCATCACTGGCTTCTAAAACCTTTGGAAGACTCCAGCACTATCTATCCCCAAGAACCATCACCTCTCTAGGACCAACAGTCCCATATCATGATAGACCACATCCCATTAACTGCTGCTTCCAGACCCTCCAGAAGGGAAGTGTGAACATGGCATTTTGCCACATAGCCTTCTCTCACAGGGGTCACGACATCAGTGCTGTGGGCACCTGCACCCTCTAACCTCAGGTCAGTCTACATGGTGAGAAAGCAGCTCGTTAATTTGAACGCAAATACAGTCATTCATCTTGGTGCTTGGCCCACATGATGCCAAGGGATAAGCAAGGCTGCCCTGTGGGATGGAATGAGCACACAGACTTTGGGGCGGGACACACCCAGCCACCATCACAAACACCCTCTCATGCTCGCAAACCTCAGCTCCCCAAAGCCCGATGGCTCATAAACACTGGCTAAGCACAACGACCACCACCCCAAAAGAAGAAAAAAATGTCCCCAAAAGAAAGGGCCATGATACATAAAGAAATAAAAGCTGTTTTCAAGGTGACAAAGATACCTACACAGTGATGGGTAAGGGAAATCTCAGATGTAACAGCTGTCAGGCAGCATTTTATACAAAGTTGGTACACACAGAGGAGCAGTAGACCCAATGGGGGCACACAGAATGCCTGAGGAATGAGAGTCTCTCAGCCCTCAGGCAGGTGGCCCACAGAAGGGTGGCCCTAAGGAGACAGTGATGTGGAAAAGACATTATGAAGGGAAAACTAAATGAAAGGCTCAATGAGCTACTGGAAATTAAATTGTTTCCTCCTCTGGGGACTCATGGCTCTTCCATTTGGACTCTGTGAATTAGAGGTCTGTGTGGGTTCTGCCATCTCCCTGGGGCAACGATGTGCACACCAGGCAGGGGACTGGAGTGTCCAGGCAGAGAGCTGGCTAATGGACCACAGGGGCACACAGAGTGGAGATCCAAGTGGCTGAAATGTGATGCGTCTCACATAGATTTACCATCATCCCACTGGAAATTCATCTGTGGGTATGATTTGTTGCTACTTTCAGATTTGATGGGATTAGCCAAGAAAATATCTGAGTATTCCTTTTAGCTAGGGGAAAAACAAGAGCCTAATATGGGAATCATCTCTCCCAAGAAGATGTATACCAGAGTGGGGAAGGATCCCTCCTGCCGCCCCAGAGCAAAAATCATCCAAGGATAGCTCAGACTCAGCTCAGACTCAGAGAACCTTGACTGTCTGAGATAGAAATGATTTGCAAAAGCGGGGCACCTGGGTGGCTCAGTTGGTTAAGCGTCTGACTTCAGCTCAGGTCATGATCTTGTGGATGGTGAGTTTGACCCCTGCATCAGGCTCTGTGCTGACAGCCTGGAGCCTGGAGCCTGGAGCCTGCTTGGGATTCTCTCTCTCTCTCTCTCTTTCTTTCGCTCTCTCTCTCTCAAAAATAAATAAACTTAAAAACAGAGAAATGATTGCAAAACTATAGAATACAAGCTCTCATTTTCACAAGTGGGGTGGCTCAGGTTAAGGGAAGGCAAAGACCCAAGGTCACAGGGCAGGTTAGTGGCAAGAACAGTTCCAGACCACAGAAGTCTGGAGAACACTTCTCTGGAAAGGGCAGAGGATTTAGAAAAAGATCCAAACCCTCTCTTGGTAGTAAATCCTTCCCCTGAGATATTTATAACATAGTGCTTCTGCCTTCAAATGCATGGACTTCAGTGCCACAGACCTGAGTTCAAAGGCTGTCTCTACAACTTACTGCCTTTGTGACCTTGGAAAAGTTACTTCACTTTATGTACCCTGGTTTCCCCACCTATACAAAAGGACTGATGATCATGCATGATCACAATCTTAGGGATTTGTATAAGGATTATATGAAGCAATTCAGATGAAGCGCTCAGCAAATTAAATTCTTTTAAATCTAATATTAAATTCTCAAATAAATGGTAGCTGCTGACATTTATAAATCAAAGTCATTTATCATTATCTGTAAACAGATACTAGCAGGCAAGGGTAGGAGTAAATTAAGTCATGTCCTTTGTGAAATTGTAGTAAACATTGTTTGCCTTCCTGAATTTACCCCCCTCACAAAGTTCCTCATTTCCATTTGGTTCCCTTAAAACTGGGTATGTACCCCAAGGGTAGGTCTTGGGAGCTTCTGTCCACCAGCGACTGGTTCGAGAGCAGTCACATAAGCCCAGCCAGTCGGATTAGGGTGAATCTCAGGAATTGACAGAAAAGTGGATGCTAAGATGTTTCTACTTCCTGCTTGATGTGAATGAGGAAGCCTGTAGCCCCGGGACCTGCTGGCAGCCAGCTTGGGCCCATCTAGGGAGCCACCCAAAAGCAAGTGCAGACAAATGGAAAGAATCTGTGTCCTTGGTGACATTATTGAGTTCCCGGATTAATCCTCACCTGAAGTTATCTCTAGACTTTTCTATTAACCAAACCAGCAGATTTTCTTCACGGTTTGAGCCAGTTTGATTTTCTTTTCTTTTTTTTCTTTTGTCACTTGCAATGCAAATATTCATAATCATTACAATGATCTTAAGTGTCAAACCCCACCTTCCCCCTTTCTAAGTTGGAACTTACCTAAGCACAGTTGGAATTATCCTTTTCTTAAGAATAAATGGCATGGGTCGGGGGCGGTGTGGCGGGGGGGTGCCTAGGTGGCTCAGTCCATTAAGCATCCGACTTTGGCTCAGGTCACGAACTCGAAGTTAATGAGTTCGGGCCCCATGTGGGGCTCTGTGCCGACAGCTCAGAGCCTGGAGCCTGCTTCAGATTCTGTGTCTCCCTCTCTCTCTGCCCCTCCCCTGCTCGTGCTCTGTCTCTCTCAAAAACAAATAAATATTAAAAATAAATAAATAAATGCCATGAGAGCATCTGGGTGGCTCAGTTGGTTAAGCATCCGACTCTTGATTTCGGCTCAGGTCATGATCTCACAGTTCGTGAGTTTGAGTCCTGCATTGGGCTCTGTGCTGACAGCACAGAGCCTGCTTGGGATTCTCTCTCTGCCTCTCTCTCTGTTCCTCCCCTGCTCGCTTGCTCTTTCTCTCTCTCTCTCTCTCTCTCTCTCTCAAAATAAATAAATAAATAAATAAACTCCAAAAAAAAGAATAAATGGCATGATATTCTCTGGTTTTTCTAAGACTCGGGTCAGGACCTTGATTCTGTGGTTTCTAGCCTTGTGTCAGAGACAAGCCCCACTCTCTCTATGTGACAAGTGCCTCATATAATTGAGGCTTTGATCTTCTAAAGCCTATGGCCTCCGCTGTGCTGCAACGCCCACAGATGAGGCCGTCACCAGGCACCAAGACATCCCTTTGTAAGTCCTGTCCTGATGCAGAGCGTGTGGGCGATGACACTATCGAGCAGAGGCAGCTGTAACTGAACTCAGCTCTTTGCTCCAACAGAAATCAAAGCCCTGGCTCCTCACCCCTCTTCCCTGGGAGCCCAGCATTACACCACCAGGGACAAAAAGTCATATTATCAGCTTGACACATTTTCCTCCATCTGTCTCCCCTTTCTGCTGTTCGGCTGAATGCAAGCATTCAGCCAGGCCTGGGCTGGACCAAGATGCACCTTCCTGTCCACTAAAGAACAGATGCATGTAGGAACTGAATGGTTCCCCTGGAGGATTTTAAACATTCCACTTGGGTTTCCATGGTAATTTTACAGAGCCGGCACTCAATAAGTGTTTGTTAAATTGAATTTATTGAAGAGTAAAGTGCATTGGATATTCCTATACCTGGACTGCATTGCCACAGAAAATTCTCTGGCCTGAAAAGGGACAATCTGGGCATTAGAGGCAGGGAAATTCTACCAACCTTGGGGTCAGGCTGTTGGTTCTCATGGACGAGGACTTAGCTCTGGCCTGTCTCCTCCATCTGTACCAGGAAGATGGTATTCTTTAAGAAATCATGGTGGTTTGGGTGAAAAAGAAAAACTCATTTTCAAAAGAGACACTCACTTCTGGCCCCGTTTGCCATGACCAGAAAGGTTTGCAGAGTGAGGATATTTGCTTATCAGGGCAGACCTAGCCCCTCCCATGGATATACCCCACAGGCCCTCTGTGGATCTAGCTTCCCTTCCAACTGCATGATCCCCAAACTTTGTCTTTATTGGAAAACGTTTTAGACCTGGATTAGAATTTAACAGGCAAAATTGCTGCATAAGAACAAAAAGTAAAAAGTCGCCAGCCCCAACAGGGAATCAATAGTATGCAAGTCAATAAACACATAAGAATACAAGCCATGGAGGCTCTTGGTGGGACAGGGGGAATGGTTATAATTTCTAAATTTTTACTTATTTTTTAGTAATTTCTACACCCAACACGGGGCTCAAACTCATAATCCGGAGCCAGCCAGGCACTCCGGGTTGCAATTTTTAAATTCACATATAGCATCTACACAGATTGATGTTCCCTTTGCCAGAGATCCAAACAAATATAAACATCACCTTCCCCAAGCAGGCCAAGTCTGTGACAGCCAGGCTGCTTTGCTAATAAGTCATCTCCTTGGCAGAAACATAGAATGAAACGTCAATATCAAGGTGCCCTGCCCTTTGACCCCTCAGGCTCAGGAGACTTGCCCACAAAAACTTTGCTCGGGGCCGAATCTGTCTGGCAGATTTATCCACAAACCAACTCCCATTCCATGTGCTGAAACTGCCACTAGTCAGCTTTGTTAAAACTACCAACTGTCATTTTGTCAATAGGTACAGCCCATTGCTGAGGTCAGATCGATTCCACAACAAAGTTTTGAGTGACATGACAACATTATCCCTGGAGGGGCTCCAGGAGCCTCTGCTTTTGCACCCCCCTCACGTTAATGACAAACAAGTTCCCCATGATGGATATACCCGCAATTAATATCGAAGGGACAGTTAATGATTTCAAGGCACCGCTATACAGGCCTCATATTTCAAATTTAAAACTCTCCTTTCAGAGTAGGATTGGGTTTCAAAGCCGAGAAATGAATGCTAATATATTAGGCGAAACAAGTTTTTTTGACGCCTCAAAAAATAAAGCAAAGAAAATTAATAGTAAGGACTCCACTCAGTTGAGACAACCCCATTATCCTTGAAATGCTCATAGTAAGACTTTGTACTAGAGGCCTGTCTTATCATTCCTTGTTTCACAGGATTTGAGATCTACAAATCAGGGATTCAAAAGTGTACGACATACATCATTCTGAGGAAGGAGCACATCAGTTAGCAAACAGGCCTTAAACGTGTATGTGATTCTCATTCTCATTTATAGGCCACTGGAGATGATTATAAATGAAAGTTCATGAACCTAGACAGCTCTGTCCTTCTTTCAGAGACACATGTACACAGTTATTTATGGACTTCTTCTAAAGGAAAATGAGAAATTTACAAAGCAAAAGAAAAAAAAATTTTTTTCATTTAATTTCTGAATCACAAAATCACTTTGGCTCCTGAATCTGGGGAATTTGCTTTATAAATAGTGTGACTTTTTCCCCCCAGGCAGAAAAACATAATTTCTGGCCCCAAAAGCCAGACAAACTGCTAGCAGTGATCAAATGAAACACCAATTACAACCTAAATGAACAAGAAGGAAGAAGGGTATTGCAAAAAGACATTGACAGTTTGCAAAGAGCTGTGTTCTGCTTTCACCAAGAAAAAAAAAAGAGAGAAATTAAATAGACATTTAGGTAATAAAATGACCAAACTGGCCATTGAAAATAACAATGGCAGACCAACCGTTATACTGTCTAATCCAGCGGTGGGAATAAAGAGCAGAAGAAAAAGCCCCTGTCCCCAGGCGGAGGCTGAAGGAAAGGCTCCAATAAGTCCTCCTGGCCACGAGGGGTGCTGTGAAGAGAGATGAGACGCTTCTCCTTGACTGGAAAGCACATGGCTGAGAGGCCATACCTTAGCCCTGCCATGTTCTCCCCACTGTTCATTTTGCCTAATGTGGGCCTTCTCCCATAGGTGTCCTCTGGGGACTGGGCCTTCCTGCCATCTGCTGTAGTGACAGCAGAGAAAGCAAGACCTAGGAGGCTGGGGCACAAGGCCAGTCCAGTGTGCCATCCCCATTATTCTATAAAAACATAAGATTCCCCCCACATCCAACTTTCTCCAGCTAGCTCTGGCAGGCCCATAACTCAGGGACTAGCCCAGAGAACCCAACCCCAGTGATTCTATCCAAGCAGTTGGCACCTGGTAATTTAGCGGCCCTTTACTACAACACTGATCAATCCTGATTGCAATTCCCACAACACAAACCAACCACTGTTAGCAACAACCTCTCGTTTGTGCAGAGACCTCTGGTTCTCCCAGAATTATGCTTACAACAAATTGCCTCAATCGGCCCACCCCAGCCAGATATATGAGTCCAACATGAGGCTCTTAAGCTCTATTGTCACCAATTTAAAAAAAAAAACAGGTTAAGAGAGGATATAAACCAAGATAGATTATGTAACCAGGCTCTAATAAGATCTACTGATTAGAGAATGAATGTAGGTTAATTTTCTTTTTGTTTTTATTAGCACCTAAAGAGCTGCTGGCAAACTTCTGTATGTCCTTGAATCCATCCCTGTCTCCCGCTCCCCGCCTGCCACCGCTGGCTTCTTCCTGGGCTTAGACCTTGCCTGGGTCCTGGGGTAAGTCGGGAGTGAGCCCAGAGGATTACTTAGGTCATGTTGGTGGGAAGTGGGGAGGGAGTCCTGAGGGCAATTGAAAGGCTGAGCTACTCAGTCTTGAGCCCCTAAACCCTGCCTTCAACCAATGACCCCCATCCCTATGGAGTCTCTGGGGGAAATTAATGCATACAAGACAAAAGGAAGCTTCTAAATTGCTAACTGGGGATTTGCACGCCTTCCCCGAGACCTGCTCAGGTTTTTGGGCAGATGGGCCAGATGGAAAGGCCCTTTGCTCTGGGCCAAAGGCAGCAGAGTTAGCCAAGCACTTCTTAAACACAGACAAACGCAACATCATGGCCCAGTCAGGCCTTCCAACTGTGGGGGCAGCAGCGCCAGCCACAGCCTGCTCAGCCACATGGGGAACAGGCAGAAGGAGGCAAGCAGAGAGAGCTGAGACCACAGGTAAGAGATTTTTCAAGAGATGCTCTCTTGTGATGGAGCTGGAGGAGCAAACTTGGAGGCCGTGCTAGAGAGCAGACATGAGACTGTAGGAATCCACAGGCCTCTCAAGGTGCTGGCACCAGGCCTTAGGGCAGGAGGAGGTGGGGGTCAGAGGTGAAGGAACCTCTGGGGGCAGTGGGTTGCTTGTGAGCGGATAATGAGTCAGAGGAGCCCGTGCTGATTACTCACCACTCCCTGGCAGTGGCCATCGGCTGGACTCCCGGCACTCCAGGGATGCAATGACAATGGACCTCAGACAATTTGCACAGGCAACCAGGGGATGGGCAGAATGCTGGGAGCAGGCAGGCAAATGAGAACCAGAGTGGATGGACCGAGGCATAGGTGCTCTTTCAGGATTCACAAGGTGAGGACTTCTGAGTGACCAGGCCCTGTTCTGAGACCAGCCTGAGGGTTCCAAAACAGCACCACCACCAGCCTATTTTATACGAACCAGAAAATGTGCCACCCCCCTGGGTGGACACAACCCACCACATAGATTGGTATCACAGTGTAGACCAGATTTCAGACCCCATTTGCTCCCTCAGCTGAGCACCTTTGAGCAGTGCACAACCTGCTCAAGTGTCCAGCTGTTTAGTGAAAGAACAGCTGAAATCAAAGGGCAGAGGCCCATCCACATGGTGCTGATACCTAATAACGTGTTCACAACTTGCCCTTCCCAAAGCTGCCACCGTCTATGTCACGTGTAGGGGACAAAGCAAGGATCACCAGCCTATTGAACCGATGAGCAGCCAGAACTGGGAGCCAGGCTTGCATACTGTATGTCACGGTCCAGCTCTTTCCTCCCTCAAGCCCTGCCACCTTCTCAGCTCTGTCCCAAGGTGGAAGTATCAAAAATAAAAGTATCACTAAATCACTAATCCCTGAGTCTTAGAAATGACTTGAATGGAGGTTAGGGTAGGAATATTTAAGGCTGGCATTGTAACAGCTCCAGAGACGTGGTGAAAATCCCTTAACAAAAGTTATTTAATCCACCTTCATCTTAAGTGAAATATGTGCTGTGAAGGGAAATAGGTCACAAAATCCTATTCTCTCTGGGAGTTCCCAATCCAGATCTGTAGGGATTCACTCCACCACAGGGTAAGCTGACCAAGATTACTGGGAGGTGTGGGGAGTAAGAAGAGAATCTTATTTTGACCCAAGAAGCAGTGGAAGCCAGGTGAGTTCTTCACAAAGCGATGCCAGGAAAACATAGGACCCAGAGGGATCCTAAGAAATCCTCTTTTCTGGTAGGTGCCTGACCTACTAATTACCTAAAAAATCCAGGGCAGGTGTCTTCTTCACCAATTAATTATTCAAAAAAGCCCAAAGCAGTGGGGAATTAAAGCAAAATGTTGGCGGGAAGTGCTTTTTTTGGAGAATCTCTGCACGCTCTCTGGGCCCATTTCTCACTGCTTGAATCTCTGAGGATGTCTGCTATTTCATAAGGAAAAAAGGAGATTTTCTGATTCCAGCTTTCACTTCCTCCCATCGCAGCCCAGGTGTCTGATGTGTAGTCCTACAACAGGCAGGGGTCTGCATGAACAGGAAAATCATGAGCAGGCGAGGGTGGCTGTGCATCTCTGGGTCACAGGGCCAGTCATGGCTCATGGGAAGAAAGAAGCAGGAAAGAAAATAAGTCTCTAGAATGGAGCAAGAACCCCACCCCAGAGGGCTCCAAGGAGCATGGTCACCTCACCATCCCAGGCTCCTATCATGCTAATTGGCCTTAGTGATTCTTCTGCAAAAACACCCCCAATGTGCTGGGCCAGGGCCCAGGACAAAAGTGTGCCTGAATAATGGTTAGTCCCTGTCTCTGGGATCTCTCCCTCCACAGCCAGAGAGCTGAGACAGGGGGCCTATCTTTCCTCTGCTTGTACACATGACCATGACCTATCCATCTCAACCACAGGCAGAAGACCACAGGCCTAAGAGTCATCCACAATCCTCTCCCTACCCACAGAGCTGCCCTCTCCGAGCAGGTCCCCAATTGACCACCCTTCACTTTCACTGTAGGAAAGAGTCCGGATACGTTCATATCCCTGTCCTTCCAACTCCCCACTTACCAAGGCCCTTCCCATCCTTCACTGCCCTAAGGGCACCTCATCTCTACATGAGATTCTTCTGACCCAACATCCCCCCCAGCCCTCGGGGATCTCCCTCCCTCAGTGCTCCTACCTACCACTACTGCCTGACCCAGGGGCCCTCACCCAAGAGCTCTCTGCTCCAATCTGAGAAGGCCTCGGCAACAGGACGTATGCCCTTGCTTCTCACTACGACGTCTGCAGGCCCTCCAGGCTGAGAACAAGACACTGGGGAAGAATTCCATCTCACAGAAGGCAGTGCATGTTCATCAACGTCAATACACAGTGTTTTTAGAACGATTTGTCATTCTAGTGGCCTGGTTATCAACTTCCCGTCTTGTAAATATATTCCTCAGGGAGTAAGAACTGTTTCTTTTTGTTATCGAAGGAAATTGTGAAATACCAGTGTTCAATGGAACAGTTGTCAAATCTGGCTTTGGAGTGCCCCATATAGTAGAAATTAAATGTTTTCTTCATCTAGCCATATTGAACAGCCGAAATTGCCATGGCCGGTCATTAGAGAGACAGATGCTCCCACGTTCTGTGGGGCGGCTGCAGCGAGAGACACAAGCTCGGGAGGCAGATGGAGGGGAGGATGCAAGGATAATCATAAACAAACTGGAATTATTGACTGTCTGAGATGTGTCGGGCAAAATAGACTGTACCTACAATAAATAGTCCTTTTACAAAATGCTTTTGGGAGATGCAACAGCAATTTCTTCTTTCTCCACCCAGAGCTATCTGCAGGAGGAACGCAGACCAACTGTTTCCGCTGAAAGCTGTTCGGATCACGGTTGGGTTTTGGAATCTTTATCTCCCAAAGTCTAATCGGCCAGCTCTAATGGAGTTAAACAAAGGAAGAGTTGCTGGCAGGTCAGTGATGTGGGACTTTCTCCACGGCTCTGCTGCTAATGGAGGCTGGGGTCTCCAGGGTGGCACAGGCTGCCAGGAGTCTGGCGGTCTGTGTGCACACTCCTGAGACAGCCGGCCACCTGAGATGCTAAGCCAAGGAAAAGTCCACGTGGTCTCCAGAAAGGACGACAAAGAAGGCAGACCAGCAAAGAGGGCTTGGGCTTGCCTTTGCCTGACGGGCTACAAACATTCTGTCAGAACAGGGTGCTTGGATGTGGTGTGCCTCATTTTTGGTGGATTATTAGAACCAGAAGGAGCATGTCCCACTTCAGAGAGCAAAGTCATCCCCTTATGATTAACTGAGCAGCATTGCGGACTCCTAGCCAGACTTCTGGGGGCAGAGGAAGGGCAGCAAAAGCCAGGACCCTCAGGCCAACCACACAAGTTCTCCTAGTAACCTGCCAGCTACATCCCCCCATCTCATAACAGGCTTGCCCTCCTAGCACTAGTGGAAAACATCTGAGATGCACAGTTTTGAAAATCTCATTCCCTTGCACATACAATTGTGACCATTTGTCACAGCTCAGGGATTGTGGGGGGCAGTGGGATTAAGGGTCAGGGCTGCCAGCATAGATGCCCCAGAATTCCACACGGAGAAAAGCCACCCCAGCCTGTTACCAGCCAGTCAGCTTCCTCTCCGTCTAATTAGGTCAAGTGTGCAGTAATTTTCTCATGCTCTGAGCCCCCACTTCCTTTCTTTATGCGAATGTGGGCTTTCAAGAAAGAAAGGAAAAAATAAGACCTCTCTCTCATCCACATAATATTATGATTCTACCTAGGATGGTCCTTATGAAATAGGAAAACTGTATCACAATGAACCAGGATTCCTCACATAATCAGGAAAAGTAAATATGTTATAACGGCACCAAGGAAAAGGCTTCTCTGTATTACTTCAAGACCAGAAGTCCCTGAGTGCATTATTCGCATTGGAGGTGGGAAATGTAACTGATGTATGTCCTTGGGCCTCCAAATTGAAGTGGCAGCCTTCTCCTCTTGCTCCCTGATTGGCATCCCACAAACAGGGAACAGAGGTCTGGAGGTCCCACTCAGCTCCTTCTAATGAAGAAGTCAGACCCTAGGAGGGCCATGTGGCAACTGACAGACATAGTCAGTTCTAGCCAATGATGTAACTGTCCCATCATTGCATTTTCTCCCAACTTCCCTGCCATAAAGCAAATTGGCATGCAAAATCCCTAGACTCAGGCTACTCACACTGCCTGTCTCCCTCATCACATTGGCCATGCAGTGAACTGGAGAAGATTCGAAGACACTTGTGCAGGCAGCTAAGCTAAGCGGAGCGGCAACCACCCCCAGAGGCCGACATGGGGGGTTGGAAACCTGGGCTATAGCCAGCTGTGCTACCCTATAGCTGTTTGATCCTGGGCTTATTCCTTCTCTCCCCTGGGCCTCTGTGTCCACGTTTGGAGTAAGTGAGTGAGTGTGTGGGGAGAGGGGGGAGGGGTGTGTGTGTGTGTGGGTGTGTGTGTAAAACAATATCGAGGGTCTGGATCAGAGAGTCTCTGGCCATGACTCGCCCCCAACCCCCTGCACAAACAGCACCAGGAAGTGAGTAGGTGACCGCTGAGCACACAGATACCTTGAGACACAGCCGTAGCTTAGTGGTTTCAAGTGTGGACTTTTTGGTTTAGTTCCAATTCCAGTTATGCCTCTTAACTTCTCTTTGCTGCAGGTTATACCTCTATAAAATAGGATAAGAGTGGAGACACGGATAAGATGTCTGTGAAGTGTTAGCACAATGACCGCACAGAGTGAGCGCTCAATGCTATAGAGTGTTGTGGAGCTGAGGCAGGAAGTCCCGCCCCCGGTGAAGACCCTCACTTCCTGCTGCCAACACAGGAGGCCATTTACACACAGCACACAAAGTTATCAGACACTTAACCATTTAATCACCCAATCCTAGACAAGATAGCAAACTGGCACCATCTCACAGGCCTACTCATAATTTTGTAATAAATTAGTGAAGAAATAAATATAAACTATCAACTTCCTATTCTGGTCATAATGAATTGTATTAAAGGTAATAATCTCCAAATAGAACTGATAATGGTTAAAATTTCACACTGCAGAATTTGTTAGAGATTATGTATATATATATAAAGACCAAATTGTCTTGTTAAAATTTAGATCTGCAAATATTTGTCCAGGAAAATTGGTTTTGATAGAAACAGTAGTCACACACACAAAAATTCAGAATGTCAGAAGTTATCATGGATACAATTTGAGAGGTGTATTAAATTCTTCCTCTGTGATTTACACAAAACAATTAAACTCTTTGAAAATAATTTTATTAAAATTAAAAGTAAAAATTATTAGAAACAGTTTTACCAAACAGGACAGGAAAGTGATGAAGGCATTCAACAGGCTTAATGGAACTCGCTTCAGAAAATTCATGACACCTGTATTCATAAACGTGGAGTCCTTGAACCATGGTCAAAGCATCCATGTGAACAGCCAGCTTCATATTCTGGGGACCAAATGCCCAGTGCCCACTAGAGAACAGTAGCTTGAACCCAACAGAATTTGCACATGCATGGAGATAGTTTGGCTGATCCCACTCTAACTCCAGAGCTTACCATTTAAGACAGCCATATCTGGACACCATCGACTTTTCTAGCCATCCTTCCCACCTACCCCTCACTCTTCAATCAAAGTAGATGGGTTCTCCAGTGTGGGTTCCTTCACATTACATCATCCCCCCTTCCTGGCAGGTATTCCCATGCCCTGCTTTCTACTTTTCCTTCAAGACTCAGTCCTGAGTCCTCCCATGTGGTTTTCATGCCCCTACAACTCATACCTGACCCCTCCTCATACTTCTCTTGCTGAAGTCACTGGTGACCTCAGTGTTGCCAAATCCAGCAAAAACTCTCACTCCCATCCTTCTGGAAACCATATCTTCCAAGTATCCATGACTCCTTGGTCAATGAAGCTCCTTTGAGCCAAGGGAAGAAAGGAATACAATTGTGGACCATTATCAACCTACACCCAGGTCAACTGGGGGAATGAGGGCCTCGGTCCTGAGGAAGCAAGCTGGGCACTCTCCACCACATGCCTCAACTACAACAGGCCCCAAACCAAGCTCATTTGGTCCCAATCCTTCTACTTTGAAAATCTGTCTTGATTGTCACTGTCCTAGTTTGAGTTCTCATCGCCTCCTGACCAGATTAGTGTGCCAGCCCCTTTCCTGGTCAGCTTGGTCTATTCCTCTCAGCCTCACAGAGTCATCGGTTAGCTAGCTTTTTAAAAAACAGATCAGGGGCGCCTGGGTGGCTTAGTCGATTAAGCGTCTGGCTTCGGCTCAGGTCATGATCTCATAGTCCGTGGGTTCGAGCCCCGTGTCGGGCTCTGTGCTGACAGCTAGCTCAGAGCCTGTAGCCTGCTTCAAATTCTGTATCTCCTTCTCTCTCTAACCATCCCCTCCTCATGCTACCTCTCTCTCTCTCTCTCTCTCTCAAAAAATAAATAAAACATTAGAAAAAAAATTGTTAACAGATCAGATTATATTATTCCAGGCTGGAAGGAACAAGGGGAAGCAGAGAAGGAGGAAGGGAAGAAGTTACGAGACTCCAAAATATCTTAGTTCAGATTCTAATGATTCTAATTCCCTAGGATACGTGGTGCTGGTGGTCACGTAGAATAGCCTTCTTCAGGTGGCCAGCTCTTGAGCCATACTCCCAAAGACTCTTCCTTGCTTTATCCATACTCCACCACAGATAAGATAGTACATTCAAGTTACCTCTAGGTGTGTATATAATTGGCAAATTCTACTAGTAATGCTAATAGAATGCAGAAATTAATAAGGTTTTAAGCTCATTCCACCAATGAAAAGAAACAATATGGCCCATCGCCCATCATGGACAGAGGGGAAATGATTAACCACTATTCCTACCTGACTCTGCATTTGCAGCAGGAGGAGGGAAGCTGCACACAAGAGCAGGAGGGCACACCTGTGCAGTGTAACGGGGAGAAAATGCCAAGCCCCTCACACCTTACATGTATCCCAAAATATGCTACCAAACTCACAGTACCCCAACCTTCAGGATTTTGGGGGGGTGGAATCTTCGAGGTTGGGAGTCTGTTAAAATACAGGTGTTACCAAATGTGCTAAACTTACTAAAATACATGTTTTAAAAATTACCACAAACTCACTGGTTTACACAATACAACTTTATTCTCTTAATAGTTCTGAAGGTCAGAAGGTCAGAAGAAATATATCTTAGGAGCTAAACTCTCTAAGGGCTGGTTGAACCAGCAGGATTGGTTCCTTCCAGAAGCTCCAGGGGAAAATCTGCTCTGTGCCAGCTTCTAGAGGCTGACTGCACTCCTTGGCTGGTAGCCCCTTCCTCCATCTTTAAAACCAGCAAGGGGCTTCTTCTGTCTCCACCTCTGCTCTGTCACCTCATGGTCACACAGCCTCCTCTCTGACTCCTGCCTCCTCTTATAAAGTCCTCTGTGATTCTATCAGGTTCACCAAAATAATCCAGGATCATATCTCCACATTTCAAGATCCTCACCTTAATCCCATCTGCAAAGTCCCCTTTGCCAGGTGACACAGCACAGGTTCCAGGGATTAGGACAAGGACAAGTTTGGGAAGCCCTTGTTCAGCCTAGCATAGTGTCTGAGGAAGATTTTTGCTAATGCCTGAGACAAAACCCCTAATCTCTAAACTCTGTGATCCTTTCTCTGAGTTGCAGCCTGTGATAATTTGGCCATTCATTTCCTCCCCTCCAGTGTGGGCCAACTATACTTCCCTGCCTCTGAGGTGCTGGCCTTGGTCATGTGACTTGCTTCACCCAAGAGAAAATGGGCAGAAGTGACCTGAGCAGACGCCTTAAATAGATGAATGCGGCTTAGCTTGGCTAATGTTCTTCATAAGACATGAGAAGAGCCCACTCTGGGTGACTGCTGTCCCCTGAGCCTGGGCCCTGGGAGGCACACACATGGAACAGACCTGATGGAGGTCTGTTCATTAGGCACTCTAATGGAGTGCCCTCACCCCCACCCTGCCATGTGCAGCCTACATGAAGTGAACCACATTCAACCTGAAGACTTTTGAGCCTGAGAGCGCTTGTCGTGGCCAAGCACTGAGGTTGCTGAAGTCTTGTTATAAAGCTTTATTATGGCAACAGCTAACTAACACTCAGCCCCAATCTCCCCATTTACTTTATCCATGTTGAGAAGGTGCCACAAGCATATCAGTCTTTCCAAATAGAATTAATATGTTCATAAGGGTGTTAGGTGTCTGCCACCGATGAGAACCGGAATACGACGAAGAGCTGATCACCTACGGTGTGGGCCAGTGAGAGGTCATGGCTGCCGTGACCTGGGCACCAAAAGTCAGACTCTCATGGGTGCACCATCAAGCCACAGCATCTCCATGAAGACATCCCGTCATGTCCGCTAACGGGACCTCCATCCAGTGCTGAACTGTGATTACAGGTCTTTGTTTCTGGAAACGGAGTGCCGTCACCAGATGAGCACCTTGCCTCTGTCCCAGTTGGCTACAAGTATCATTTTAATTCCCTCTAAACATTCTAATCACCAAGAGCTGGTCCTGGGACAAGAGCAGCGGCACTGAGCCTACCCCTCCACATGCTAAACCCTGGATGCCCTCATTATCTGCCTCACCAGCCCTTTGGGCTCAGAAATGGCCCTGAACACAATGCAGCAAAACACAAACCCTCTTCCCTCTTTCATCAGACCCCATGTCCTCTCCTCCCCTCCCCGCCTGCCTCTCACACACTCTAGACCCCACCCCGTATCTCAGCACACCTCAAATCTGAGCACACATCCCTGACTAAAATGTGGACTTCCTTTCTCCTGCCTGATGGGCCTCTACTTGCTTCTTCAAAACCCAGCCCCCACCTCACTTCCCAAAGCTCCCTTCCCAGCCTGGGCCATTGCTCTTACTGCTTTACATGTTGACGGGGTCCTGAGTACCTTTGCGGCTCAGGCTGCTTTTCCAAGATGCTTTGGACCCCACAAGGAGCATGTAACAAGGTACAAGCATAGAACAATCCTCTTCTTGACCATGCTGCTTCCTTGAATCGTTTCTGTGTTCAGTCTGCCTTTCCTGCCCTGGGAGGAAACCTCTGGCAAATCTTGTAGCTGTTTCTTGGCCACTATTCATCCACTCACAAATATTACTGAACACCTACTATGTCCCTCATTGCATCAATGCCGCAATGAATAATACAGGCAGCAAAACACAACAAATTAACCTTGCTGCCCTCACAGAGCTTCTATGTCAGGGGCTAGAGAGACAATACACAGTGAAACAACAGCATGAGGTGGGGGGCAGCTGGGAAAGTGGGGTTATCATTTCAGTCAGGTTGGGAAAGCCGTGTTTGAGTCAAAACAGAAAGGAAGCTGGCTGCACGGACACATCAGGTAAGAGCATTCCAGGCGGAGCAGGGGCAGGCGAAGCCGAAGGGTGCTGGGCTGCGCATGCGCCCGGGCACCAAGGACCTTACGCGCTAGCCTTAGGGTGGGAGGGGTGGCAGTAGAGGGTGTGGCAGGGAAGGGTCGTCGGGGCTGGCTCGTGTTGAGCCCCGGAGACTGTTGTAGGACTACGGCTTCTGCTCATAGTGAGAGGGACACTTCTGTAGAGGTGTGAGCAGAGGAATAACATGTGATTCAAGCCACATATTAGCAGGTTCACTCCAGCCGCTGAGTTAAGAGATGGACAGGAGAATAAGTGAACAGGCTTTTTTGCCAGGTTTACAATAAGGAAAAAAACAAAACACAACAAAAAAAAACAGTGTGGTAATAAAAGCCTAAACTCATCCAATTTCAGTGCTCTCCTTCACCTAGCCCTGGTCTGCCGTGGGAGAGGGGTTAACAGGGCCTTCTCCGTACCCCAACTCTCCCCTCACATACCCAGAGGACACAAAGGCCCTCCAGGTTGGACGGGGAACAGGAGAATGTACCTTAGAGGCAGAAAGGGCACACTGTGACTTGTCTCTGGTGCTGTTTGATGAAGCAGGTCCTAAATGCTAAGTTCTTCTGTGGGGGTCCTGGGGACAGAGTTACTTTTCTTTATCAAAAATACCTTTGCCCACCGCTGGACGGAGAAGGGATCTGTCACCTGCAGTACTCTGGTATGGCCAAGGCTTCCTCCTACTGTCCACTTGCAGCCCCTCCCCCAGGAGGCAGTGTCTGAGAGTCTAGCCATAGGACTGGGATTCGGCGCACCTCTCTCAGAGAGTGCTCTTCCATGGGGCCCTCTCACACTGCCGCCATCTGACTCCCTTCCTACTATGGGCCACCTGCCCCAATAAACTCCAGAAGCTCCAGCCTCTCCCCCATACAACCCCCTCTTGGCAAGTCCTGAACAGATGGTCTGACTCACTGCTGTTCACAAGAACTATAATGTGAGCCCTGCATATAATTTTAAGTTTTCTAACAGCCACCTTCAAAATGTAAAAAGAAACAGGTGAAACTAATTTTAATAATTTACTTTATGTAGCTAGTTCCATAGAGCTAAGATTCCATTTCAATGTGTAATCAATATAAAAATTTACTAGTAGGATCATTTAAAGCCATTTGTTTCATACTAAGATACCAGAATCCAGTGTATTTTATACTCACAGTGCCCGGCAGACTAACTACATTCTGTGTTCAGGAGCCGCATTCGCTGAATGGCTACTGTACTGGACAGTGCAGGTCTATCCCCTGGCTTCAGAACGTGAGGTTGGCACTAAGGTTTTATTCTCCATCTCCAGGGGACTTAGCTAAACCCAGAGAAAAGAGGAAAACACACCTACCCTTGTGGGGCACATGTTTGCTAAGCTGAGCCCGGCGCCCCGCCACCTCGGGGAGCACTCAAAATGGTGGGGAGGATGGTTGAGGGTGCCCTGAGCCTTCCCTGAGTTGAAGGAACTGGTAAACACAAAGCGTGGTGTGCAAGGCAGTGGAGACCTCAGACAGAGATGCCCAGGACTCTAGTTGATTCAGGGAAGCATCATTTTCATGACTTTCACATACATCTGAATGTTGAAGTCAAGAGGTGGTAACTCCACATGTGTACAATATAAAATAAAGCTAACTAATTTGTACAGCATACATGGGATTTCAAATCCAAGGGCCTGACACATCAGAAAGGCAGATGAATCTCACTGCTATGGAATGAGGGCATCCAGGAGCTCTGTCAGAGCTGATAAAGCAGCTCATTAGGTAGACTGTACGCACATCCTCTTAACACACAGTTTGGTTACTCCGGGTCAAGGAAGTCAGTAAGGATGCTTTATTGACATAGCTTTATTTTCTCCTTTGGTTATTAGTAAAAACAAAAGCTGCAAATATTATGACATGCTTACCATGTATCAGGCACTGCACTGCACACTTCACATGGATTTTCTGATTCCATCCTCATAACCCACCCACTGAGGCATGTACTATTATTATCCCCATTTTGCAGACAGGGCTGATAAGACTCAGAGAATTTAACCCAGGCAGGCTGAGAATCAGCGTATCACTGACTTCATCCATTTGTAGTTACTATTAAAGTAGTCTATCATCAACAATCAAGTAGAAAGTAATGGGCATATGCTATCTTTGTAAACATCACATATTACTGGACCCTATTGTTGGACTTACTTTCTTTAACCCAATATAACTAAGATATTATCATTTCAACATACGAGCAATATAAAAATTTGCCAATGAGATATTTTACAACCGGTTTCCTCATACTACATCTCTGGAATCCAGTGTGCATTTTATACTTATACTTGATATGTAACAGTGTCTCTCAGATTGGACTAGCCACATTCAGTGCTCAGTAGCCGTATGTGGCAAGTGGCTACTGTACTAGACAACACAGGTCTAACCCCTGGCTTTAGAATATGAGGTGTTTGGCAGCTAAGGTCTTGTTCTCCACCTCTGGGGCCTTACCTAAACTCCTCTCCTGTGACAGTGCGGTTAAGTGTCAACCAGGGCTGTGGTCATCTGAAGACTTGGCTGTGGCTGGAGGACCCATTTCCAAGATGGCTGCCTCATGTGTCAGGCAAGTTGATGGTGCCTTTAGATAGGAGACCAGTGCTCATCACAAGTGCCCTCCTTAATACATATCACTGATTTAGCCCCTCCTCCCCACACCCTCCTCACCTCCAGCAACCCTCAGTTTGTTCTCTACAATTATGAGTCTCTTATGGTTTGCCTCCCTCTGTTTTTATCTTATTTATGTCTCCTTCCCTTCCCCTACCTTCATTTGCTTTGTTTCTTAAATTCCACATATGAGTGAAATCATATGAGATCTGTATTTCTCTGACTGACTTATTTCACTTAACATAATACATTCTAGCTATATCCACATTGTTGAAAATTGTAAGATTTCATTCTTTTTGATGGCTGAGTAATATTCCATTGTATATATATACCACATCTTCTTTGTCTATTGATCAGTTGATGGACATTTGGGCTCTTTCCATAATTTGGCTATTGTCAATAGTGCTATGTAGGCATATTTTAAAACCATGGAAACTATTTTCTAATAGGAAAATGAGTGAAAGATAGAAACAGAAAATTCAGGAAAGACTAACACCCATAGAAAAAGCTCAAGCCTCCTCATAACCCAAGAAATACAAATTAGCAAACTGTTGCCTTCAGACTGGCAAAGATGAAAGAGAATGATACATAGTGTTGGTGAGGGTGTGGAAAATAGGCCCTCCTGTGCATACATAGTGTGAGAATAAATTGGCACAAACTTTTCAGAGAAATGTGGTGATTCACATAAAGAGCCCTAAATGTATGATTATCACTGACCCAGCCATCCCATTCCAGAAATTTATCCTGCAAAAGAAATCAGAAATGTGCTCAAAGATTAACCTAACAAAGTATCTATCGTAGCAATATTTGTTATAGAGAAAACTTGTTAATGGCCTCAAAGTCCAACAATAGGGTCGAGCCATATGTGGTATGCACAAATATAGTGCCATGCAATTATTCAAAAAGTTTTAAACAGTATACATAACTTTCATACGATAGAATCCTATTATTAAGTTTCTCAAACCGTGCACCAAGGCACCCCCATGGTGCTGCAGCACACTGATAGAATGCCACAGGATATTTTAAATTTTTTAAGTGTATTTCTCTGGGGGTAAAGGGGCAAAGAGAGAGAGAGAGAGAGAGAGAGAGAGAGAGAGAGAGAGAGAGAGAGAATCCCAAGCAGGCTCTGCACTGTCAATGTGGAACCCAGTGCAGGGCTCAAACTCATGAACCATGAGATTACGACCTGAGACAAAATCAAGAGTCAGATGCTTAACCAACTGAGGCTACCCAGGTGCCCCAGGATGTTTTACATTTTTCAGAGAAACACAGTGATCCTCAACATTGTTGGATGGCCCACGAACTACTTAGTTCACTGTGTGAGCACCAGATCCCTCTACGTTCTTCTGTAGAGGACATGAGGGGATGATTTTTTAATTTCCCATTATGCTTCTCTGGTTAATAAGCACAGCAGGAAAAACACCACTGGATGTTGTATTTGCAGGAACTAGACAGGCTGAGCACTTTATTTCTACCTCCCCCTTTACCCCCAGCCCTGCCTCCCTGGAGCTCACTGAAAATCAGTGAATGACAGGAGCTGCTCCTGGAAACGACAGGCACTGGCAGAGGTGGGCTCTCCCAAGGAGGGAGAGGTTGGACCAAGGATACCAGAACGGCCAGCCTTGGCCACAACCCCTTCAGTAGTAAATGGAAGCCATAGAGTCACTGGCCATCAAGTGTCCAGAGGGTCATTCTGGAGCTTCTACTCTCTGGGTCTCACCAGAATCACTGACTAGCCATGGACTTCATCACCTCCTCTGTCTGGCACAGTTGCCACTCTCTGCCCACTCCATGCCATCACGGAGGGATGTGGGACCCTGAGGCTGCAGCCCCACCTCTGTAGACACATCATGTCTAGGACTTGTCACCTGCCCTCGGGTGCCCAGACAGGGCAATCTTCATTTAAAGGTGATGGGTGGCATACCTCTTGTCTCCCCCATGCACTCTGCTTTTTCCCTAAAATCCCATCCTATACCATGTACTTTGGGCTTTTAGAAGAGAAAAGCCAACAAGTCATCCAAGCAACTTCTGCTCACAGCCTGGCCTTGCAGTTCCACAGAGGCAACAGAGCCCCAAGCCTGCTACATCTTGAATGGGAAGAAGACAGGGAAGAGAGGGAAATGGGCAAGAAAAATGAGTATCTCAAAATATAATTCAACCCACAGGCAGTATTTGTACAGCCATGATGGCTTAATGTGTTAGCAAACCAGAGCCACAGTGAGAGGTATTTCATCCACTGGCCTCCAGATTCAAGTCACCCCATAAAACAGGGAGGAGCATGGCTGGCTCCAGGCAGAGGGATGTGGAGAAGTGACCTTCAGGCTCAGCATGGCGGAAGCACCTTGCACACTGGCTTCAGCCCGTTAGAGCTGAGCTATAATTGATCACCACAGCAAATCAATGTGAGTGAGGTCCTTTCCAAAGCTCTGTACAAACTGACCTCATAATGAAATATGAGCTTGTGAAGTTTCTCATTTTGTACTATTCTGACATTTCTTGCAATGTGATTAAAATATAATAAGATCAAATAGAAAATACTATTTGCTCAATCACCTCCAAACCTAACACAGTCAATAGTCCAATTCCATCCAGGAAGAAAAGTCATTTTCAGGACTCCATAAAGAAGCCTACATTTAAATTTCATGTTCTCTGCTGTTACTGTGAAAAATTACATGTTTTAAATATAGGACAAATACAGGGCAGGCCAATTCTTGTTATAATAAATTTTATTCCAACATTCTCGGTAAATAAAATCTACAAGCTCTAGCCAATGAATGGCTGCTTCAAGGTTCATTCAATAATACATAATTCCAGTCCAAATAATAATTTGCTCAATTCCTTTGAAGTCTAATTCAAGCCCCATTTCCCCTGAGAAAGCCTAGATCTCAACAATTGTTTCCTTCTTCCAGACTTCTGAGAACATATACAGCCACAAAGTGTGCCCTGGCTGTTGCGTATGTGTGCCTTCTCTTTCTCGCTTGGTCAGGCAGCTCCTCAAGGTCAAGGGATGCTTTCCTCCTTTACCATCACCCAGTGTGCCTATATTCTGCATCCCCAGCCCAGTGTTAGGCAGGCTGAGGATGCTTGCCAGCATTTCCTGATTGAAAGAGCCTGTAATGATGGCATTTAACCCATGGCAGGCTTCCTACCCATCCATCTCCTGTGTTACTAGCCCACAACACACCAGTCGTTTGTAGTGAAGACATTATGTTATCCTTTGAGACCTCGACACACATGATCATTTTACACACTGTCAGCTGCATCTATTAATTTTCTTACTGTCAGAGACAGTTAAGGAAGCCTTTGTGGAAACATCTGAAGATTTGTAAAACAGAAGCCTGTTTGTTTCACTTCCTCTGATATACGGGCTTAGGAACTGTGCCTTTTTAAGTACGAGTGAGCTCTAAGACTTATGGATAATTGACTCAGGGAGGTAAGAACACAACTTAGAAGAGATCATTTTCTCAATTCACTAGTAGTTTCCAATCCACAGACCATTTAAAGAACAAATGTAAATTTTCAGGTTGGATTCTTCTAAAGCTAGAGCATCACCAGCCCCCAACAAACCACAGGCTAGATGAACCACTAGACCTCGGTGCCCCAACAATGTAAAGAGCATCCCTCCAAGCTTTTGCAGATATCTGTGATGACTGAATTGGAGAGGTGCCGACAGAGGTCAGCTTCCAGGATTCCAACCTCTGACACAAAGCCCCTGTGTCCAAGAAGAACATTAGTCCCACATGCTCATTTCTACCTGCTTTTAGCTCTAACCCAGGAAATTAAACTATAAAGTCAAATCATTGACTTCTAAGATTGAGAAGAGACTGAGGAACCAACATGTCCATGTATGTCTGTTAGAAAATACTCAATGCAAGAGTCAGAAAAGTCAACTTTAATTGACTTGAATGATGTAAAGGAGCTTTATTGATTCATGTCTCTGGGAAGTCCAGCTCCATTTCTTTGTGATCCTATGGGCTCTGCTGTCCCTCCATGTGTTAATTTTGTCTTCAGATCAGCTTTCCTCATAATCACAAAATGGCTGCCAATAGCAACAAGGACCTCACACTTCACTTTTCACATCCAGAGGGGAAGAGAATGCCATTTCTCAGGCCACTGAACTAAAGCCCTAAACTTGGTTTTGATGGTACCACTTCTTCATCTATCTCTCCAGCAAGGTAGGGAGTGGGTTTTCCCTGACTGACATGGACCCTTCAGAGCTCCCCACACAGACAATGAGGCTGCTATACCTGGGGGAAGGTGGGATGGGTGCTGGCGGGCAATCACAATGTCTATCTCCTCCTGCTTCTGAGCAGGATGGTACTAAACATCCAAGTCAGTGGGGCCTCATTCCATTCCTGATGGCGCTGCCCTCCCCCTTGGAAACAGCCTCAGCATTCAGGAGCACTATTTACGGTGTCATTCAGTCTAAACGAAACCTCAAGATGCTGAGAATTACTCCTCTCTCTTCGAGGATTCTGAATCAGGCAATTCCCCCAGCGACTGTGGGCACAAATTCCTCTAGGAACTGGAATATGTCCACAACTCTGGAATGGGCCACTGGCCATATTCACCCTCGAGAAGAGTTAGCACCTGCTCTGTTATCATGAGTGGGCTAAGCCAGTCTTGCTCAGCTCAGCATTTTGGAATTAATTAAGTGGCTCTAGTAACTAACCCTTATTCTCTACAACAGGGCAGATCATCAGCTGTGGGCACAGATGGAGCCCTAACTCCATTCACCTGAGTAATCAATGAATCTCTCAGGATGGTGCCACGTCCCCTCTGAGCCCCCTTCATGCATTCCTGGACTCCTGCCAACTTTGACCTCCATGCTCTTCCCACGCAGCCCTTGCTCACCAGGAGCATCTGCTTGACCAGCTGACTACAACCGACCCAGGTTGTAGTATGACCACACCGACCCAGGCCCCAGGCCCCAGACAGGAGGACCCCTGCCCAGCACATGTAGCTGGTTCCCTATTTCCCCGAGCACCGTCTGCCTTCTTCATTTCATGGTTTATAAAACCCAGTCACAACTCCTGCGCACCTCCCCCAACTAGCCCTGGGAAGAATAAAAACAGACACTGCTAACTCTTCTATAGAAAAAGAGACTGAAATCCAGAGGGGGAAGCAGGTGATCCAAGGTGTACTGTGAGCCAGAGTCAAACCTGGAAGCCAGGCCCTGTGACCCGTGGTTCTGTGGCTCTTCTACCTCAACAGACTGCCTCCTTCGGTGCCCAAGATAGCCTTGGCAGTGCTAGCTTCTGGAGCAGAGGCACACAGCATCAGCCTGGCCCATGTCCTCCTCACCAGAGTTAAAGCCCAAACCAGCCCAAGGCAGCTGCTTCCCAGCACAGTCGCCTCAGAAGTCAGGGCTTTGCACTAGGTGCCCTGCCACCAGCATCAGGGCTGGCCAAAGTGCAAACCTTCCCCAGGCTCAGAAGGAACCACTCAGAGAGAGAGAGCCTCAGAAAATCCAATTTGTCTTTCCTCTTGCAGTCTTTGCTTTGGTTATTGCTTTGAGATTTCTTGGGATGCAGTTTGGGTCTTTGATTCACACTTTGCGTCTTCGGTGAATACAGCCTTTCCTCTCTCCTCTGTGCACAGCCCCCAGCCCAGCCTTCCTGGAAAACCAAAGTAGCCACTTTCCTTTGGGAGGAAGACCAGCCAGAGTGCTCTAAAATCACAGAACAGCCCAGGTTCACATTCTGGTGCTGCTGTTTCATTCATTCACGTATTGAATCTCTCAACACACATATGCACATGGAGCACCAACGATGTACTGAGCACTGTTTCAGGAACTGGGCCCCAGCAGAATGAGCCAAAAGATCCACCTTCCTAGAGCATCTCATTTCCTGAGACTATGCCACAGTTTTTCTTAGGGTCTCAAATCCTTTGCGCATCCAGAGAAAGCCTTAGACTCTCCCCAAAAGAACGCACGTAAACACAGGCGCTTAAAATGCCATGCCTTCTTAGACAGCTGGTGGATCCCTGAAGCCCAGAGGTGGACTTCATGGGGTCTGAGAACACCAGGTTAGGAACCTCTGAGCAAAGAGAAATCTGATACAAGGCCTTCTTCAGTGGGTAGAACGCTCGAAGAGGTCTGTTCAAATACCACTATGATCTGTTGAATTCCTTCAAGGGATCATAATCACATTCAACCAAAGCCTCAGATCTTGACTTTCCTGCATTCCAAAGACAGATTCCTACAGGTGAGCTTCTTAAGATAAAAGAGTAGGAGAAATCTGCATTCTGGAATGTGAACGAACGATCCTGTGGGATTTGGGGGTAGAGTATCCACATCAGATTTGCAAATGATCTTTTCCTCACATACGTGGGGCAACAATTTTCTCCAGGTGAGCATGAATATGCCTCGTTTTATGCACTCCCTATGCTCCTGAAAAGTTATACCCGAATCAAACCCTTGCAAATAAAACCACTTAAAATGCACTAAGGGAGCTCACTACTTTATAAAAGCTGGCAATGAATTATCTGGCAAACCAAGGGAAACTTTGGAATGTGCAAATTAATTTCTCCTCTTTGTGAGAGTGGATTTCTATAGAATGGGTAACTATAAGTGAAGAAAACCAGTGGGTGGGATGGATTTAAGACATAAGGTTTCTACCTAATCGTGCATCTCTGCCTCTAAGAAGGTTTTTTGAAGAAAATGTTATCTTCCCTTACCTACTACAAAGACCAGATGAACTAGTGCATGACTAAATCCTTGGAAGTGAAGAGGGCAAGGACACCCAGGGATCTAATGCATCACAAAGGGACCTGCCATGGTAAATAGTACAGGGCAGGGCTCCATAATTCAGGAAATTCTGAGTCCAAAACAGTACTGGACCACAGTCAACAAATGGACATGTCATCAGCCACTGAGTGGCTGTGAGGCCAGGCTGACGTCTGGGCCTGTGACACTGCAGAGCCCTGGGGCTCCTGATAGGCAGGAAGGGAAGGGCAGAGGTGGAGAACCGTGGACAAGGGAGGAAGTAACAACAGCAGGAACACATGGAGCGAATGTGGCCTGGAAGAGGTGAACGATTGGGGCCTGCTAGGGAGTTAATACAGAGTCAGTCTCTAAAGTAAAAGCAGAGATAAGATTACACCATTACACAGAAAATACAGTCAGATGTATGGGGCAGCCCTTTATGAACGAAGGGACCGGTGACCTCCAGCTGAAATTAAAATCTCCCTCCAATTGAGCAAGCCATGCTGCTAGAAAGCAGCCATGCAGAGAAAGAACAGGGACAGTGCAGGAAAGGAGGTCCTCCCTGCGTTGTCCCCAGCCCGCAGCCATAGTCGGCACTGTGGTCAACTCATTTCAGCTTCTCGGGGATCTTTCTCACCCTGCCAGGAATGTACCCAGCCTCAGAGGGGACCGTCAGAAGGCATAACTTTCCCAAAAAGGGCTCAGGCACAGAGTAGGCACTCAATAAATGCTGCCTGCATGAGTCACTGAACCACGCAGGGCTCAACCCACAGCCTGTTTGTGCACTGCCTGAGAACTAAGAATGGTTCTTAAATGTTTAAGGAGTCATAAGGAAAAGGAGGAAGAGGAGGAGGGAGGGGAGAAGAAGAAGAAGATGAAGAGACAGAGACCCTATAGGTCCCACAAAGGTCATGCTATTTACTTTGGCCATTTAAAGAAAATTTCTGCCAACTCCTGGACTAAGGAGTTTAAGTATTTTGCATTTAAGACTCACCCGTGAGCTTTCATATCATCCCCTCAGCCCCTATGCCTAATGCATAGTTCACTGTCTGAATATACTGGTTGCCACTAGTTTGGAGGTTAATTCAAAAGGGAAGACTTAACTTGCCTCCAAGTTAAGAAAATATGCAGGGCACCCCACCCATGAGTCTCAGAATCTAAGTCTCAGAATGTAAAGTAAGGAGGTCACAGTGATTTGGGGCACCTGAGGGAGCTTAATTCAACAAGCGTTCATTGAAGGTCCAAATGCCAGGCTCTGGGTGAATAAAAACACGTTTTTAAAAGGCCTCATCCCTCCAGAGAAGACAGACACCAAATCCAATAAACAACGGTATAATGGGGAGAAGGGAGTCAGCAGTAAGTATCGTCGGAGCGCTAGCTGGAGGCCTTGGGAAGGCTTCCCGGAAGACATCACCTTTTAAGTGAAGCTAAAGAAGGGTAGGATTCCAGAAGGCAGAGGCGGGGGATGCATCCTAGGTGGAGGGCCTGACCAGAGCAAAGATACAAAGATGAATGGAACTAAACCATGGACAGGGAATGGCAGAGCCTTTGTGAGGGGGTAGTTAGGAAGAGGTCAGTTGGTGACTTAATTTGGGCCCCCACTGCCACTGAAGCAGACCCTGAAATAAGAACTTGAGTGTAAGGAGGTTATTTGGAATGTTCCAGGGAACACCAGAGTCCTGAAAGCTGTTGGAGCTTAGCTGTGTTGCCAACTCTGGGACCCAATGCAGAACAATCCCCTAAGAGTTTTCTCACCCAAGGGACGAAGAAGCTGGGGTATTTACCTGTCAACTCCCTTTGGTCATTTTTTTTAATGTTTATTTTTGAGAGAGAGAGAGAGAGAGAGAGAGAGAGCGCATGAGTGGGGGAGGCGCAGAGAGAGAGGGAGAGAGAGAATCCCAAGCAGGCTCCACAGTGGCATCACAGAATCGGTCTTGGGGCTCAAACCCACGCACCACAAGATCATGACCTGAGTCGAACTCGGACGCTCAACCGACTGAGCCACTCAGGCACCCCAATCCCTCTGTTCATTCCTGTGTTGAGGATTGCTCTGGGGGGTGAGGGAGGCAACAGCTCCCTGGCACTTCTAGCCTACCCTCTGCCCTGGCAGAGCAGGCTCTGCTGCCAGAGCCACCATTCACACATCCGTGTAGTGGGCACTGAGACACAGAGAGGCACAGGTTGGCAGGTGGAGGGTGGTGCACATGGTGTCATACTGAGACATAAGGTATATGAGCACGGGGACCACGGCATCTGCTAAGGCAGGTCCTGATCCTGGGGAGCCCTAAGCGTACCTGTGCTAGGGTCCCCCCGGTCTACAGGGACTGGGGCACAAACAAGGTTTCGAAGCCTGGAGGAGGTAGCAGAGCCACAATTCAGAATAGGATGCCAAGGACAAGTCAGTTAAGAGGTACATGGGAGAATTCTGTAACTTTCCAGAGGGTGAGAGTGGGGCGGGAACCAGGCCGCGATACAGGGACAGAGAGAAGGGAACACACACATACATACACATACACACACACACACAGGGCAGCCCAGGAGATTGTTGGGGGGACTCCCATGGTTCCCACAGGCTGTCAGCAGGGAGAAGCAATGCAGAGAAAGGACCCGGTGGGTGGGCCACAAGACGGGTTGGGGCTCAGGAGCAGGGGTGGGTTTAAGAGGCATCTTCAAGGCAAGTGGAAATAGTGTGGGGCTCAAGACAGAACGTGGGGCTGAAAACACACTGGGAAATCAATGGCAAAAAGAAGAAGATTTAGAGAGGAGGGACAACGTCCACCACTAGAGCTGCAAAAATTACTTGTGTTGATGAAAGAGGAGGAAGAATATGAGTCAGTGAAACGGGAGAAAAGTTGGGAGCCCAAAAAAAGAAACACCAAGTAGAGGATTTTTAACAGCCAGATCTGCCCAACATACGGCAGTCCTCCACAGGGGGCCCACATCCGGCCTCGCCACCCTCCATCCATCCGCAGGCAGTTGGTAGCGGCCTACTCCTGGGGGTGGGTCCGACCCTGCGCTACCGCGGATGTCCTCCACCTAAGTGTATGGATTTTCTGGAGAGTCTGTGAGCACCGACCCCCATGGCCGAAGTATTCACAGAACCCTGCGCGCCTGTGCAGTGAGCATCTAGGGGAGGAGATGTTCCATGACTTTCCATGACTCCCAAAGGGCTCTGTGAACCCACAAAGGGCAGCAACCAGCACTCTAAGTGACCCGTGAAACGGCAGCCACCCTGAACTGGCATTCAGCCTGAGCCTGAGCTGGGAGAGCAAGAGAGAGACCAGAGACCTCCCTGAATGAGTGGGAGTGGAATTTTCCATCCACTTTGCAGAAGAAAACCGTCAGAACCAAAATACTTGACCTGCCATCGCTACAGGCATGAGTGCAGAGAGAGTTTCATCCTCGTGCAAAGTTTTCTTTACGCCCCTCCACCGCAGGCCTGGCTTATCTGCTATGCAGGGTTGCAGACAGAGCCACCCGCCAGCAAAAAGATTACCCTGAATCTTTCCTCCAAGAACAGAGAACCTTCTGTTATGGAAAAAAGGGAAAAGAGAATAAAGATCCAATTTAAAAGGCTTTGAAAAGTGTTTCAATGCAAGGAAGATAGTCCACTCTGGGGCACCTTGACGCCGGAGAAAGACAGCCATTATGGCCTGCATTCAAGGCTCTCAGGGTCTGTCCTCTGTGGATCACAAAGATTGTTGTGTGGAGAGCCACACTGCTTCTCCAAATAGGACAGAGTTTGTTCATCTCAGTTTCTCTGCCTTTCCAGCAGCTCCTGGCTTCAAAGAAGTTTCCTCGAGTGTTGCTGTCTAATCCACAGGAGACCCCTATGTACCCAAGTCTGCTCAACAGGCCCCAGGTACCCATCAGAGGTGAGGATGTGAAACCACTCCTGGACTCCAGAGATAAGTGCCCACCTTCGCCATCCACCCAGCCTCAGCAGACCTCATGGCACAGCTGACCCAGACAGCCATCATGCCTGACACAGGAAATATGCAGCAGCTGAGATCCCCAGAGGAGGTGGGAAATGTACATTTTCTGGAATCATTTATAAGGAGAGAAGAGACAGTGCTTGCTCTCATCACAGCTCTGACACCTACATCTCTGGGATCGCTTCCTCCTCAGTACAGAATATCGAAGGCGTATGGACCCTATGACCCCAGCACCTCTTCCAGCTCTGGCAAGCTGGACGCCAGGCCTCTGGGGAGCTGCCCCCCTACTCTGCGGGGCCGCATCATCCCCGCCCTGCCTCCTGCAAAGCTACTATGTGGTCCACAGCATCTTCTATGGCAAACCAGAGCAGCCCCAAAGGCACCCCTGTGCAGCCTTACACAAATAGCCGTCTACAAACCTTTTGGGGGTTACAGACAGTAGCAAGGGCTCATGTTCATAAACAAGTGTTCCCACTTCCATTTAAAAAAAATACATAAAATAATTCCTCAGGGCACCTTGGTGACTCAGTCAGTTAAGCATCCAACTCTTTTTTTTTTTTAATCTTTATTTAATTTTGAGAGCGTGAGAGAGACAGAGTGCCAGTGGGGGAGGAACAGAGAGGGAGAGAGAGGCGCAGAATCGGAAGCAGGCGTCAGGCTCTGAGATGTCATCACAGAGCCTAATATGGGGCTCAAACGCATAAACTATGAGATCATGACCCGAGACAAAATCAGACACTTAACCGACTGAGCCACCCAGTTGGACTAGCGTCCAACTCTTGATTTCAGCTCAGGTCATGATCTCACAGTTTATGGGTTCAATCCCCACACTGAGCTCTGTGCTAACAGTGCGGAGTCTGCTTGGGATTCTCTCTCTCCCCCCCTCTCTCTCTGCTCCTCTCCTGACTGTTCTCTCTCTCTCTCTCTCTCTCTCTCTCTCTCTCTCTTTCTCTCTGTCTCAAAAAATGAATGAATTAATTAAAAGAATAATTCCTTAAAATTTAAAGAGCTCCTTAATGTGCACTGAGGAACAAGAATGGCCCATAGCGGAGGTCAGATGAACCTGCTAACAAATCAGTGTCTCCACTGATTTGTAACTTAGCTGAAAAAGTGCTAACTGCCACAGTGGGTTCGATCATTATACTCTTTTTAAATGTCTTATTCTCAGCCATACATTATTTCATTATGCTCAAAATGGGCCATTGGTTAAAGTCAGGAAGCATAGGAAACACTGATGTTAAAATACAACAAATTAATGAAGACTGTAAAAAACTGTAATCATTCTGCAAAATCACCGTAGGATGGTTTTTACCAGGTAAGTAAGTTGTAGCCATCTGATGAGAAATCACATATAGTACATCTAGCTACCTTTAGTACTTCAAAATTTGGATGTTTGAAAAGAAAATGTAGTGACAATTGTATCCAATTTGGCTTTTCACTTGTTGAGAATAAAGACTGCCCATACACGCAATATGTTATTAGTGGCAAAGTGCTTACATATAACAGCATGATGCCGTCTCTCCTATCTTGTCATTTAACACATAACACAAACATTGCCAAAATAAATCACTGGGTTGTTTGTTTAGTGCAAAATGAGAGAATCCAAAACACCAGATCACGAAAGTGGCTTTTGTCTGTTGGATTTCGAACCACATAGTTAAACTACAATCTGTACTTTAATGCATAGTCGGTCCCCAACAAATATGACTGATGTCATAATTTATTTGTTGGCAAAGCATACTTTTTCTTACCTAATTTAAAAATTAAGGTGCACCTGAGTGGCTCAGTCGGTTAAGCATCTGACTTCGGCTCAGGTCATGATCTTATAGTTTGTGGGTTCGAGCCCCACATCAGGGCCTGTGCTGACCGCTCAGAGCCTGGGAGCCTGCTTTCGATTTTGTGTCTCCCCCTCTCTTTCTGCCCAACTCTCACTTGCACTCTGTGTCTCTCTCTCTCTTTCTCACTCTCAAAAAATAAACATTAAAAAAAGTTTAATTAAATTAATTAAAGCCATCAAAGTACTTACTATGTCACCTAATATATAAAAAGCACAAAATAAACGTTAGCTATTATTTTTATTAAATTATTATTGGTTGTTCAATGGGAAAAAACTTTAATTCTCTAATAGGTAATATCATTAAATTCTAGTTGTGGAATAAACTTGATATAAACTTTAATAATACTGGTCCCATTTTTGAAGTTAAAATTATGTCCTTATTACCTACCACTCAAAAGTGATGAAGTAACTTTTAAAATACTTTTGGGGGCTGAGAGATTAAATTAGTGCAAAAAAACGTTAACATGATAGAAGAGGTTGATGGTTGGGCAAAATGGCAGAAGGAAAGAAGGAGATATACTCTTTCCAGTTATGGAACGAATATGTCATGGGAATAAAAGGTACAGCATATGGAATATGGTCAGTGATACTGTAACAGTGTTGTTATGGTGACAGATGGTAGCTACACTTATGGTGAGCACAGCATTACATCTACACTTGTCAAATCACTATGCTGTACACCTGAAACTAAGGTAACATGGTGTGTCAATTCTACTCAAATAATAAAATTTTTAGGGGCACCTGGGTGGCTCAGTCAGTTAGGCTTCCGACTTCAGCTCAGGTCACAATCTCACGTTCATTAATTTAAGCCCCGTGTAGGGCTCTGTCCTGACAGCTTGGAGCCTGGAGCCTACTTCGGATTCATGTCTCCCTCGCTCTCTGCCCCTCCCCCACTCGTTCTCGTGCTCTCTCTCTCTCTCTCTCTCTCTCTCTCAAATAAACATTAAAATTTTTTTCAATAAATAAATAAAATTTTAATGTCCATATGAAAAAAACAAAAAACACCCTGCTGAGCCACATTCCCGGTGTGGCCTCCATATTCCTCTCCAACCTTCTCCAGTTTTGCTCTGGGGGCTCCCGGGGAGGCTGACCTGCCAAAATTGCATAAATGGGTTTCATTCCTCATGGGCTTCCCATCCAGCCAAAAGGAGGCCCCAGGAGACGAGAGGGGAAGGAAGGGAAAGAGGCTGGAACATTATTCCCCCATATTCTCTCCCTCCAGGCAGCAATGTTACAGCAGCCACATTCCTATCTAAGGCTGCAGTCAGAGACCCGCCCTTGCCTACAGCTCTCACTGGTTCTAGGACAGCTCCTTCCCTCCCCTTTTCCAGTCCAGGGGAGGTAATGGCTTCTGCTCTTACTAGTTCCTGCTTCATCATCCTTTTGTTGATTCCGTGCATCCTGCTCACACCTTTGCAAACAGTCCTTTCCTTAACCACTCTTCAGTCACTTTTTTGAGTGTGCCATTTTTCTCTTACTTGGTTCCGGAAGTGGCCCCAGGAAATAGGCCCTAAAAATGGGATATGGGGATTGCACTACTCACCAATTTGATGAGAGCCTGGGTAAACTGCTTTCTAAGGGTAGATGAGAGAGAGATAATCTGTGCTAAGCAAGGGCATTACAATTATTCAAATCACCGGGATGGCACATGATGGCGCAGGTGGAAGACAGAGTGCTGGGAGCCAAGGCGGCTCTGGTACTCAGTCATCAAGGAACAGTGGTGATTGCAAAAACCCTGAGATGAGCCAAATGCTTCTGACTGCTGTAGGGAGACTTCACACAGAGAAGGACAAAATGAAAACCTTGAATCCCTGACTTAAAAGAACTGGTAGAAAATCAGGAAGACTTCATGGCAGGTTTGGACGGAGCATCTCATTATCTATGTTGCAGGGCAGACAAGGCTGAGGCTCAGGCATAAAGCCTCAGCATAAGCATTACAGAGTTCAGTACCAATTAAGAGTTATCTCTACCAGGTGACTTATGCTAAGGCAGTGGCTCTCACCTGGGAGCAATCTGCCTCCTGGGAAATATTTGGTAGTATCTGGAGACATTTTGCATTGCCACAACTGTGGCCAGTACTGCTGATATCCAGTGGAAAGAGACCACAGACGCTGTAAATATCTCACAATGCACACAATAACCACCCCCTGCCTCCCCCCCACACACAGTTATTTAGCCCAAAATCTCAATAGTGTTGAGGTTGTGAAACCCTGTGCTAAGGTAAAGGCAACTGGTGGAGACAATATAAGACCCTGGTACATGGGATGGGGACATTTAGGGAGGGGAGAACTTTGAACCCCTGTATCCTCTTAAAATTTCCTCATTCGTTGAAGCAGATCCTCATCCTCATAAAAGAGGGACAGATTTCCCTTGCACAGAAGTCTGGTGTGCAGTTACTGAGGTAGCAAACCCTAGTCCATTAAAAAAAAAATCAGAAGCCATTTGCTTTTACGTGTCAGGGGTAGCAGTATGCTCTCACAGTCTTATCCTAAAGTTCTGCCAACTCTCCCGTTCTGTTACAATAGTCTGTTCTCTGTCACAATTTAGTCGTAATCTATGTCTTGCTGTACCATAGAAAATCACAGTAGTCTATTATATCGGTATAATTATGCTAATCGGGCCTGTTGAGAAGGAATGAGTAAGCACCATGCATATTTTAGCAAGGAATATGGATGCCAGAAAATAAGTGATACACCCTGCAAAAATTTATGAACCTGACACATTAAGTGAAATTTCTAAAGGTCATCTAGAGACATCCCCTCTAAAATGACAAAAATGCTGCTTTTTCCTTCCACCATTCACCATAAAGAAGAGCATAACACTTGAGTGGGTCAGTCTGCATTGTAGAGGAAACACATAACACATTTGAGCATCTTGCTTGGACCTCTTGCTTGATAAGTGGTAAGGTCTTCCAGTTTTGAGAGCAGTCTGGATCAAGAGAAGTTTCTAGAGAAGGTCCAGGCTATAAGCTGCCCTGCTGCTCTGTAATTTGGCGACCCAGCACATTCAATTCTGTGACAATACCAGACCACAGGACACCATTCTGTGGCACACAGAGATGTCATATAGAGTCTTTACCAAGCCCTAAAAGGAAAACTAAAGCTAAGTCCCAAGGTTTTAGAATAATAATGCTGCTAATAAGAGTACTTCGTGTGTAAAGAAGCTTCTGGTTTCCTATGCAAGCTATGGAAAAGACTCAATACCAGACCACAGGACACCAAGTGACTATGTGTCACAAACCACATTCCATGAACCGAGTGCTATATGATATGATGAACCATAAAATTAGAAGTACACAGCAGAATTCCACTGTCAAACAGAAATGGTGTATAGATCAAGATATAAGATAGGGCTGACCAGGTCCAGAAGGTAAGAGTAGACTGTACAGCAGATAGCTTAGAGTCCCAGGGCACTTAGGCCTACTCCTTCACTACACCTGCCTCAACCCACACCTATGCCTCAGAGGGAGTGCTCTATAATCAATAAAGAGTGGGATGGGGGCAAGTATGGCCTGGTTTGTTGGTAACTTACACATTATGCTGAAACAAGTCAGAAGTAAATGGAGAATATACTGCAATCCCACTCAAGGGTGACCCTGACGGATAATGGTGAGAGGAAATCCTCCCTGTTCAGAAACTCAAGAAACGCATGTAGTTGTCCATATCACACAGAAGGAGAAAGAGCCTAACACAGCTATACTGATTAGTCAATCACTAACAGGTAGACAGCTAGTCAGAAACAAAGAAAGAATAAGATTGAAATATTGGTGACAAAGAATGAGCCACTCAGAGTGAGTTTAGAGTATGTGTGAAGACATCCATGTCGAACAGATATCCTCACCAAAGGGCATTCATGGCACACAAGGCTCTCAATAGTCAGATGGCTGAAATGACCTGTCTTTGTGTATGCCTATCACCAATTTCCCCAAACACCCCTCACTTGATCAACAGGCCCATGTAAAAAGTAGCCATGGTGACAGGAACAAAGGCTGTCACTCATGTACTCAACAAAATCTTGATCCTGTATGAACAAAGGTTTTAGGTCACATGACCAAGTTAAAAAAATATAAGCCAATCAGTCAAGGTGTTGGCAGAAATCAGTGACACATGGAATGGATGGTGAACAACCAGAGCCATGATTATCATCTTCCTCATAACCAGCTGCAGAGCTGACTGTAACACCTATGTTGTGGGTTACTTTGTTTATTTTTTTTTCCCACTACCTTAGATAAAGGACACCAGGAGATGGTGACATTTTCATTAGATTCCTGGTGGGACTATAACAGAATTGACCTCATTACACTAAGATCCAGTAGCTGATGAGACTGTGTGTTTCCATGGTGTTTGGACCATAGGGTTTTCCCTGACAAAGGAGTAGAATGGGCGCTGAATGTGCTAGATATTTTCCATTTGCCCTCCAGATCAGCTCTCCACCCATCTCTCCACCTTGCTCTGAGCCTTGGGTCACTGGCCAGGGACAAACTACATTATCTGGGCTCTCTTGTTGGGTTTGCCAAGGGGCATACCAGCAGGAGACTGGGAAATGGGAGGAAAGAGAGGCTGTCCAGTTTATTTCCCCCAGCTCCTTCTATGCCAAATCTCAGTTTACGGTCACAGCTTACGGCCAAATTCTATCCAGCAGCTTCTCCCTGGGTTCCGAACAGCCTCTTCCTCATCTCTTTCAAGCCCAGGGTACTAATGGTTTCTGAGTTCTGGGTGCATCACCATACCTTGCTGCTCATGTCATTGTAAACAATCACTTCTTTAACCTCTCTTGCATTGCCCTTTTGGGTTTTCTGTCCATTACTTGCTGAGAGCCTAACTGACAGAGGCAACTTCATTTCTCAGAGGGGAAAACTAAGATGTAGAAGTGGGAAGGGAGTGGCTCTGCTCCTTGCCTGCCCACAGGGGGCCCATCTGGGGAGCAAACCACAAAATTCTGCCTGGAACTGATCATCTAGAGAACACACCTCCAGAAACCTCCTTTTCTGTATTCAGATCATATAATGGTTTGCAGGCTGGTGAAAAGGTTTTCCAGAGAGGAGGACAGAGGTGGCACTAAGATAGGTCTCTTTCTTGCTTTTCTTTTTTTTATTTTTTTTTATTTTTTTATTAAACTTTATAGTTTATTGTCAGGTTGGTTTTCATATAACACCCAGTGCTCTTCCCCACAAGTGACCTCCACCAAGCCCACCACCCCCCAATACCTTTCCCCCTCCCCTTCCCCCCTCAGTTTGTTTTCAGTATTCAAGAGTCTCTCGTGTTTTGTTTCCCTCCCTCTCCCCAACTCTTTTTCCTCCTTCGCCTCCCCATGGTCCTCTGTTGGGTTTCTCCTGTTAGACCTATGAGTGCAAACATATGGTATCTGTCCTCCTCCGCCTGACTTATTTCGCTTAGCATGACACCCTCGAGGTCCATCCACGTTGCTACGAATGGCCAGATTTCATTCTTTCTCATTGCCATGTAGTATTCCATTGTATAGATGA
>CM053572.1:23450649-23904178 GCA_028646485.1 Cryptoprocta ferox
CCCAGGTGCCCCTATAGGTCTCCCACCCAGGACTCTAGGGTCCTACTACAGAATACTTCCATGTCACAGACTGTCAATTATTTCACAGAAGACACTTTGCATCCAAAAGGTGCCACTGACCTGAATCACCAGCCTTTGACTTGAATGTGTGGTCCAGACTCTCCTGCCTCAATTATTCCAGGAGAGTCATGGCTAGTCCCCCTCTAGGACAGTGACTTAGCTTCCTGTCACACACATGCACACACATGCATGCACTGATTGCATTTCATGTACCAGCCCTGTACCAGGCATCGGAAGGACAACTATTTTAGGTGTCTCACAAGACTGGTGGAAGATTTCCTGGGCAAATGGAGATCACTTTTGAAATGGTAAAGAAAAATGGGAAATGGCTAAATATACAAAACAGAAAATTACGCAGCTATTAAAGGTATTTATAGAGAGTTTGAAACAGGACAGAAAGTGTTTATGACAAAATACTAAGAGGAAAAAGAAGGGTACAAAATTATATATGTTTATATAAATATACATACCATATGCCTAACACTATGTAAAAATGCATAAGGGAAAAACAGATTGGACAATAATGTACCAAAATGCTAATAGTAGGACACAGGGTGACATTTCTCTATATTTAAAAATTTCTAATAGGCATCAATTACTTTATGGTACGTTACACAAAGTATTCTGTGAATTACTTTCTCCACTTAGGAATAAAGCTTGGGGGTCTTTCTACAACTCTGTAAACACATCTAGCTTAAAGATCTTTAACCTTAAATAGCAGGTCCTAATATGGCTATTCCACAGTTTTATTTATATTCAGAACATTTAGGGTTGCTTCTATTTTGTCCCTGTTAAAAACAAACTGCACTGAACCATTGCATAAATGACTCTGCACGCATTAGGACTATGTTTTTAGACTAGACACAAAAGAAGTGGAATTCCTGGTTGGAGGTCTGGATATTTTCATTTTAAAAGTTCCCATAGGCAGATCAGATCTCTTCAGATACCAGTGATTACTTCTGGGGATACTGGATGTCTTTGCTGGCCAGAGGGCTCTAGAGGTTCTTGAGGCTGAGTTTCCTGGCCTCCTTGGGGTCTCTGAGTCAGGGGCTGCCCAGCACCCAGGAACACAGCCTCTCCATGTCTCCCCACCAGATGTGTCCTGAGGACCAAGCCATAGAACTGGCAGCATCCTATTTATATTCAGATCATGAAAAGATGTGTTGCCTGGGGAAAAAGGTTTCTCAAAGACAGCCCACCTCCCACTGAAACTCACCAAAGACCTCTATGTCTCACGCAGAAAGGAGTTGTTTTTGTTGTTGTTGTTGTCTAAAGAATTGTCCCCTGGGACCTGAAAGTCAGAGCCAAGTATTTTAACATTCCAGATAATTTCTGAAAGAAATGGAACTTAGAACAACTGTCTTACTTTCTGTGGAAATGGTATCTTTACTTGAAGAAGCAAAATGGATTCCTACGCAACCCGATCTCAGCTGACATGGGCTCTGTCTGGCCCTTGCCCTCAGAGGAGTGTCCCCAGGAAGGCCACAGGGTCTCCAAGCCTGTGGGAGGCTGGGCTACATGCTGGACTCACTCTGTCCATCTTACAGAAGCTGGGTCTCAGCGGGTCCCTCTGTGAGAGAAGAAGCCCTTGGCCTTTCACACCCCAGGCAAAGCTCTCTCTGATACATCCCTTTGAAAAGCCCCTGAACTGGCCTCAGTAGGGCCTCAGCACTCCCACCTCTGACTCTCTTCAACCCAAGGCAAGGAGACAGGCCCGGGGAGAGGCCAGATCTGCCCAAGTCCTCACAAACTGCCCAAAGGCCTTTCCACATGACCCCTCTTCAAAGCCCCGCCGACAAGGCCCAGTGGCTGAGACAAGGTACAAAGTAAGGCCCTAGAAAGGTTCCAACAGGGTCTCCAGGGCTCATGGTAGGGAGAGGTCTCTGCTTGTGTCTGTGGTAGGGCTGGGGGAGTACCCATGGAGCAGGATCACCATGAGACCACCACAGGCCCACAGTCCTCATTTCCAAATCTTCAACCTGCTATGATTTTGGGAAAACACACGTGTCTAAACATGACAGTTGTCGATCACCTACCAATCCTCAGAACAAATCCCAAATCCATCCCCTAGGCCACCCTCCTAGTTGACGCCCACCATGTCTCTCCCAGGTGACCGTCACAGCCTGAAAGCAGGTCTCCCCACTTCCACTCTTGTCCCTAATGATCTATTCTACACAGTAGCCAGAGAGGTCTTTTCTTATAAAACAAATTATATAACATACTCTCCCACCTAGAAACTTCCAATAAGCTCCCAATGCTCTTGGAAAAACTCAAATCTATCACAGCCAACAGGACCCCAGCGACCCAGCCCTGCCCACCTCTCCAGTTACCCCTGTGTTCAACCTTTCCCTACTTTCTGCCCTTCTTCCCGTTGTCCTTCAACATGTCACATTCACTCCTGACCCAGGGTCTGTCTTAGGTTCCCAGAAGCAGAAGCTGAGAGGAGGTTCATGTGAAAGGGACTTATTAGGGAAGGCTTCCCATAAAAAGCCAGTGGGGAAGTGAGCAAGAAGGAGCAGAAGAGGACGAGGCCAGGGGAGTGAGCACTATCTAGCAAAATCCCGCTGAGGGTGGCTGGGACAGGGTAACTCTGGGGAGCCCTGGAAGCAGGGTGGGCCTCCCCACCAGGGGCAAAGGAGTTAGTGAGCATACCCCTGGACCCTTCCAGGGTTAGGGCTGCCCCCCGGCGGGATGAAAGTCCCCAGGTACCTCCTTGATCTCCATGTGGAAGAAAAGCAGCGTTAGGAGCCTGACGTCAATTTGCCAACACAGAGCCACAGGCACAGGAGATTGGGAGGGGACACGCAGGAGAAATGTGCAGAGCATGGGAAGGAACGTTCAGGGACATGGGCGGAGAAGCTCCAGCATCGGTGAAGGGTCTCTGCCCCTGATTTTCGTCTGCCTCCTGCCAGGACTCACTCCTGCCTTTCATTTAGGTGTCCATTCAACTGTCACCGGGTCCATCTACCCAAAACAACCTTCCCTCCCGCCCCATCTCTCTTTACCACCTCACCCTGATTTAGTGTTAGATTTCTCTGTAGCACAAACCAGCATCTGCACTGTCTTGTTCATTTGCTGTTCTGTGCCTCCCACTGGACGGGCAGGGGAGGGACCCAGTGTGGCTCATTCACACCTTGGGTCCCTAGAGCCAGCACAGTGGGTACTGTGAGCACTTGGAGAGTACTGCCCAGCACATATCAGGCAACTTACATATCTTTTTACTCACAGTAATCCCCCCTTATCCGCTGCGGATGTGTAGTTCCAAGACCCCCAGGAGATGCCCGAAACTGTCATTAGTACAAAATTCCGTATATACTGTTTTTTTCCCTACACATACATAACTATGATAAGGTTTGATTTATAAATTAGGCACAGTAAGAGATCAACAACAGTAATGAATAAAATAGGATACATATAACAATATACTGTAATAAAAGCTATGTGTGGTCTCTCTCTCTGAAAATGTCTTACTGCACTGTACTCCCCCTTCTTCCTGTGATGATGTGAGCAGATAAAATGCCTGCTGGTGAGGCAAAGCAAGGAGAACAATCTAGGTGTTGTGACGTAGCATTAGGCTACTACTGATCTCCTGATGATTTCTCAGAAAGAGGCTCATCTGTTTTTCAGCCTGCCGTTGACCGCAGATAACTGACATGGCAGATAAGGGGGGATTACTGGATTTCTATTCAACGAGCACTCGTGTGCTATTCACTACTCAAAATTCCTTACCACTCATTTAATCCTCCAAATAACCCAATAAGGTACATACTAGTAGTGTTCTCATGTCACATGTTAGGAAGCTGAGGCTCAGAGGAAAGCAACTTGGTCACAGTTGCACAGCGGGGCAGAGGTGTGGTCAGGGAATCAGGCGGGCTTAGCGGCTCCAGACGACTTCTAATGACCTGCTGCAAGGGAAGTACCATTATCCCACCTCGAGGCGCCTGCCAGACAAGTGTTGTGGCCTTTCCAAAGCCCCAGAACTGAGGGAAGTGATGCTGGAATTCTGAACCCCAAGCCAGGTCCCCACTGAGGTGACGGGTGGCATGACTGGTCCCTCCTGTGGCTCCCACTAGATGATCTTAGCCCCCCTACAGGTTCCGATGGCTGTTTCTAGCCCACTTCCCACAGAGGAGGGAACTGCCATCCCATGGCTGAGGAAACCTCTCAGGAGGGACTGTCACTGAGTCACTGAGCCCCAGGGCCAAACCCCCTTTCTCCCCCCACAAACAATACAAGCCATTGGGTGGCCAGAGCTGGGGTGCTAGTGTGACTCAGGCATTTTACAGCCAGGGTCCCTCAGTGCAGCAAGTTCGAGTGCCCTCACTAGAGGCAGAACAAAACTCTCAAAATGAAACCATTCTGAACAAAGCCACTAATGGTTAAACAGTAGAGTGTGTGTGTGTGTGTGTGTGTGTGTGTGTGTATGTGTGTGTAGGAGGGAAAGGAGGCACATGTACATACACAGATAGATGAGGCAGTGATCTATGTCCCACTTCTAAGGCTGTAAACCTCCCGTCACTCACAGTAAAACCTCATTAACCCAAACACCACATGACTGGAGACAGGAGGGCACAGGGCGGACTGCCGTGCCTCCCCTCAGGCAAGATGGCACACCTGAGGGGGGCACTGAATTCGGCAGTGATTCCCGCCAAACTGCGTTTATGCTGCTCATCAGCTAGGCTTTGACACGGTCACACACGAGCCCGCCCCAGCCAGCATGCCCACCTCCCGGATCAGCTTGCCCACAATTATGGCAATCCCTGAATTGTTAGAGACAACTCACTGGGGGGTTCCTTAGTACCTTCTAATTAGTGTTAAACACTGATTATCTGAGGCTATTGATATTGGCCTTAATCAGTAATTACAATACTCACATAAAATATTTAATAAGCATTCATAATACAAGAAATTTGATTAAGAGGAGAGTATTTTTCTTGCATTTCCACACTGGTCTCCCGAAGGCTTAGCTGGGTTTGTGCTAAGCAGGAGTAAATACAGCTGACACAATTACCCGCCAAAGGCAGTGGAAAATAGCAAACTCGCATTCACCCACCCCCACTCTGAAATACTCTGCTATGGCTACAGAAAAAGGCCACAGATGCGCGAGGCACAAAAGATATGCAAATGTCCAAAAACTATCTGTGGCAAAATGTTTAGGCTCACTAAGTAATCGGGAAATCCACACTTAAATCAAACACTGTGCCTTCGATCAAATCAGCAACATGTGTAACTATAACCATGCCGCCATTGGTAAAATTGTGTCCTGGCCCGCCACAGCCTCCTGGGCCACATCCCTGCCTCTTCCAGAAAGTGCACCCTCCCGAAAGGAGCCACTTCACTGCTCTGCAGTCACGACAGAAAGTGGAGCTGCCAGGTTCTGTCTTTCCATCACTCTCAGCTACTGCACGCACTCAGAATTACAGCTCTGACCTAAGCTGGGCCCCTCGGGGCTCCCCGCACTGCCCTCAGTGCTCGGTCAGGGACAGGCCACTAGGACACTTACCAGTGGGATTTCAATCTGGGACAGGAAGAACTGCCTCAGTCCCTCTCTACAGGCAAAGATGGAGGATGCGAGCCAGAGAACCAGCAGTGACCGCACTGCATCAAACTCTCGGTGATGCTTACACATGGGTTCGCACAACTGAATACCTAGCTCAAGAGACAGTTGGTTAGGGTTGTTGTCACAAGAGTAAACAGGCACCTGAGCCATACCAAGCAGCCCTGGCTTTTGCTCTTAGAAACAATGGGAACTTGCCTGAGTCCTCATCCTAGGCTGAGTTGGAAGGATCACCCCGGAGCCCGAAGAGAGGTTGGAATCAGGCCCTCACACTGCTCTTTGGGCAGCAGGTGGAGCCCTGGAAGAACCCGGTGTCATCGGTGTCATCGGGGAGCTGGGGAAGATCTCAGAGCTGCTGGGAAACTCTCCTCCGTGAGGATTCCATCACTACTTTGCACCACTGATGCCCAGCACTAGCACTACCACATACACACACACATACAGGAGTACAAAGTTTAGAATAAGAAGTGATCTCCAAACCTCCAGCAAACCCCCTTTAGGTGGAAAACCCAAGCACAGCAACTCCTAAATGCTCACGCTGCACGGCACCCCCACCTTTGAAGAAGCTTGGCTTTCTTCTGCCTAGATACTTTCTCTGCCTCTTAATGGCCCAGCTCAGTGCAGTTAAGTCAAGTGTCACACGACTTCTAAATATGCACACAACTCAAACCTGACAAAAGGGGTCCTGCTCATAAGAGGCCAAAAGGCTGCTTTAATAAATAAATAGCAATAATCTGCAGTTGTGCCCAAGGACAGTTCCAGTTTAACACCTACTATCCCAACACAATTATCAATAACACCTTTCCCTTTCAAAGGCAGTAAGTTAGCATCATCTATATAGAAATCTATAAACCACCCACCCCAGCCTCACAGACACAGACCTTCATGCATCTCCTTGCTTCCTTCAACATGGCGGCATCTCCCACCTCATTGGGACTCCATGCAATATCTCTTAAATTTCCTTTCACTCTGTACAATGCCTAAGGAGCAAAATCCAAAATTCTTTTTCAGCCGTCAGCTCACAGAATGGCTGAGCCAGCCCTGTGCCCTTCCTCTCATGTATGTGCTGGGCTACTTTGTCCTTTCCAGCATGCCGGCATCCTTTAGTGGTTTGGGGAAGTATTTCTCTCTCCAGATTGGTCATTAGCTCAAGGCAAGTTACAGAAACTTGACTGATGGTGGACTCCAAGAGAAAATGAATTCACCTTCATGGGGCTCCTTTGGCCATGTCTGAGGAAAACATCAGAAACTCCTTACCATCCCCCACCATAGGCTACCCCATTCTAGAATTGTGCGCTACAGGCAGGGCTTGGGAAATCTCCTCCTGGGCAGGTCTGTCTGTTATTTCTCTGCCCTCGAGTGGGACTGCCTGGTTCAAATCCTGCCTCCATTACTGACTAGTTCTGTGACCTTGGACATGTCACTTAACACCTCTAGCCTTCAGTCACCTCATCTACCGAGCTCCGAGGTTAAATAAAAGAAAACATGCAGAGCATTTAGCCTGGTGCAAATCTCTAGACAAATGTTAGCTACTGTAGAAAATAATAGTAGTTAATGACCCAGTGATGCAAGTTTAAAGTAGATGGGTAAGGTACACTCAGGTGAGAAGTGGCCTCACCATCTGAAAAGGTGACTTGCTGATATTTATGGCAAATTGGATCACATACTAAGTCTATTGTAAGGTTGGATAGACTGAGACCAGGAAGACCAAATGCCCACCACCAAACTCCAATCTCTAAAAGGCCAAGCAAGGTCCCACATCCATCACTTTCCCTGCAGAGAACACACTATTCCTCCAAGAACACCCAAACGAGAATTCAATTTATATGCACTACATGCAACAGGCACCATCACATCCCCATTCTGCAGATGAAAATACTGAGACTAACTTATCCAAGGCCACCCAACCTGCACCTGGTAGCAAAGGGCTGCCATGTTATAAGCCTGGGGCAGTAGTGAGGAATGTCTATCACCGCCTCCAGTGCTCCACGAAAAAGTTTGTGTTCTTGCCCAGCATCAAGGCAGAAATAAGCAGGACTCAGTGAAATGGTGACTTTGGTGAGGAAGGACTCAAGGCACCAAAGAAAAGGGTCATGGGGGAGATGAGAACATATTCCTGCACCTGTGATCTCCAGCAGGAACAGACCGTCGCCAGACGGCACAGGTGGGCAGCACAGGGTGCACCCGCCTCCCGCTCTGTCTCCTCTCCCCTCCACTCTGCTGCTCACTCAGTCAGCAAAGCATGCTCAGCTCTTCCACCGAGGGCATGCTGCTGGGAGCTGCACGTACTGCAACCAGGCCATTTCCATTTTGCCTTGTCCTTCTAATGGCTGTCACTAGCTGTGCTCCAGGGGACAGGTGTCTAACAACTCCACCACAACACCCTTGTGTGCACTTTCTGCCCTGGATTAAGAGAGCCAGGAGAGCCTCTCAGCTGGGCCCTCAGCTGGCCCCTCGTGCTCCTGGAGCCCCAGGACTCCTCCACCTCAACAAGTCCAGTGCCAGCTTTCTCCTCCTCCCAAGTGGCCTTTTACTCCTCAGATGCCCACAGACAAAGGAGGTCACCATGTGGTCAACAACCCCTCCTTGGGCAAAGCAGTGTCCACACCAGCCCACTTCTCTCAAGTAGGAAGCAAGGAATGCTTTCTACTTTAATGGCCACAGTTAAATGTTTCATGGGCCAAAACTAAGGCCAGATCACTTTATAATCATTCTTCTGGCTCCTGCATAATTGATGTCCCTTATGCACTTTTCATGATCTAATTTATCTACCTCCTAAAATATTTTGTAAAACCTGAGTCCCATCTGTAATGATCTATGTCCCATTATAAAGCCTACTGAAGGATTTGCTACCCAAGCCACATGTGTGGGCAGAAACTTCGCCACACCGGGTGGAGGCACGGCTCTCTCCAGCAGGAACAGAGACTTGATGGCTGTCTTGCTTAGAAAACACACTCAGGGGACAGGAGAAGAGAGGCAGGAGTTGAGGGGACAGAGGATTTTCTGGGGGCAGCTCCAGAGGACCTGCGTTTTGCCCCATAGAGTAGCAAAAACAACAACAAAAATAGCAGTAACAATAGTAATGGTGTCTATCACTCTGAGACTTTCAAGTGCCAGGTACTGTGCTAGCACTTGCCAGACATTATCTCATTTATTCCTGACTCGTGAGGTAGGGACTATCACTGTTTCCACTTCACAGATAAGAAAAGAGAGGCTTGGAGGGGTAAGTAACTTGCTCAAGGCCCCGTGGTTAGTAAATGAGAACCTGAGCAGTCTTATCCAGAACTCAGGCTCCTAAAACCTCTGCTCCATTCTATACTTCTAGGTGCATCTGATTCCTAAAACTGTGTATGTTCCACGAACCTAGAAATCCTTGAGCTTCAATAACTAATCAGCAAGCTTTTTAGGGTGGAGTTGTCAGATTTAGTTTAAAAAAATGGATACCCAGTTAAATGTGAATTTCAAGTAAATAACAAACAATTACTTAGTATAATTATGCCCCAAACATTGCATGATATATGGTATTTGGGACCTACTTATACTAAACTATGATTTACTTTTATTTGAAATTCAAATTTAACTGAGTGTCCTCTGTTTTACCTAGCAACACTCAGCATGGTTCCAGGCCTGGGCTGGGGTCTTTGGGATTAGTGGAGACTGCCCTCAGAGAACACAGGTTACCTGGGGGAAATAAGATGGACACCAGGACAAGAGACAAGGGTGGACAGGGGTCACAGTCTGACCCAAATCTGCCTTGTAGAGAACAAAAGGTTCCTGGTGTGAGAGAGCCTCACAATGCAATAGTTTTCTGGCAGAACCGGGACCTTGCACTGTTCCCAGAAGAGCAAGAATAAAAAGAAAAAGGGAGCTACTCCAACCAGCACACCCAGCACTAGAGGCCCATATTTCAGCTCCTGGGTGCAGCCAAAAAAAACCCAGGCTGAAGTCCAATGGCCAGAGCAACAAGCTCCAGAGGAGGACTGAGCTCACCCCAATCCCACAGGTGACACTGCCCAGAGAGGCCCACCTGCTGTCTGGTTTCCTGACCCACACTCACACCCTGGGTCTTGGCTTGATCTGCCCCTCCCACCCCAAAGCTGCCCATACTCTGAAACCCTGCCTTCCTTTAGGGTTCAGCTCAATCCTACCTCTCCAGGAAGCCTCCACCTACCCCCACCCACCCGCCAATCTCCTCCATGCCGGGCTAACCTTCAGACTTTTCCCTTGCACCAAACACTTGCCCATTTTATCATTTACTGAGCACCAAGTATAGAAGCTGGCACATCGCAGGTGCTCATCAAATGCTTGTTGAATGAATGGATGAGTGACAATTACCATGGCTTTGTTCTACGGTGCCTTCTATGTGGGCAAGTCCCAGCAGAGGGAAGAGGGCATACCAGAGGAGGTAAAGCCAAAACCCTTGCATGCTGATGCATCTTCCCACAATCCAGTACCCAGCCCAGCTCCAGGCATGGAGCAGATTCCATAACTATTTGGAGAGGTGGAATTAAATGGGAAGGAAGGAAACATAGGAGGTGCCACTCAGGCTAGGTACTGAGAACCACTGGCTGTACTCCAGCCTCCAACGACGGCTTGCTGGAGGACTTGGGCAAGTCACAAACCCTTCCTTGCTTCAGTTTCCTTAGCTGGAAAACAGGGAGCAGACACATTGCTTCAAATGCCCCATGGCTTATTGCCAGAATTAGGAGATCACCATGATTTTATTTATTTTTTAATTTTTTTAATGTTGACTTATTTTTGAGAGAGAAAGATACAGAGCAAGAGTGGGGAGGAGCAGAGAGAGGGAGACACAGAATCTGAAGGAGGCTCCAGGCTCTGAGCTGTCAGCACAGAGCCCGACATGGGGCTCAAACCCACGAACTGTGAGATTATGATCTGAGCTGAAGTCAGACGCTCAACCGAGTCACCCAGGCTCATCACCATGATTTTAGTATCTCCCACCGTGCAAGGCACGTAGGAGGCCTGGAAGCTTGGTAGATTCGAGGCACTGGTCTTTGGCAAGTTTCTCTCCCACTGGCGGACTCCTGAGTCCAGGCTTGCCATGGCCCCTGACAGTGATAAACTCCCCTCATGAGCCTAGCCACTGAGCCCTGCTCACAGCCAATGCTTTTCCAAGTCCGGCGTCTGAGCAGAGGCCAAATAAAGATGGATATTCTCTCTCCCACGGCAAGCACAACACCTCTGTCAATCTCTTGGCACCTGAACCACGTTCATTGTTCTAGTGTAGAATTCCACAGATGCTTATAAACACTTCCATTACTTCTGAAGTTTTATTTATGGTTTTTGTTAAAACTTTACTCTGAAATTTGCCATTTTAAACACTCCCTGACTGAGTAAGATTTATATGGGTTCTTCACACAGAAGCTACCTGTAATGGACAGAGCCAAAATCAATTTATAGGGCCTCAAGAGGAGCTGACAACTCATTTTTTTTAAGAAAGGGTTTTCTCAGGAAAAAGAGAGAAAACATTGAGATCCCAGAAACATCCACTTCCCAAGAGGCTGACCACACTGAGTGCACCTCTCCGCACCTTCTTTAAAAGTAGCTCAATCAGGGGCGACTGAGTGGTTCAGTCAGTTACGCGACCGACTTTGGCTCAGGTCTTTGGCTCAGGTCATGATCTCTCAGTTTGTGAGTTCAAGCCCCATATCGGGCTGTCTGCTGTCAGCATAAATAAATAATATTTTAAAAAATAAAAATATAGAATAATAAAACAAAAGTATCTCAATCAAACAGCATAAGACCAGAGTACCCTTCAGACCAGGGATGGAAGCAAGGATCCCAGCCTCCCCAGAAGGGGTCCCTGACCCTCAGTGGCCTCGGAATACTCAGGGACCCACAAGCTGTAACTGAATGATTCAGTGGAAGCCAAGAGCTGGGACGTGGCAAGGGTAGTGGGGAGTCAGCCATCTTGCAAATTCATCCCATGTTCTAAATTCCCATCTGAAGAATTAGGAAATTTCCCAGTTGCAGGATATAAGGTACCATTACACCATTTGTTGGCACTGGGGTGACTTTATAGGGATTTGGGCCCTGGATTGTGGTTATCCTGTGGTTATTAGCCAGAATGCCTAATCTACCAATACAGTCAGATGGGAAAAGAAATAGAAACTGACCTCCTATGCTACAGGAGTTCCAGAAAAGTGAAGTATGTTTGCCTTGTGGTGGGAACTCCTTGATGGCTTTCTTCTCCCATCTATGGTAAAAGCCGGCAAAGCTTTTCTTACTCCTAAAATAGTTCCCCCAAACAGAATGTCACTTTGACTTTTTTTGTTGTTTTTTGTCTGTTTGTTTTTTTGTTTTGTTTTTACCCAATCTTCTGGAAGGGAAGAGGAAGCAGACATGGGACATTTAGGGTTCCGACTCAGGGACAGACCTACCCCCCTACAATGTTTCTGCAGGGCGAGGTTTTGGATCACCTGATGTTTCCACCCTTTTGCTTAGACCACACGCCCAGAAACCTGGGCTGATCTTTCTGTAATCCTGAATTCCTGGGCCCCTGAAGGGTAGCATGTCTTCTCTGGACACAGAGATGGAATCAATAGATAAGGGTCTTTTATAGCCTTTAAGAGAAGAAAATGAAATTATTCATCTTTGGACTTTTCAATACTTAGTGGAACGACTTTTTTCTTAACAGTGAAAATGTTATAAAAGTATCTTTTTTGTTTTTTATTTGCATCTCTCCCCCACACACTGGTGTTTTCAAATGGAAAAAAACCGTGCCACTTTTTGTACAAAAAAAAAATGCTTAAAAGATTTTTGAAAAAAAAAAAACAAAAATAAAATTCCCATCTGAAAGGAGCTTCACCCATATTTTCTCGGGCCTTGTCAAATAAATTAGGCAATTTCTTCCTTTGAAGATCAGTGGTACAAAGATGACTTTGAACTCTTAATATCGGGCATTAGCAAGATAATGTTAGGTTTTATTAAGAATGAAAAGAATTTACCAATTTTCTTCTAACAATTCTCTCTGGACTCCACAAGAAAGCTAATCACCAGATAATTGTTCAATAAGTCTTCTGGTCCATTCAAATCCGCTGAATTGTTTAGTGGGGGTGGGAGGAAGAAGTCCTTTAAGAAACCGGTTACCACACTGTTGAGCCTTGCAGCCTGGCAAGAAGCCCACAGCTCTGGAAAAAGCCAGACTACCGAAGGGTCTGGGTGTATTTGCTGGTTCAGGCTGCCATAACACAGTGCCACGGGTTGGGGGGCTTAACCGACAGACATTTACTTCTCACAGTTCTGGAGGCTGGGATGCCCAAGATCAAGCTTCTAGGCAAATTGGGTCTCTGGTGAGAGGTCTCCTCCTCGCTTACGGATGGCCTCCTCCTCACTAGGTCCTTTTCTCAGTGCGTGAACACAGAGAGAGAGCACGCCCATCAGCTTTCTGGTGTCGCTTTGTGGAAGGACACTAACCCTATCAGACAGGGCCCCACCCTGATGAGCTCACGTAACCTTACTTATTTTCTTGGTTCTATCTCTAAATACAGTCACAGTGGATGTTAGGGCTTCAACATATGCATTTCAGGGGGACACATTCAGTTCATAACACTGGGTTTGCCACAACTTGGTTCTCCCCTGTTCAGGAAATCCATCCTCCAGGCTCCTTTTCTAACCCCCACCGTGTGGTCTAAACCTGTATACTCCTTGCCTGTCTCTACCTCTCCCTTCTCCCTCCCTAGTACATTGTTCAGAAGCCCCCAGGTTCCAGATGCATCTTCCTAGCTAGCCCACAGCTCTGAGTCCTTTCTCTGCTCAAAAAACTCAGTGGATCACCTACCAAGCACAGAATTATGTGTATACTTTAGAGGGGCAATAAGTGGAATGCTAAAAAAAAAAAAAAACACCCTGGAATCAGACAGATCTACATGTAAATTCTAGCTCGGATCTTTTAAGTTTTTTTAATGTCTATTTATTTTTGAGAGAAAGACAGACAGACAGACAAAGTGCGAGGGGGGAAGGGCAGAGAGAGAGAGGGAGACACAGAATCTGAAGCAGGCTCCAGGCTCTGAGCTGTCGGCACAGAGCCCAACATGGAGCTCAAACTCAGGGGCCATGAGATCATGACCTGAGCCCAAGTCAGACACTCAACCAACTGGGCCACCCAGGCACCCGTAGCTCTGACCTTTAAGAGCTGTGTGATCTTGAGTCATTTACTTAACCCCTCTGACCCTCAGGTTCCTCTTCAGTAAATGGGGAAAATAATAGCTGCTATTTCATCAGGTTGCAGTGGAGACAAAGAAGACAAGGATGCTAGGAAGTGCTTAACAGAATGCTTGGCACTTAAAACTAAGTAACATGGTAGCCTCTCTCTATCAATCCATCTCATCCCATGGTCTCACCCCATCTCATGGCTTTAACACCATCTAAAGGCCAACAACCTCTAAATGCATGTCTCATGCCCCACCCTCTCTCCAGAACTCCAGATGAGGAAAGCCAGCTACTCCCCCCCCACACACACACACACGTTTCTACATGCAGATACCAGACAGGCATCTCCAGCTCATCAAGTCCACATCGGCTTTGACCCAACTCCAGTGTGTGCCATCGAAAGCCTGGCCAGGCCCAGCTGCTGAGGCTGAAGCCCTGGCAGATCTCAGACTTCCCCGTCTCACACACTTACTTTCGGTCTGTTAAGAAACCTATGTCCTGAACAGAACCACTTCCCACCACCTCCACAACACCACTGTAGCCCAGGCTGCCATCACCTCTCACCTAGAGGCTGCAGCAGCCTCCCAACGGGCCTCTCTGCCTCCACCCTTGCCCCCCAAAAGGTCGGGTTTTCATACAGCACACAGAAGAATGCTTTTAAAACAGAAGCTACAGTGGCACCTCGGTGGCTCAGCTGGTTGAGTGTTGGACTTCGGCTGAGGTCATGATTTCACGGTGTGAGTTCAAGCCCCAAGTCAGGTTCTATGCTGACAGCTCAGAGCCTAGAGCCTGATTCAGACTTTGTTGTCTCCCTCTTTCTCTGCCCCTCCCCGGCTCGCTCGCTCTCTCTCTCTCTCTCTCTCTCTCTCTCTTTCCTTCTCAAAAATAAATAAACATTAAACAAAAAAAAGGAAGCTACGTTATCTCTCTCTTTCACTCAGAATTCCCTGGAGGTTCCCCACATCACTGAGGGTGAAGTCCAAACCCTATGCTGACCTTCAAGGCCCCCAGGGGCTCTCTGGCCTTCTCTGCTACCACTGCCCCCTTGCTCACCCTGCTGCAGCCATACCGGCCTCCTCTGCTCCTTGAGTACACCAGGCACACTCCTGCACCAGACTCTTACACACTTGCTATTCCCTCTGCTTAAAATGCCCTTCCCCCAAATATTCATCTGGCACATTCCTTGCGTCTTTCTCAAACTGCTCAAATGTCACCGTAGCAAAGAGGCCTCCTCTGCTATCCTGGTCAAAAGTGCAGTCTCTGCCCAAACATACACGAATACCCCTGATGCTCCCATCCCCATGCCTGGTGCTGCTCATTCTTTTCCCCTTAAACTTACTTAGCTCTTCCTAATATACTGCGTACATTACTGATGTGTTATGTTATTTGTTTGCCATCTTCTCCTGCTAGAATATAAACTCACAAGAGAGTGATATTTACCTGTTTACAGCTGCATATCCAGCCCCTAGTGTTCGGCACATAGTAGTCACTCAGTAAATATATGTCAGATAAATGAAGGCTCATCCATTGACTCACATATTTCTTCAACAAATACCCATTTGAGCACGTGCAAAGCCCATTAGGGTCTCACCTTTTATAGCACTTTCCCAGGACTCCCCTCCACAAAACCTTTTAACAAATAGCCCTTGTCTCTCTGTGTACACACCTTTTTGGGCAGACCATTCCCTGAAGCCTTGACCATCCCCTCTTCACCTGTGGAAATGAAGTGTGTCCTCTAAGGACCAGCCCACCTCCTCGGCCCCCATGGAAACACTGCATCCTATGTCAAGGTGCCTACCCTTGACTTTCTCCATGCCTTCCTTCCATCCGTTTTCCTATTCTGAGTATTGTCACAGGTTGCTGTCTGTCCCATACTCTTCAGTGTTCAGAACAATGTTTGTTCCCCTCAGTCTTGCCCACTGGGCCAGGCACACCTCAACTGTCCCAGAAAAAATTTAAGAGTGAACTAGTATCCATCTGCGTCAGCCTGGAAATTAAAAAGCCAAAAGTAAACCCTAGTTTTGGAGAGTCAGCTAATTTGGCCCCATGAGACAAGAGTGACATGCAATGATATAATTACCTTCCTCCTGCCTGGCTCACAGCCCCGTCAACAGCCCCAGAAGGAATACACCGCCCGTCCTCGAGATGCTACTCCGTAATGCAGCCAAGTGCAGCCTCTCACCCGAGGCAGCTGTCGTGCGGCCCTCCCCTCCCTCAGCACCCCCCCCCCAAGACTGCTCCTCCAAACCCACTGGAAAGTAGCCCAGTGCTACATACAGGACTCTATGCGTTTAGGAAAAGAAAAATGATATACGCGGCACAAACATGAGGGTCTACATGGCCCCACGCACCAGTCTGACTAGATTTTGTCCTTGAAATACTGAGTTAGGTTGTTCAGTTTCTTGCTCCAGAGAGGGAACGGGGCATCCTCATGCCTATGACCAAACATATCCACAGCCCTTCTCCACGACCTCGTTCTGTGGGAAACCAACTGACACACCACTCATGACAGCCCAGAGCTCATGAGTCTCCAAAGGTGGTTCAGCCCTGCATGTCCGTGTCCATGAGGGAATTCACATACAACAACATCTGTGTTTCCAACACCCCGTCTAACTCTTGTCCTACCGCACCCCCACTCAGCAAGGGATCTACAGCACCAAGGACAGGAAAGGAAGGCGAGGCCTCTGCTTTAACCACATTTCCACTGCTTTTGCTCATCTTCCCAGAGGAGAATACAGTGGAAGTCACGGAAAGTCGAAGGAGTGGGATTATGTTAAATTAGATGTCCCTCCCCAAGTCAGCAGTGATCCCATGGCCCAAAGCAGCAATCCAAGTTTTATTTGCTCATAAACATTAATGGGACCAAATCTCAGGGAAAGGAACAGGAGAAGGCAAATGCCAGAGAGCAAGCGGCACCATAAAACATGGGTGCAGGGCAGGGTGGGGAAGGTCAGGGCTCGGGGGAAAGGAGCCCCGAATTCTTCTTCCACAGAGAGATTACCTTTGCCCACTTAGGGGGATGGATCCGGGTAGCTATTCTAACGCCTGAGAAATCTATAAACACTTTTCTTGGGGAGGGAGAAAACACTGAAAATAAGAAATGTGTTCTTAATGGCTCAACGTCTGTCAAAAAGCAGTGACCAGAGAGCATACCCCCCACCATGACCAGTGTCTTCTTCATCCCAGACCACCCGACACCTGGGCAGGGACCCCCCTCTAGACATGTGTCCTACTGCAAAACTGACAGACCCCAATCCCAGCCCTGTTTTATCAATAACAGCCCACACGATTTTAGGAAAACTCATCCAACCTCAGGCTCCATTCTGTCATCGCTAACACGGAGCACATCTCCTCTGACTACTGTGGACCTGAGGGTCGTGTGATTGATGAAAGTACGCTTCAATCCAAGTCAGGATCTGTGCTAAACATGTTATATGCATGCACTCATTTGATCCTTTCCACAGCCCCGTGAGACAGGTACTATGAGCCCATTTTACAGATTGAGAATCTGGGGTTCAAACAGCCTAAGCTCCTGGACAAAGATCTCATGGCTGGAACATGGCAGAGCCAGAACTAGAACCCAGATCTGTGCCAAGAGTTTGTGCTTTTTAAGCCAAACACAATGGGACCTGATCCCACACTAGGTCGAGCCCAGGCCTAGCGCACGGCAGTTGCTTAAGCAAAGCCTGTTCAATTGAAGCTCTTGCTTCCTTGGACTCACATCTCCCAGCAGTAGCCCTTTGGAGGCCTCTTTGCCAGACTGAGTTAGAAGCAGCCCAGGTCTGTTCTTCTTCCTCTGACAGGGAGGGGAGCCACAGGAGAGTGGAGGCTATTTCTGACCCCTCCAGCTCTGCATTCAGGTTTTAACTGAAAGAGGGGAAGAGCATATTTTCTTTCCCAATTTCTTCTCTCATTTGAATATTGGATTTCCACATGTGGATTTGTAGAAGCCTGGTTCCCCAGAGGAATTCCCAGAGAAGCCATCTGCCTGTGTGCTTCTGAGACTCCTTGGCAAAGGGAAATGTAGGATGTTAATCAATCATCCGAGGGGGAACTGCTCACTCCTTCCATGGGAGATGGGCATGCACGTGCCCTTGAACATGGAGGCTGCATCACCAGAGAGGCACAGATTCAGGCTCTGCAGATGCTCTGGCCATTCCAGGGTCACCTCTGACTTGGGTCAGGTCAGGTCTGCCCAGACCAGGGGCCACGGAAGTGGAGAGTCAGGACAGAGGGCCAGGCAAAGCCTCGAAGAGGCTGGCACTTTGTATCAGCAGTGCTATGATCTGCCAGGAGCAGAGCCCACCCCTGACACAGTCAGGGATGCTGACATAACATTCTGATGACACCCAAAAGGGAAGCCATAGAGCTGTCCCCAGGAGGTCAGCTCACAAATGTGGCACCACACTGACCCTTACACATGGCTGCTCCATCCCTGTGGGCAGGAAAGCCGGGTCTGTGTGAGCCACCGCAGATGACAATTGGGTGAGCCTTCTATGTACAGCCCTCCCTTCCAGAACAGCCATTGGGTTCAGTTCACCTCACTGGGAATCGAGGCAGCATTGGTACAAACCAGTGTAGAGATAAACCAGCTTCGAAATGGAGTGCTGGAACCCCAGAGAGCATCTGGACTACCATGTGGTCTTATCGGTGGAGAAACCCAACCTCTGAGAGAGACAACTACTTCTCAAGGACACACTACAAGTCTCCTAGGCCAGGACTCCATCCCAGCACTCCCCGAGCCTCTCAGGCTCCGGGTCAGTGGAACCCACCTTGCACGGCCATCAGGGGGAAGATGGGAGCAGATAGCCACCCCCAAACCATTCCTGACTCCTCTCGACAAAGCCCCAACCTCTGGAGTGGCTCCTTCTTCCTCTCTGTGTCCCTCTGCTCCTCTCTCCAAGCTTCAGGGATTTCTGTCACATGTTCAGGCTGCCCCTGATGCCTTAACAAAAAGGTTTTCAGGACGAGAAGAATTTTCCTAAAATATTTCATCACGATATGCAAAACGAGGCTGTCAGAACATCCCAGGGCCTGGGCTGCGGCAGTGGGGAGAGGAGATTGGACAGATGGAGTGTTTCCGCTCACGTCCTGTTCTCTGCGGAGCTTCCTGGGTTCAGGTGAGCTTCATTTGGCCATGAAGGTGAACAGACAGACTGGCCACTGGGCCAGCTGCTCTGGCTGAACCAGGAAGCAACTGGCCTGCAGGCTGCAGCTGAGTCGTGCTGCCTGAACAGATGCGTCTGCACCCTGGCTCGCGCAGGCCTGTACCCAAGCTCAGCAGAGGCCACCGCAGGCCCGATGATAAATGCCCTGCCTAACTTCCATCCTGGAAGAGGAAATTCAGAGCTTGTGAATCCTAAGCGTAGTTAGCAGGAGAGTATGGAGTAATCGAGCCCCTCAAGATGCAAATCTTGGGGGAGGAGACTGGCAGAGGGTTTGCATAGGCTTTCTGTAACAAAAGGGATCTGTGGTCAAATATGTTCGGGATATTGGGTTGAAGAAAGTTTAACAGGGGCCCCTGTTTAACCGTGGCTCGGTTGCTTAAGCCCCTGACTCTTGATTTCAGCTCAGGCCAGGATCTCATGGTTTGTGAGTTAGAGAGCCCCACATCAGGCTCTGTGCTGACAGTGCAGAGCCTGCTTGAGATTCTCTCTCTCTGCCCGTGCCCCGCTTGTGCATGTGCTCTCTTTCTCTCTCTCAACTAAATAAAAAAATATTTTTTTAATTAAAAAAAAGAAAGTTTAACAGATTTCTTTTACAGAAGGACTTCCCCATATCCTGTGACACACTGATGGTCACTGAGAATGTCCAAGAAGGGAACATAGAATACGTCATTTCCCAGTATCACTCAGAGGACCACAGGCAGCTTTGAGAGAGCACGTTCCAGGACTTCTACGCAACAGGACCCTCTGAACGGAGTGAAATGATATCTAGAGGAAGATCAGGAGAGAGATACAGACATTCACAGGAGCCAAGTCTCTGTGAGGTTTTGGGAAACAGGCCCCCTCTTCTATGAGGCCTAAATTCCCCACCCAGAATGGCCACCAGTGAGTAAGGGAAATGCAGTGCCCAAGCTAGTATTCACGTGGACAGGTGTTTTGGGAATGTAGGTGTGTCATGGGGGGAGAGGGGTGTCCGGAGTCCTCTCTGGGAATCCTGACAGCTCCCAAGCACTAAAGACGCTGACACCTCCTGAGCCCCTCCAGACCCTGCCCCGTGTACCCCCTTTGCTCCCTGCTCTCCTCTGACTCTGCTTACCAGTGCTTCTCCACCGCAACCACTTTTCAAAGTGTCCCTGACACAGCTGTCTCTCAGATAAGGCTACAAGTGTGTTTTGTAACCACAGAGAAACAAATCCATGCTATCAGATTAACAAACAAAACCAAAAAGCTTCAAAATGAACAGTGCCCATCCCTAGCTCCACTCAAGACCAAACCGTGCTGAGTCTAGGACTTCTCATCATCCTCATGACCCCCCTTCCTCTGAGTCCTTCTTAGGGGTCACTCCCAACACTGTCTGTCCCCACGGTGGGAGCACCTCATGTCCATCTCCCCCGGCTATGTCTGAGCTCCTTCTCTCTAATCCAGAGGTCCACCTCAGGGAAGCGTTTCCTCCCCCAGATATGCCCTCAGGTCAACCAGTCGGCAAACACCCAGCAAAGCTCTGGAACCCATCACAAAGAAGCCCAGACATTCCAGACTTTTCCCCATCACTTGCTCCTCACCCAAGGACCGCATGGTCCAAAAGCATTTCCTTCATGTGGAGCCCCCACAACACCTGCGCCCAAACCAAAACAGCCTCCCATCTAACCTAACCAGGCCCCACTGCCCCTCAGATGCAGGCTCACTCCCACGCAGCTGCTCGGCCCGGCTTCCCCTTCTGAGCTGATGTGTCCCTTCACAGGCTTCCCCTCAACAGGCTGAAAAGAAGTAAAAATAATATTTTGATTCATGTGCTTTGAGAATCCAAAAAAATGTTTTCTAGAGGTTCAGAATGTCATCATCTTTGAAATTCAGCTAACCCAGCTGCCTCATTTCCCAGGGGAGCTGGGAGAGCAAGCTGAAGGGAGCCAGTTCTGAGGGGATGGGTCTGCACAGGAAAGTGTCTAAAAATACCAGATTTCATTATTGTGAACACATGAATCCTTGTGGTTCCTGGACATGGCTTTAGGTCGGCTCAACAGTGAGACATTGGGAGAGAAAAAAACTTACAAACCTGCATTTAGACGGGGACAGCAAAACAAAAACTATAAACACACACCAGGGGCACGTATCGGGTCCCCCCTCCATTCCTGGTCAACCACCCTCACTAAAGCCTGCGATGGCGTTACGCAGTCCTACCAGGGAAGGTCAGGGATGATCGAGATCCCAGGAAGCTTCTTGTCCCTCCAGATAAATAGGCTCCTAGAGCCCCATGCTCTGCAAAAGTGGCACCCTCAACAAAGACCTTGTAACTGTCTGTTTCCTATCTGTCTCCCCTCCACTCAAGGGCTTGGACCTGAGACATTATATCCTCAGTCTAAAGGCCTAGAATAGATGGTTGGATAGATGGACAGACAGAAAGGAGAGGGAGAAAGGAAGGGAGGAAGGAAGGGAGGGAGGGAGGAAGAAGATGCAGGTGGCCATGGCCTCACCTGACCCACTGGTTCCCTTTCCCCTCAGAAAGGAGCTAGGACTAAATGACCACAAATCTTGTGACACTGACTCATCCAGACCCCCGTGGGCACCAGCCCCACAATTCCAATACCTAAGAGCCAACACTGGGCCCTTTGGTGCCTTCGCAAAGTCCAGATTTGAGCTGTCTCTGAGGATCTCTCTACCCCGACACTCTAGAAATTGGCTGCAGGACCCAATGCCACTCAAGCTATCTTCAGCAGAGAACTCACGAGGTCTCTAAAGCACTGAACTGTGCACTAGGGCGGACTCGGGGAGATTCCAGGCCTAGACGCTGGTATCCACAGGGAGCACCTCTCTATACCACTCTAGAGCTCCTAGCAGGGGAGCAGCTCGGCCTTCCCAGAAGCCTGCCTGTCTGCAACTCCACCCTGAGCACAAGGCTCTGAGGCAGGTCCTGGGATCCCCCTGGGACCCAGAGACACCTGGTGCCATGGCTGGGGAGGCACTAAGTCTCCCCTCCTGCCTGGCCCCCAGCTGGAGGTGGTTGTGTGCTGTATGCAAACTCTGAATGATCTCCGCTCAATCCCAGGGGGTTCTGCTGGGCAGTCCTCTGCTGGCCAGCGTGTCTAGCTTCCCTGATGGTGACAACCACAGAAAAGCCGAGAACACACATACACACACACACACACACACACACACACACACACACACACTATTCATTACGGCTGCCTGCATTTGCTGGAGGAGACCCATGTGGGAGTGACAAGGCCCAGGACAGGGACAGGATGTGTGCAGAGTACCAACAACCTCACAGCACCTTGGCCACTTGGCAAGGAGAAGAGAAGCCAGTGATGTTCTGTGGAGTTCATCTGCGCCCCACACCCGATGGCCTTCTCTCTCGGCACTTATCACAGCCTGCTGGTGGAAAACCAGAGGCATGCACGGGAGAGCAGCAGTAGGGTGCCTAGCCACCGACATGTGGCAGTCATACAGGGATCATGGGCCACCAGACGTCAGCGAAGGCTATCAGGGACCAGGAAGACAGAGAAAGAAGTCTGCAAAATGGGTTAACTTTGGAAAGGATGGTGTTGAGAAGTGGTCATTCCAAATGGGGGACCAGCGGCAGCAAGGGCGGGGCAGGAGGATTCGTGGGGAGTGCAGGGAGGAGCCTTCTTGTGGGCCTGGCCCCCTGGTGTGAGTGACCTGGGGCCTCCTGCTTCCCCCTCCCACCACCCGCTGCACCTGCATGCTCCACAGCTGGCATTTTCTCCTCCCTCCCCCCACCACACACACAAAATATCTCCCTTTCTCAAAATGACTACTTTGCAGCACTTTCTTGAGGGGCTTTTAGTGGCTTTTGAAATATACGCCTGGAGCTGCAAATGCTGTAGAGCCAATTTGCCGGAACACTCTACCTCCCCAGAAATTTCCTCTAAAATGACTTTTCTTCTTCCACCACAAACAGAGCCTTTGGAGCAATGGGCCTTTTAATCCACAATTATAAGAAGTTTTAAAAGTCACTTTTACAAGGCTGTCATGATGAGCCTGCTCACCTGTTTTTTCTCTTCCTGAGCAACTACCTGGTGGTGGCAGAAAGCAGGCGCCGGAAGGAGGGAGGTGGGTGGGTGGATGGGAGCAGCCTTCATTCATCACCTAGCGACAGGCCCCAGCGAGGTGCCTGGGGGTCCTCAGAGTGCGCATCTGCAGCCTGGCCAGCCCTGGCATGATTTGTCACAGGCAGGCTGTTGCCTTCACCCAGTCGGGTTGACCCATTTGCTGATTGCTTCTCCTCTCACTGACCTCCAAATGCTTCACCCCCTGGGGACCTGGGCCTGGTCTCCCCCACCTCCACACATAGGTGCTGACGGCTTCCCTCACCATCGCTGGGCTGAGAGCTCCCACACTCGTGTCTCCAGGCCCAGACCCATATACCCAGCTGCCTCCCTGGCGCCTCCTCAAACTCAAAACGTCCAAGACAAGACACAACGCGTGCACCTGCGGGTATTTCCTCCCAAAGGGCTTCCTCCCAGCCTTCTGCACCTCAGTGAATGGCACCCATCGCCCGGGCTGTGGCCCTGTACTTGTTCTCTTTCTCCTCACCAGCACACCCCCTCCAGCTCCATCCGTGAGGCCGCCAGCTTCACCTCCAAACCACATGCTGCCTACTCACCAGCCCCTTCCAGGCAGCAGTCTCTATTCCCCTACACAGAGCCCTGGCATCAAACACCCTCCCGCAGTCCACCCCCCTTTCCCCTCATCAAAATCCAAAACTCAACCACCCTTCAGCTCTCGGCTCAACGTCTCCTGCCCCTGACCCAGGTCCGTCCTGAATGGTCTGAACACCCCATGCTGCCCTTTTGGAGCACGTATCCAAAAGCCAGAGTGATGCACTCACCCCTGGGGTGATGGTGTGGTTTTCATTGACCATCTGACCTCTCTTTGGGGTCTTTGAGGCCAGGGCTGAGTTTGTTTGCTTTGAGGCTGATCCCAGGGCCTTTCCTGCAAGGGGTTCTCAGTAAATATTGACAACACAAATGCATAATTCTGCAAATCTTAAGTAGGAGGTTGCCAGGGGCCAAGGAATCAGGAAGAAAAGAAAAAGGAGAGAGAGAATTTGGATCCTTCCTGAATGGGGTACACCGAGGCAGCTGAGCAGTCTAGTTGTCCTCAAACATGAGATCCCGGGAGAGGCTAAATATGGCATTTAAAAATAAGTTTATGGGAAATGCAACATAACTAGGGGGTAGCAAGAAGCTTTGTAATACCCCAGAAACGTATGGCTGCTCCCATCTTGGTTACACCTGCTGGACACTGGTCAGCCTTCACAGAGCCGAGGAAGGACATGACTGGGTGCCTGGGTACATGTAAGATGAGACTGACCAAGATGAGAGCTCTCACATGGCATCTCTTCTCAGCCTGAGGTCACCATCATCCTAGCCCAGGCCTCTCCTGTTCTTTTGAGTTCTGGAAATAGGTTGCTTTTGCTGCAACTTCGATTCCTTTGGGGAACCATCTGTCCTGCTCTCCATATAGTTCTGTGGGGGTATCCATCGGAGGGCCCCAGCCTCAGCCTCTGGCCACAGAGGTGTGCCAAGTCGAAACAATTACAGTGCCACATCTCCTCAAACATAGTGTAACTGGTCCATGTGGACACTTGACCCAGCAAGGCCAATCATTTCCATGCTTAGATACTCTTGCTTTCCACTGATTTGCCAAGCTAGAATTGTGTAAGCCTGGAGGGGCTAGCAGCCATCTTCCCTGACTGTGTGGAAGAAGCCCACCTGCACTAAGAGAAAATGAGATCAAGGCTCTCATGAACATCAGAGTGAGCAGGGGCAAGAGAAGGAGAAGCTGAGAGAAAGGACATTATTTGTGTTGCTAGATCCAGCCTTGCCTGAAGGCAGACACTCCTGAATTTCTCAGCTACATGAGTTAGTAAACAGCCTTTTTGGCTCCAGAGGGTTTGCCTGTTATTTATAATTGGCAATCCAGATGAATGTAGCCCTTATCCTCAGGAGCTCCCAAGAATGACCTCTGTGTCTGTGCATGAACTTCCTCTTCTAATTCTATGCCAAGTGTCTGAGATTACAGTCTGAGTGTAAGACAGGGCCATGCCACAGTATTCTTCTAATACAGAAGAAGAGAAATCTCAGTTATGTCCAGTCCCTGTGCCTCAATGCAATCTCCAGAGATACTATCCCCCCCACCCCTGCCACCATAGATAGGCCTTGTGTTTCTGCACTCTGAACTCAGGAAGCTCTGAACACAAGAGGTACAGTGTTCATCTCCCAGGTCCGAGAGCACTTTCTGGAGTTCCAGCTGCTCTCTCCTTCTAAATGGGGATAAATTCTCTGGAAGCACACTACTCATTCCTCAGAGGTGGGAAGAAACACGTTTTTTTCCGGTGGAATAGAAATGTCCCTCTCAGGGTCACTTGGGTAACTCGGTTGGTCAAGCATCTGACTCTTGCCTTCAGCTGAGGTCATGATCTCATGGTTTGTGGGATCAAGCTCTGGTTTGGGCCTTGTGCTGACAGCACAGAACCTGCTTGTGATTCTCTGTCTCTCCCTCTCTCTCTCTGCCCCTCCCCCGCTTGCTCTTGCTCTCTCTCAAAATAAATAAATAAACATTAAAAAAAAAAGAAATATCCCTCTGAGAGGTGCCTCCACCCATTCTTTCCTCCGCAAGGTATATAGCCTAACAGAATTTGCTGGAATCCCCCAACCAATATTGCTAACTCCTCTTTTATCTTCTGTTCTAAAAACCTGTCAAACTCATCATGTCTGCCCCACAAAACAAATTTATTTTTTGAGTCATGTAGGAAAAAACTGAAGTTGAAATGCTATGAGGGTAGAGGCTTTTGTATTGGTGTCAGGCATCTCTGAAATCTAATGGAGCCATTCTTTGACAACATTATCTGTGTTTGGCTAATTTGGTGGAGTAGACAATGTCTTCTATTGAGCAGGAAAAATAGAATGCACAGTCCTAGAAAAGCAGAGAGTTGGCCCATCGTGGATAATTTGCTTCCACTATTCATCCTACAGATAGGCACTCAATTATAGAGACGTTCACAGGTAAATTTCCATTCATTCTTTTATCACCTCCACACATTCATTTCATCAATGAAATAGTCATTTTTAAAATAGCTTGAAGCAGAGATGCATGTCAGTCAACAAAAGGACAGCCTTCCTTATCACAGTATATTTTATCCTGATTATTTAGTCTTCTACCCCTCGGAAAGCTCTGTGACTAATTCGCCTTTTTGGTCCCCTCTTGTTAACTTTTTTCCTGTTAGTGCAGCCCAGGCTGGCTCTCTGAGGAGCCTCAGGGGTAAACCTTTGCTGAGCTCCACGTTCAGGGGCTTGGTCCCGGGCTGAGGTTAGCCAGAAGGGATAGAATGTGCCCTTCACCCTGAAGAACCAAATCAGATCAGAGGCAGGCAGCCCTGGCAACAGGACCACAAAACCCATAGGTGGTCTGCCAAGGACCCCCATGCAGGAGGGACTGGTGCCCCGATGGCAGCAGGCAGGCATGGCTCACTACCTAGAGGCACAGACATCTCAACATCGCACAACCACGAAGAGAACTTCTCAGAGAGCTGCTCCTGCCAGAGTCAGCCCAGAGTATTTACTAAGCTCTTCCTTTGTACAAAGTCTGGTGCTGGGTACTGAAGGTGCAAAGATGCATCAGCCAAGACCCTAGCCTCCAAGAAGGTGTCATACAGGGAAAAAAAAAACAACAACAAGGTGAGGGAACATCATCTCTGCCACGAACTCAGGGTAAAACTGGGGGCTCCGACTATGGAAGGTTTTTCTTCCAGAATGAAACACAACTTCAAAGATCTATGCCAAGAAGCTGATTCTGGAAAAACCTGTCAAGCTCAGTTATGAGCAGCACCTAGTAACACACCAGGGTCAGAACAAGTGCCTGACATCAAGCATCAGGGAAGCCAAGTGTGATGGTTAAGTTTATGTGACTTGACTAGACCGCAGTACCCAGATACTATTCTAGATGTTTCTGTGAAGGTATTTTTTAGATGAGACTAACATTTAAATCAGGGGGCCATAGGGGGCACCTGGCTGGCTCAAAAGGTAGAGCACACAACTCTTGATCTGGGGGTTATAAGTTCAAGGTCCACATTGGGTGCAGAGATTACTTAAAAATAAAATCTTTAGGGGCACCTGGGTGGCTCAGTCGGTTGAGCGTCCGACTTTGGCTCAGGTCATGATCTCACGGTTCGTGGGTTTGAGCCCCGCGTCGGGCTCTGTGCTGACTGTAGCGCTCAGAGCCTGGAGCCTCCTTCAGATTCTGTGTCTCCTTCTCTTTCTGTCCCTCCCCTGTTTACACTCTGTCTTTCTCTGTCTCTCAAAAATAAATAAACGTAAAAAAAATTTTAAATAATAAAAAATAAATATAAAAAATTGTACTGTACGGTAAAAATCAAAAATAAATAAATTAATTAAAAAAATAAAATCTTTAGGGGCACCTAGGTGGCTCAGTCAACTGAGCATCCGACTTTGGCTCAGATATGATCTGACAGTTCATAGGTTCAAGCCCCACATCAGGCTCTCTGCTGTCAACAGAGGGATCCTTTGTCCCCTTTTCTCTCTCTGTTATCTCCCCCACTTGCACCCTCTCCCTCTCAAAAATAAAAAATAAAAATAAGTAAATAATAAATAAATAAAACCTTTAAAAAATCAATCACTCAGAATATTTTGAGTAAAGCAGATTACTCTCCATGATGTGGTGGGCCTCACCCAGTCAGCTGAAGACCTGACAGAAAAAGACTGTGCTCCGCTGAGAAGAGGCAATTCTGCCAGCAGTAGCCTATGGACTCAGACTGTACTATCAACTCTTCCCTGGGTCTCCAGCCTGCCAGCCCACCCTGCAGATTCTGGACTTGCTGTCCACCACCACCATGTGAGCCAATGCCTTAAATAAACATCTAGAGAGTGGAGCTCTCTCCTCGAAAACAAAATTCCAGTGTAAGAGCCCCCTGAATAAATAAAAAATGTCTTACATCCATAAACACATAAGCATAAATATCTATATATATTCTGCTTATATATAATATGTTATAATTTTTATTTTTTTATTGCAAACCTGGTTTATTTCCACGTATAACAAGGAGGATTAGATTACCAGATAAAAAGGAAGGCAGGCTTCCAGCAAATGGAGAAAATCAAGATTCTTAAGTCACTGGCTTTGGGACCTACAACAATGGACGACTGCTGTGTTGCTTAGAGATGTTAAGCCTCTTTACCTGATGTAGCAGGCTTTTTAAACATGCCTTCCTGCTGGGCCAACTTTTCTAATTCTTTCTGATAGCCAGGCTTATATTCCAGAGAGCCTATGTTCCCCTTGTATTTATCCAGAACTTTCTCAGGAAGAACATATTCTGTGTTATTCTGTGTATGTGTGTATGTGTGTGTGTGTATACATATATATGTATATATATGCATATGCATATACATACAGAATATATATACATATTCTCTTTCTCTGGAGAACCCTGACCAATATACCAAGTGGCAGAACTCCACACATTCTGTGGCATGTGTGGAAACTGCCTACCCTGCCCACTTTAGGACATGCAGGAGATTCAGAGCTCATTCAGAAAGTGCTGAGGTTTTGGGGCACCTACGTGGCTCAGTCGGTTCAGCATCCAACTCCTGATTTCAGCTCAGTCATGAGATCGAGACCCGCTTCAGGCTCTGCATGGGGCATGGAGTCTGCTTGAGATTCTCTCTCTCCCCCCCCCGCCCTTCTCCCCCACTTGCTCGTTCACTCTTGCTCTCTCTCTCTCTCTCTCAAATAAAATTTAAATTAAGTGCTGAGGTTTCAAATATGGAGGAACAGAGAGTGGAAGCTGCCCGTGAAACTAACACTCAGGAAAGAGAACAGGCGCTCCACGTTTCAGAGGTGTTTCCACAACACCTACGTCCACCTGTCCCCTCCAACTAAGGGGCTACGGGCAGGATCTGGACCACTGAGGAGCTTCATTCTCGGGTCTCAGAGCTGCTTGGAGAAAAAGCAAACAGAATTAACTCGAGTCCATAGAGTGGATGCCAGGAAGGCATATAGCTTGCCTTGGACCCCAGAGTAGAAGAAATACCTAGTGAGGAAAGCACAGGTGCCCACCTGGAGAGCACCAGCCTCCTCACCTCCTCCTCTCTTGTGAACCAGAGAGAAACTGGCTCCCGGTGCTGCTGGGTTGGCCACACCAGGAGAATTAGCTTCCATCACCAATTACGCCGCCCACAGCTGGGGAGTCACAGGGGAAAATGTTTATTTTCCCAAAGCAGGACTTGGAACAACCTGGATGAAGGCATCCACTGTGCATAGATGGGAAGACAAGTACCCCAGGTGGTCCTGCAGGCAACTGTAACCTGAAGGAGCCCAGTCCTTACACAGCCCATCGGGGTGGGGGCAGACACCCATGCCCAAGGCTGAGAGGCCTTTTGAGGGCGCTCCAGGAAACATTTCAGGCTGTCAATCACACTCTCGCTTCATGAATATGCATAACTTCATAGATATTCATGAGCATCCCATCAACCTAGCAACAAAAACAGGATTCCTTTTGTTGTTAAACAGCCTCTTAACATTAAGCAGTCTGGTGGGTCAGGAGAGGAGGCTGGAAAGAATGTGCATATCACCTCTCTCTGGTCCTTGGTCTCCCAACAGCAATACGGGAGCTAATATTTATTATTACAGCTAAAATGCACCATGCCTTTTGGGGGAAGCTGCTGTGTTCCAAATGCAAGCATGACCCACGCGTGCCACTTGCCTCCCCACTCGCCTCCCCTTCCTGTATAGATGGAGACTGTGTTCAAATTGCACTTCTGTAAATAGAATTCAACTTCAGAGAGCTGTTCTTAAAACATTCTTTTATGACTGGCTTGTATGGGGTCAGGAGGGCTCCTCACACTTTAAATGGAGGACAATCGCAATAATCAAAGAGGATGTTCTGCAAACAGACGCTTAACCAAACAAGGGACTGTTCAAAATTTACAGAAGCTGGTCATGCCTCTCTCCCTTGGAACTCTGTTCCCTCTTTCCATCCGCTGATGGTTGCCTCTGAAAGCCAGCGCGAATGTTCGTAACCAGGAAAGAGCTGGAGATCCCTGGGCAGTTGAAGCAACACAGTGGAAACCAGAGGCCTTCAGTAAATAGGTGTAGAGGGAAAGAAGACCACAGGGCTGCCTCTTGAAGCTTCCACGGACACAGGGTCATGTCCTCTCACTGCAAAATCCAGACAAATCTAAGGGAGACCCTAGTCACACAGTGAGACAGAATCTGCTCACGTATGAGCCCATCTTGTCCCTTGATGGTAAGATGGTGTCGTTTTGTCATGCTCCAGATGGCACCTTCTGGGAGAAACTTTGCAGTCTCCACCCTGAATCCTGTCCACCCCCAGCTCCACCCCCAGACTTCCTGCACTCAGCTTCTTCAAATACTGCATTCTCACCTCTGATTTCCCCACCCCCGCTTCTCCACCCACCAGACACTATGAACTCCTTGAAAGTAGGGGTTTCCCCACCACACAGCCTCAAATATATCCCTGCCAGTTACACACTGAACTTCATTTTTAAGGCACAAAATATGAAATCCTCAACTGAGATTTTATTTTTTAACACAGTCAAATATTTAATTCTTCCGTCATATTTTAAACTTCTATAAATCTTTCCACTCCAAACTGAAACACAAGGTTCTGCCATCTTGAAGGCTTAGCACAGTTCCAATAACACAACATGCAGCTTTCCTAAATAGCCAGGGTGCTGAGCGTACATGGGACCCACAGGATGAGATTCAGGGAGGATGGACAGAAGGAGCACCTCCGGGATGGAACAGGTTCAAGTGGACCAAAGCCACCTCACTCGATCTGGGATACACATGGGGAAGTACAGTCTCCAGTCCTGATGATCCAAGCCAGTTAACTGCAACCAGACATGACTCGTCATCTTGGCCTCAAAGCCATCCAGGCTTGAGGGCCAGTGTGAGGCTGGGAACCAAGGAGAACACCTGCGGCTGGAAGACCAGATGTTAAGAGACCTCAGTGTAAACTTCACAGTATTAAAAAAAATCAAAAAACTGAAGAGAAAAGTTAAGTATGCTATGTTGGCTGGTATCCTTCAGAGTGACTTTGAAAGCCGATAGTAAAATAGAGCCTTCCGGAATTTTTTTCCCTCATGCCTCCTCCAAAGTCATTGAAAGAAGATGTCAAAGAAAAAGCTGGATTGGACTCAGCTGTCCTCTCTGTGTTGTGCACTGGGCGGGGGTGAAGACAGAGAGCCGAGAGCCTCAGGACAACTCAGACATCACCAGGGGCAAGTCTGCCCTTCACTCCTTAGCCCCCACCCCCCATGCACATGAAACCTAACAGAACCTGGAAAATGGAATGGAAAAAGTGAACTCAGTGAAACCACCAGAATTATTTGATCTGCAGGAGGCATAGTAACTTAGCTCTCAGTCTGCTGGTCAAGAGCAGTCGTTTCGAACGGGGTGGCATCAGTTCAAGTACAAAGATCACAGGCAAGAAGAACCGTTTCTTAGCAGAATGTAAAACAGCCTTGGAGGGTAACATGGGTGCCACTGACAGTGTTGGGAGACGAGGGAGGGGATGACAGGAGTGTTTCTTCCTAACCCCACGTGCTGTTTGGGGGATTCCAGAAACCCCTCCTGGGTCCGCATTCTGCTTTCAGTAGAACTGGTCTTAACAACAAGATCTGGAGTTTCAGAAGCTCAAAGTAAAATGCCCACCCCTTGGTCAGGGTAACCCCAAAACATTTTTATTTTAAAAAAGACTATAAAAAATAAATCTCAAACTACCACATGGCCAGATGAGCCCAGTTGGGAGCCCAAGAGGAAGACGGGGAAAGGAGCCTGAGGACTCTACTCACCGTGGACATTCTGTGAGGGTTAAGAACTAAGCACGGGAAGCATTACCAGCTTCTCTCCCTTCCTTCCCATATGGAGCTGCCTGGAACACGTAAGGGAGGGCTCACTGTTCTGTGGAAGGGTCCTCCCAGGCCTGACAGTCCAGACCTAGAGGGCACTACCGGTTTCCACTTGGCTCATAGACATTAATTGAGCACCTGTTATTCGACAGACCCAGTGCTAGGGTCTGGGCATACCACAATGCACACAGGTAGGCTGGGGCTGCCCTCATGGCAGTCTGCATAGGCTGGTGATAGAGACATTCTATAAATAATTACACAAAGAGTCTCCACGCACTCACAGTTGCAACTGGTGCTATACAGGGTGCCATGTGTGGTCACTTTCCCTCCACAGACTTGGCCAGTTCTTGAGAGCAAAGAGAGCTTGGGAATCACACCTCAGGCCTTCCTCTGTATAGAGCTGCCCATGCAGGGCTCCTGGTTTCCGAGGATCTGAATCCTGGGACCACCTGACACTTGGGGCCACCATTCTTGGGGATGCCTCTCCCACAGGGGACACCAGGGGGTTGGTCCAGAACTTCATGGCTGTCAGATCCTCTGGTCAATCTGGCCCAACCGCTTCATGCCTCGTCTCCAGTCTTACAGATCTCTCCTGGACATGATGGCTACAATACCTGCATTTCAAAAATTCTCTTCCCTTTCCCATTGCCGCATGCCAGATCAATCAGCCTCAAACACCACCTTTATGTCATCATTCCACTCCTCAAAAGCGCTACACTATGTCCATACAGGCCCCAGCCTATCCAGCCATAGTTCCCTTCACACCCACATAAAACCACTACTTCTGGAAAAAAAGATGTTAGTGAGCTCTGATATAGGCACTTACCAACTTGTCTCATTTACCTAAATTAGACCTCTTCATAAGTCATCTTTCTCCTCATCCCTCCCTCACACACACACACCATGTTGACTGCTGTCTCTAATTATGGTTTCCTACCTACAAGGCCTTTTCCAATCTTATTTCTCTCTGCCCTTCAAGGATTATTCAGGGCTTGCCTCTTCCACGAAGCTTTCCTGTACTGCTCTCAAAAAGGGAGACCTGGCTGAAATCCTATCCTGAACAAAAGCTGCTTCCACAGTATCCGAGGTACATCCTGAGATCCAGAGACAGCAGGAGAGCTGCCTGAGGGATCCCCACAGCCATGGCCTCTTCTCCACCCAAGCCTGAGGCCTCCCTGGGAACTCCTCAAACACACATATCAAGGGGCCAGAACCTGAGAGCTATTACCTGGAGACAACCTGACAGAAGCCTTGGCTTCTGCACCTTCAATCAGGTTTGCCTTCCTTTTTGCTTGCACCTCTTCTCCTGTTCCACCTCTATGTGCTGGAGTCCCCTAAAGCCTGGGGTTCTCAGAACACTCCCACTCCCTATCTATCCCAGTACCCTGGGGATCCTGGCCAGATCTGTGCCTTTAAATGCAGGTACCCATAGCACCATGTTCCACATCACAGACCCAGAACTTCCCCTGAGCTCTACCCAGGGTCAAAGACCAAAGATCCTCCTCAGCATGTCCACAAAGAACATCTAAAGCAATCTTTAGCTTGACATGTCTGGTAATTCCTACCATTTTGCAAAATTCATCCCTCCTGAAGCTCCTCTAGTTCAGTGGAGGTAGAGAAGAATGCCACCATCCATCTAGCCAGTGGCTCAGGGTAAAAATCTAAGCATCAGCGATGATGTCTCTCTTTCCCTCACCTTCCATACCCAAACAATTGGGCACGCCAGGCAGCTCTACCTCCAAAATGACTCTTGAATCCAGCCCACCTCTTTCCACCTCCACTGAGTCATTTGGTTCAGTCACTAGCATGTCTTGCCTGGAAACACCTCCTCCACTGTTCTTCCTGCTTCCAAGCGTGTCTATTGTCCAGCCTCAAAAAAGGAGCCTGAGTGATGGCCTCACACCCTACCTGAAATCCTCCAGGGGCTCCCGGAGTCTCTTACACTAAACCCTGAATGACTTCATGTGGCCACAGGCCCCATGTGATCTGTCCCTGACACTTCTCCAGCCTCAGTTCCTATCACACTGCTTCTGCTTAGTCTTCTGGTCCTCAAACACAACAAGCTAGGACAAGCCTTGAAGCCTTTTCACTAGCTGATTGTTCAGCCAATAGCATTCAGCCTTCACATCTCCATATGATGGACTCCTTCTTGTCAATTCCAATCTCAACTTGAATGTCACCCCCTCAGATCACCCAATTTAAAGTAGCTCTCCACATCCCCCTCCATAATTTTTAACTCAATGTCCCTGTTTTATCCTATATCCATGCAACTATCACTCCCTAAAGACATCTTATTCATTTACTTAGGTACTTGGTTTATTATCTGGTCTCACCACTGGAGTGTAAGATCCAGGAGGGCAGAAGCTTATTCACTAGGTTCACCACTGCAACCTGGTGCCCAAGACAATGCCTTGCACTTAGTAGGTACTTAAATATCTGTTGGCTATTTTCTGGACTCTGTGGCATGATGACAAGACTGGGTCTTGCAAGGTAATCCCTCTGATCTGAATAAAGGGAAATCACAAGCTGGGCTGGGGCTTCCAAAAACAAGTTGATGGGAGATGCTTCCCCATGGGCCATCTCATCAACCTTCTTGTGACTGGCTTTCCAGGAAGAGCAGACTCTTCATGAGCAAAGGAGAGGTCAAGTCAGGCAGGGAGAATCTCAACCTTAGAGCCATCCTCACCTCTGGGAGATGTCATCAGTCCCCTGTCCTATAGGAGGACAGCTCACTTCCACATTGTCCAATAGGAACATAATATAAGCCCAAATGGGAGCCACAGAGGTAAGTGAATTGTCCAGTGGCCATATTTTAAAAAGGAAAAAAAAAACATGTGAAACTAATTTTAATACTGTAGCTTATATAACCTAATCTATCAAATTATTACCATTTTAAACAATATAAAAAATTAATTGGCTATTTCACATATTTTCTTTGTGTCAAGTCTTCAAACTCACGTGTATATTTTACACGTACAGAACATCTCGATTTGGATTAGCTAAATCTCAAGAGCCACTGTATTGGACAGTGTAGGTCTAGAATAACCTAGCTTCACCCATGGTAGACTGAGAAAAGCAGTATTATCAAATCTGGAATGCATTTCGTTCTCATGTGTTGAAACTTTGTACACGATGATTTTCCTGCATTAGATTAAAACACAGAGTCTGCCGGGGCACTTCTTTCTTTTCCCTCAATTTCTATGAAAGAACCCTTTGCATTGCCTTGACTTTGCTGCATGTGTTGGAGTCAGCCCCGCTCCCTGCCAAAAAACAGAAGGAGCATTTCCCCTATGACACTGTTGTTATCAGGCCCCTGTATTCCCGGCTCCAGGTCCACCAAGAGACTAACACAGTTTATTAACTGACTTTAATAGGGATCTGTTTCTAATAGCAGAATTAATGAGTCCTATAAACCAGCTGCAAAGGGAGAGAGCAATTCCATTCCAAAGAGAGAAGAGGCTTATTTGGCAATCTGAGAGTATGCCAGAATCACACACCTTCACAATAACAAATCCTATACCTGGCTCGTCAAAATCTCCTACAACAAGCTTTGTGTCCTGGGGTAAACACCCAACAACAGGGACTGTGAAACCAGGGGGTGTCACCAACAAGGACAGAGACAGCCTGCTGAAGTGAGAACATACAACCTGACACTAATATTCCTCATGCTTGTCTCTGAGAGTGAGCCCAGTGGGAAACAAGAAAGAAATGCAACTGGATTTAATATAGTGTTTTGTGGGGCTGGCTGGGTCTTAGCCCAAGGCTCGGGGACGGAAAGGAGCAAATGGAAGCACAGACAAGATGTGCATACTACCCTTAGAGATTGTAAGGAAGCCACACTTGATTTTTTTAACATTTTTTTAAAAATATAATTTATTGTCAATTTAGCTAACATACAGTATATACAGTTTGCTCTTGGCTTCAGAAATAGATTTGGCAGTTGATTCATCGCTTTCATACAACACCTAGTGCTCATCCCAACAAGTGCCCTCCTCGGTGCCCATCACCCATTTTCCTCTCTGCCCTCCACCCACCCATCAACCCTCAGTTTGTTCTCTGTATTTAAGAGTCTCTTCTGGGTTTGCCTCCCTCCCTCTCTATTTGAAACTATTTTTTCCCCTTCCCTTCCCCCAAGGCCTTCTGTTAAGTTTCTCAAATTCCACATATGAGTGTAAACATACATCTGTCTCTGACTTATTTCACTTGGAATAATACTCTCCTGTTCCATCCATGTTGCTGCAAATGGCAAGATTTCATTCTTTCTCATTGCCAAGTAGTATTCCATTGTATATAGAAACAACATTTTCTTTATCCATTCATCAGATGATGGGCATTTAGGCTCTTTCCATAATTTGACTATTGTTGAAAGCACTGCTATAAACATTGGGGTACATGTGCCCCTATGCATCAACACTCCTGTATCCTTTGGATAAATTCCTAGTAGTGCTATTGCTGGGTCGTAGGGTAATTCTATTAACTTTTGGAGGAACGTCCACACTGTTTTCTAAAGCAGCAACATCAGTTTGCATTCCCACCAACAGTTCCAAGAGGGTTCCCCTTTCTCTACATCCTCGCCAACATCTGTTGTTGCCTGAGTTGTTCATTTTAGTCACTCTGAATGGTGTGAGGTGGTATCTCAATGTTGTTTTGATTTGTATTTCCCTGATGATGAGTGATGTTGAGCATCGTTTCATGTGTCTATTGGCCATTTGGTGTTCTCTTTAGAGAAGTGTCTATTCATGTCTTCCGCCCATTTCTTCAGTGGATTATTCGTTTTTCACATGTTGAGTTTGGTAAATTCTTTATAGATTTTGGATACTAACCCTTTGTCTGATATGTCATTTGCAACTATCTTCTCCCATTCCATCAGTTGCCTTTTACTTTTGTTGATTGTTTCTTTTGCTGTGCAGAAGCTTTTTATCTTGATGAAGTCCCAATAGTTTATTTTTCCTTCTGTTTCCCTTGCCTCCAGAGATGTGCTGAGTAAGAAGTTGCTGCAGCTGAGGTCAAAGAGGTTGTTACCTGTTTTCTCCTCTAGGGTTTTGATGGTTTCCTGTCTCACATTTAGGTCTTTCATCCATTTTGAGTTTATTTTTGTGTATAGTGGTCCAGTTTCATTCTTCTGCATGTTGCTGTCCAGTTCTTCCAGTGCCATTTGCTAAAGAGACTGTCTTTTTTCCATTGGATACTCTTTCCTGCTTTGTTAAAGATTAGTTGGCCATACATTTTGTGGGTCCAATTCTGGGTTCTCTATGCTATTCCATTGGTCTATCCGTCTGTTTTTGTGCCAATACCATACTGTCTTGATGATTACAGCTTTGTAACAGAGGCTAAAGTCCAGAATTTTGATGCCTCCCACTTTGGTTTTCTTTTTCAACATTACTTTGGGTATTCAGAGTCTTTTGTGGTTCCATACAAAAAAATTAGGATTGTTTGTTCTAGCTCTGAGAAGAATGTTGGTGCAATTTTGATTGGGATTGCATTGCATGTGTAGATTGCTTTGGGTAGTATTGACATTTTAACAATATTTGTTCTTCCAATCCATGAGCATGGAAAATTTTTCCATGTCTTTGTGTCTTCTTCAATTTCGTTCATAAGTTTTCTATAGTTTTTAGTATACAAATCTTTTACATCTTTGATTAAGTTTATTCCTAGGTATATATTCTTATGGTTCTTGGTGCAATTATAAGTGGGATCAATTTCTTGATTTCTCTTCCTGTTGCTTCATTATTGGTGTATAGAAATGCAACCAATTTCTGTACACTGATTTTATATCCTGCATCTTTGCTGAATTCTGTTATCAGTTCTACCAGCTTTCTGGTGGAGCCTTTCGGGTTTTTTGTGTAGAATATCATGTCATCTGCGAAAAGTGAAAGTTTGACTTTTTCTTTGCCAATTTGGATGCCATTTATTTCATTCTGTTGTCTGACTGCTGAGGCTATGACTTCCAACACTATGTTAAACAACAATGATGAGAATGGCCATCCCCTGTCATGTTCCTGATCTCAGGAAAAAAGCTCTCAGTTTTTCCCCATTGAGGATGATATTAGCTGTGGGCTTTTCATATATGGCTTTTATGATGTTAAAGTATGCTCCTTCTATCCCAACTTTCTTGAAGGTTTTTTTTAAAGAAAGGATGCTGTATTTTGTCAAATGCTTTTTCTGCATCTATTGATAGGATCACACGGTTCTTATCCTTTGTTCTACTAATGTGATGTAACACATTGATTGATTTGTGAATATTGAACCAGTCCTACAGCCCAGAAATGAATCCCTTTCGTCATGGTGAATAATTCTTTTAATATACTGTTGAATTCAATCTGCTAGTATCTTGTTGACAATTTTTGTATTCATGTTCATCAGAGATATTGGTCTGTAATTCTCCTTTATAGTGGGGTCTCTGTCTGGTTTGGGAATCAAGGTAATGCTGACTTCACAGAATGAGTCCGGAAGCTTTCCTTCCATTTCTATTTTTTTGGAACAGTTTAAGAAGGATAGGTATTAACTCTGCTTTAAATGTCTGGTAGAATTCCCCCAAGAAGCCATCTGACCCAGGACTCTTCTTTGTTGGGGGATTTTTGATAACTGATTCAATTTCTTTGCTGGTTATGGGTCTGTTCAAGTTTTCTATTTCTTCCCATTTGAGTTTTGGTAGTGTGTGGGTGTCTAGCAATTTGTCTATTTCTTCCAGGTTGTCCAGTTTGTTGGCATATAATTTTTCATAGTATTCTCTAATAATTGCTTGTATTTCTGTGGTGTTGGTTGTAATCTCTCCTCTTTCACTCATGATTTTATCTATTTGGGTTATCTCTCTTTTCTTTTGAAGTCTGGCTATCAATTTTGTTTACTCTTTCAAAAACCCAGCTCTTATCTCACTGATCTGTTTTACTGGGTTTTTTTTCTTTTTTCTTTTTTTTTTTTTTTTGATTCTATATTGTTTATTTCTGCTCTAATCTTTATTATTTCTCTTCTTCTGTTGGCTCTGGGCTTTCTTTGCTGTTCTTCTCCTAGTTCCTTTAGGTGTGAGGTTAGGTTTTATATTTTGGATTTTTCTTGTTTCTTGAGATACCCTGGATTGCAATGTATTTTCCTCTTAGGACTGCCTGTGCCACATCCCAAAGGGTTTGGACTGTCGTGTTTTTATTTTCATTTGCTTCCATATATTTTTAAATTTCTTCTGTAAGTGCCTAGTTAACCCATTCATTCTTTAGTAGGAAGTTTTTTAACCTCCATGCATTGGAGGCTTTCCAAATTTTTTCTTGTGATTGATTTCAAGTTTCATAGCATTGTGATTTGAAACTATGCATGGTATGATCTCAATTCTTTTATATTTATTGAGGGCTATTTTGTGATCCAGTACGTGATCTATCTTGGAGAATGTTCCATGTGTACTTGAGAAGAATGTGTATTCTGCTGCTTTTGGATAAAAAGTTCTGAATATATCTCTCAAGTCCATCTAGTCCAGTATATCATTCAAGGCCATTGTTTCTCAATTGATTTTTGTCTAAATTATCTGTCCATTGCTATAAGTGGAGTATTAAAGTCCCCTGCAATTACCGTATTCTTATCAATAGGATTGCTTATATTTGTGATTAACTGATTTATATATTTATGTGCTTTTAAGTTGAGGGCATAGACATTTATAATTGTTAGCTCCTCTTGATGGATAGACCCCATAATTATGATACAATACCCTTCTTCATCTCTTGTTACAGCCTTTAGTTTAAAATCTAGTTTGTCTGTTATAAGTATGGCTACTCCAGCTTTCTTTTGACTTCCAGTAGCATGATAGATGGTTCTCGCTCCCCTCACTTTCAATCTGAAGGAGTCCTTAGGTCTAAAATGAGTCTCTTGTAGACAGTATATAGATGGATCTTGGTTTTTTATCCATTCTGATACCCTATGTCTTTTGATTGGAGCATTTAGTCCATTTACATGCAGAGTGATTACTTGCATGTAGTGTGTTATTTGCAGGTTTCAAGCTTGTGCAGATGTCTCTGGTTCTTTGTAGTCCTTGCAATATTCCACTCACAAAGTCCCCCATATGATCTCTTGCATGGCTGGTTTAGTGGTCATGAACTCCTTCAGGTTTTTTGTTTTTTGTTTTGTTTTGTTTTGGTTTGGTTTTGTCTGGGAAAGCGCTTATCTTTCCTTCTATTCTGAACGACAGCCTCACTGCATAAAGGAGTCTTGGCTGCCTATTTTTCTTATTCAGCACATTGAATATTTCCTGCAACTTCCTTCTAGCCTGCCAAGTTTCAGTGGACAAGTCTGCTACCACCCTTAGGTGTCTGCCCTTTCAGTTTAAGGCCTGTTTGTCCCTAGCTGCTTTCAGAATTCTCTCTTTATCTTTGTATTTTGCCAGTTTGACTATGATATGCCGTGGTGAAGACCTATTCTGATTGAATCTGAAGGGAATTCTCTGTGCCTCCTGGATTTGGATGTCTGCTTCCTTCCCCAGATTAGGGAAGTTCTCAGCTATAATTTGTTCAAGTAAACCTTCTGTCCCTTTCTCTCTCTTCTTCTTCTTTTGGAACTCCTATAATATGGATACTATTACATTTTATTCAATCACTTAGTTCTCTAATTCTCCCCCTCCCAGTTTAGTTTTTTCTTCTTTTTCTCAGCTTCATCATTTTCCATAATTTTATTTTCTATTTCACTTATTCTCCCCCTGCTTCCTCCATCCTTGCTGTCACTGCATCTAGTTTATTTTGCACCTCATTTACAGCATTTCTTAATTCGTCATGACTATTTCTTAGTTCCTTGATCTCTGTAGCAATAGATTCTCTGCTGTCTTCCATGCTTTTTTCAAGCCCAGTTATTTATCTTATGACTATAATTCTAAATTCTTGATCTGATATATTGTTTATATTTATTTTGAGCAATTTTCCAGCTGTTATTTCTTCCTGGAATTTCTTTTGAGGAAAATTCTTCTGTTTCATCATTTTGGCTAGTGTTCTGTCCTTTATATGTTTTAATAGCTTGTTATGTGTCCTGCATCTGTGAGCACTACTATATTAAAAAGGGGTCACACCCTGTCCAGGGCCTGGCCCTTCAGGAGGGATTTTTGGAGTGTGTTGCATGCTTCCTGTTGTTGTGACTCTGGTTGCTTTATCTCCCTACTCATAGTGGTGGTTTGGACCTTCCACCTGGTGTGCTTTGATTTGTTCATTGAAGAAACCCTGGAAAAAAATTAAAAAGGGGGTGGTGGTGGCAGAAGAAGCCTTATCCCATACAAAGAAAGAAACTATAGGGGCAAAGAAAAGAAAAAAAAAATTGACCAGGCAGATGAATCAGAGAAACTATATGGCTTAATCCAGAGAAAGAGAGGAAAATAAAGAAGGAGATACACAGAAGAGGTATAAAAAGAACAGACATAAATGTCTGTTTAAGCAAACCAACAAACAATAGAGAAGGTAAGAAATAAGAGGAAGAAAAGAAGTAATTTTTTCTTATTATATATATTTATTCTTATTATATATATATAGACCAAGAATCAAATCAGAAAATGCAAAACCACTGGACTGATAGCTGACGGTACCTTAGAACTGGTGGATGTGCTGGTCTGGAAGAGGGGCTGTCTGGTCTGGTCAGTGTCAATCTTGTTCTGGGAGATAGCAGTTATGAGACATGGAGAGGTATGCTCTGGTGTAGGGGAGTCCTGCCTCCACTGTGGGCCCGTTGTCCACTCCCTGACGCCCCACCTTGTTGGTGATGGGGAGAAAATGGCAACATCCCCGTCAATGGCAACATCCCCGTCTCTCCTCCCCAGACTGGGTGTCCCAGATCACTCTGTTCAGGCCATCCTCACAGAACCATAGGGGAGCAACCTGGTCAGTTTGTCCCACTCCACAGTCTCTCGTGCCTCCCAGGCACTTGGCTGGGATTCACACCCTTATGTCTTAAAGGATCCCCTCCACATGCCCCACCAGGGTAGTGCCACTCCACAGAGCCAACAGAGGGTCTCTGGCTGGCAGGTGTCTGCAGGAACCTTTGTCCTTGGAGCAGTTATATACCTTCTTCCCACAGCACTCAAAGTAGGGGACTGCTCTCTCTGACTGTACCTCTGAGCTCACTACCGAGCCCGGGGCCAGTTTCCCCCTTCCCCCCAGGCATGTGTCCAGGATGGCAGGGCCCAGTCCAGAGAAAGCCCCACAACCCTGGACCTTGTTAGAAACTGGTTCTTTCTCCATTTTTTCAGTTCCCCAGTCCATAGTCTAAAGAGGTTTTTCTCTTGTCCAAATACAGTCCTACATTTCCACAGCCTCTCTTTCTCTTCCTTTTGCCTCTCCACAGGAGGGGATCCCTCCCCTTCATGCCTACGCTGCCCGTTTTATCTCTCCCAATTCACAATCATGCACCTATGGCCCGCCAAGCTGTTCCCATGGGCCCCTACAGATGTCTCTGTCACTCTGTAGCCCAGATTCCTGGAATTCCAAGTCTTCTGGCCTCAATACTGCTGTGTTTGAGGGACAAGGGAACTTCAGGTCCCCTACTTCTCCACCATGTTGACTCCTTCCTCCAAGCCACACTTGATTAAAAAAGCAAAATCTTCCAGAGTTTGGCATCAAGAACATGTCCCTCTTTTGGAAGCCAAATTGCACAGGTGTTGGGAGTGGGGCCTAGGGGTGGGGGGAATAACAGATTAACGGATGACCTTTATTCCATGCCAGGGACCCTCTCACAATGAGGAAGACAATACCAGCCAGCCCAGGAGATATGCCAGATTGGAAAGGGGATCGTGAAGCTAAAGAGAGGATGGCCACAGACTTCCTCTCACTTTCTTTTCTTTGTGATGTTCTGGGGAGAGGAACTCAGATAACTTGGGAGGACCAGAAAGTTAAACTTGCCATCATAAAAAAAATTAGGGTCAGAAGGAGCTCAGATGGGAAAAGTAGAGGTAGGGGAAAGCAGTATCCAAAGTAACAAGGTCAACAGCAAAGGTCAGGACAGTCAGCACAATCACCATCAGTGTCATTTTGAAACATAAAATGCTACAATGAGAAAGTTTCAAATTATCTGGAAAACTATAAATGGTAGAGTTTAGTAAAGCAAGTATGGACCCATACATAAGGGCTTACATTTTCTTAAATTTCATGCCTATTTACCTCCCATTGTACTTCACAGAAGCATGTGACAACATGGCTTGTTCCAGGTGCTCTCAATCCCAGCTTCCCATCAGAACCATCAGAACCAAGGCCAGGGCCTCACCCAGATCATCTGAATCAGAATATCAGTGCAAGAGGCCTGGATAGCCATATGTACTTCCAACGTGCAGCCAGGGTTGAAAACCACTGCTCAAGGGAACTAACATAAGAACTAACATAAGTAGGGGACAGACAGGAGCATAGTGACTCCAAGAACAGAGAAGGGTCTAGCAAGTGAGGCATGCTATAACCGTGGGCTCCTCCTAACTGAATCATGTAGAAGAGATTCTTGAACTACACTTTGCTAAATCTTAGATTCCAAAAGAATTAGCAATTGAATGCTTCATGATTAAATTGTTTCAATGAGAAGGTGCCTATTTCCCATTTCCTAACTCAGGACTTGAGGTCTGGAGGACGTCTGCTGCCTTATTCATGTTTGAGAAGTGGCCCAACGCACTCACCTTGGCTAACAAAACCTAGAAGGTTCTGGACTATTTCAGTGGCATATCGGAGCAATGGAACAGAATACTCGAAAAAAGCCTATCCCCAAAAATACAGATTGTAGCATAGTTGTGTAAGGCTGATTGGCCAGCTTGTGTGGACATAAGAATTAGCTGGCATTCTGACTTGAAAACATACATTCACAAGCCCTGACTTCAGGTTTACTAAAACAGAATGTTTAGGGGTGAAGTCTAGGAATTGTATTTTTAAACATTTTCCCAGGCATTTCTGGCACAAAGCCAGATTAGTAAATCTTTGGTCTGCACTCTTTCCTACCCACAGGCAGAGAAAGCCTAGCAATGGTCTCACAGAGCAATACTCTGAAAACCCCTTCTTTCCTGAAAGAGTACCCAGAATTGCACCCTAGGCCCCAAAGGGAAACTCACGCCCCTAGAGGGCCAGTCATGCAATCCCAAGCATCACAGAAGTCAACAGAGACTCCAGCCTGACATTTGCAAACACCTAGAAAATCATGTCAGGCAAAACCTAATGACGTATTTGTTATACAATATAGAAGCAGGAGCAAGGAGGGAAGTCAGTAGGCCTCTGAACAGCCAAGGAAAGTTCCCTAGAGCCTGAGAAAATACTAGGATATGCATTCATGGGAAGGAGAGAGCATAGCCAGCAAGGCGGGTGGTGTGGTGAAGGCTGGGGGCACATATGTACCCCAAGAACTGGCCTGCCCAAATGAGAGGGGTTTTCCAGGCAGGTGTGCCCCTGGTGGAGATGGCAGGTAGTAGGGGACCTTGCACTCTGGGCCTCTGGAGCTCTTCTGAACACATGGTTCCTGCTCCAGCTTTCCAGGACCACCTTGGCGAAAGGCAGAGCCCAACAGAGCGTAGTCAGGTGGGGCCACATTACTGCTTAGGATGCAAGTCGTCTCAACTCTGCTGATTCAGATCCTTCCAAGGTTTGCCAAGTCTGACTGCTCATCATGACCCCCACATCCCCGAGATAAAAAGCCCAGGAAAAGCCATTTACAAAGGGGATGCTGACCCAGCACTCCACGGAGGCTGAGGGATGGCCCATTGATTGGCTCCCGGGCCCTGCAATTCTCAGATAACCCCAGGGTGGGGCCAGTGTCAGCACCCCCGCTCTGGGGAGGTCTAAGCAAGCAAGTGCTAGGATGCCTGGCCATTGAGCAGCAGATAAAATATTCCAGCCCTCCAAATCCCATGGGTGTCATTCTGAGCGGAAAATAACATTATAGGCTGGTGTTAGGTCATTGGATAATTAGGTAAAATGAATGACTAAGTAGACTTTAAAAGCCAGCTACCAGCGATGCCCCAGGCTGAGGCACTGACCCATCCTCACTTATCTGAGCCCCAGAGATTTAGAGAAGAGGTTATAGCACTTGTGGTGTCCTCCTCCTAAAGTGGCCCTGGGGAGGGCCTGGCCCTTGGTGCTTAGCTGTAGCTCTAAGCTAAACTGGGAGAGGACACGAAGACTGCTCCAGCAGGGGCACCTGGGTGGCTCAGTCGATTGCGCATCAGACTCTTAATTTCAGCTCAGGTCATTATCTCACGGTTCATGAGACCTAGTCCCACACTGGGCTCTGTGCTGACAGTGCAGAGCCTGCTTGGGATTCTCTCTCTGCCCCTACCCCACCCACACGCTCTCTCTCTCAAAATAATAAATAAACTTTAAAAAAAATAAAAAGATTGCTCCAGTCTCTTTACACAAGGCCCTCCAGGCCCCACACAGCTCCCTGCTGCCCACGGATACCCAGGCCCAAACCTACCCTTCACATGCCTTTTCCAGCAGCAATTCCCACACTCCCTGGGCCAACTTGGGGTAGCAGCAAACACTTCTAGAAACATACCCTCTGATCGTGTCACTGTCCACTCCCATACTATGTTATGTTTTTACTTCTACTGTTTTCTCTTTAAATGTCCCAGTAACCCCATAAAGCTGGGTCTGTTACCATCTGCATTCTACAGAGGTATACGTGGAGGCTCAGGTCACACGGTGAGGAAGGGGTGGAGCTGAGGTATTTGAACCTTGCCCTGATTCCAAGACCATGCTCTTGTCATAATTAATGGGAATTCCACTGTATCAATCAGAGTCCAGTCTCCAGGGACAGAGAACCCATGGCAGGTCCTTCCCACAGAGGAGATTTAACACAGTGAGTCATTCACACGGGTGTTGGGACAGCAAGAAGGAGAAGGTTAGATGACCCAGAGATCAGGAAATTCAAGAAGCCAACACCTCCCCAGAGGCTGGGGGGTCACGAAGAAAGGAGATGATGTTACCCAGAGCAGAGAGGAGGGGCTTCAGCCCTGAAAGCTGGGAGCAGGGAGGAACGCCACCACAGGAGCTGCCCTCTCTGGGAGACACCACTGGAAGAAGGAGGAGGAGAGTGAGGAAAACTAGGGCTTCCCTGGCCTTCCCGCCTCCTGGGCCTCCTATACACGGAACCTGGCAAGAGGCCACCTGGCACAGAAGCCTGGTAACACGGCCCATGGACTCAAGGTCCAGGAGTACATACAGATGGAGGGCCGAGCTGAGCGACACAAGTGGAGAAGCAGCAGAGTTCCATGGTGCCCAGAATCATAACGAGTGTTTTCTATACCGTCCATCATACTCGTTCCAGCAACCCTGTGCTGCTGGCCTCATTATTGTCCTAGTCGAGAGACACAGAAAATGAAACTTGAGGGGCCACATAACATGCTCAAAGTCATCCAGGAGAATTCAGATTCCAGCCCACATCTGCCAAGCTTCTAACCCCAGCTACACCCAGAACCAGGCATAGACACGGCAACCTTGCCCTAGGAGCTGCGACCCAAGGACCTCACGACGTGTGGCTGACTGGAGCGGGTCACCATCTTCACAGTGCAATCTGTCACTCCTTCAGGGACTGTGAGTGTGGGGCTCACACCTCACCATCCACAGCAACAGCCAGAGTCAACCAGGGGTAGTGGCATTAGTAGCATTCACCCTGCCCGGACCCCCAGCAAGTCCGTACAGGGCTGCTGGCCAGGAAGGCAGCCTTGCGGCAGAGCCCAGGCCCAGGCCAGGGTCTGAAGGCCCAGGGCTCTTCCGCTTTGGGTCCCTCCCAGTTTCGTTGATGGGCTCCCAGGCCCTGCCATTCTCAGATAACCCCAGGGTGGGGCCGGTAGCCCAGTAGCTCCGCATACATCAGATCCAGCTCCAAGGGCTTCCCTGGAGAATGCGACACAGCTAATTCCTCTGAAACCTCCATTAACTTTACTACTTCTCTGTAAGTGCTTCATTGTAAATAATGATTCTGCACCTCAGAAACACACTGCTGGAATCTCCCGGCGAACATAAAATTAAATTCAGCTCCCATGGCCCACTCGTGAAGTGTACCGTGCGAGCTACATCATCTTCCAGACCACAGAGGCCCCCAAGTGTTTTCCACTGATTCCAGGGCAGGCTTGAGTGTCATCCCTCTGACACAACGGGTCTGTGCATCCCTGTCCCTTGTCCTGCCCCACACCAAACTCCCTCTCTCTCCACACTCCTTGTCTGAAAGGAAGAATTAGACCTCAGTTGTGAGCACAAAGTTCCCCGAATGATCTCAGAAGGGGGCTCGGCTTAGAGCCTCCTACGCAGCCCTTCCCTTGCAATAAATTATGAAAAAGATGTTTCTGAAGACAAAACACAGACACACACACACACACACACACACAATTTCCAGGAAGATCAACAGGACTTCTTGAAGCAAGCAGGTATGTCCAGCCCTCTGCCCACACGCCCACCTGTCACACACAGCTTCCCGGATCCTTTCCCAAAGCTTCATTCCTGATCTGCTGCTCCCCGGTTTCACGTACTCAGTGAACACCTCCTTTATCTCTAAGGAGAGACACCATAGGGTTCAGCTAAAATAAGAACCACCTAGAACAAGAAAATGAAGTTAACTTCTCTTTGAAAAGAAACACGTGTGCACTGCCTCCCACTGGCTGGGCGGGCACAAAAATAGCCTGTGGGTGCAAGGCTCTCGGGGAGACACCTTCGCCCCGAACCGTTTATAGGCAACAGGTTCTAGTGACGTCCAGAACTCGCTGCTGGAATCCTGCTTCATCCTCAGCAGGGGCTGAGAAGCACGAGGCATCAGCACTGCGCTGGCAGGACCCTGTGTTTGGTCTTCTGGAATGCACCCCAGGTGTCTCGCCCTCTCCCCCTCTCCACGGACTGAAGAGCAGCCCTGAGAGGCCCCCAGAGGTTCAGGCTCTAATGGTCGTGTCTGTGTCTTTGTGCTCTTTACTTGCAAAGCTCATGGCAGTGCTTGAGATGCAGGCAGGTTTAGGTGATCCGAGAAATTCACAGCACCTCCAAAGATCAAGATGAAACAAGGCTGCCCACACACAGTATTCTAGATGAGACGTCCTGTTTTCCAACATCAAGTTTTCACCTCAAATTGAAGTGGGGAAAAAAAAAAAGGTCTGTTTTTCAGAAAGTAAAAGCCTCAATAAAGCCTTGAGCAGGAAGCATATTCAGGCTTGGGGACCCACTATTCACTTCCACTGGCCGGCACCTCCTTGTTCATCAATGGACAGTGTGACTGCCACCCTTTCTGCCCTTGGAGCGAGGACTGCATTTAATCCCCACGGCAGCCTGAGCAGGCATTCAGCTCCACTTTCAGGTGAGGCGAAGTCGACTCTTGCACAGTGACTCCCTCAAGGTCACACAACTGTTGGAAACAGCAGAAGGAAGATTCATCCATTCTTCTTGCTCCAAATCCTCTGCCCAGCCCAGCAGGAGCTCCTGTTCCCGGAGCCTGAGGTCAGCATGCGTGAAGACTGGCAGTTGCTAATGCCAGGTCTCCTCCAGGGTGGATTCCCACCCAGCGTCCCCTCCTCCGGGCAGGGCAGGGGGAGGTGGGAGAGCCCTTCCCCCCCCCCCCCGCAGAGCTGCCCCAGGGAGAGCCCAGCTGTCACTCGGAATTGCTCTGCTTTCATTTCCGCTTCCCCTTCCCCGTGTGACCTCAGCCTCACCAAGTTGTTCCATCAAATTATATCCCAGAAGGAACTTCAAGGCAAATTCCTCCTTTTGTGATGTTTATGAAACTTGTCATTGTTTATGCTATTATAGTGCCATCAGATGCTGGCGAACATCCCTCCTGGTTATGCTGGAAGCCGGTTGTCTTCCCCCTCTGGCAGGGAGCACCCTCCAGACAGACTGAAGGACATTGTCCTGGTTGTCTACTGCTGGTGTTCCCTCTTCACCTCCTCCCCCACTGAATGGATGTTTGTTTCCTACGGAACATGAATGGTCTTGCAATGTCAACCATTCCCAGGGTCAGAGATGTTTATGTCACACAGTGTGTCAGCCTTCGTGCAACAGAGAGGACAGAGAGTGACCTTACAGGGAAAACAGTATGCCAGAGGTCCCCAACTCCACAACACGCCACTAAACCAAAAAGCACACACAGCTTGAGCTTTTAGGAGTCGAGCATTCAGGCTTCACGATGGACTTTTCTAGGCAACTGAAAAGCAAGCAGTCTACCAACCTCAGGGTCCTCCCTGAGCTGGGGGTGAAGGAGAAACTGAGACACATAACTCCTTGCTCACCAGGGACTTCTCAACTTGTTAGAGAGAAAAACACATATAAACTATTATAGAATAACACAAGGTATATTACGAATAAATAGCGTATTCTCACAAAAAGAGTTCTATGTTCCGAGAAGGGCATTAATTGGTGAAGTTTCAGATCTGCAAGGAAGTTGGAAGAGAAGCCACTCTTCTATGTGAAAGCTATCTGTTCTGAAAACTTGTTTGAAAACTTGAATACCAACTATGTTATAGGCTGTCATCAAACTTTGGAGAATCCACAAGGAAGGGGGGAGAAAGAAAAAAGGTGTGAAAATAATTAATTAATTAATTAATTAAGGGGAGAAAGCCTCTCTTGAAAGAACTTTTTTCTGTGGGGTGCATGGACAGCTCAGTCAGTTAAGTGTCCAACTTCAGCTCAGGTCATGATGTCGCAGTTCCTGAGTCCAAGCCCTGCATCAGGCTCTGTGCTGACAGCTCAGAGCCGGGAGCCTGTTTCGGATTCTGTGTCTCCCCCCCACCCCGCCTCTATCCTTCCCCCACTTGTAGTCTGTCTCTGTCTCTGTCAAAAATAAATTTAAAAAAATTTAAAAAGAACTTTCTTCTGAGTAGGAAGAGAATTTCCTGAGGGATGCCTGATGACATTCTGCCTTTTCACAAAAAGGTTATAATCTCTTTTTCATCTGGCTCCTGCCAAGCCTGGGCTGGAAAGAGACCCTGCCTAGGACACAGGGACACCAAGGGAAGAATCGGATGGTGGGTGAGATGTAGCAATTGACAGAATGAGAGGTTCACGCTCCAAGGCTGTAACAAAGGACAGTGGACAGGGAGATTAGCACCCTGAGTTTCCGTATGTGATTGCATATATGAAAGCCAGGCTCTAACCAAGGAAAAGCAAACCAAGAAACCAAGAAACCAAGAGAAAGCAGGGGCAGCACTGTCCACGCAAACGTGCTCCCTCTGCCACAGGGCAGTCCCTGGGAAGTGGCCGCCCAGCAAGGGAATACATTCCCAGTCCTGCCTGCATCCAAGACTGGCCATGTGACTAATTCTCACAAACAGACTAAGAAAACATGAGGGTCCTTGCCTTTTAGGTAAGAAGGAGGTGTGCGTTCTCCACTCTCTCTTCTTTCCAGCTGGACACCAAAACAATCCAGTCCTCAGGAACAAAGGGGTCCAGATGAGCAGACCCGGGGGCGCTGAACGCCCAGGTGGGGGAAGAGCTACCTGCTAACCCGGAACATCAACAATGACGAGTAGGAAGCTTCTATTGCATTAAAGCCACTGAGCTTTGGGAGTTTGTTTTTCACAGCAGCTAGTGTTGCCACAACAAATACAAGACTACAGTGAGTTGTTCTACCCAAGTCCAATATAACCAAGCAGAGATTTATAATAGCTGAAGATGTGCAAGAAGGTACCGAACCATTTCTATTTCTACAAAATTTTTCCCAGATTGTATAACATACTTTTATGTAACGCAGCCAGCACTTGTTATAATTTTTTTCAACAACAAAAAATTTAATTACTATTCAGTTATTTTTTTTTAATGTTTATTTATTTTTGAGAGAGGGGGAAAGACAGAGTGTGAGTGGGGGAGGGGCAGAGAGAGAGGAAGATACAGAATCCGAAGCAGGCTCCAGGCTCCCAGTTGTCAGCACACAGCCCGATGTAGGGCTCAAACTCACAAACCGTGAGATCATGACCTGAGCTGAAGTCAGATGCTTATCCGACTAAGCCACCCAGGCACTGCGCTATTTAGTTATTATTTGTAAGCAAATCATTCTAGTGGATTTAAGCAGAAAAGAAATGTATTTAAAGAACACTGAATAGACAATGATGATCAATGGATGAGAAAATACTCGAAAAATTAAAGGGGAACTGGATAGCCAGAGGGTGCAAAATTCGTGTCCAAAGACTACCTGCTTTTGCAAGGCATAAAATCCAATTTTGTGATGAAGGATTCAGGCTGCCTCAGTTGAACCCACCAATCAGACCAGTAGCCCTAAAAGTAGGGACACAAACACCGTGACACAGCATCACTACCAAATACTCTTGCCAAAACAGTTAAACCTGAATCTAACCTAGTCTCTACATCAATTTTTTCCTTTAGAGGAAGGGCCAGGGACAGTGGAACAGGCAGAAACACCACCAGCAGGAAATAATCCCATGAATCTAGAACGTGAGACCTTCTCCAGGACAACCAAGCTGGTTTCTTAGGGAAAACAAGTCAGTGCCATGACAGGATTCTATGGTGAAAGAGACCTCCGAGGGGCACCTGGGTGGCTCAGTCGGTTGAGTGTCCAACTTCGGCTCAGGTCATGATCTCATAGTTCGTGGGTTCGAGCCCCACATCGGGCTCTGTGCTGACAGCTCAGAGTCTGGAGCCTGCTTCCAATTCTGTGTCTCCCTCTCTCTCTGCCCCTCCCCTGTTCAATCTCTGTCTCTCAAAAATAAGTAAATGTAAAAAATTTAAAAAAAAAAAGAAAGAGACCTCTGAGACAGAAAACTATATGCGCAGTGTGGACCCTGGGAATATCCAGACTTAAACTCAACTCTAAAAAGGCATCTTGAGACAATCAGGGGAATATAGACTGGATATTAGGTGGGATTGAAGAATTACTGTTAATCTTGCTAAGTAAGATGAAAATTGTGAGGTTATGTAAAAAAAAAAGTCCTTAATTTTTAGAAATTCATGCTGAAGTATTAGGAATGAGATAGTCTTAAAATTCTTTAGGCAGAAAGAGATAAAAAAGGGGGAACGAGTGATAGAAAAAAGGGGGGACAGAGTTTAAAAACTGTTGAATCTGGGGCACTGGGGTGGCTCAGTCCTTTAAGGATCTGACTTCGGTTCAGGTCATGATCTCGTGGTCCATGGGTTCGAGCTCCATGTCAGGCTCTGTGCTGACAGCTTGGAGCCTGGAGCCTACTCTTCATTCTGTGTCTCCCTCTCTCTCTGCCTCTCTCTCTCTCTCTCTCTCTCTCTCTCAAAAATAAACACTAAAAAAAAAAAGGGTATTGCTTAAAAAATAAAAAAATAATTGTTCAATCTGCCCAGTGAGTATGTAGGGGCTCAGGTTTATTTTGTGATTTTTTTCTCTAACATTTTTTATGGTTAACATTTTTTTTAAGTTTTATTTATTTATTTTGAGAGAGAAACAGAGAGAGCAAGTGGGGAAAGGGCAGAGAGAAATAGAGAGAGAGAATCCCAAGCAGGCTCAGTGAAGAGCCCAACACAGGGCTCTAATTCACAAACCATGAGATCATGACCTGAGCCAAATCCAAGAGTTGGACACTTAACCAAGGGAGTGTCCCAGGTGCCCCTGATTTACATATTTTATTATAAACAATGCTAAGTCGCTCCCACAGTCCCCGAGAAGGCCAGAGAACCAGCCTTAGAGGCACACTACCAGGAACAGATCTTCGAGTCTGCTCCAGAACTAATCCCCAAAATTCACCACTGTGCCCCAGGGCCAGACACAGACACCTGGCTGGAGCCCGATACAAGGCATTGCCGCCATTAGGACCACTGCCTGCCAGACTGGAGTCCAGATGGTCTCTTCCTGCACCCTGCTCACCAGGGAAGCCAGAAAGTAAGTACCAGGAATCTTCAACTGTGTAGAGTAAGAGAGGCTCTGCCTCAAAATGTGGAAATGCCCCCAAGAATAAAGAGGTTCACATACTGGAGAGCCAAAAAAATGACAAATGACCATAATACAGATGAGTATAAAAATACTTGAGTGACCTTCTGCACCCGGACCTGTAGCTCTATTCTTGGTACTAACAGGTTTTGGTCCTGGGACCACCCAACTTATACCCACTGTTCTGGCGTAACTATTAACAGTGTCCCCTTTCATTATCAAAACAGCCCTGGTTTGGACAATAAATACTATGGGCCACCACAAAATAGTGGGAGCAAAAGTCCAGGGGCAGGAACTAGCAGAAGGGTGAAGGCGTGGTGGGGGCACTATGCAGAGCCAGCCCGGCAGACAGCTGGGCACATCTGGGGGAAGGGGGGAGGGTGCTGTGGAGGAAGTGTAGGACTGTATCAAATGGGGCCTGGAAGCAACGAGAAGAGCTCCTGCTTCTTTTCCGGGGACAGCAGGGAGCCACTGACGACTGTGGAGTGAGACAACTACAGGCCACGTACTCACACAGGATGGGGAGTGAGACACTGGGGACAAGGAGACCAGCCCGAAATCCGGATGTGGGAACACATGTGCAGGGAGATGAGTACAAAAGGCAGGGGGTCAGCCACCGAGCACCTTACAGGAGCCTGAGGGGTATGGTGAGAGGGTAGAGTGAAAGCGAGTGACTGTGAGCGCCACCCGTGCAGATTTCTGAATCAAACCTGCTGCCCTGCTTGAGTGATGGGGACGACTTTCCTCCCAGACTTTGCGTTAACACAAAGAAAGAGAAGAGCTGATGTGACAAAACACGAAGAATTATGTCTTTGATGTATGAACACTCCTTGCCCCTTCAGACCCTTATAAACAAAAGTTCACTCCAGACGCCCCTGATGTGTCCAAGGTGCACCTCTTCAATAACAAGAGGTCTCTGAAGGTAGATTTCCTCGTACAATTGAGGGACTATTTCCATTTTGCGGGGCTGAGAGATGCTTCCGATTAATTGTTAATTTAGCCTTTTGAGACCTCAATTTATATGCAGCATTGACCAGTGTCTGCAAACAATCTGAGCAGAGGAAGGAAAAGGTCCTTAGGAAATTAATGTAATAGTTTCAGCTCATTACCAGAAGAGCTTATTCTTAGAGCCCAGGAACTTCATTCATTCGTTCAAAACCGCTCTGAAATCCAATTAAAATCGGAGGTCACAAACAGCAGCGGTGTTTATTTCCTCATTACTAAGAAGTGAGAGCCGACTTCAAAACTGCAGAGGCCTAAGGAGGTGAGAGTATAAATGTGTGAAATAATACGGGTCCCCATGAGCAGGGGAGCTGCTCCAAGGACCGCCATGAAAACACAGATCTACTGTCTGGGGAGGGCATTGTTTCAAAAAGAATATGGATCCCATCTTTAAGAAACAGTTTTATATTCCTTCAGCTTATATTAATATCCTTTTTTGGGGGGACCTACAAACTTTAACTTCATCTAAAAAGAAGCCAAAAAAAGAAAAGAAAAAAGCAGATAAGTAACCTCCCAGAGAAAGGCCAAATGGTCTGTGCCATTGGGAGAATTACCAGAGACCAGGACCTCAGGCATCAGGCCTGGCTCCCAGCAGGGCTGAGAACGGCATGCAGAGAGGCAGTGTGGTGTCACAGGCAGAACTACACCCACCCCGACTTCCATTAGCCAGGCTGGAAGCTAAGAGGGTCTCGCTTGGCCAGGAGCCCATGGGACACTCAGACCAGTCCACTCCCCTCTCTGGGTCTTAGGTCTGTCTGCTATAAAGTCAGGAGGCTGATCTTATCACTGGGTGGTTTTCTGACCAAGGTAAGCATAGCCCTCTGGGACTGGGGTGGGGAAAGTCCTCCCCGTCCCTCAGAGGGCAGCCTGCCCCTGGAGAGGGGAAACGGTAGGGCTACATCTTCCCCACTGCCAAGCAGCCCTCCACCCTTTTTCTTATCTTCTTTATTGAATTTCCTCATAAGGCTTCATTTTTTAATGGTTGTGCTGCTAGACAGATGTTTGAAACACTTCAAGAGTTTGGTGGTGAATACTCAAATACATTTTCCCAGCATTAAACAAGAAGTGATCCATGGCTCAGCTCCATCAGAGAAGACCCTGTGCCTTTCTGTGACAAGCCGGAGGCACCCACTTGTACACCAGCCCCTCACCAAGGTGCTCACTGTCAAACCAGCCAAGCCCAGCTTCTCTTGTCCAAGGTATGCAGACAGATGCTGGAGGCCAGGGAGAGACGGACCCGGGCGCCTGCAAGAGGTAAACCAGGACGCTCCCCACCACACTGCAGAGTGCTTTCACCTGTCACAGTTATAGCAGTCAATGAGTCCAGGACCCCCACCAAAGGCAAAACCCCAACTTCAAGGGGGCACTGAGTGTCTGACAACAGAGGATCAGCCCTCCCCTGTCGTTCCCAGAAGCACTCATCACAACTACAGGGCCGGAGTGTGGGGTGGCAGAGATGGAGCGGCCTGGCACGCCGGTCCCACATCCTCATTTCATGGACAGAGAGCAGGAGGGCATGCAGGCACTCAGGGGCGGTCCAACCAGACCTCAGGCCTCCTGGCTCCCCAGCTCCTGCGCTGCTTTGGAGGACACACGCCCCAGAAGCCACCAGTTCGCTCACTTCTCAGGGCTACACACTCAAGAAACAAGCCCAGATCATCCTTTGCTCAAAATGTCCCAAGGCTGAGATGCAGGTCTCACAGGTGGTAAAACCCTTGGGTCTAGAATCACAAATTCATCTCAAAGCCCTTCTCAAGATGGTCCTTGCATAAATTCCACCTTAGCACAAAGAGGATTCTCATTTTAATTCCTCCTACCACCGCAGCCATTTACGACCGCACTGACCTTTGCTTCTAGGTTAATTATAAATAGTTTTGTCTATTGGAGAAATTGAACTGAATTAGCTTACTTTTAATCTCTCATCAATAATTCAAACGACCATTTCTCACAAATGAGAAATAAAACTGTCCAGGATGGAGGGGGCAGACCGCCCCCCCCACTCCCAGAGAGGCTTCACCAGGCAGAAGGGGCAGATTCTCTGCAAGCAGGTTCACAGCCTCACACGGCGGCCCCGTGCTTGATTTCCCCCGGTGTGGACTGGACCAGGGCCAAGGAGCATGGAGGATGTCCCAGGTCGGTCCAGCCCTGTCTGACAGCCCATTAGGCCCAGCTGTCGGAGACATCTGCCTGCTCCAATTACCGTCAGAGCAGAGGAGAAGCGACAGCCCCCAGCCTCCCGCTGTCTCCCCCTGCACTGAACTGTCATCAAGTGATTGTGCTTCCACTTCGAGGCACTCAGAAGTCATCCCTGGCTGCTATTTATAACCTCCCTGTGAGGTCACCTGCCAGTGAAGCTTGAGGGGGAGTGGGCCACTCTGGGGAAAAAGGCCCAAAACAGCACCAACTTCCTACTGCTGCCTCCAGGCAAGAAATAAGCAACCTCGGAGCTGAGCAAAACCCATTCATAAAACATAGATGCAACATCAGGTCAGCTTTCACTGTGCTCTGGGGCTGGGGACTCCAGGGGACAGGAAAAGGACACTGAAACTATGGCAGCTTGTGACATCATGGATGTCCTCAGAGGCCTGGAAACATGACTCCACACCCAGGCCACACCCTGGACAGTTCTGCCCCGATATCTAGAAGATTGCAAAGGAGGAGTTGGAAATCCCCAATCTCTAAGATGAGCTGAGCCACTCTGCACCCGTGTCCTGGGACTGCCATAAGACATCAGCCCAAACTATGTGGGCTCCAGTAACGGAAATGTAGCCTCTCTCAGTGCTGGGCCCCAGCAGCCTGCAATCCGGCAGGGCCATACTCCTCCAGGGCACTCGAAGGGATAATCTGTTCTTTGCCCCTTCCAGCTTCTGGTGGGTCTGTGTTCCTTGACTTGGGGCCACATCAGTCCTGTCTCTGCCTCAGGGGTCACACTGCCTCCTCTCGTCCTGTCTGTGTCTTCTCACCTCTGTCTGTCTCAACTCTCCCTCTGCCTTTCTCTTAGAAGGACACTTGTCATTGGCATTAAGGGCTCATGGGGATAATACAGGAGTCACCCCATCTCAAGATCTTTAACTTAATTACATTTGCAAAGACACTTTTTCCAAATAAGGTCACATTGAAAGGTTCCAGGTATGTGTACATAACTTTTGGGGGGCCACCCACACAATCCAGTACACACCCCACCTAGGAAAAACCAACAAGGGAATGCCGTTGGTATCACAATGCTCTGGGTTTGAATTCCACCTCTGCTACTAACTTAATAACTAAAATTCAATCCTTTCTTGGGATATCACCAACACCCAGTTTGATTCCAATAAAGGGCCCAGCAGGGCAATGATCTGAGAACAGGCCTGACCCTCCTTCTCTCTCACCACAGAAGGCCCAACTACATGCTCAGTGGCAGTCCCACCCCAGGTCCAGATGGGGGTGAGAGCTTCATGTGCCCTGCAAGATGGCCTGCACTGAAGCCATTTGCGCCCCCATTCCGAGGTCCCAGCACTCTATCTGTCACCTCTCATGACACCTCGTCTTCCTGGGCTCCGGAAACTGGCGGCCTGCCCATGGGTTTTTGTCCCAGCGCCCCCAGCAACACCAATAGGTCTCCATCCCAGCTTTGTTTGCTTTTAATTACTAAGCCAACTAAATAAGCCCCCAGCGCAGCCATGTGCACACACACCTGGCTGCCTCTGACAGGTAATGAATCGCTCAGCCATGTTCAAGGGCAGGCCTTCCTGACGGCAGGGGGGCAATCGACTGAGCAAAGGCAGGGTGAGCTTGGAGGTCAAAGAATATTGAACAGGGAGTGTGGTGCCCTACCCAGCAAGGCCTGTCTCCCTCACGCTGTCCCTGGGCTCAGCTGATATTGACATATGTATAGTCTCGGAACTGTGTGTTTCTGACAAGGAGGAATGATTTCTCTAGGAAAATGGAAGGTGGACACTGAGCAAATACTCTCTTATATATCAGCAGCGAGACAGAGATTCTTTAACATCACTTGTGAGTGGCTAGTAAAAGAAAAGGCAAGTTTTTCTTAAAGCCAGGAAGGAGATATTTGGGCCTGTGGACTCCTCTAGTGTCACTTTCTTCCATGAGATGAAAAGGCCCACATGGGTTTCTTCCATACCACCCCACCCCAAATTCTGAACCCTGCATGCAAGGCTGGTCACACACCTCCCTGGGGCCATCCTCAAGCAGGAGAAGGTCATCTTCAATGATCCAGGGGTGATAAAGGATGAAGCAGGATGTACAGACACAACTGGGGGCCCTGCAGGGCTCAAGGATCAGGATTCACCTCAAAGCCTTAGAGGTCAGCCACACAGGGACACATCAATCCACCCCAGCACCCTGGGCAAGAAAGAGTTGCCAAGAGGCTCAGAACAGCATGGGAAGCCATTAAGGGAAGCCAGAGGGTACTCAGTCCCAAACCCTGTCGCATGTGGACATCCTCCCCCCCCAGCCCCTGGGGGCACAGACCTTTGGGTATTGGTGACACATAGTGAGCTTTTAGTCACCCTGCTGTATGTTAACTGGAACAGATGCCCAAGGGGAAGCTAATGGCTGAGAAGGCGGCAGGCTTTGTATGAACTGACAGGTCAGTCAGCTTCCTGGGGAACCAAAGACACCATGGCTGTGAGGATAAAAGGCAAATACACTTTTGATCCCATTCTTGCAAAAATTATAAGTACATAGGTAGAAGTATAGATTCACATTCACACATGCAGGCACATGCCTAGAAGCATCTCTAGAAGGCTGCCCACTGAAGCCTTAGTATTTCATTCCCAGGGCTCAGATGTGGGAATTGTTTTTCATTGTGCTTTGCCTCTCTATTTCTATCGCGTACATCATATTTTCTATAACGTACATCAAATTATTTTTATAACGTAGAAAAGTGCTTTCTTAAACTGTATAAATGCAAAGAATTGGCAATTTTAATAATTCTCATATCCCTGTGTCTACTCTGTAAGAACAAAGTGTCAGTAACAGCCTGTGCCTAATTAGATTATAGGGAAAACTCAGCCACTTTTCTGTACAGGGTACCAGGCGTGGGTACCACGATCCTCCCAGACCAGGGTGGGGCCACTGGACCCTCAGTTCTCCCCGCCCTGTAAACACGAGAGCCCCAGTGATGCTGTTTATCCCTTTTAAGAATAGCCAGAAGAACCAAAGAGATTTCACAAATCACTTAAGTCTTTCTCCTAGAGGGTACTCATGCAGGCTTCCAGCAAAGATGACGCAAAATAACAAGACAGATGTAGTAACTAATACAAAGTGCTTGGTTCACTAAACAAAGAGCTTTTGATGCTGTAACTCAATTTATGTTGGCGTAATAAGATCTGAGCGGGCTAAGAGGAGCCATATACAAGGGGCAGGCAGGCCTGACAGCAAAGGGGGAGCAGAGGGCAGTGAGGTTTCTTAAGCCCACTTTCCTCCCAAACCACCCACCTGGGACCTCAGAAAGGTGCTATCCCCTCAGGTGAGATTCAGAGACAGTTTTTCACTTTGCTCCAAGAAAAGACTCAAACATTCTTTGGTTGTTTCTGGTACCAAAGACCAAACCGAAATCCTTCCTTCGGAGTGCCGCCTTCACTCATTCATTTAATCAGCACTTACTGTGTACTGAGCACCTACTGTGTGGCCAGGGTGTGCATGGGGAGGAATCTGACACAGTGTCCAATGCTCAGGAGTTCACAAGCTGACCGATACTTTCCTGGTGCTGTCAAAGGAGTTGGGTCTGGAGGGGGTCCACTGTCCCTGCTGACCCTGGAGTAATTGGAAGGACCCCAAACTGCTACTTCTCAAAGGCCCAACCTGGGGAATGATAAAAGAACCTCATAGCTACTCTGTGTACAAAGTCTGGTCTCCCCTAAGAGGCCATTTCCAGAGAAAGAAGGCTTTCCCAGACACCCTGTCCTGGAGTCTGCCATGGGGGGCAGGGGTGGGAGGTGGACGTCATCTTTCCTCCCCCTTCACAGCCATGGTCCCTCTGCCACTGGGTCTGGCAAAGCTCCCAGAGAGGCCTTGAACAAGACCCTTACCCAATGTGAGGGGCAGAGTTCCCAATGGTCATAGCCTGGGCTGCCTGCATAGAGACAAGGGGTTGGCCCAGCTCTGCCTTCAGATGCCCTCCAAGGAATTTCTTGACATGACCCCCAAAAGGGGGTTCCAGTGGTAATATCAACAAGACTGTGTCCACTTCTGCGGGATAGATGGGCTGATGAGACAATCACAGCAACTGATAGCACTCACCTTGTGCTCAGGCGTGTGTGCCCAAGTTGAGGTCAAGGCTCAGGGGTAGGGGGTGGAGAGCTGGAGCAGCAAGGTGATGAGCTAATCCTCAACTCAGCAGGCTTCTCAGCCATCAATCAGGAGGATGGGTCAGAGTCAGTCTCGGATGAGCTGGCCACACGGCACTCCACTCCCCAGGGTACCCACTTGGCAGGAATGGAAGCAGCTGCCAGGGGCTTGGGCTAGGAATGCTGCCACGTGGAGGAAGTGGAGGGCCACTACTAGCCACCAAATGGACTGGGCCATAGGAAGGGGACACTGATTCCTGCTTTCACACTTGGAATCACACTCCCCCTCCATCCCCACCCAGCCTCGCCAGGGAGGGAGGGGAGCACAGAAGCACAAAGCACTTTCCCACCAAGCCTACCATGGGATTCCCACAAGCACAAGGGAGTCCATCAGATGGAAAATCATCCCCACTTCCCTGAGGAGAAAACTGAGGATCAGCCAGGGCCAGAGTTGAAAGGGTCAGAGCGAGCATCCAAGCTGGCTTCCTGCCAGGACTCCCTGGCTCCCTGCCAGGGCTCCCTGGCTCCCAGGGCTCCCTCCTCCGCATTGTTCAGCCACCTCTGTGGGAGTCCTCTTCAGTTAGGTGAACATCTGGGATGCTGAGGCATGACTGAACCACCCTTGGCCTGCCACTGGAACTTGCTCAAGGACTCTCCTCTCCACTCCCATCTACCCATTCAGAAGCGGGGCCTGGGAACTATTCCCGACCCTGCCCCTCACTGTGTGGAGCCCTGGCAAAATAGATCACCACTCTGAGCCTCAGTTTCCCCATCTATAAAATGACCTGCTAGACTAAATGTCATCTGAGGGCATCTCCAGGGACATCAGAGAGGTGTACGGACCTGGCAGAGTGCTGAAAGGCATGAGGCTGGGACCTCAAAGGAGGGTTACCTATTTCTTCCCCCAAGCTGTAATAGATACCAAATGAGAAACATGGCTCCCATCTCAAACATACCACACTCTTGCTGGGAAGACGAGATAGCCCATGAGCCAAGATTGTCCATGACAGAGGATGGAATAATTCTTAAGCCCCCAGTGAGTGCTTTGACTGCTTCCTGGAGGAGGTAGCAAGAGAACCAGGCCCCGTGGAAGGAAAGAGGTGTGTTTGGATAGCCCAGTGGGCAGGAATCACAGACAGGAGAAGGACATCTGCAAACACCTGGAGACGCCAAAGAGCAGCATGGGTCCAGGGCCACTGGAATCTGTACGTATAGAGACCCGCCCTGTGCCACTAACTCAAGGAAGGACAAGGCCCCTACACTGTGAAGTTACCAAATTCCTTTTAATGACTCTTAAGTGCTTCCTTACAACTTTCTATAAATCTACCAGCTCATTCCTGTCCCAGAACTCCACACGCAACCTCATTAGGAGGCAGTAAGTGGTGGGAAATATTGATACTTCTGGCTAATAGTGTTATTAATACCATTACCATTCATATCACCTCGTAAACAACTCTTATAGGACATTTAGCATGGCTAAGTCCAAATGAAGATAATACTATTGCTAATTATATCTCTATAAACTTATTTTATGGCAAGGAATAAGGGCTCTTATATCCTCTGATTACTCAGTTGCCAGAACTATAAGGAAGTAGGCAAGACTTCATGAAGACGTGCCCTCTGGGGATGATTCATTACGAATAAATGCGGTTTGCAAAAGCACAAGAGCTTTCAGATTTTTAAAAAGAAAGGAATTGTAATTTGTGGGAGAGAGGACAGGAAGGAAACATCTTCAGCAAGCCACAATAAATGAGGCTGACTTAGCGGCCGCAGGTGTACTAGAACTGCCTGGGGGAGGGGGAGAGACAGAAAGGGGCCTGGGTAGGGCATGCCCAAGCCACTTGTTTGTGGTATAAGTACATAAGTGTCAGTGACCATGGAGCTCCAGGGAGAAAACGAGTCTGCATCTCAGGGCAATGAAGAAGCAGCTCTGAGATCATTTTTTGAAATTACTCACATTTCTCATTTACTTAATAGTTTACTTAGCATTTATGGACTTAACTGAAGCGGGCAGAGGGGCTTATGCTGTCTCAGGAAGTAGTGCCTGCCTGGGCAGTTCCCCTCCTACGTTGTTTGGGAAACAGCATTCCCAGGTAAGGGTCCAAACCGCTCACTCCAAAGGAGTCTGTGAATAAGAAAATAGATGCTTTTCTTTTTCCCTTTCTAGCTGAGCTCAGACAATTTACAGTATTAAATGTCCCCTTGTACTCTGGAGAACTGGAATTGATTTTTTTCTTAAAAGTGCTCATTGGGTTGCTTATAAATTTCTCTAGCTGTTGTTATCAAGCCGTAAATTGCAGTTATGAGAATAATCACAAATCGATTGCAGTGATTCTGAGGGAGGGCCGGGTCTGCACGAACATAGGCAATTTGGGCTTCTGACAGACATCTATGGTAAATTATCTTTAGTTCGGATTCAATTAATTAAGAATTCGTGAGATCTCAGCATGACGCCAGGGAGATTACATTCCCTCTGTCTGTGGGGTAGTTGTTAGTGCTATTCACCAAGTATTTCCAGGGCTCCTCCTTACGTACATTTCTTCATCTCTTCTGAAGTTAGGCAAGACCAAGGGATTTCTTTTGGCTAATGAAATGTGAGTTTATCATATATTAGTTTCCGGTAGGTGCTTGTAAACAAAGGTTAGCACACTTCTCCCACAAAGAGCCCGATAGTATATATTTCAGGCTGTGTGGATCATACGGTAAATGTCACAACTACTCAACTCTGCTGTTGTAACAGGAAAGCAGCCATAGATAATATGCAATCAAATGGGTGTGGCTATGTTCCAATAAAGTTTTATTCATGGACAATGAAATCTGGATTTCATATAATTTTGAGGTATCATTAAATATGATTCTTCTCTTGATTTTTTTTAACCATTTGAAAATATAAAAAATATTCCCACATTGTAGAATGTACAGAAACAGACAACAGGTGAGATGTGACCCAAAGGCCATAGTTGGCCAACCCCTGCCTTAAAAAAGTATCGGTGATCTGGGGACCTGGGTGGCTCAGTTGGTTAAGTGTCTGACTCTTAATTTCGGCTCAGGTCATGATCTCACGGTTCTGTCAGCGCAGAGCCTGCTTAGGATTCTCTCTCTCCTCTCTCTTTTCTTCTTCCCACCTCAAAATAAATAAATAAACATTTTCTTAAAAATCAGTGATTTGCCGTACCTCCTGCCCCTGCCAAGATGAACATAGAAACAGGTGCAGAAATAGAGCCTCTATAAGCCCAGGCCCATGAGTGCCTATGATCAGTGTCCACTGGACACAGAGAGTGAACAAGAAATATACTCTTCTTGTTTAAGCCACTGATATTGTTGGGTATTTGTTACTGCAGCAAACCTAGCCTATACTGTGTGAAACTGTCTTCAAAGGATTTTTCTAATTGAATTAGTGGAGCAGACAAAATTGCAATATAAAAGTATTATTAAGAAAAACGATTTTTCAAAAATACTTTAAACATACCTTTATAGTACCTGTTTTCATTAAAATCATAAATTATGCATAAATGCTTTTTAATCTGTTCGCTAAAGCAAACCCCAAATATGTGGAAACTTGATAACATCTCCTAAGTCTATTTAGAATCACAATGGATTTTTAGGGTCGTTTCCTTTTCAAGGAGATTGACATTCAAACTAGACTTTCTCCTATTGTGTCCTATTCAGTGAAGCTAACAGTTTGGGAATCTAAGCCTCATACCCAGTATTTCCATCTATAGCCCAGGTGACTGGTGGAGGATAGCAGATGTTTCCAGACAGAATGAATCATTTCAAGCATCACATTTTAATAATACACAATTGAGAACGAGGCAGATAGAGACAGAGAGGTATGCCATGTGATGCTGGGCATGCCCCTTTTCCTCTCTGGGTCTTAGTCTTCCCATCTATAAAGCTAGGAGATGGAAAAAAGGTCCTCTCTGAGCTCTTTCAATTCAGATATTCTAAAACTAGATAAAATTTGAAACCCAGACAACTTAGAACAAACCCTTTTGGATCTAACAAAATAGAAAAGAACTTTGAACACAACTCAATCTAGACTTTTGATAGAAGGCTTCATCTAAAGAAGTCAGACATGTCCCTATACTGACCTCAAAGAATTGGCCTAGAATGTCGAGGAAATCAACAAAAAAAGATATACAAACAACCAATGAACATATAAGAAAATGTTCAACATCACTAGAGATCAAGGTATGCCTATGTAAAGATCAAGATACCATATTCCATCTACTAACTTTGTAAAGATTCACAAGGAAGTTCATGACCCATAATGGTAAGCATAGGAAGTAAAGAGGCCCTGGGCTAATAGGGATGTAAGTTATTGTGGCTTTTCTAAAAGGCAATGTGCCAATATAAATTGAAAAACACAAATGTGGGCATGCCCTTTGACCAAACAATTGAACTGCAAGAATTTTTTTCTAGAAAAAAACTAGATAGGTACCACAAGATATAGAAGGCCCAACTGATTAATGCAGCATTGTTTTCAACAGCCAAAAAAAAAAAAGAAAAAGAAAAAGAAAAAGAAAGAAAAGAAAAAGAAAAATTAGAAACAGGTATATGACCAAAAGTAAGGAACTGTAAAAATAATATAGCACACTGATACAATAGAATACTATTTTGCTGTTAAATGTAAGGCTGCCATGCATAATGAGCCTAATTTTGTTTGGGACGGGGAAAAAAGGCAAAAATTATATACATACATAGAAAAAAAAAACCACTGGAAATTTTCACCAGAAATAGAAGTAATAATCTCTAAAGATGTTAATTTTATTAACATTTTTTTTTGTGGGCACCTGGCTGGTTCAGTCAGTAGAGCATGTAACTCTTGATCTCAGGGTCGTAATTTCAAGCCCCACATTTGGCATGGAGCCTACTTTAAAATAAATAAAATAAATAAAATAAAATAATACCAATGTTTCCTGCACTGTAAAAAGCTCTGTATAGTTGTGAAGAAGAATAATAGTAGGTGCAGAACCTTGAAAGTTACTGTGCCAGGCTCTGTGCTAAGCATTTAACATGGACCCTCTCATTTAAAAAAAAAAAATGATTTTTTTTTAATTTTCTATATTATTAGAGAATTAGGAAAAAAATTAAGTGGTACTAAAAGTTAAAAAGTATAATTTATATTTATTGACTTTAAAAGGTATTCTTAATACAATTTAAAAATTTTTTTAAAGTAAGTCACCAAATAATATGTCGTTAGAGCCTGTTTTGGAAAATAGGGAGAGTCTGGAAGGAAATACAATAAAAATTACCTCTAGGGGAAGGATTATGAGTAATTCTTTTTCTTCTGGCTTGTCACCCTTTTCTGATTTTTCTATACTGAACATAAATTATTTATGTAAAAATAAAAAACAACTTTTGAAAAACAGAAATGAACTGAGAAGGATCCAGGTGGTTCAGGCAGGTTTGCTCTCAGTACTAAATAAAAGTCACCACCCCTGACCTCCTAAAAAGAAAGAACCACCTCAATGTTCCATAGCATCTCTGCCTGTGAGAACACACTGCCTGCATAAAGCAGGTAGGAGAACACCTGGGGCCCAGGACTCCATGATGACCAGGGACACACCTTTCACACATATAATATTCATACCTACAATGTGATATAAATATCCAATGTGATGGTATCTGGAGATGGGATCTTAGGGAGGTAATTAGGTTTAGATGAGGTCATGGGAGTGGGGCCTCCATGATACAATTAGTGTCTTTATAAGAAGAAGAAACAAAACACCAGGACTCCCTAACTTTCTACCACGTTTGGACACAGCAAGAAGAGAGCCATGTGCAAGCAAGGAAGAGAGTCCTAACCAGAGGCCAAATCTACCAGCACCTTGATCTTGGACCTCCCAGCCACCAGAACTGTGAAAAATACATGTCTGTTATTTTAGCCTCCCAATTCATGGTATTTTGTTATAGCATCCCAAGTAGATTAACACAGAGGTAATTTTTCTTTCACCATGAATAATATCATTTCACAGCCTTCAAGTTTCCATTCTCTCCTTGGAAACAGTATCGTGCTAGTGGTGCTCTGAGAAGGTAATTTGTCTTTTTTCCCTCTGAATCCTTTAAGATTTCCTTTTTCACTTCCAGCAGTTTCACTGTGATATGCCTAGGTATATGCCTTTCAATTTATTACACCTAGGATTCATAATGCTTCTTGAATCTGTGGCTTGGTGTTTCTGTCCGTTTGGAGAAATTCTTGGCCATTATATTTCCAAATATTGCTTCCACTCCCCCCCCCCCCCAGCTTTCTGGGACTCCAGTTACAAATGTCAGACCATTTCATTATATCCCATGTCTGTTATGCTCTTTTCTGTATTTTCTATTATTTTTTCCTGTCCTTCAAACTGGAAATTTTCTACCCATCATTCTTCCAGGGTACCAGTCTGCTCTTCCACTGTATCTAATATGCAGTTAAATCCCTTTGTTGAAATCTCAGTTATTGGTTTCACAATTCCCAAATTTCCATGTGATTATTTTACAGTTTCCAGTTCTTGGTAGGAATTCTCTATGTTGCCATTAAATTCTTGAGCATATTAATTACAGTTGGTTAAAGTCCATGTCCGATCATTTCAGTTGTCAGCCGCCCTTCAAGTCTATTTTGTCATATATTTTCTCTTGGCTTTTAGTCAGTTCTTGTCTTGTATACACCTATTTTTTTTTAATGTTTACTTACTTTTGAGAGACAGAGAGACAGAGCATGAGCAGGGGAAGGGAAGAGGAGAGAAGGAGACACAGAATCTGAAGCAGGCTCGAAGCTCTGAGCTGTCAGCACAGAGCCCAACACGGGGCTCGAACTCATGAACCACAAGATCATGACCTGAGCCGAAGCAGGATGCTTAACTGACTGAGACACCCAGGGGCCCCTACATCTACTTTTTTTAAGCTTATTTATTTATTTTGTGAGAGAGAGAGAGAGAGAGAGAGAGAAAGCAAACATGCATGTGCGAGTGGAGGAAGGGCAGAAAGAGAGGGAGAGACAGAATCCCAAGCAGGCTCTGCTCTGTCAGTGCAGAGCCCCACTTGGGGCTCAAACCCATGAACTATGAAATCATGACCTGAGCCAAGATCAAGAGTTGGACGCTTAACCGACTGAGCCACCCAGGTTCCCCTACACCTAGGTATTTTTGAGTAAATTCCAGATAGTGTAGAGATAATATGAGTTTCCAGATCATGTTGCCTTGCTCAAGAAAAAATTCATTTTTGTTTCTGCTAACAGACACAGTAGGGACAGATAACCTTATCCCAGGCAGTGGCTGAGCTGATTTAAAGGCAGGCTTCAGCTGGTCTGACGGCTAACCTTTCTTAGGTTCAGCTTTACTATTAGTCGGGAGCCAGAGCTGAAAGTTTGGGGGTTTTATCAGGTCCCTTCCTACCTGGCAGGACCTGAACTGCAAATTTTCCCCCACAGACCCATGAAAATGCTAAAAGCTGTACTCAACTCCTCAGCCACTTAGCAGCCACTTTCTGTTCCGCCTCTCACCATCTCAGTCCACAACTAACCTGAGGGTAAAAGTGGCACCAAATGTCTGGCTCTCCTTTTGGAATTCCCCTTCTTTCAAGAATATTGGCCCCCTTGAACTAAGCCTTTGTTGTTATGCTAGCTTACCAAAGCCTTCAACATGTTGTATTAATTTCACGGCACTGTATTCCAGTAATTATGATTGCGTAACAAATTTCCCCAAATTTCAGTGGCTTCAAACAAAGAATAAGTGCTTAGTATCTCTCACGGTGAAGATGGTCAGGAATTGAGAAACAGTTCAGCTGGGCGATTCTGGCCTGCCCCTATAAGGCCGCAGTAATATGGTGGCTTTGGCTAGGCTCCTTCACTCACATGCCGGCATCTAGTCTGGAAAGACTGAAGTAGCTGGGCATTTGGCTCCTCAGACATCTCTCACTATCTCCCTGTAATCTCTCTGTGTGACTCTTACAACATGGAGGCTTCGGGTTAGTTAGACTACTTACAAGTCACCTCAGAGCTCCCATGGCAAGAGAGAAAAGGAGAGGCAGTGGAAGCTTTGATGACATAGTGTCAGAAGTCACACAGCTTCACTTCTACCACATTTGCTTCATCCAGACTATTACAAAGGTCCATCCATGTTCAAGGGAAGAAACCTACAACTCGCCTCTCAATGCAGGAGCGTCAATCCATGTGGTAAAAAGACACAACACGCACAGGCATGCAGTGGGGAATAGATGTTGATGCAGCCATCTGGAAAATATAATCTACCACAGCTTCTCTACTGGTTGTTGACAGCAGGGTGGTCTAAAAGAAGCTCAAATGTCATTTCCAAGCAGAGTAATTCCTTCTTTATTAGCTTGGAGTTGTCTTTAACTAAGGTAAGACTGCCATGACTATGTTTTGGCGAAGGACCTCTCTGGTTTAGAGCTCTTCCTTTAGTTCAGCTGAACGCACCTTCCAGTAGGCATCACTTATCACATCGGTATCAGGCAAATCTTCTCAGAGGCTCAGCGAGAGTTCAGGCACCATTTTGGCAAGGCTTTGGCCACTCTACCTGATACAGCCTCCCTCTCCTGCTACCCACTCAGACTCACTCCTATGGCTGGTTTCTCCAACCCAACATAGTAAAGAAAATCCGAACCACTTCTCCATGATCTGTGCCTTATTCTCTCAGCTCGGTACTTCCCACAGACTATCCTGTAAAAACTCAGATCCCACATGATGTGAATTGTTTAAAAAACAAATAAAGAGAACTGTACATATTATTTCCCCCTCTTCCAGATTCTTAATGCATATTAACATACAGCCACTGAAAAGTCCTGCAGCAAAGATATTTGTTTAACTTTTTTTTCATCCTTGTCTCATGAATTTATTTAATCATGGAAAGTGGATTTGTGGGAAGTTATCTTTTTATTAGCAGGATGCCAATTAACATCCCATAAACATTATATAGAACATATCAACATTGTATAGAACATCCACAGACTTCTGATTCCATCTCTGCTCTTGTGGGACTGTGGAACCAAGCTGTTTATAATAAAATATTCTGTCTCAAATTGCCTAGTGGGAGCGAGGTCATGGGTGATCACTCTTTTGCTCAGTGGGATGCATTTCTGGGTGTTTGGAAGCAAAAAGATGGGCCGTGTACCATTTTCCAAATTAGGCTGATGAATGCATCAACCTTTTCCACCTGCAAGTAACACAACAAGTTTTTAAAAGACTTGTGTTTAGTGGCTGCCAATACACATGGGGCCATTAGCCAGTCGGCAGGCTTTGTGCAAGCTTCTTTCCTGCCAGCCTGTAGTGAGCTGCCCACTCCCTAGCTGAGAGCCACGATCAATGCCCCTTCAGGGCTCAAGGACTGCAGGGGTGAGGGGTGGAGAAGCAAATGGGTTTGATGAGGGAGTGAGAACCAAGGAGAAAGGGACAAAGCCTTCCTTCTAACCTCTGTTGTGGAGAGTTCTCCCACTTGAAGCCTCATTCCAGGCAGCGCTGCCTATCTGTTCTCCCAATCTCTTGATAATTTAGATGTGCTTCCCAATGAGAGCTGAGTTGTTTAATAAAGCAAAGACAATCGACTCTTCCTCGGTGTTATAATAGCCTCTCTGTGTGTTTACTTGAGAACAAATGCTGTTATAATTTCTTTGGGGAATCAATATCTTCCAGCACATATGCACTGCCCTATTGGAGGTTCAGATTGTGTAAGGAGAGAAGGGGAAATTTATTGCCTTGTAAATGCTGGCAGAAGGTAGGAGGTTTAGTGAGAGCTGTAATTAAAGTTTTGCTGATGATAAAAAATGGAGGAAATAAACAATCACACAGATTTTCCAGTCCTCAGCTCTAGAATGGCTCAACCATCACGGGGTTCTGGACACCTGCTGGTCTCCACACCATTCGCCTCTGAAAGTGAAGGTCGATGGGGCCCCAGAAGCTGCCATCTCCTGGACCCTTGAGATGCCCTCCACATGCTCACAGGCCCAGCAAGCCACAGTCACTCACTTTTCAATCTGCTCTCTTCAACTTCAGGGCAGCAGGCGGCAGGCCAACCTTTGTTTTATGGACTACTTCCAAGGCTGGCTATTCAAGCCAGAACACTGCCAGGCCGGTAGTCTACACAGGATTTAAGATCAGGAGACACAAGCTGGAGGCAAGGATGTGAACTCCAAAAAGAACTGAAGTGTAAAGGTAAGGGACTCATTTCCTATCAACCATCCTGGAAAGGCCCCTCTCCCCAGAAACTCTGCTCACGTTTTCCAGAGGAGCACATAAGGATTTCCCCAAAATGACTGCTCATCTCTCTGTTCTCAACTGAGCACTGGCTGTGCAGTTAGTTTTGTGTCTGCTCTGGGTTTGAGAGAGGCAGGGGAACTGCATGCTGGGGGGCCATGGGGTAATGGAGGCCTCCTAGTACCCACAGAAGGCTTAAGCTAATGCTGCCTATGTCCACTAGGTTCCACCGACCTCCTGCCACTGGGCTGAAGTCTGCACTGCCTTTTCCAAGCAGGATATAATCACAGTCACCTCTCCCCGAAATCTCTGGTCAAAAGCATGTCAGCCTACAGAGGAGTAAGGAAAGAATTTCTCAGGCTCATAGTGATGGAGACAGCATCAAGGCTTCCTTGGTACTGGGCACCAAAGTAAGATCAAATGTTCAGAGAAAAACCAGAAAATATCTCCACTCATAAGCACAACACACACACCCCAGGCTGAGTCCTCCAAGAGGAGGAACTTTGTCTATAATCTCTGTAGCCATCCCCTCAATAAACACTCACTGAGCCCCCGCTACCTGCCACACACAGCATCACCAACACCCAGAACCATACACTTACAGAAAGAATAAACAAGTTAGCAAATGAACCTCAATATCAGCCAGGAGGTTCCTCTGAGAATACAAGCGTCTGAGTCCTTCTAGAAGTAATAACATTTCTCCATAATAAGCACCTCCTATGTGCCAGACAGTATACAAAGTCCTTCACAGATGTTCATTCTCTCTTTTGGTCCTCACAACCATCCCCCGGGAGGGAGAGGTGGTGGTCATCTCTGGCAGCTGAGGACTGTAAAATTCGGAGAAATCGATGCCTCTGGGGTCAATGTCACCCAGGCAGCACAGTGCAGGGTGAAGTATAAGCCCATGGCACTTATGCTCCAAAACCCAGGGTCTTTCTCTCATGCCATTCTCCCTGTCACATGTGCCACAGAGGGCCCCTCACCTACCACCACGTGTCTTCTACTTCCCAGTGGTGGAGACAAGAGGGGGTGGGAGAATGTACAAAGAGAGGGTCAGATGAGAGTCCCTGAGAAGGCCTGGAGGAGAGAAGGGCTGACCCTTCAGATGAGAGCCACAGAGAAGCAGTGAAGGGATCGGGACCGGAGCTCAAGAAAAGCAAGTCTACAGGGCTTATGTGTTCATAGGAAACAGACCTGGCTGGACTACAGCCCCTGGGAGCTCTGGATCCTATAGCTTTGTCTCCTGTCTAGTCTTGTATCCTCTAGCCCTCCTCGCCAGGGTTCCAAGGCCCAAGAGCTGGCTGGGGGCTTTAGTGCAGTCCCCCTCCCGGAATGCATCCTCCCCTGCTGGAATGGCCACAGCCCCAGCTCCTCCATCCCACCGACCTTGGCTGTGGGGCTCCTCCAGCTAGTACCAGCACACCTATCCTCCCCAAGGCTGGACCATTGGCCACAGACTCAGCTAGGCACAGAGGGACAGAGCACAGGGGGAAGCACAGAGGCTGGTGGTCTCCAGCTGCACAGGGTGCACCTGTTCTGACGCCCTCCCCGCAATCCTCCTCTTCAGATGCTTCCGAACTTGCCCTGACCTCATGTTCCTCATCTCCAAATGGGTGAGGCACTCGCCCCGTCTCATGTGGGCTGCTCAGGATCTGCCCACCAGGAGCTACAGGCTGGGTGCTGCCTGCACACCTGCAGGCCCAGAAGGAAGTCCCAAGAAAGTACCCACATTTGCAACCTCCCAGCCCTGTGGCTCCTCCAAAGAATCCAATGACCCTAGATAAGGGTTCCAGAGCTCAGGCTACAGTGGGGTGGGGACCCTGGGCTGCTGATTATCCAATAAAATTACTGGCAGGCATTAAATCTATCCTCAGTTAACCCAGTGTCTTTAATAATAAAAACGATTTTGCACTGGGGATAAATACCGTGTCTCATTTCCTCACTCTCACTGGTCTCCTGTCACTGTGCACTTATTAATACGACTGCTAATATACGACTCCCAATCAGCCACTAAAATGCTGCTGTTATTCCTACTAATTCGACAATAAAATGTGGCTGTGCCACGCCATAAAAATTGGGCTGTCATGTGACCGGGGCCTCTATGGGAGGTGATCCATAAGGCCCAAGGGTCTAGAACTGGCCACCGAACCAAGCCACCATGGCCACAATGCAAGCCACGCCCAAGCCACAGCCCTTGCAGGCCCTAACTGCCAAGGGCCCAGATGCCACCCTCAACCCAGAGAGAGCAATCCTGCAGTATGTGTTTCCTACTGCTGCATAACAAATGAATGACCACAAACGTAGCAGCTAAAACAACACCCGATAACTATCTCAGTTCTGTAGGTCAGAAGTCCAGGCACGGCTCTGACGAATTCTCTGCTCAGGGCCTCACAAGGCCGAGATCAAGGTGGCACTTGAACTTGAGGACTGAGGTCCCCATTTTCTTCCTGGCTATCAACTAGGGGATCACACGCAAGAGTTGCCCTCAGGTCCTAGCCACCTGGCCCTCCCCACAGTAGGACAGCTTACTCCTTCAAAGCCAGTAGAAGACCCTCTCTCCAGTCTGCTCCTCCAGGGAATCACACAATGTAACACAATCACTGGAGCACCATCCATCATATTTACAAGTCCTAACACTTAAGGGGAGACTGTTTATGCAGCATGTGTACACAGGGGGTGCGGTCTTGGGGTCACCTTGGAATCTCCCATCACACCTCTGTGTGAAAACTGTCTACTTTGTGTATAAAGAGTTGATCCAACCCCACAGGCCTTCTCCCACATGCTCTGGAAGGTCTGCCGGCTCTTCCCTAGACCAAGCCTCCAGTCTTGGCCAAGTAGAGAAGCAGGTCAGGAAGCAGCTGGCCCAGGCACTGTGGTATGTGCCAGGGAGGGAGGGAGAAACAAGGGGGCAGCCCCTCAGGTGTGATCACAGCATGGACAAGGTATTCTCAAAAGCTGAAGGGCAGTGATTCACACCTAAGCAAAAGGGCGTCTTTCCTCAAACCTTTTGTCAGCTTCTCCTCAAAAGCTCCATCCCTTTATTCCAACATCCCCCAATTACCAGGATAAAGCAAACTCCATTACACAGTGAGTGAGTCCCTGACCCTGGTTCTGGACACCCAGGAGCAGCTAGGAGGGAGGGAACACCACATTGGAAGTGGGCGCGCAGCTGATGGGAGCACACAGACGCCCAGGGCGCCCCTCCAGAGCTCAGCAGACTCAGCATGGGATGGGTCTCTGTGAAGCCCCCGCCCCAGAGCTACTGCCCAGGGGCTCCCAGATGCTTTCAAAGCCCAGGGAGGAATTCAACAAACTGGCTTTTGGTTTTAAGGGTGACATCTATGTGGAAATAGAGCCATCAGAATTAAACCACACAGCTGTGAACGGGTCCCCTCCCCTTCCAGACAACATCCACTCTCCTGCCATCTGACTCCCAGAGCCCTCAGGGGTGCTCTCACCCCCCACCCCCACCCCACCCTAACGTCTTCTCCACTCCACCAAGCTCCCTCCCAAGCCTTTGCTCTCAGCCAGAACACCCTCCCTCTTTCTCTCCTTATTTTATCTCTGCTTATCTTCTTACTTATCCTTCCCTTATCCTCTCATCCTGGGTTTGTGGGAAGCATCTGCAAATTCCTTGACACCCCCCACAGAGAGGCGGAGTCATATTCCTCTCCTGTTAAGTTGGTCTTAGTGACTCACTCCTAGTGAAGACAGTCCAGGGGAAATGACACTGAATTGTTCCCAAGTCTAAGTCAGAAAAGACCATGCAGCTCAGCCCTTCTCCCCGGAGCCACCCTTCTCGCCACCCAGCTGCCATGCATGGGGGAGCCCTGGTTACATGGAGAGGCTAGCACAGCCCCTGCTGAGGTCCTGGCCAGGAGCCAGCCTCCATCACCAGACAGGTGAGCGAGGAAGCCTTCAGGGATGAACTCTCTCCCAGCCACCATCCGACTGCAACCACACAAGAGACCCTGAATAAGAGTCCACAAATGAGCCCAGTCTAACCCCCACCCCCCCGAACCAGGAGAAATGATAACAGTAAACGACTGTGGTGTGGCAGCATGGTGTGTAGGTGGTTGGTTACTGGTAACCGGAACAGAACTCAAGTAAACTTGCAGTAACGCCTCTTTCTCTCCGGCACGCTCACCCCTCGGCTGGATTTCCCACCTTCCTCTGTGCTCCTAGCATGTTCTGCATAGCACAGTAGGTAAGAGTGCAGCCTCAGGAATCACACGCTTGAGATTGATATCCTGCTCCATCACCTACTGGCTATGTGACCTTGGGCAAGCTTCTTTTCTTCTCTGAACCTCAGTTTCCTTATCTATAAAACATAAAGGATAACTAAACAGCCTTGCTCTGCATGCCAATGAGGCCAGTGACTGCCGACCCCATGGGCCCAACATTACACTACGTAAGGCCATGTCCCCGGCAAAGGCAGGAGGGAGGCTAACAAGGCCCTTCCAGCCAGCGGATGCCAGGTCATGGCGTTCAGGGGAGGAGCTGTCCCTCCCCACAGAAGGGAGACAGAATAGGGTCTTCGACACCAGCCCCTAGATGAAAGACCAAGCCACCTTTAAATAATGGTCAAGGGCATATGGTCAAGCTCTGTGTAGACACATAAAAAGGAAGGTCACTTATTTATGCCTGGGCTGAGGAAATAGGCTTGAGTCTCACCATATTTCTCTTTCCATTATATGCTCATCTATAGAAATTATCAGTGAGAATAAGACCTAAGCCCTGAGAAGCAAAATGTAGATCTCCTCCAGACTTGTTGACCAGTGAATTCTTGTCTACTAGTCATGGCAGCTGTCAGTGGCCAAGTCCACCAGACAGGAGTCTGCCTGGGTGTCCCACACTGGCTGGGAACCCCAAATTTACACTGGAATGCTCACCCCAGTGGGCACCACACCCAGTGCCAGCCGTTCTGCGACCTGCTTCACACCCCAGTGTTGGGGTCATTACCTGTGTCATTACCACACTCTTGTCCAGCAGGGTTGGCCTTGTCTCAAGACCCTGCCGCTCAGGCCATCCACTTCACCACAGGGCCCACAGGCCTGACCAGCCCCCTTCAACATCCAGGCCAACTGCAGCCACAACATATTAAACAAACTTGCTGTATGCAGTGGAAATCCCAACTGGAAACCTCTATTTGCCAACAACATAGCCTGCGAAAAGATATTTCACTTCCCTGCAAAACAGAAAACTGGAATCTTCAAGCAATAATGCCCAGCTCCCCAGGGTGGGGCCCAAACCCTCCACGGGGCTCCAACAGGGGCCTCTCTATGCTCACATGGAGGGTCCTGGGGCCCTGCAGGTGAGCAGAGGCTCTTCCCCAACTCCAAAACCACCAAGAAGGATCTGGCCCCATCAGGGAAGGGTCTTTTGCTGTCAGTGTGAATCGAGCAAATGTCAGCAGATAAAATTAGCGCTGCCCAACCATCCCAAGCTGTCAGAGGAGCTATTTTGAGGTGCTTGGTATAGGGTCCATCTTCAAGTCCTTTGCTCTTTTTCCAGTGCTTCGAGAGCAGAGTCACCAGGGGTGCCTGGGTGGCTCAGTCGGTTGAGCGTCCAGCTTCAGCTCAGGTCATGATCACGTGGTTCGTAGGTTCGAGCCCCGTGTCAGGCTCTGTGCTGACAGCTAGCTCAGAGACTGGAGCTTGCTTCCGATTCTGTGTCTCCCTCTCTCTCTGATCCTCCCCTGCTCACGCTGTCTCTCTCTCTCTCTCTCAAAAATAAATAAAAACATTAGAAAAAATAAAAAAAAAAAAAAGAGCGGAGTCACCAGAAAGGCAGGCCTCGGTGGATATTCTGGATCCTGAATCTCTGAGGCTCAGGCGGGTTTGGGGGAGGGGGACTTTGCAGAATGCAGGGGCACAACGGGGGCACAAGATCTGAAATACCTGCCTATGCAGGCAAAGCAATGAATGGCACATATACTCTCAGTTACCCACACTTTAAGATGACAAAACTGAGGGAAGAGAAGAAGAAACAGGCAAAGCCAAGCTAAGTGACCTGACAGTATAACCCAACAAACCCCTCAGCCAGGTCCTGGGCTTTCCAGGGCCTGGTCCCATGACGCTACCACAGTAACAGATTCCATGTGAGCCAACCACTCACCCCTGGCTCCCCCTCTGGGTACTAAAGGGCAGTGCCTGGCCCAGGCACACACAGAACTCAAGGGCCCGGCTCTCCCAGGGGGCACTGAACCCGCAATCAGTGCCCCAGTGCCTTCCAGACAGCAGGCCAAGAAGCTGTCTGTCTTGTCTCAGTCGTACTCCACAGAGCCCAGGCCAGAGGTCCTCACAGTCTCCACATTCCTGAGAAGGTCCCCAGAAGAGAAGTCTTCCAAACCCCCACCAGAAACCGAGCACCCCCAGGCACTAGAAGGGGCCACTATGAGGTTAAACCAAAGCAAGAAGAGCCTTTAGCACCAGGGGAAAGGGAAGCTGGTTCTGATGACCATGCCATCACCCCCCAACTCTCTCCTACAGACCTGAGACCTGGCATCACAGCCCAAATGAACCCCAGTGAGGATCCCCACAGGAGAGACCATTTGAGATTGCTGGTGGCCCCCCTACATCACCTCTTGGTTGAGTCTTCCTTGCTGGGGGACACCTACCATTTGTTCCCAAACTATCATGTCCCCTAATTAATCACAAGGGTCTAAGGATAAGGACACTCCCACTCTCCCCTCGTCAGCCTGAGACAACCCCATCACTCCAGGCAGACTCTGATGCCAGCAGCCCCTCGTCATCACCTCCACAGTCCTTTGAACTGCATGGGTCTAGGCACATTCCCACCTTACAAAGTTTCTCTCAAGGTGGCAGTCAGCCCATGGCCGACATTATGCCCCATGCTTCTCTGCTGGAGGAGGAAAGCATAAGCAGAACAACCTCTACTCATCCTTCAGAGCTCAATCTACATAATACCTCCTCCAGGAAGCCCTCCCCAGCTTGGCCAGGTGCCTCTCCTCTGACCTCCCCACTCACACCCCATATTTCCCGTATCCTAGGATTTACCGCCCCACCAAGCTGGGACTGACTTGGTGTCTGTGTATGGCCCGTAAGTGGCATAGTGGACGCTCCACAGAGTGTGGCTGCTGAAATGCATGAGCTTCTTAACAAATCCAACCAACCACATGGCCTCAGGCACTCACACGCAAAAAAAACACACTAACAAACTCCGTAAACACACCCTCCTGAGTCATTACCACAAAGATCCTGCTGAGAGCTTCTTTGAAGTTCAGAGAGATGCTAGGCCCAGTTCTTCAGGCCTAGATGGGGGCCAAGAGGCAGAAACAGACCCCCTGCTGGTGCCATTGCCTTACCCTCCTCACCAGCCCAAGAAACCTACCTTTTATGAGGAAAACCAGGCAACAAAGACAGCAGCTGCCTCCCTTGAGAGCCAGACCCCCAGAGAGTTTAAATGGAATTAAAATAATCTCACTTTGTTGCCCTAACCACAGATAGACAGGAGAGAGCAGCCTGCTAACTGCTTCTTTAAAGAGGCAAAGACTCTTGTACCCAAAAGCTATTTGTCCTCCATAAATGGGATTTCAGAAACAGAGCTGAAAGGGGAGAGGATGGCCTCAAGAGCCTACGCTTGTATTATACATTAGACAGATATTTAAAAATAAATAGCGATTAAAAGGAAAGCCACGAATGATGGCAGAGAGCTCCAGACCCTCCAAGGCCTTCATGCAAATGCCTCGCTGCTCTCTCAGCACTGGGAATCTGGGCCAGACTGTAATCAGTTCTCTGATTTTTAAAAATTGTTGCGACCCACCTGCTTTGAGGGCCTATGCTGGGTTCCAGATGATACCGGGGCATCCGAAGAGGAGAGGCCTCTGAGCAGGTGCCGGGCCCCAGCGCGTTCCCCCGGAGGCCCACACGCATGCTCACCAGCGCCACGCTCAAGACGCGGCTGAGGGTTTCCCCTCCTCCATCCTGCCGCTAGGGCGGAGCTCGCTTCTACAGTGCTCATCACACGCCCTGCAGAGCCCGGTCTCCCCACCAGGTTATGACCTCAGGGCGTCAGTCACAGGGTCATGAACCCCTGCCCCGTGCTGGGTACACTGTCAATAAACTTGGGCCGTCACCCTGAGAAACACACTTGAAGAGGTAAGCCAGGAAGGTCAGAGCCCAAGCTAACAGACCCCTGAGTTAGACAGCTTGTTAGTCACCGTTGCTATTATTATTGTGATGGTTGTTCTCGTCGTAGTCATTAGCATTAACATCAGTGATGGCTGGAATTCCAGCTCTCAGCTCAAGACTTCAACCTCTGTGAGTACCTCCACCCCTACTCCAGTCCCCCAAACCCCGAACCCCAAAGAGTCATATGCTCATCTTTTCCCAGGTGCTCCGTTTCAGAAAAATGGGCTTAGAGCCTTTTTCTTTTTTTTTTTTTATGTTTATTTATTTATTTTGACAGAAAGATAGAGAGCAAGCAGGGGAGGGGCAGAGACAGAGGAAGAGAGAGAATCTCAAGCAGACTCTGCACTGCCAGCGCAAAGCCTCATGTGTGGCCCCAATTCACCAACTGTGAAATCGTGACCTGAACCAAAATTAAGAGTCAGCACTTAACTGACTGAGCCACCCAGGTGCCCCCATGGAGCCTTTTTTTTTTTTTCTTCTTAACTGAAGTCCACATTTTACTCAGATTTTATTAGTTTTCATCCAATGTCCTTCTCCTATTCTGGAATCACATCTAGATATCACATTACAGTTGGTCCTTTCCTTAGTCTCTTGGCTGTGAACCTCTCTGGCTTTCCTGATTGTTGGCAGCCTTGAGCCTTGACAGTTTTGAGGGGTAGTGGTCAGGTATTTTGTACGATGGATGCCACACTACTGGAATGTATCTGATGTTTTTCTCATGTTTAGACTGAGGTGATGGAGTTTAGGGAGGGAAAGTGCCCTTCACCTATCCAGGGTACACACCATCAACCTGATTTATAACCAGCGATGTAACCTTGGTCACCTGGCTGACAGTGTGTTTTTCATATGTCTCTAGATCTTTCCAATGAAATCTTCCTTGCTCCCTAAAAGACCGGGTCAAAAATCACCTCCTCCTAGAAGCCTCCCCAGATTACATGCACACACTGAGTTCCTTTCTGTAATTAGTATGCCTGTAAGTATTCCAACTCTCCATGAACCTGCCTCCTCACATTCACTGAAGGCTCTGTGGAGCTGTGACTTGATGCCAGTAGCATCTAGTCCATAATAAAAAGAAGGGGGAAAAAAACACGTATTTAGTATTTCCTGAGTGTCAGCTCCACACCTAGCACCCCATGGAGCTCTCTGGCCATAACCCAGTGAGGGAGTATCTCTTGTTATTGCCGTTTTGCAGGTGAAGAATGGCTCAGAAACTACACCACCAAGTAACAGGTAGAACTGGGATCCTGCTGTTTGAACTCTGCTCCTTTATTCGTCTGCTCTAGTCCCCCCAGGTGAGTGCTCCAGGGCTTTCAGTGTGCCCTCACACCTGGTCAAGGACCAGCTGCTGCAGTGAAGACAGAAACATTAGGTGGGCTGAGTGGAGGTCTGAGGTCTTCAACAACAGCACCAAAGGCATGACCCTGGCCCGGCCTGGGCCCAGCTCAGTCCACTGCCAGCCCTAGCAAGTGTGGGCCATGCCACCAGCCTGCCCTCCACCCCACGAGGCCTCAGTAACCACCAAGCCTTCCATTTTTGATGTCCAGAGACAGGGAGGCACAGCTGTGCACCTAACATGCTACATCAGCAAGAAGCCAAATGATGCATGTGAAGCTAGAACATCTCCCCGTAAATTTTGTTTTATTAAATTTTAAACTTTAATAAAACAATGACAGATTTCAAGTGCCAGCCCTGGACTCCCCCATCCCCACCAGTCCACCATCCTCAGGCTCACCAAGAACCCTCTCTCTGGCAGGGTCTTTAGAGCATCAAATGTTTTCTGGGGATGTTGACATCTGCCACTCAGGGCCCTGGGCAGGGGAAGCAGAAGACAGGGGCCAGGGAAGGGGCTTTAGCAGTTTCATGCCTGGACCCAGGGAGGAATGCGGGCAAACAATCAAGAGGTTTCTTGTCCTCCAAGACAGGAGAGGAACCAGCAGTGAGGCTCCAGTCCCTCAGGGCCCAGGATTAACATCAGAGTCAAGGACTGAGGCCCCTAGGTCCCAAGTTAAGGCTCCAGACAATAGAGTCAGGGCACTAGGGACCTATGTGGCTGATTTGCCACTGGCCATGCCATCCATGGTGATGCTTGGGGCACCCATTTCCCAAGAAGCTTCCAAGGTACTTCTCTCTGCCCCCACCCCTCTCACCCCACTGCCAGCCCCAGACCCAGTGGCCAGTCTATCAAATGAGCTGTATCTTGGAACTATCTCTAATCAAGGCACTCACAAACTCACAAGCCTCCTAAGGGTCCCCTCTTCCTTGCTCTGATATCCAAGGTCCTTAGAATGGTACTCAAGACTCCCTATCATCCTTCCAGGGTACCCATCAGATGACCCAGCTCTATCTCTGCCCTTCACTCCCCTGTCCAGCACTGAATCTCTCCCTGCTCCTGCACCCCCTACCACATCCAGGGGTTTTCCCTTGCTAGCCCCCCAACCTGGAACACCTTCTGAAGATGCCTCTGTCAAATCCTATGGAATCCAGGAGAAGTGCTTCCTCAGCCTTCACGCCTTCCCGGACTCCAAGTTCCTGCATGTCCCAGAAGCCCCCTCCTGAGACCCTCCTCACCCTCTGCTGGGAGCTCGCATAGTCATGGACATCTTTGCTAACAGCCACTCTTAGCCATTAGGGACAGTCTCCTCATCTGTGTAACACAGATGCCCAGGCGGTAAAAGGCACCAGGGACATGTGACAGGGTGGGGAGACAGGTCCCAGGGAGGTCAGATTCCATGAGCAGGGCATGAGAGCCACCTCCTGAAGTCAGATGACAGCGCCAGGACCCTTGTCTCCACCAACCACACCAGAATAGCAGACCCTTCCTCATGCACCCCTTCTCCCCGTCTTCCTTCACATCCAAATAAAAGGAAGCAAAAAAGTAATCGAGGACCCCAAACCCCACTTGGTGGAGGCGATCTCCAAGCTGCACTTCTAACTTTGCCACCTCCACTTGGGCTGTGGTCTGGGGAGATGTCACATGAGTACCACCAGCTCTTTGCAGCAAAAGGAGAGATCGGAGGAGTCCCTGCTCAGGGAGGGAAGGGCAGCCCCCCAGTCCTCCTCCCACACACAGCGCTAGCCTCAAGACCCCCTCACCCGACTCCCCGAACCCACCCCTCCCCACTCACTGGATTGCATGGCTTCTGAAATGGGACTTCTGCAGAAATGCTGAAGAAAGAACACTACAAAGCAAACTGGTGACCCCAAGTGCAATCCCAGCACACTGCCCCACACGCCCCGGCCCCTCGGCCAATGCTTCTGCTGCAACCCCTGCAAGCTTCCGCCGAAGGGAAACCCCACAGCCTCTTTCAAGGATGAACTCCAGCCACCATCACTTTTTTCCAACTCAGAAATCTTGTCCGGGGCATGGGAAGGAAGAGAGAAAGAGAGAGATCTGCTGCCTCACAACTAATCCCTTGTCCCTCCAGCCAGCTCCATCAACCTTCTAAAGCTTCCAGGTCCCAGGCAAACAAAGGATTTGGCATCAGATTTCAAAGGACCCCAGGAATGTTAGCTCTCTACAGCCTCTGCCTCCTCCCCTACCCAAACCAAGCCTGTTCATGTTCTTCAAGTCTCCACACCCTTTGAGGATAAATGTTTCCTTCAAATGAAGAAAGGTTTCTCTACTGTTTCCTGCACCAAAGGGTGGGAATGCTGAGCACTGAGGAGAGAGCTCGGGCAAATGGTTCAATTCCTTTGAAGACAAAAGCCCACCAACCCTCTCTTTCATAATTGAAAGTAATGAACTTTAATAAAATAAACAGCACAGCCCCTTACAGTGTCAGATGAGATGTCACTGAAACACATTTGAGTGCTGTCTTTCAAGAGATTCCTTCCACAGGCCATTGCGATGAGAGAGAGCCCAGGCGAAGAAGCAGAGGTTAATAGCCCTGACTCCTTTCTGATCAGCCTCATCTGGAAGAAGATTCTAGGCTCATAGGTTTTCCTGCCCGCCAAGGCGCTCCCCAGGATCTTTCCAGCCCCAGTCAGGGCTGGCCTCCATGCCCCGCTCAGCACTCACACACACATGCATACACACATGCACATGTGCACACTCATGCACATGTGCGCACTCATGCACACATGTTTATGCACCCACAGCATGCCAAGAATTAGCTGCACTGGCTGCAGAGCCCCTCCCTACCAGCACTTTCTCTGAGCCAGTCAGGATCCTTCGATCCACTGACAGGAGGTTCATGGCCCTCTCTCAGCCTTAGAATGCCCGTTCTGGCCCCTGACCTCCCAGGCATTTCAAGAAGAAAAATTCACAAACTCACTCCTTCAATCCTGACCCACATCTCATTCTGTGCACCTGTGGAGCCATCACATCAGCAAAACTAAAAAGGAACCTTCCAGAAGCATCTTCCGCCCAAACCGACTGTTCCTCCCGACTTCCCTTGTCTTCTTTGCAATGTTTTTATTACAACAGTAATGGATGCTCATTATAGAAAATTCAGAAAATAGAGATAAGCAATAAGAAGAAAATGAAAATATCACATCAACACTCAGAAATTACATTAACATTTTGGTTTATAGCCGTCCACACATTTTTCTGTGCATAGAAAGAAAGGTATTGTCTTTTAGGGTGTATTCTCCAAGCAAAACTAGAATCAGATGTCTTCCTACCACAGTGCATTCTCACTCACACAGACTCCGTATGTCTGCTTCCCCTCACCCCCAAAACCGGCTCCAGAGACTTGCTGAAATCATGGCAGCCGTCGCTTTGTCTTCACTGCCATCTCCAGGCCTCCATGCCTGTACTTTCACGAGCCTCCTCACCAGCACTACCCTCCAAGCCCAGAGGGACAGGGACATGAAGAAATCCATTGTTTACACTGTGACTGTATCTAAGCAGAATTCACAGCCAACGTCAGTGGATGCATCAGCCCAGGGACTGGTCAGTTATGGTACATCCCAAGAAAGGAGTAGTGTGCGGCTGTGAAGGAGTCATGAGTGGACAAGTGTTTAGGACGTGCAGAAATGCTTAAGAAGCAGAATATGAAACAATATTCATAGTAAAATCGCAACTTTACTAAATGTTATAATTATAAATGCACACATAATCCCGTAACAATGAAGTGACCGACACCAGTAAATTAATACTAATCTCTGGGTAATTTTAGATGTCCTATTGCTTTCCTGGATTTTCCAAAACATTCATATATTGAAGATTTTTCACTTTGGGTAATTCCTATTTTAAGAACTGTAAAAGCTTTGAAAGGATTTATAAGTGCCTAGAGATGCTTCTTGGATTTTATCATCTATCAGTATCACCTGGAGGGCCCATTAAGCCACAGACCACTGGGCCCCACCCCCAGAATTTCTGATCCAGAAGGTATAGGGTACAAAGGCTGAGAAGTAATGCTGCTACTGGTCCAGGGACCACACCTTGAGAACTACTGGCATAGAAGTTCCCAACAGGTGGCATGACGGAAAAAGGCACCAATGACTTGTGCTAAGTCAATGAGGAAGAAGCCCCCTCCCTACTGGAGGTAGGACCTTCTAGGTCCTTCTAGGTGTGACCATCTAAGGATCCCTGAGCTTTGTTCCTCTCTCACCCATCCACCCAAAAGGAAGGAGGAAAGAGGATCTGGGATGTATAGTAAATACCACTTGGCTGACCTGTATCCTCTCCCTTCCCAGAATGACCCCTCCAAGGCCCATTAACCCTAGACATTGCCCCTTCCTCCCACTGTGCTGAGGCACCCACAGAGATAGTGTCAAAGAGAGAAAGATCTGGTGGACGAAGCTACCAAGGGGCAAGCTTCTGAGGCCCCAGGGAAATCTCACACAGAGAGCCCACCAAACAGAAACATATGCCCCCTCCCCCATCACAGAAAGACCCTTCACTCTGCGGCGCCATGTTGCTGGGACACCCGTCTTTCTTTCAGTCTATCTTTTCATTCTTGATTCATTCATTCAAAAAGGCATCCACCTTGCACTCGGCTCCCCACCCCTTCCAGCAGGACAGACAGACAATAAACCAAACACAGAAGTGCCCGGTGGTCCATTCCAGGTCTGAGGTGTACTTGAGGGCCATGGGCACCACCCCAAGGAGAGACATCTGGTCTCTCCTTCAAAGTCTAAAGGTGGCAGGGGTGTTTAAAGACACAGGAAGGAGTATTTAAATACATGGGCTTCATAAACATATGACAGATGATGGTTAAGAACGTGGTCTCTGAGCTCACTCGGAGCTGGATTCCAATCCTAGCTCTAGCTCTTACTAGTTTAACGTCTCTAGACTTCAGATATCCCATCTGTAAATTGGATGTGGTAGGCAGTTTTTAAGATGGTTTCCAATTATCTCTACCTCCTGTTTTCACACCCCCATGCAATCCCCTCTCCTTGAGTGTGGCTGAATCTAATCACCAGCTTCTAATGAATAGGATATGGTGGAAATGATAGAATGTCACTTCTAAGACTAAGTGATAGAAGGACTATGGCTTCCTTCTTGAGTTCTTTCTCTTCTCTCTCTCTCTCCCTACCCCACTTCCTTCCCTCTCCCTCCCTCCCATTCTCTCAAGCTGCCATGCTGTGACCAGCTCTGTGGAGAAGGAACTGAAGCCTCCAGCCAACCAGAGAGAGCCTGGAGGCTACCAACCACCACATGAGTGAGCTGGGAAGAGGCCCCACCGCCAGGCAAGCCTTGAGATGACCCCAGCGGACACCTTGATGGCAGGTGACAGCAGTTTTCAGGAGAGATCCTGAGCCAAAACAACCAAGCTAAGCTTTTCCCAGAATCCTGACTCACAGAAAATGTGAGATGATAAATGTTTGGGCTTTTTAATTGTAATTTGTTAGACAGCAATGGATAATTAACATGGTACAGATAACAGTAGTATCTGACCATGGGCTTGAACATGAGCACTAAAGAGGCTAATGTAAGCAGAGCTTTTTATTTTTTAATGTTTATTTGTTAGAGAGAGAGAATGCAAGCAGTGGAGGGAGCAGAGAGAGGGAGACAGAGGATCCGAAGCAGGCTCTGCACTGACAACAGAAAGCCCGATGTGGGGTTCGAACTCATCAATGGTGAGATCATCACCTGAGCCAAAGTCGAACACTTAACCAACTGAGCCACCCAGGCGCACCCAGTAGAGCTCTTAATAGAGAGCATGGCACACAGTTAAGTGTTTACAGATGTTACTAACTACTATTATAATAACGAATACCTGCTTTCCTACCCCCAGAAGAGTAGGTCTGGTGGTATTATTTTAGAACACAGCAAGCCGTGGGGAGAGTCAAAGGTGCGTGTATCAGTTTCCAATTGCTGCTGTAACAAATTACCATAAGTTTAGTGGCTTCAAACAACACAAACTACCTTACAGTTGGGAAAGTCAAAGTCCAAAGTGAATCATATGAGGCTAAAAGCAAAGTGTCATCAGAACTGTGTTCCTTCTGAGACCCTAAAGAACCATTCCTTGACTATTCCAGCTTCTGGAGGCTGCCCACATTCCTTGGCTCATGGTAGCATCACCCCAAACTCTGCTTCTGTTATCACACCTTCTTCTCCAACTCTGAAACTCCTGCTCTCTCTTAAAGGACCTTCGTGATTTCCTTGGGCTCACCTGGATAATTCATGCTGACTGCCCTGACTCAGAGACAACTTCATCACTCCTGCAAAGTCCCTTGCCGGATAAGAGACACAGGCTCTGGGGATTAGAAGGAGGACATCTTGCGTAGGCCCATGCTTCAGCCAACTGCACCATGGTTCCCCCTTATTCTTGGAGTCTCCCTGTCTCCAGGCAAAGTCCTCCTCATTCTAGCAGCTGTTGCTCCCACCAAGGACTCCACCACCTCCACTTCTCAATGACTTCCATGTTGCCACATCACCTGATTCTTTAAAAATACGGTTGAGATGGAAAAATCTTGACACCATATTCCTGCAGGACTGAATTTAATAAGTGAAAACTTTAGTCCTCACACATTTTACAACACTTCAGGAAAACAAACAACATTTCCTCCCCTCTCCTGCTAACACCGTTATCAGCATGAAAACTCCTGCCTTCCATTCCACTTGCTGCAAATTTGCTCACACGAGAAAAGGTGAATTATTCAGTGCGGCGTTTAAGTGGCATTTAATATTTGATCAATTAGCATTCTTTGATCCGTGTCCTAACAGTAGGATGTCCCTGGCTCTGCAGCTGTATATAGGCTTGCTCTTTCGAGGTGTGTTTGTGTGCCTGTGTGCGCACTCGCGCGCCGGGGAAAAGAGGCTCACACACATGACCCGCATCTAAAACACATCCGAAGCACAAGCAGCCTGTGCCGCAGGAAAAAGGGGAGGCAGGGGTGACACGTGGACGAGAGCAGGCTGTGGCAAGTTAGGTGCCACCTGCCAGCGAGGTGCCCACGGGACTCCAGGTGCCCCTGATCATCTTGCAGCATGGTCACCCCTATGTGGCTCTGGGCAGCGCCATACTTGGCACACAGCACAGAAGCAGCATGTGCTCAAAACAACACATGATCCAAACTTGGGGGCTTCAGTGCAACCTCCCCTTCCAGATCCCCTGCAGGTTTGGACTTGGTAGCAAAACTTGCCCTCCACTTCCGGCCAGGCAGGGACTGTGGAAGAGTTTAAGAAGGTGCGTAAGTGCTCTCAGTCCTGAAAGGGGCGTTCATTAATCACCCTCACCTGCATGGTCTTCCACTTTGCCCATTTATCACCTGCAGAGACTAGACTCTGAGATTTTTTATTTCGGAGTGGAAATACTGCAGATAAAGGAATGTTGCCTCCTGACTCATGAGGGAGAAGCCTGGACACAACACACACACACAGAAACACGCATGTGCATATACACATGCACACACACCTACCCACACTTGAGGCACCTCTGCAGCCAAGCACAGCCCATTCTGGGAGCTGAGGGCTACTACCTGGCCTACACCCCCAACTTCAAGGCTCCTGGATGGGAGGGAAGAACACTGGGAAAGGTGGGGCTCTTACCAGATGCAGCCTGAGGCCCAATCACATTGCACTCCTCCCCTCCCCTAATTTCTGAACAATACTGCAGGCCAGGTGTGCTACTTAGCAAACCGGGAGCAGTACTTTTATACAAGAATGAGACTTGAAGTTTCTACGTCTCTCCCACTGTGATTTTCGTGGCTCCCTTCAGCTGTCCCAAACTGTGAATGAACCAAGGCTTTTGTTGGTTGGGTTTTATTAACCACAATCATCAGCTACCTCCTGCATCCATCATTGATTGAGATAAATGACACTATTTTTTCTTCAAAAAAAAAATCTACGCCTAATGAAGTCTCTTTCATGCCACAGTCTTAGCAGTAAAGATAAATGAGAAACAATTTCTGAGTATCCATTATTTTAAATTACAGATATCAACCCTGATGCTGTTTTCAGGGTTTATTGAATTTTCATAGATGATCATCAGCTTCTACATTCCACACATGTCACAGAAACTTGAACTCAGAGAGGTTGTATGGTCTCCTTTGAAAGCCTCAATGAGAAGGACCCCATTCTCCAGCCTCCCCAAGAAACCTTCCAGAAAGTTCCAGTCTCTCTTGGCCAGACCCAGAGAGTCAAGGGGAAGGAGAAGAGAAATTGGCAGAAGGAAATTAAGAGAAGAGGAGGAGAGGAGCACCTGGGTGGCTCAGTCGGTTGAGTATCAGACTTTGGCTCAGGTCATGATATCACTTGAGTTCAAGCCCTGCGTTGAGCTCTGTGCTGACAGCTCAGAGTCTGGAGCCTGCTTTGGATTCTGTTCTGTATCTCCTTCCCTCTCTGCCCCTCCCCCATTCGTGCTCTGTCTCTCTCTGTCTCTGAAAAATAAATAAATATAAAAAAAAATTTTTTAAAGAGAAGAGGAGGAGAGGGAACATCAGGAGGAGCTCTTGGCCACGTGGCTGCTTTCCTCAGCTGAACTGGGAGCCCTGCTCCCTGGCACAGAAGCGCATTCCTGTCTGTGAGTATAATAAAAAGATGGATTGGTGAGAGTGTAGGAAGGTCATTCTGAAGATTGATATTTTCAGGGAGAGAGGAGGACAAAGGCTGAGCTCAGGACATCAGAGGGCTGGTGTGTGATGTGTGAGGAAGTCCAGGCTGGGAGGCTGGCCATGCCTGAATTTGGGCATCCTTCTACGTGTGATCAGAGTCCAGTGATGGATTTTAGTAGAGTGACAATAAAGGGATAATACCCACAAAGGCATAAACTGAATAGAAGACAAATAGCATCAAAATTGGAGATGCTGGAAACCAGACGCTGACTGACAGAGCAGACCAGAGAAAACCAGGTCTAAGCCAGCAGTGGGGAAGCCTGAAAGCAATGCGTTTGCACCTCCTCTATCCTACATGGGCCCTGGAGTCAGAGGCCCCAGGTCCCTCTGAGAGTAGGGATGAAGGTGGCATTCAAAACAGAAGTACTACCTGAAAATCTATATAAAAAGCATCAGGGGGCGCCTGGGTGGCTCAGTCGGTTAAGCGTCCTACTTCAGCTCAGGTCGTGATCTCACAAACCATGAGTTCGAGCCCTGTGTCAGGCTCTGTGCTGACAGCTCGGAGCCTAGAGCCTCTTTCAGATTCTGTGTCTCCCTCTCACTCTCTGCCCCTCCCCTGCTCGTGCTCTGTCTCTCTCTCAAAAATAAACTTTAAAAAATTTAAAAAAAAAAAAAGCATCAGGATCCCCACCACCTTCCCCTGCCTTCCACAGCTAGGAGCCACACCACACACATATGCAGAAGCCTGGAAGGTTGAAGGTGCTCTCTGGGGTCCCAGGCCCAGCTCAATGTAGAGTCCACAGTGAAGATAAATGAAGTAGAAGTCTACCTACCAAGTGGTAAGAATCCCGGCCCCCTTCCCCTGCCTGGTCCTGAAAACATTGTTAACTCGGCTCATAGGATAATGCCACCTCAGGAAAAGAGGCTTACAGATATAGACAAACAAGAATCCTTCTTTGCAATGGGGAGAATGAGTTCTTTCAAAATTCACAACTGCCCAGAACCTCAGAATGTGATCTAATTTGGAAATCGGGTCTTTGCAGATGTAATTAAGGGAAGAATCAAGATGAGACCACACTGCTCATTGAGGTGGGCCCTACACCCTATGAGAGTGTCCTTAGAGAGACAGAAAAGGATACAAAGAGACACAGGACAATGGCCATGTGAAGACAGAGACTGTGTTGCCGCCAACCAGGGACTACCAGGAGCCATTTAGAAGCTTGAAGAGGCAGGAAGGACCCTCCCCTAGAGGCTGTGCAGAGAACGTGGTCCTGCTGACCCCTTGATTTCAGATGGTGGCCTCTGGAAATGTATGTGGTCATGTGTTACCATATCCCTAGGAAACACCATTCATTCCAAGTATCCTTAGCGAAGCCCACTGCTAGACAACACACACCACACACATGAGCACTTCCATTGTGCTATTTAACACTTCACTCTTCAATACGTGTATGGCTCTGTAGGTCTTCTAGGCACGGGGCTTTGATTTCCATTTGCCTCCTCCTAGAACACCGGAGAGTCTGATCCTTCTCCCAGCGGAGCAGGGTGCAGAGTCCCAGCAGCTCAGAGACATTTTCCCCCTTGCTAAGCCGTCGCCTGGGCTCTGCTCTTCCCTGCCTCACCCCAGGAAGGTGAGAAAGGATGAGTCTCAGAAAACAACTTATGCCCACTTTCTCTGCCTCCTTCCCTCCTCCATGCTCATGAGTCCTCGGAGCCCAGCTAATCATGGCAGCCCTCATTAGGCACCATCCCTCACTGTTGTGTTCCAGGGCACAGCCCTCCAACAAGTCTGAGTGCCTAGATTCTGGCAGGGGCCATAGAAGGATGTGGAAGCTATGCCTCGAGGCTCAGCTGTTGGGATCCAAGGGGACTCCTGGGGGCCTACAGTGTCTATCCCAACCCCATAAGTTAGCCATAATGGCCTCAGCCTCCCCCTGACAGCCTCTCTGGGCCCTGGGGAAGGAGGAGGGGTGGCAGAGACTTGGAGAAATCCATAGCAACAAGAGCCTAGGGTCAGAGTCACAGTGTAGGAAGCTCATGGAGCCAGACGATTCCCTCCAGATCAGTAACTGTGCATGGATGGAGAAACCGAGGCCCCGAGAGACAACAGGGCTTGCATACATTTACAACAAACCAAGTTCAATCAGTCATTCATTTAGCCACCAAGCATTTATTGATCTCCTACTCTTTGCCAAGTCCTAAACTCGACTGTGATGATATAGGGCTGGGGAGAATAAAATGCATACCCTCAAAGAGCCCCGGTGTTACCACAGCGGAAGAGAAGGTCAAGCGGCTGTAAGTCCTACAGTGCAGATCAGCAGAACCTCCAGAGAACTAGCGTCTCTGCACTGTGCACTCACACTTGGTGCCAGGACCTGTGCCCCGCCCCACTTCCTGCACAGCACTGCTGCTGGCTATGTCACCCCAAAATTTTCACAATTTATCCCTTCTTACCTCATTCATTCATACCCCAAGCATCATCGCAGACCCCAGGCAAGACCTGGAGCTAAAGAGACAAAAACATGGTACGGGCACCTGGGTGGCTCAGTTGGTTAAGCGTCAGACTTCAGCTCCGGTCATAATCTTGTAGTCCATGAGTTTGGCCCCGGGTAGGGCTCTGTGCTGACAGCTTAGAGCCTGGAGCCTGCTTCGGGTTCTGTGTCTCCCTCTCTCTCTGCCCCTCCCCTGCTCGCTCACTTGCTCTCTCTCTCTCTCTCTCTCTCTCTCTCTCTCAAAAATAAACATGAAAAATTTTAAAACTTTTAAAAAAAATAAGAAAACATGGTAGTCCCAACCCCCAGAGACCCAACCATCATGTGGTGTCCCCACAGGGGACAGGGTGAGCTCTGGGTCCAGGAGAAACCATGAGAGCCCCTCTGCTCTGGTGATTCAGCCAGACCAAGCCAGTGGAGGCAAAGAAGACATAGGGTCTGGGAAAGTCAAAGCAGCCACTTGGAGTGAGGGGAGGAGAGAGGAGTGGCCAGAACCAGAACCAGAAGGGCCTTGGGGGGGGGGGGTGTCACTCAGACAAAAACTGGCTGTTCCCAGTTTTGTTCTCATGCTCCAAAGCTGATTACTGCCCATTACCCTCTCCCGCTTTGCCAACTCCCTCGCTCAATTGGAGCTCCTTCCCCATTCCCTGGCTTGGTAAAAGGTGGTTATTTTTCTTTGTTCTCTCCCTGAACAATCATACCTTCCTGGGTGCTTCCCTGACTTCAGCGCCAGGAGGTAAATTACCTGTGGTGGCAGTGAAGAGATGCCGGGCACTCAAGCTCATATTTGTAAGCAACGAACAGAACTTGAACATTAATTTCCCACCCCTGCCCTCAGAGCACTTCACAATGCACATAGGGTCAGCTGGGCAGGGTTGGGAGCCTGCTTGCCGCCTGAAGGGCCCTTTCTCAGGGCCTACCCCTGACCAGTCCCCCACTTTTGGCCATCCAGAACATCTTCTGTGGCGGACCCAGAGTGTTTGTGGAACCTGAGGGAGAACATGCATGCAGATACAGCGGCACAATGTGGGGCTACCAGGCCCAGAGACTGCCAGGCCCTAGGCTCCTCCCAGAAGGCCAGAGCTCCATCCCCAACCGAGGGGCATGATGGCCCACAAGCAGCCCCTGGCCCTGCGGGAGACTGACATTAGACCACCAGGTACTGATCCTCCTTCTAGAATAAGGCTTGGGGCCCCTTTCACGGTCTGCAAGCAAAATAGCCAGGCAGCCTCAGGCTGGAGCCCTTTGTCCCCCAAGCAGTTCTTAGGCCCAGACAGGCAGCCAGGAGAGGGGTGGCTGTGGCCTCGGCGTCTCTTAGGATACACCCCATCTGGGCACATCTTACTTAGGTCCCCAAGCAGAAAAGCAGAGGAGAAGCACATACAGACACTTCACTCTGGCATCCAGGCCCTCAGGATCGGGCCCCAAAGGCAATGCCCCAGCTTCTGCAGCCCAAGCATCGGAGAGTTCAGGTACCCCTAACATTGATTTATTTTCCACCGCCGAGTCTTTAGCACTTGCCTCTGCACCCCCCTAGAACACTGTTCCCCTCTTATTTATCAACCCTTCACATTCCTGAAGTAGGAAGGGGCTTGGCTCCAGCACCCACCCATGGTCCATGATGGCCCCAGGACCCTGTGGCTCACCAAGATCGGGACTCGCTATGGCCCAGGCTCTGCACTTGGCCAGGGGACACAGAAACTGACGGCTGAGCCTCCTGTGTGAACCACAACGCCTCACGTGATGATTCTGTTTCCTCCTTGGACTGTGAGCCCCCTGGGCAGCCCCCTGCCCGACCAGCACACCCGCGGAGGAGGCGTGCTCTGCACATGAACTGTGTTCACAGAATCACTCTCAGCTGGCGCTGCTCTCTGCAGAGACATCCGGCATCTCACCCTTCACTCTGAAGCTGGAAAACCGCCCTTTCAGAATTGGAAAGGGGTCTGTGCACAGAGACAAGCCCTAAGGGCTCCTCCAAGGACAAAAAGAATGGAAAAATGGGTCTTGGGCTAGGTGCACCTAGGGTTTGGAAGCCTGGGGACATGTCAAGCCTGCCCTGCCCTGCCCCGCCCTGCCCCTTGGCCTACACACACCCCTAACCTCATGCCTGCTTCAAGTCTTGCTTATGCCCTTACCCTCACCCGGAAACCTTCCCCTGCCCCATCACCAGCTTCCTCGGGCCAAGGACATGTCCCCCTCCTGTGTCCTGCCCTCAGATGAGCCTGAACCTGGGCTTCTTCCTGCCCCTGGCTTTGAGAGGTGGGTCCTGGCACACAGAAAAGGGCTTTCTGGGTCGCTGGGTGGTAGTTTGTCTAGCCATGCCACTCTGCCCATTTCTCCTGTAGTTTAAACACTTGGGGAGGCAGGCGGCGCCTGGACGGCTCAATCAGTTGGGCCTCGACTTCGGCTCAGGTCATGATCTCACGTTCATGGGTTCGAGCCCCACGTCGGGCTCTGTGCTGACAGTTCAGAGCCTGGAGCCTGCTTCAGATTCTGTGTCTCCCTGTCTCTCTGCCCCTTCCCCTCTCATGCTCTGTCTCTCTGTCTCAAAAATAAATAAAACATTAAAAAAAAATTTTAATAAATAAATAAACACTTGGGTCATCCAGGAATGCGGAAGCCGTGAGGTGCACCAGGCACCACGCTGGTACTGGGGCAACAGCCAGATCCGGCCACACAGCGGACATTCCAGGGAGGAAGATGGCCATTGAGCAGGACCAGGCCAGGGGCTTGCTTAGAGCCACCCTCACTCTGTCTGTCCTGCAGAAGGAGACACCACTACTACCCCCACAGACTCGGCCAGCTGCCTCAGCTTCCCCTACATGGAAGAGGAGATGCCCCGGGACATAGCAGGCTACAGCCCCACCCCCAGCCCCAGGCCCCCTCGAAAACTCCTCTGGCGATTGTGTGCATGCAGTGCCTAGGTTTTCAAAGAATTTCTTTCAACTTTCCAAACCAATAACATCTCTAACATAAAAATGGAGAGCCCTTCGGCTGCAATCTGCTATTATATTTTTACTAGGACCCTCTGTTGAGCCAGAGTATAATCTGTAAGATAATGTAAGTGCTAATAATATTTTCCAGAGAAGCATTTCTCACTGTTACAAACACAAACTGATATTAAGGGTATGTTTGTTAGCATTGATGAGACAAAGATTACCCAGCTTCTGTAACAAGATGAGAACAGGTTGATTTTTTTCCTCTCTAAGCTGTGCAGCCTCTGGGGGAAAGCAAAAAATTAACATAATGGGCTGAAAGTTCTACACAATTCCAAGTTAGCCTTAAAAATTCCTTTGTGATTCCTCTCCTGTTAAAGACTTTAAATACCTTTATTCTCTTTTAATAGAGCAATTTATCAATGTATTCCTCTAAAAGGTAAGTAATACAGATAGATTAGTCAGGGGGATGTGTTACACAAAGAGGAATACTCCCTTCAGAATTAATATGTCAAAACCATACCTGGCACTTAGTAGGGCCTTCATCAACAGACATTATCTGACTTGATTGATTGCAATTCCCTAACATTTATAATATAAGGCTTCTCAATAATACTTCGAGAGTTAAAAAGTTTAAAATGTTTAATCATCATTTTCTGTTTAATTTTAAAGTTGGGTGAATTCTGAAGCTCTTGTGAACGCCTTTCCTCCCAGACATGGATCGCAGACTTTGACAGAGCGCCACCTACTGCCTGAGCCCCGCCACCTCCGCTCACCAGTTCCCACACCACCTAGAAGCACCTCAAGGAAAGCCAGAAGAAGGTGACTTTTATCCTCAAGCACTCAGCCAGACTTCATCAAGCCCCTAGTATGTGTGTGGAAGATCCTGGGGAGACAGAGAAGCTAGAACATATCCTTGCTCTGAGGTATTTGGTCTACAGGAGAAATGACCAGAGGCAGCACTAACCAGGGTAACAGGCACCCCAGGAAGGGTCACAGGAGAAAAGCCCACACCTGCATGCACCCCCCACCAACAGCCCTTCCCATAAGGTGACTCTCCCTCATCCACTTGGACACCTACACACACACCCAATACGGTCACCAGGTCTCTTGGGGTCCTGACCTCTACCAGGACAGGGATGACGGCTGGTCACTCAGGTTCTGGGGACTGTCCATTAAAGCAGCACCATGTGTAGGGAAACTCACATGGAGCAAACAGAAGCTCCAGCAAGTTCTCACCTCAGGGCTGTGCTCTACACGGCATGCAGGTTGTATACCCATGTCTGTAGAGACACAATTAAGCCATTGATCCTCGTGCAAAATGGGCATTGATAAATCAATATGGAGCTGATGGTGTAGATAAACAGTGCACATCATCACGAGGCACGGCATGTGTAAGTGATTCAATAAAGATTGGTATCAAGGGAAATTTGGCCTCAATATGGCCGAGAAAGCCAAATACTGTGAGGATGTGTAACAGCAGCTTTTGCACTAATTTATCGCTGTTCTCTGATTCATGCAACAAGCATAGATCAAGCACCTTTTTTGAGGCTCTGGCTCTCTGCTGAGCTTGGGGACACGGACAACTGAGCTCAAGACCCAAGGCCACAGCTGGTGGAATATTCTTTCCTGTCTTCTGGGAGACAGGGGACCTGAGTCAGGTCAGTCCTCTGCTGAGTACTCCCTGTGGGCCAGGCTCTGGGCTGGGCACATGATATACATACCTCTCAACCTCCCCATAGTCGCTACAGTAAAAGTTCCCAGCCCAGGTTTACAACTGAGAAAACTGAGGCTCAGTGAGGCCCAGGGCTGCCAATTTTAAAGCCTAGATGCTTCTCTGCCATCAAGATCTTGGATCTGATCAGAGATCAGGCTATTTCTACAACCACAGAGCATCCTCCTACCCCAGGCAGCCAAGCAGCTTTGAGCACATGAGAATGAGGACTCCTAGAAGCAGCCTTGCCTGACCTTGGAGGTACAGGTGTGAGGCCAAGCTCTCTACCAGGAAGGTGCACGAGGAAAATGGCCCCAGACACTTGGAAGGGTGCCTACCAAGAGCATCAGCCCCGTCTCCCTTGCTAACAGAACCCATTATCATCTGGACACCCATACAAGAGGAAGGCTGGCCCCTGTCCCAGCCCCACCACAGGATATTAATCTGGATTAACCTTAAACCAATTAGTCATTTCATTCCTTGTGCCGATGACTAGCTTAGGAAGAAGCACATTACAAAATTCTGATCGAGGAGACAGTGCTCAGGAGAACAAATCTGTCGGGGAAACTCCTGGGAATGATTTCTTAGCTCTTAAATAGAGACACAGGACCATTTTTCACCTATTAGATGGGCAAAAATCCAAAAAGCTGAGAACATACTCTGTTGCTGTATGAGAAACAGGCCCTTTGTACACTGCTGCTGGGATAAACTGGTATAAACCCCAGGAAGGGCAATTGCCAACATCTGTCAGGGTCACAAATACACATGCCTTTTGCCCCAGCAGCTCTGATTCTGGGAATTTATCCCGGAGGAAAACGAACAAATTTGTAGAATGTATTATAATAGCAAATATGCAAACCACCAAAATATCCACCAGGAAATGACTGGTTCAGCAAATTAGATTACGTGTATAAAACACAATATGACACAGCTATAAAATATTAAGGATGAACATTATATACCAAAATATTTCACTAGGTGGGAAAAAAAAGAGCAGTGTCCAAAAATTCTTAGAGTATGCTACCATTTGGGAAAAAATGGAAATGAGGTAAATAAAACCACACATTCATATTTGCTTTAATATGGCTTATCATATAAAAAGATTCTGGAAGAAGGTGCCTGGCCTGCTTAGTCGGTAGAGCATGAGATTCTGGATTTGGGGGTTGTAAGCTCTAGTCCCACACCAGATGCAAAAATTACTGTAAAAAAAATCTTTCGGGGGCACCTAAGTGGCTCAGTCAGTTAAGTATCCAACTCCTGATTTTGGCTTGCATTGTGATCTCACAGCCCTAAGACTGAGCTCTGCATTGGGCTCTGTGCTGAACGTGGAGCCTGCTTAGGATGCTCTCTCTCCCCCTCTCTCTTTCTGTCCCTCCCCCACTCACGCATGTGCTCTCTCTCAAAAAAAAAAGGAAAAATAAATACATAAATACATACATACATAAAATCTTTTTAAAAAGATTCGGGAAGAATAAACAAGAAAGTCCTATTAGTGAGCAGATAGGAGTAATATAGAGACATTTTACTGCATACCTTTTAAGTGCTTTAGATTTGCCAAGTTGTGCGACATGTATTCAAACAATCTTCTGTAATCTGATTGCTTGTGTTCCCCCAAAATTCCTACATTGGAGTACTAACCCCTAAGGTGATGCTATTTGGCAGTGGAATTTGGGGGAGGTAATTAGATCATGAGGACAGAGCCCAGGATTAGTACCCTTATAAAAGAGTCCCTACCTAGCCAAGTGAGACTCACTTCAGCCAAGCAAGAAAACAGTGAAAAGACAGCCAACTATGAGCCAGAAAACCCTCACCAAACACAGAATCTTCAGGTGCCATGATTCTGGGCACGCCAGCCTCCAGAACTGTGAGAAATACCTGCTTGCTGTTTCTAAGCCCCCCAGTGTATGGTATCTTGTTACAGCAGCACACACAGACTAGAACACAATTATAAATTTTTTTAAAAAGAGAGTTAACCAATGAAAGGATGCTGTGTTTCGGCCTGAGGACATTTGTCTACAAAAGATATGAAGGCCGGGTCACAGCAGCCATTTTGTGACCATGAAAGGTACTAGTGTGGAGTGGAAAACTAGGAAGAACGTGTGCCCTCAGTAACATTGCTAACCAAACCTGCAGCTGCCCCACCTCAGAGATTTGCATTAGATGAGATAAATCCCTTTACTGTGTAAGCCATTTGAGCTGGGTTTTCTGTTACCAACATACAACAGCATCCCAGCAAGGAAACAGTAAAGGCCATCCTTGTGAGGACACATAACAGATGAGCTGTGCCTCTACTCATGTTTCCAGTATAAAGAAGAAATGAGATCTTCAGGGTAAACAGAGAGGACTAAACATAGACCTTTATCCCTGTCTCCTACCTCCCAAAACAACTCCTCTAAAGTAGCAGTGAAGGCCTAAAGTGACAGAAACCACAAGGACAAAGAAAAGAGAAGATGACCGATGACAAATATATCAACAACAGTTTGGAAGCTGGAAAGCAGATGCCAAGGGGCTTTGCAGATGAGAGAAAACTGAAATGTAAGCCTGAATTTGGATGACCAAGTCCATTCAGAAACCAGAAAAGGCCCAGGACTTGAGGCAGCAGCAAACACCTCTGAGGCATAGGTAGGGCTAAACACAGGAGGACTCATGGAAAGTCTAGCTGAGAACTAGGAATCCTGCTCACACCTCCCAACAAGATGATCTCCCTCCCCAAAAATAGCAGGTCAACTCTCTGGAGATTTGGGGTCAAAGAGGTTCTGGACTAAAGCACTGCAGACAGAGATGAACACAGGAGTGAAGGACCATATTAAAAACAGAAGGAATAAGGATAAGTCTATATACTGAATGGTAAAGACTTGTGCCGCCTTCTTCCACTAAACTTCTGGAAAGGTCTCAGCCAAACCTATACTCCTCCTCCAGGCAGGAAAGAGAAAGATTTCTCTCTTGAGAAAATGACCACCCCAAGGGAAAAGACCTAAAGTTACTGATACCAGGGAATCCCATATGAAAATAGCCAAGTCTCCCCACCCTGTCACACTGTACTGAGGCCCACTTGTCATCAAGCACAGGTTTCTTCCAGCAGGTTCCTCATGCCTCCCTCTTAGATACATGTAGGGAGCCAAAGAGCACTAGACATTGGAGAAAAGTCTCTAACTGAAAGTCACATGAGAGCAAACAGGAAATGAAAGAATGCCAAAGAAAATACAGAGATGGCAGGAAAGAGAAGAAAAAATGTATACATAATGTATGTATTTTAATACCCGCAGAAAAATTAGAAGATATTGCATTTCATGAAATAAGAACAAGGGGGCTATTAAGATGAACATTCGGGAAAAAACTCTTCAGAATTAAAAATGATAGCAGAAATTTTTTTCACCAATGGAATATTTGAAAAACAAAGTTGGAAAAAAATCTCCACTAAAAATAGAAAAAGGGGGCTCCTGGCTGGCTCAGTCAGTGAAGCATACAACTCTTGACCCTTGGGGTTGTGGGTTCGAGCCTCACAATGGGTTTTAAGATTACTTAAAAATTTTTTTAAAATCTTCAGGGACACGTGGGCGGCTCAGTCGGTTGAGTGTCCAACTCTTGATTTTGGCTCAGGTCATGATCCCAGGATCATGGGATCAAGCCCTGCATTGGGTTCCACACTGAGCACGGAGACTGCTTAAGATTCTCTTTCCCTCTGCCCCTCTGTCCTACTTCTGCACGCACACGCACACAACTATATATATTTATATGTTTATATATATATTTATTTATATATTAATATTATATATAATGTTTTTAAACCTTCAACAAATAGAAAAAAAGTGGAAAATAAGAAAGATAAGAAAATTCAAGAATTAATCTAACAAGCTTATCATTCAACTAATGGAAGTTACTAAGGAACAACATAAAGGTAACAGAAGATGCAGTTGTCAAACAATAATACGAGATACTGCTCCAGAACTGAAGGAAATGTGTCCCAAGACTTAACAGATCCTCCCAGAATGTGGCACCATGAATTAACCTTTAAAAGTCAGTTTAAAATGTTTTAATTTTTTAAACCATTCCAAGGAACATCACCATGAAATGTAGAACAAAGAACTGGAGAGAAATCCTAAAAACTTCCAAAGTAAATAAACAGGTCACATACAAACCTCAGGATCTGAAAGGTGTCTAATGTCTCAACAACAACGGAAGCCAGGAGTCAATAGAACAATGCTTTCAAACTCTGAGGGGAAATGATTTCCAATCCAGAGTCAGCCACAGTATCAGTCAAATGTGAGGCTACAATAAAGACATTTTCAGATAAGCAAGGTCTTCAAAAACTTATCTCCTAGTCACCCTTTCTCAGGCAGTTACTGAAGAAAAGAAGAGAAAATTCCAAGAGAGGAAGAAGGGGGATCCAGGGTGCAGGGGGAGCTCTAGAAGCAGGAGAGGGGTAAGATTCTGGGTGCTACATGCAGAGAACAGTCTGGACAAGACCCGCAGGCTGGCGGCTTGCAAGGGCTGTGTGAAAAATACACAGATTGGGGCACCTGGGTGGCTCAGTCCATTAAGCCTCCGACTTCGAATCAGTTTATGATCTCGTGGTTCATGAGTTCGAGCCCCGGGTTGGGCTCTGTGCTGTCAGCTCAGAGTCTGGAGCTTGTTTCAGATTCTAAGTTTCTGCCTCTCTCTGTCCCTCCCCTGCTCACACTCGCTCTCTCTCGCTCTCTCTCCAAAGTAAATTTTTTAAAAAAAGTTTAAAAAAAGAAAAATACACAAATAAATAAAACACATCCATCACCAGATAGGTTGGAAATATTCAGAGATGTTCATCTCTGTTACAGAGTTTGGGAAATCATTTGTGATTGGTACATATAAACAAAACAAAGGGAAAAACGGAGGCAATCATTCTGAGAAAATTTGAAGTGGTACAAGAAACTATAATCGTAATACTACATATGGCTCTCTGTGAATAATAGCTACACAGTGATAATAATGTAAACATTGAATACTGATTTAACCCAAAATGAAGACTTAACATTCTCAGAGGGACAGAAGGGGAAGATGGGGGTGGGGGGAAGGGCAGCAGGGGAGGGTGCCATGAACATTATAAAACTACAAATTCTCCCTTCCACAAAAGAAACTCAAAGGATCATATCTAAAATTTTTTTTAATCAAGAAATTGCCGTTATATCAACTAGTATAGAAATAATGAGCCTGGGTGGCTGTTTGTTGAGCCTCCGACTCTAGATTTTGGCTTAGGTCACGATCCCAGGGTCGTGGGATCAAACCTCATCAGGCTCTGCGCTGAGCTTGGAACCTGCTTAAGATTATCTCTCTCCCTCTGCCTCTCCCCTGCAGGTACACATGCTCTCTCAGTCTCTCTCTCTCTCTCTCTCAAATTATAAAAAAAAAAAATCTGTGTATGTGTAAATTCATGAGAATGGTTTGACAGAAGATATAGTCAAGAGTGACTGTGGTCTTTACTTGGGAAGGTGGCAGGGAAGTATCCTCAGGACTTCTTTGTACGTAAGCACAGGAGACAAATACAAAGGCTCTGGACCAGCTGACCGGGTTCTAAGTCCAGCTGTACAGCCCCTCCATTTTCTCTTCTGTAAACTAGAGATAATAATACTACGTCACAGGGTTGCATGAAGATTACACTTACACATATATACAAACACACCCACACATGTCTGAGTTCAGTGCTGTGTGTTCGCTATTATTATCATCCATCATGTTTGATTGCTTTACAAGAAATCAATGTATATTTCATGTACTCATTGTTTAATTTTTTTTTTAAGAAAGAAATGGGGGTGGGGGGAGAAGTAAGGCCAAGGTGGGACAAAATATAACAAAGTGCTTATGCAAGACAACAGTCAGGACACACAGGAGCAACCCAAGGAAGACCTCACCTAGCATGGCCACCACCACCAGTTGCCAGAGAGGCCCAAGGTGAAAGGCGCAGCACCCTGGAGCTGGGCCCCAGAGCTCTGTCCTACCACCCACCAGCTCACCCATGCTTCCCTCTCTGAGCCTCAGTTTCCACACCTGTACTGTGGGGGGTGGGAGAAGCAGAGGGAAAGGTACCAGACTTAGAAGAGGGGGCAGCCCCAGCTCCTCTCAGGCTGTGTCTCCAGCTCCACACCCATGGGTCAGGTCCAAGAGCCCTGTCGCCGGAACATAGGGAGCCCAGACTGCCCAGTCCAGAGCCTGCTGGGGACCCAGGTCCTGCCGACCCCTCTATGACCACGTCTCCTCCTACTGTCATCTATCTGGAAGCCCTTAGGCCCTGTCATCCCGCAGCCCAGACAGAGCCCTCTTTCTCCCACCAGAGCTAGGCTTTCCTTCCCAAACGTGGAGAGATGCAAGGTGTCTGTTCCAACAGGCCCACATTTTCACAACAGTGCTCCTCTGCTGGGTCCCAGCTGAGCCTGAGCCCTCAAGTGAGCTCCTCCTCTGCCCACAATGCTCGAGGGCCACATCTTGAGTCTGGCTCAATGGGGCAAATGCCATGCTCTCAACAAATACCCATGCTTCTCCCCACCCACTCGCTGAGACCCAGGCTTCCTGTCCTGGCTGCAGCCAGAGCTGCATTGTAGAGCCCACAGGCATCCACAAACAGACTCTCCCTCTTTAAAACACTCCACACAAAGGCACTTTTTATCTGGTTCAAAAACAGGCTTTAAAAGCTTTAAAAGTCTTTGCAGTGGTTTCATGTTCTAGTCTCTTTTGGATGATAATAGTTTTAATTATAACAATCATTATAACATAATACCTTCAATTTAGGCAATCAGCTCCATTCAGAATATTCAAATGAGGGAATGGTGCCTGGGCAAGCCAGGCTTTCCTGGCACTTGGTTTCAGAAAGAAACTCCCTGGGGCCAGCAGGTGCTGTCTGCGACCTGGGGGCAGGTGACCCACTCCTTGGCAGGTTGTGGGAGAAGCCCCAAGAGCAGGCCCAGAGGGAGCCCATAGGGACGCCAGCATAGGAATCCCCAGGCCTCCCCAGAAGATACCCTGCAGCTCTCAGAGGCTTACCGTGGCTCCCTATTGCCCGGAGAGTAAGGCTCCAATTGGTCAGTCCTCTCCTATACAACTCCAAGCTCATCCTGCACAAAATCCCTGCAAATGCCACCTTTTTCTGTACTCTTCCCACACACAAGACACAACTGCCACCATCCATCAGGCACCACTCCTTTGCTAGGCACCATGCTAGCCCTAGGTGACCAGTCATCCTACTTTGTCCAGGACTGTCCTCATCACTGTAGCTCTGAAATCCATTCAACCCAGCACAGGAATGGCCTCAATAAATGCCAGCTGGTGTTCATGAAAATCTGCTGAGAGCCCCAAAGCTGGAGGAATAAGAAAGCTTCGTTTACTCATCCCGCAAATATTCCCTGAGCACCTACCACACGTCAGAGCCTGTTCTGGGAGCATGTCAGGCAATAACACCAGGAGTCCTTGCACTCGTGGACCTCTTAGTGAGTGGAAGGAAAAAGTCCTGTCAGTAGCTGGGATTTGGACAAAGAATACAGCTTGCTCTATGTCAAGAGCAGCCCGCGGTGGCTTGAAAATTGTGCCAGTCTGTGTGCTTGGTTGTGGGAAGAGAAGAGTGGGCTGGTGCTGGGAACGCCCCTCAGCCCAGCAATGGCCTCAGAGCAGCAGTCCCTGAGAACAGTAGCAGAGCCAAAGGGTGGGTGTGGGAATCTTTAGGACCCCCTGACTAAGCTCCATCATCGCCCCTACTTTTGATGAGGCACTTGACCATGTCTCCTTTCACGTGAAGCACCATACAAACACAGCTCGTCTCTGACCGGCTCCTCCATAGACCGCTGCCCCTAAGCCTCTCCATCTGCATAGGGACTCCAGAGCCTACAGGTGGGGACAGCTGCCCCAAACCTTAGTGGGCAGAATGAGGAGTCTGCACTTGGCCCAGAGGGCTGCCCTCTGAACTTGACTCAGGGAACACCATGAGAATCTAACACAAGGAGGATGTTCCCCAAGGGCTGGGCCTCTGTAGGGACTTTCATGGCTCACAGGATCACTGTCCTGAGAGTCACAGAGTTCAGCTCAAGAGCTGCCTCCTCCAGGAAGCACTCCCAGACTTCTATCTTCTTACACCTGGGGAGTTCACTTCCTTTTGTCTCTTATACTGTATAAAAGTATATACATCTCTATACACATCTGTGTATAGAGGTATAGATATATCTCTATTTTTTTCTAAGTATTTGTACATTCTCAGCTCTCTACCCACTCTGGTCACTGTCTCACACCCCGGCCTTGTCATTGGGCTTGATAAAATTATGCACGAACAGAAATCACCCCACCAAAGAGCCCACCTTAGGGCAGAATGAGATGCTTCCTCAATCCCCATCTCCACCTGAGTTTAGTGCATGGTGGCCACCATGATGTGCATTGTAGCCTTTTTTTATTAAACTTTTAAATTTAGCTTTTTTTAAATTTTTTTAAAATTTAACTTTTTTTTTAAATTCATTTTTGGGGCGCCTGGGTGGTTAAGCGTCTGACTTCAGCTCAGGTCATGATCTCATGGTTTGTGAGTTAAAGCCCCGTGTCAGGCTCTGTGCTGACAGCTCAGAGCCTGGAGCCTCCTTTAGATTCTGCGTCTTTCCCTCTCTCTGCCCCTTTCATGCTCATACTCTATCTCTCTCTGTCTCTCAATAATAAATAAACATTTAAAAAAATTGTTTTTAATTTATTTTTGAGAGAGGGAGGGAGGGAGAGAGGGAGTGGGGGAGGGGCAGAGAGAGAGGAAGACACAGAATCCAAAGCAGGCTCTAGGCTCTGAGCTGTCAGCACAGAGCCAGACATGGGCCTTGAACTGAAGAACCTCGAGATCACGACCTGAGCCGAAGTCGATGCTTAACCGACTGAGCCACCCCGGTGCCCTGGCTTTTCATTTTTAACATGAAAGATCGTTCCTTCTATGATAGAAATAGAATCATTTCCCTCTAAGAGGCAGGGGTCCTCGGACTCAAAAACCACAGGTCAATGGTAACTAATGTGTTTCTTTCAAATAAGTCGCAGCCGGCTGCAGTTGCCTCCCAGATAAATGTGCATCCACCGGTGCCTAACGCATTCCCTGACTGTCCTGTCTCGGAAGGCATCACGCACACACCCTTCCCAGGGCTGACTGGCCTCCCACTCTCCTGCCACACTAGTGGCTGTGCCACCTTGACCGTGACACATCCTGGCTCTCCCCTCCCGTTTCAAAGTCTGGAAATGGACTCTGTCCAAGCTGACAGACGCCTGTTCTGCACCCAGTCTGCCCTTGACTTAGATGCTCTGCACATGAACCGAATGCCACCTCACCAAATTGACTTGCCATCCAGGGAAGGAAGAGCCTCACCTCCTTCCTGTGGAATTATCTAGGGAAAGACTGATTCTTGCATTCCCCTGCTTAAACCCCTGACTTCCTGTGGCTTTCAGGATAAGAACTCCCACCTCACCAGCCTCAGAGGCCTTGTCACTGACCTTCACCAGGCTGGCCAGCTCTCTCAGCCTCACCAAGGGATGCTAGTAGCCCCCGGAAGGCTCTAAGCTCTTCCCTTTCCCAGGGCTTTCCAACGCTGTGGCTTTCCACCGGGCCAGCTCACTTTTCAGGGCCAGTTTAAACAGGGCTTCCTCTGGGAAGTCTTCCCTACCTCCTGTGTAATCCAAATTTACTCTCTTTTTTAAGAAGCAATAAGCATAGGGCTTAGCAGCAGGGAATTTGGAGTCAGAATTCCTGGTTCAAATCCCAGGTCTGCCGCTGACTGGCTTTGTGACTGTGGTGGGCAAGTTATGTAACCTCTCTGTGCCTCCACATCCTCATCTGTAAAATGGAGCTAATTCACAGACTTGTTGGGCTAATAGGGGATGTCATCCACTTAAAGTGTTTGGCACCATGTGGAGCATGTAGTAAATAATCAGTGTTAGCCATTACTATCATTGCCATCATCTTATACCTCCCATGGCCTTCTTTGCTTTGCCTTCCTAGCCCTTCTCACAGTCGGTAGCTGCATGTCTGCTTGGTGGTGATTTGCTGACTGCTTAGATGTCAGCTCTGTGAGTGAGAGCAACCTCAAAGCCTGGCCTGGTGCCTGGCATGCATAGGCACTCAATAATTAACACTTGATTAAAGAATAATCATTGCTGGCTCTTTCTGCCTTGAGGTGGGAGGGGCTTGCTGAGGAGGGAGGTGGTCAGGATAGATGAGGTGTGACTCGCTGAGGCTGCCAGCCCGCCCCGGGGCCCAGGCGGACCCCCTACCCCCACCAGGTAGCCAGGGGGCCTACCTGGGGACAGCTGGGGAAGACCCAGAGCTCAGAGTCAGGCTTCCTAGTCCCCAGGCTCAGCTCCGCCTCTGAAGCCCACGTGGCCTCGAACAAGCTTCTTAAACTCTCACTGTCAAACTCCAGTGGGAAACCTTCTGCCACAAGTGAAGGTGGTCTCCCCAAAGGGAGCGAGCAAAGCGAGCCCCCATTCTCCTTTCCTGCTGGCCTCAGCTGGCTCCTGACTGGACCCTGCATCTGCATTGCCCTCTGTAGAGTATGTAAATCCACACAATTAATATTCTCCATAATCTTACTGCAGCCATTTTTCTTCACGAATGTGTTTGGTCACCGAGAACGCTGCATGTTCTGGAAGCACATTTACATTTCATTATCTCTAAAAGCTTAACTACCGTAACTAATGCTAGATTAATAAGTAGCCCCATCGAACAACTACTTTAAGCAACACCACTTACGCAGTCTCGCTGGTGGTAGAAAAGAGAGCTTTCAAACAGAGGCGATGGCTGAGAAGGGGTCAGTCGAGTTAAGCAGGCCTAATTTCTGTGTCTCCCACGAGAGACTCTACATGTCATTCTACAGGAGCAATTCAATCTCAGCCGAAGCCATTCATTTCCCAGGCCCCCTATAAGCCCGGGACTGGAACAAGAAGCTGGTTAGGTCCCCGTGGGCCACGTGGGGTGTTCCCAATCCCCACGCCCAACGGGGCCCTGCCTGGGCTCTTAGCTGGATACCTGATTAGACAGCACCGGATTAATTATTCATTTCCTGCTGGAAGCCTCAGGCACAGCCTTGAAGAAAAAGAAAACAAGCGGCCAAGTTTAGAGATATCCCTGCCAGACTCTGGCTAGAGGCCCTGGGGCGGCCTCCCAAGAGACAGCGCAGGAGGCATGCCCTCGAGGCAGCCATAGTTTCAGGCTCTCTGGGCCTTCACCAGCCCTCAGCGCCCTCGGGAAGCACGTGCTGGGTAAATCCCTGCTGTTTGCCTTTGGGGAAGTGGATATGATTAACTCGTTTTTGCAACACAGGTGAGATCCCAGTTTCCCAGTGAACTATTGATGCAGGTGGAGGGAATGTTCCAGAAATTACCTCCTCTCAGCTTTCATCCCTCTTCTTCAGGTGCCCCAATGTGTCAGCTCAAGCAATCATCTAGCCTTCGGCTATTGTGATGTCTCTTCGATGCAACATTCAATGTTCATAGAAGGCCTTTCTCCTGCAAGGGTCTGCTCTGCTCTGAGAACGTGATCATGGAGTAACGCACAGGCCTTCACCCAAGGGGCTGGGCTGTCCCCTGATGACCCTCCAGTTGCCTTTAGCTACTCTGTGTACCACCTCTGAGACAGCCCTGCTGCCCCTGCACAATGCTCTGAGCCTGCCCATGGTCTTCAGCACAGCAGACTCAGGCCCAGCTTTCAAGGACTGGACAGCCTTTGACTTTACGAATGAGAGCCAGGGAGGGGCCCTGCTCAAGGACGGCCCATCCTCTACCCACTCTCCAAGAAACTGGTGTCCAAGCCCCCCAAAGTTCTGACCCTTGTCTGTTGTCTTCCTCTGACCAGGTAGATGCCCAGAAGCTAAGCCACCCACTGTCCACCAGTTCTCCTGCCCAGTAGGCTCCAGGCCCTCCCTGGGCTCTGGGGAACAGCACTGGTGCCCAGGATGACTGAGTGTTCAGGGGCACCTCCAGTCTGCAAGCTCTGAGGGCATTCTGCATCTCCCTGGCAAGCAAGGAAAAGCAAGGCAGACCGGAGCACCTATGGAATCATGCCCAAGCTCCATGAGGTGGCCGCTTCACCTCCACATCAGGAATTGTCCTGGGTCTGTGTGTATAGCTTAGAAGTCAACCTCAAATTCTCTGGGAAGCTGACACATCTACTCACTAAGGTCCTCATTCCAAGTGTCCCACTGGAAGTCTCCATAAGAATCCTGGCCACGTCACAGGGAGTGAGAATTCCCCACCGTGTAAGCTGACAGCTAACGGAGCCTGAGGCTGACAGTCACACGGACAGGCAGGGTGCAGCCAGAGAAAACAGGAGGTCCCGTCCTTTCCCCCTCCGTGGTGATCCTTGTAGAAACCCCTGAGAATCTGACCCAGCTAGAGTCCCCCTATAGCCTCTCAGCCAGAAACAGGGAGGTTAATAAAACACATGACGAGCGTCCCCCGAGGGACAGCTCTTGGCCGCCTCTGAAGTTTACAAAAGCAGCGTTTCTGATGCCTCAAAGGCTGCCTGCCACGGCTCCCTGTGAATTATTACACTGCAGGTTTCCAGGACATTCTGTCTGCAATGCCTTGGGAATTAGAGTAATTGTATTTTATCTGTTTGCCAAGAGTTTTCAGTAAACTCCTTTAATGTACTTTAAAACTCAGAGCCCCAAATAGCAGTGCATGCCTTCTAGCTTATGCACCAGGCACTGAATAAACACAGGGTGATGTATGGGGCTGGAGAGGACACTATTCATATATTTACACCCTTTACCAAAACACACATTCATCTTAATGACGTTACTTACCACACAGCCCCACAAAAGGAGCGCTGTGAAGGTCACAGACACAGGCCTTCCTCCAAGATGGTCCCCTCAGCTCACAGAAGGCCCTCAAGGTAGTGTCTGTCCCAAGGGTTCCTCAACATAGGCAGCCAGGTCCCCTGCCCTATCCCTGGGAGCCAGAAACATGGACAGGAGCAGCATCAGGCTCTCCTCCTTGTCCCCACAACCCGGCCCAGGCAGTTCGTGGCCACCGCATGCTACCCCCACATAGACCCCCACAAGGGGCTCCCCCCAAGTCAACTCCATTGTGTCCTTCAGCCAGGACAAGGGGGAGGAGAGATAGGAGGAGGAGGTAGAGGAGCCTGATGAAGACAAAGGAGGCAGTGGCTGGAGGTGAGGGAGGGGGAGGGTGGCATGTGGAGCAGGAGGTGCTAGGGTGGGGTACAGGGGACGGCCGTGCCAGCTCACAGTTCTTTACTGGAAGCTGGAAGCTGCGAAATATGAGAATGATCCAGAATTAGAAAAGATCTGAAAAGCGAGAAAGGGTTCCTGGATGGACCTAACAACCATATAGGCAAAGATAAACTACCAAATTATGAAGAGGAGATTAAGATATTCTTTGAGCAGCATTTGCACCTGGATGACGAGATCCGCTACATCTCTAATGGCAGTGGGAGCTTTGATGTGAGAGACAAAGAGGACAAGTGGATCCACATTTTCATGACAAAGGAGACATAATAACTCTTCCTGTAGGGATTTATCACCGCTTCACGCTGGAGGAAAAGAACCGCACGAAGGCCATGCGGCTATCTGTGGGAGAATGAGTGTGGACAGTGTACACCCGGCCAGCTGGCTGTGTCGAGGCTCGGGGGCCGTATGTGGCATTTTGGGTGCAGACATTGTAGCAGCGGTCCCGGGGCCTAGCTCACCCTTCGCCCTTGTGAATGTCCTGAACGTGATCACAGCGGAGAACCTGTCCTCTCTCCTTGCTTCTATGGTGTAGACTTGGGGCCAGGTGAGCTTTCCTTTGCCAGATTATTTGATCAGAGTATGTTTTAATGAAATGAGCTTTATTATAAAAGTGATTTTTAGGGGCACCTGGGTGGCTCCATCGGTTGAGCATCCAACTCTTGGTTTCGGCTCAGGTCATGATCCTAGGGTTGTGGGACCGAGCCCCTGCATCTGGCTGTGCACTGAGCATGCAGCCTGCTTAAGATTTTCTCTCTCTCTCTCTTTCTCTCTCTCTCTCTCTCTCTCTCCGCCCCGCCCCCGCCACTCTCCCCAACTCTCAAATGTTCTCTCTCTCTAAAATTTTTTAAAGAAGTGATTTTTTTTTTATAGGAGAGCAACTGCGGGAATGTGAACAAAAACCACGTTTTTTTACCTGATTCAAGATGAGCAGTCTTGTGCACACACACTTGACTTTAACCCAAATGAGAGCATCTCCCCAAGTTTAAGGGCCGAAATGCCCCATCCAGACCTGGTTCTTTGACTGGAAGCAGCTGTCGGTTGATGCCATGCATGTCGTATGTCGTATAAGAAGGTGTCATAGTAGATGACAGTGCTAGCCGGACAGCAGATACTTTCCTCCCAAAACTAAGTGGGGAGTCCTGTCAGGTGTGAGCACTCATATTCGTGGGGTGGTAATCGGGGTTGTGTATGCCACTTGCTTATTCAAAATAAACTAGGTGACTTAATTTAAAAAACAAAACAAAACAAAACATTCAGGGGCCTTTAATCTGACCCGGAATAAAAACGACATCCTTACAAAGGCCAGGATGTGGGCCCTTCTCTGCTCTCTGACCTCTCCTCCTCCTGCTCTCCTCTGTGCTCCCTCAGCCTCCTGCTGCTCTTCACACACCCCAGGTGCACTTCTGCCCCAGGACTTTTGAATGTGCGGTTCCCTCTGCCTCAAAGGCTCTCCCCAGACTTCTGTGAGGTTGTGTCTCTCCCACCATCCCTTCAGATCTCTGAGTGATGTTAATCATTGCAAAGCAACCTCATACTTCTCCACATACAGATGTGAGCATGCCCTCCGAGCACTCCCTTTCTCTCTCCCTATTTCATTTTGCTTCTCAACATTTGCTAAGGACTGAATGTTTGTGTCTCTCCACAAATTCATCTGCTGAAACTTAACCCTCAGTGTGATGACATTAGGAGGTGGGGCCTTTAGGATGTAATTAGGTCATGAGGGTGGGGCTTTCATGAACGGGATTAGTGCCCTTTTAAGAAAGGTCCCAGGGACTCCTGGGTGGCTCAGTCAGCAAAGCATTGGACTCTTGATATTGGCTCAGGTCATGATCTCACAGTCTGTGAGTTCGAGCCCTGCATCGGGCCCCATGCTGACAAGGCAGAGCCTGCTTGGAATTTTCTGTCTCCCTCTCTCTCTGCCCCTCTCCTACTCATCTGCATGCTCTCTCTCTCTCAAAATAAATATACTTAAAAAAAATAATTAAAAATATAAATAAATAAAAGAGGCCCCGGGGTTCTCCTTCGACCCTTCCAGCACATGAGGTTACAGTGAGAAGCTGGCCAGCTGTCTCTGAGGAAGCAGTTCCTCACCAGACACTGAATCAGTTGGTGCCTTAACCTTAGACTTCCCAGCCTCCAGAACTGTGAGAGAGAAATTTCTATGTTTATAAAGCACCCAGTCTGTGGTATTTTGTCACAGCAGCCTGAGACAATATTCATCACCACTGATAAACATTTGTTTATTGTGTGTGTGTGTGTGTGTCTCTCTCTCTGTACCTTCTCCCTAACTAAAAAGTAAAAGCCATAAAAGTAGGGATTTTATCTTTTTTCTTGTTGTTTTTTTACTGCTCTATTTATTCCCAGATTTTAGAGCAGGGCCTCCCATGCAGCCAGTGCTTTGAAGTGTTTGTTGAAGAGTGAATGACCTTGCTCCTGGTCTCACAGAGAAACAGTATTGTGGGAGAGAATAGAGGCACATGAGAGCAGCTCTCTGTTCAAGGGCCGCACCCCCAGCAAGGCTGTTTCTGAACTCTTTCCAGCCTGTGTGAGGAATCATTGGAGCCCCCAGACCTGGCTCTGTGGCCCACCTGCCCTGCGCATGGCGGTCTGGGGAGGAAACAGTGTGTGCAAAGGACTAGCCCCAACATTCGCTCCCCCACCCCACCCCCACCAGCTGTCCCAGATCCCCTGGGAAAGACAACCAGGGATGATGGGTTGTCTGCTCCTCCAGATGCCAAGACCATTTCCATCTCATCTGTTGCCCCTCCCACATGCCCACCGAACACAGGTTTAGACTTACACTGTCCAATACAGTAACCACTAGCCACATGTTTGGCTACTAAGCACTTTCAATGTAACTGGACCATATTTACGTGTAAATATAAAATACATGGGAGGGGTGCCTGGGTGGCTCAGTTGGTTAAGCATCCAACTCCGGCTCAGGTCATGATCTCAAGGTTCTTGAGTTCAAGGCCCATGTCCGGTTCTGTGCTGACAGCTCAGAGCCTGAAGCCTGCTTCAGATTCTGTGTCTCCCTCTCTCTCTGTCCCTCCCCTGCTCACCCTCTGTCTATCTCTTTCTCTCAAAAATAAATAAAAACATTTAAAAAATTTTTTAAGAAATAAAAAAAATACATGGGAGATTTCAAAGGCTTTGTACAAAGAAAGGAGATTATCACATTAACAGTTTTGTATATTAGTACGCATTGAAATGATAGCATTTTGGATAGACTGGGTTAAATAAAATGTATGATTCAAATTACTGTTACCTGTTCCCGTCTACTTTTTTTTAATGTGCTACTAGAAATGTTTAAATTACCTACATGGCTCACTACTAGATCTGTGTAGGGCAGTGCTGATCTAGAGGAAAAAGTCATCTGAGAAACACTTCTGACCAGAAGTTGGGAAACTTTTCTCAGCAGCTTCAAACTCCTTGCTTTTTCCTGTGCAGCATAGCAAGCAAGAGGGCTGGGTCCTCCTCCAGACCCAGGAAGTACAGGGATCAGTGTGTGCTATGGAGCTCAGTCCCTTGTGGCCTGGGCCTTGGACACTGACCAAAGGGGTCTTTCGTGCCTGCTTCATGAGGGACCCCCTCCGCCAGGCATGGCCTTCATGCTCAGAGGGCCCCAAATATCACCATACCCTTGAGTGAGCCTCATGTGAAATGTACCCAAGCTGGAAGGAGAAGTGGATTTGATGAGCAGCCTTGCCTCTTCAGACGGGGATCTCTGTCCCAGGTGGAATAGTGAAAATGTGGCACCCAACGTGGACAAGCATCTCACAAGGACGATTTCTCACCATGTCTCCAGCATGCAGCAAACACCAGGGGTGTGGCTGTTTGAGGACATGGCCTGAGGTGTAGGCTGGAGCATCTGGAGATGTGGCACTTGGTTTTTAAAAATAAGATGAGACCCACATTTCTGGCACTAATGACTCTCCGATCCTATCACCCTTAAAAATATCCACAAAGACGGCTGTTGTCACTGCATTTTTAGCGCATTCTGACTATTTCCAAGACTGCAAACATTCTGGGACGTGCTGGGGTGTCGACTGCAGATGTGTGAGTCTGTGGAGGAAGCAGCAGAGGTGGGACCCTGATGCAGGCAGGCTCAGGGGCTGTGTGTGCTGCTGAAGATGGGTGAGTTGTAAGACAGGGCTGCCCAGCTCAGATCCCTTAGGTGATCCTCCCCGGGGAACTTGGTAACCAGCCATCAGCCTCCTCCAAATCCACCTCTTATCTCCCCACATTCACAGAGGCTAGAGACTTCTTAGGGACACACTGAGGCAGATACTGAATGCATCTGAGAGTTCCAAATCTCTGGGTGTTGCACTCAGGATGAAGAGTGTGATGAGGGGAACCCCAAATGCCAAAGTTCAAGTTTATCATGTTTTTGTCCCCTGGGAGATTCAGAGAGGTCAAAATAGAATAATGACAGTTTAGAAACTGACACGGGGAGCCCAGCATTAAATCACAGGAATTCCTTTTCATTCCCCATGAGCTTCTAAGCTTTCCGTAGTTTTCCCAAAGTTTTGAAGCTGTCGGAGACACCGTCTCTCCTCAGTGTGGATTATCTGAAATAACATTTAACTTGCATTCTGGCTTCTGTGTCTCTCTGGCCCTTATCAGTGGCCAGCGATATCCTGGGTGTATCCCAAAGCCACCCTTCAGTGTCCGTGGCCGTAGGGTCAGTGACTGTTCTGGATAATCTGTGGTGAGAGTCCTGGGCCATGCTCCAGGGGTCTAAGCATGGGGAAGGGGCTCACAGAGGGGCCAGGGCAGCCACACACCCACAGCTGCCCTCTGGGACTGAGTGTAGAAGGATACGCTGGGGGCCAGGCTAGAGGCAAATTGAACCCCTTCATGGCCTTTGGACTCCTCTTTGGTCTCTGAGGATGGCAGAGACTGGGGTTCAAGTGCTGGTGGAGTACGGGGGGCTCACAGTGGAGCAACCATGAAAAGGTAACATCACTGAGCCAGCCCCCACCTCTGGCCTACTGGCCTTTCACTCACCAGGCCTTTGACCTTGAGAGCCTAATGAACTTGATGGACATCCTCTTCCCTCTGAGTAGGTCTGGTTGGTGTGGAGAAAGGACTCAAAGGATACAAGCTCCAGAAAGGATCTAAGACTTAGCCTCCCGCCAACCATGTCCACCCCAATTATGGAATGGAGGACAGTGGATGCTTAAAAGCACAGACTCTGGAGTCAAAACTTCCTGGGTTCAAATCCCAGTTCTGCTTCGTCTCTGCTCTGAGACCTTGGGAATGGGAATAACAGCATCTGGCTAGTGAGATGCCTGTGAGTTTTCCGTGAGATGCTGCCTGGAAAGCCCTTTGCTTTTCCAGAGGGCACTCATAGGCACAAACCCAAGGCTGGAATGAAGATGCTGGCCAAGCTTGCTGTGTGCTGCTTCAGAGGCGGACACACGCGCCCTGGGGAAGGCTGGATCTGGTGTGCTGGACGCTGCTGCTTTGCCCATGTATTCTGGCATTGCAGGGGTCCCCTCACACTCCTTCTAGAACATGCCCAGAGCTCGATCCCGAGATCACCTTCTGCAAGGAGCTGGCCAGGTCAGGCTTCAAAGACTTGCACAAGGGAAGCCACTCCAAGTCCTTGGGCCTCAGGGTCAGAGCAGAGAGCCCCCAATTTGATGATTTATTTCTGAGCTGCTCACCCTTCTCCCATGCTGCTTGGTTTATGGGCTCTTAGGGGCACCTCCTCATGGCCCGTGAAGACCAGGATAAATATTTTTGGCTAAGTTAGAAATTCCAGTCCAGAGAAGTCCAGGCAAGGACTTGGACCCATGGCTTTTATTAATAGAGCATATTTCAGCAAAGTCCTCTTAAATTGTGAAGGCTCCAGGGTAGAAGCTGTAGGGGTGATGGATGCACTCAGTCTTACAGCTGGACAGGGGCTGGAAATCAAAGTGAGGGCTGAGTGTGCAGCAATCACAAGAGTACCCTTCTCTCCCGGCCCCTGTCACTGGCTGCCACGAGCCGCTCAGGCCATGCCAGCTGAACCGAATGGTCCTGAAGGGTGGTGATATGTGGGGCCCTCTCTCTCGTGTTAGAGCCACAGCTTCTTAAAGGCAGGTGTGTGAGGGACATCGGATCATGAGGCACTGTTCTCCAACGATGCCTTATCTCCTCAGGGGCGTTGCTCCAGAGGAGCCGGATTTTTCCGGGAATTCCAAGCCATGATGAGAGGGGAGAGTTTGGAGATCCCGTTTACTGCACAGGTGAGAACAGAGGACAACATGAGCCCTCAGCCCTGAGGGCAGACACCATGGATCAGACAGGAGTGGACTTCAGACGTAAAGGTGCTAGAAAGAAGAATGCAAGCTCTCCCACTGCACTAACCCCACCTCAGCCAAGTTACTTCTGATCCACTGGACAGGAGCAAGGATGTCACCTGTTAAGGCTCTGGCTACAAGAAAGCAATGCTTCTCTAAAGACCCAAGCCCTTTCTTTTCTCATCCCTTTTCTTGCCCCTCTTTCTTTCTCCTGCCTTCCTGTTTTATCGTCCTGCTTTTCTCCACTGCTTGTGCTCTCTTTATTGGCAGTGGCAGAGTGTTCCATCCCTGTATGAGTTCTAACATGAAATGCAGATGAGCTGACCTCTCTGTATTTAAAGAAGAGCCACCACTGGCAGAATTTCCTTGGATTTTGAGGTCTGGGAGGGCAAAACCAGGAATTCAGGGTCATCTCCATGTCTCCACTGCCATTCTTCAGAAAGTTCATGAATAATTCTAAAGCAAAATAAACATGTAGTTCTACCAAAAGAAAGACTAACAAAACCCTTACCAAACCCTAACCCTAAATAGTAAATGCTAAAATGTTGCCCTAATATTTACTGTCTATGCAAAAAAGAAAAAAAAAAGAAAGAAAGAAACATTTACATGATAGCAGGTAGATTTGGTATCAAAGAATATTATGAGATACACAAAGTTACATTAGTATTTTTTCCAATCAATCAACAATGACAACCCAACACAAATATGGGGCTCATAAAGACCACAAAATAGATACAAGAAAGACGGACAGAAATACCCCCCCTGACTGTACCTTCTGCCCTCTGAGTGACAGATCAAGAAGGCTAATAAATTAGGGACCAGAGAAACATGATCAGCATGGTCCGATAGCTGACACGTGGAGGCCATGCACCTATATTAGGTTCCTGAGGCTGCTGTAACAAATTGAGTGGCTTACAGCAGTAATTTATTCTCTCATGATTCTGAAAGCCACAAGCTACAAGCAAGGGGTCAGCAGGGCAATACTCCTGGGTAGAGCCCATCCTTTTCTCTTCCTAGCCTCTGATGGGGCCGTCAGTCCTCTGTGTCCTTGGTTCACAGCTGCATCTCTCCCCCTCTCTGCCCGCATCACCAGAGGGCGCTCTCCCTGGTTCTTGTGTTCAAATTTCCCCTCTTCTTAGAAGGCCATCAGTCATCCTGGATCGGGCCCACACTAATGACTTCATCTTTTCTTGATTATATCAACAAAGGCCTTACTTCCAAATACTGTCACAATTCCCACACACCTGGGTTAGGACCTCAACATATTTGGGGGCTGGCGGGGGGAGGGTTAGGGTAGAAAACACAATTCAAGCCCTGAGAGAACTCAGTGACAAAGAAGGCGCATTTTCAAAAAAAAAGTTACAACCAGAGAGGGAGGGAGACAAACCATAAGAGACTCTTAAATACAGAGAACTGAGGGTTGATGGAGGGTGGGAGAGAAGGGAAAGTGGGTGATGGGCGTGGAGGAGGGCACTTGTTGGGATGAGCACTGGGTGATATATGGAAGCCAATTTGACAATAAATTATGTTTTAAAAAATAATAAATAAATAAACATTAAAAATTTTTAAAAAGAAGAAGATGCATTTTCTTTGCAAGTGTGTTGTTGGCCTTGCACTTTTTAGAGATACACACCCATACCATCCATTTATTCATATAAATAAAAGTGGTATTTCTCCCAAGATCTTACGAATGTCTTTTATATTATTCGTTGCATCTCATGCTTTATTTCTGGTTTTATTTGCTTACATATTTCTTCTTTCTTTGATCAGTTTATGACTAATGGCTTTGCGGATTTTCTCAAAAGCCTAATTATTGGTTCTGTCCATCAATACTCATTTCTCTTGCTTTATTTATCCAGAGTTATTATTGCTTGCTTTCAGAATTTTCTCAGCCTCTTTCTTACATCTTGAGGATCTTTAATCTGGAGATGCAGTTTGCTGTGTGTGGTTTTTGTTTTTCTTTTTAATCTTTCCTGGTGACATAGGGGTTTAGAATTAGACAGTTTTTCTAAATGTCTTGTTTTGGCAATATCCCATAAGTTTTGATAGTTTGTGCTCTTTTTTAATTATTCCAATTTTTTTCTGGGTTTTCTTCTTGATTTAGGCATCCCTTAAGACACCTTTTTTCATGTATTTCTAACCCCCGTGTGCTATGGTTGGGAATGTGGTAAATGGAATTTCACCCACAGTGCAGCATGCTCTAGGGGAAAGGGCAAAGTTTGGGGTGCTCGGGTATGAGTATTGGCTGAACAGGTAGGTGACCATGGACATGCCCTACCTCTCGGGTCGGGTGCCCTAGCATGTAAGCCATGCAGACTTGGCCTGCCTCCCAAGCCAGTCTGGCTATAACTTTGCTTTCCAAAAAGTGTCAACCCAAAAAAATAAATATGATTGCCAAGCAAGCTAAACCCTTAGGTCCAAAGGGAGAATCCTTCATAAAGCAAAGCAAAAGTTCTTAAAATCTTTTTTTCTACCTTTCACTCTGTCCACACCCTGCCTACCTGCAGCCATGTCCACCCCTAAATATTCTCCCATCCAGATCCTGTAGGTCCCTAATCTCCTCTGTCTCTCCTCCTGACACCAGTCTTTCTGCTTTCAACTTGCGGTCCTCTGGCAGGGGAAAGTTCCCTGTTGGCCTCACCATACAAGGCTGAGTCCTCCAGTCAGGAATGGACTGGGGAGCAGGGTGAGATGAAGAGGATTTTTATGCTTTCATCCCCATCACATCTGTGAAAGGGGCACCTGCTCTCCCCATCTGAAGCCAGTGTCTGGGTGCAAATCTGTCAGTTAACAACAGAGGTCTGGAGACCTCCCTCTGAGTGCCAGACAGACGAGGACATGGAATGACTTGGCTCCCTACCCATTTCCAGTGACTTCCAGGAGACTAAGCCACCTGCTTCACAACACCCAACATCCGACCCAACTCCAAAAGTGACGCCCCCTACTGTCTGATCCAGGCCTAAGCCTCCTGAGAGCTTCCCCACTCTGCCCCCACCAGCTACTGGAGCATGTCCTGCTGCTTGGAACACTCTGCCTTTGGCCATTTCTTACATACCCTTCAAGCCTCAGCTTAAGAGGTACAGATGTGAGCACATACCAAGTGCCAGGCACTGTGCTAAATGCTTTACACATGTCTTTTCATTAAATCATTCCAGAAACCAGAGGAGATAGATATTATTATCTCCATCTCATAGATGAGGAGACCAAGGCTCAAAAAGGTTAATTCACTGGTCCATAGTCCCTCATCTTGAAGAACTGGGACTTAAATCCAGAGCCACCCAATCCCAAAGCCCCCTCTCTCAAACCCCATTCTTCTGACCTAGACATCACTGGTTCTAGAAGTTTTCTCTGTCCCCTTCCCTTTGTTCCTTCACCACCCTGCCTGAGTCTGTACCTTCTATGGCTCCCACAGTTCCCTGACATCCTGTATGGTAATTGCTTATTTGCCTTTCTGCCTTTCACACCAACAAGGAGCTTTTTGAGGGAAAGAAATAGATTTGGGTTGTTAGCTGCTCTATTCTCAACACCAAGCCAAGGGCTTAAAACTCATTAAGGTCTTAATAAATATTGGTTGGATTCATGGATGGATGGATGGTTGGATGGATGGATGGATGGATGGATGGGTGTATGGATGCTAAGTGCTGGGACATGGAGATTGACAAGTACACTTGCCTTTGGGGAATGCTTAGCATGGAGGAAGGATTCATGTGACTGCCAGTGGGTAGAGGGTAGAGCATGTGACAACTGGTAGCACCAGTCCGCCAGAGGCCGGTTCATCCGGCCCATGCTCAGTGAACTCTCGTCAGACAAAAGCAGTCAAAGGCAGAAATGAAGATCTGTCAAGGCTATCAAGCCAAACGTGCAGTGAACTTCCTTCCTCCATGTGTATCTTATAGGATTCAGAACAGTCTCTAAATTGGGATGCACATTTAGAGCGTGCTCTAAACCTGAGAACTAGAAGGGGCTACAGTCACTACCTACAGCCTGGTTCATTTCATTCACTGTGAAGTGAGATTACATTTGATTGAGGGCAAGTGGTGAAAGCACTCACGCCCATGCCACAGCAGCAGAATGGAGTAGGGAAATGCATTCATGCCCAGGGTGCCATGGCGGGCAGGGGGCGCAGACAAGCTGAGGCTAGAGAGGTTGGAGAGCTGTAAAGCTACTTTGAGTCCTGATGACGATTTCCAGAAAAAGGAATTCAGGCTTTGTTCCACAAGCAACAGGGTGACACTGCTGTCGCTAGAGCAGGGGGTGGGATGTTTAAAGCTGTGCCTTAGAATTGGTACCTCTGGAGGGTGATGTGTGCACGAGATGCCTGAGTGGGGTTGGGGAGCCTCTCAGGATGTGGGCATGTCAAGAGCTCTAGGTCACAAGGAAGCCGCTCTTTCCACCTGGAGGGTCAGGTGCCCACAGCATGCGAAGAGTCAGGAATTGAATTCCCAGGCAGCTGCTGCCACTCCAGGACAAGTCTATAGAAGCCCAGAGATATTTCTGGGAACTAGGCAGGGGGTGGGGGGCAAGGAGAATGGTGGAATGGACTGAAAATTACAAGCTGTGAGAGAAGTTTTCTGCCTAGTTACACTTTAGCAATTTGGATCTCCAACACTAATTTGAATATTAATCATTTTGAAAAAATATACACATGCAAATATTTTTCCTTTTAAACACCTGTCGCCAAGATCTTGATAAATGGCTTGCTCAGCAGCCCTGCAAGCATCCAGAATCTCAGGCGAGCCTTCCCCGTCTTCTGCAAAGCCATGTAGACCCCTCCTCCCTGGGCTGCTCTGGTCCCCTGACTTTGTTCTGGAGCCTCCTAAAAGAGAGGACACCCCAGGACATCTGCCACGAGCCCCAGCTTGGCCAGCACCGGGCACCTCAGTAGACTATCTAAATTAGCTAAATTAGCCTAGGACCTCTAAGGATACAGCGACTCCCCAGCCCTGGGAGCAAATGAGCTGAGAACAAGCTAAGGCAAAGATTGGAGCCAACGGGAAGGTTCTGGACTCCCAGGCTCTGGGTTGTGCAACACAAGCTGTTGACCCACAGTCCAGGGAGGAGCCTTGAGAGGGGCAGTCTCATGTACATCCCATCCCCATGGCCAGGCCACCGGGCGAAACTCTGCAGTGTGGGCAGCAGAGAAGTACCTCAAAACTCATGAGGTACAAGGATAAGGGCAGTAGTGGTAGTTGATGTTTATTGAGCCAGGCACTGTGCTAACTGCTATCAGGGCATCATCTCTTAGAACAAATACACAGTGTGCAGAGATGAGTGCCATCCATTTTACAGAAAAGGAAGTCTACAAAAGTCACAGCTCTTGTCCACTGGTGGCAGTAGGACTGACCCAAGAGCCTGTGTCATTAACCTCTGGGCCATGCCACCCTTGACTATTTCCCCACCTCCTCACTCTACTTGGCACTCAGTGTGGTCCCTGCAAGCCCTGGCCCCTGTCCTGTCTCCTGTCCTTCCTGGCCATTGTCCCTGCAGCCTCCTTCCTCACCTCCCCCAAGGGAACCCCAGACCTCCACCTCACTTCAGGCTGCTCCCTGATAGGGGCTATGGCATCCTACTCTTCTGCCTTCACCACCAGAGAATCTCAGACAGATGGTTACACCAGAACCAGCTCCGTCCCCACGGCCAGAAGCTTTGCTGCCTCTGGCACAGATGACCAACTGTCCCACCCAGAGTTGTTCCTGAGAATGGCATCCCAGGGGTGCAAGGACAGACTCAGAGACAGGTCCTGGCCCGTGGCCAGTGATCGTTCCATAAACAGAGAACTGGATAGGTTTTCAAATCCCAGAATGGGTGTTGGGGAGAAGGCTATAACTGCCTTTTCTTGGGTATTTGAGGAGGGACACAGAGATGTTCTTGTCCTTAAGGAGGTAGGTACACAGTATATCCCTGCAGCCCTCCATCGTCTGCAAAGTTTTTGCACAGCCATTACTTCATTTTAATCTCTGACAAAAACTCAGTGGGGTGAGGCATCCTAGGAAGAGCATGCCCAATTTACAGGTAAAGGAACTGAGGCTCAGAAAAGGGAAGCAAATTCCCAAATATAACACATTTAATAAGGGATGGAACCAGGCCACTCCTCTCATCTGAATTTTAAAAAAAACTCAGGTAATTTTCTATCTGGGCCCCCCTTTCTGAACGATGAGGCTGGGGGGATTTCTGTGTGTCTGATTACCTGCTGTTTCACACATGGAAGATGGACGCTGATGTGCATATCTGAGCTGGAAGAGGCCACAGCTGCACCACCTGGGGCTTGTCGAGCAACCACGCACATGTCCAATCCAAACGGGGGTGGCGGGGACAGATTGCCATCTGTGACTGACCCATTCTCACTGAGCAGCAACCAAGTTCCTCCGTGACAAATTACAATGCCTATTATCCCCTCGTCCCCGAGGCAGACCTGGCCTCTTGAAGCCCAGTTCTGACTGTTACACTGGTCTGAGCTAGACCCCCGCTGAATGGCCAGCACCTCCTCTCCATGCCCCATGGGATGGAGAAACTAATTTATTCAGATGTGTGACAGCTAACAGGCTTATCTAACTACAGTAAAATAATTTTCTGAATTATTCATGTGATATTTGAAATCATGATTGTAGGAACAAATTAGCTACCCAAAAACTGGAAATGAAGTCTGCCTCATTAATAATGCATTGGGCAGAGCAGAGTGGAGGGCCGGATGGGAGAGCCCCGTTCCCTGGGGCCCTTCTGGGACAGGCAGCACCCCAGCAAGGACTGCTAGGGGTCTGCACCAAGACACACCTGTGTTTCCTCTTTGAGGAGGGGTCTGCTCCAGCTTCCACAGTCCCTGCTTCCCTTCAGGTGTCCCCAAGTCTTGCCTTCTACATTGGGCCAGGACCATTCCATCTGCCCCTGTGACCCTTTAGGCCTGCCCAGGTCATCAACCAACAGAACGAGGAAGCCCAGACCCTGGCTTCTGCTCCTCAGAGCTGGAGAGGGTCCGGCTGTGGGGCCATCACATTCACTGCTAGGCACTGCGGTCCTCCTCCTGTCCAGGGAAGTGTGCATGTGGGCCAGAGACTACACACGACTTTTTAGGTGAGATCTTAAAGTGGTTCTGCTGAAGAAGATCAGCTCCACCACCCGTCTCTTTCTGTGACTTTGATAATGTGGAGACACAAAGGGAGAGAGAAAGCACCTCCCTGCCTGTGTTAGATCAGCTTCACCGGATGAATAGCCGAGGACATGGGTATGGGCACACGGTGCGTTAGGGCTTCACAGCTCTGCCAGGAAGGGACGAGGAAACTTGGGCTAATCAAGCAGCCTCTCTGGCCTGTTTCTCTTTTGCCAAATGGGATTATAGTACCTATATATCATAGTACCCTATAAAACCATATAGTCCTATGGCATATAGGATCCTTTTAGACGGAAGTAAATGTCAGCCCAATTGGGGAAGCTCTTTGCAAACTATAAATTGTACATGATAAAACCAATGTTATGCAATTCATTTATTTACCTAATTATACTCTAATTGTTCCATAAAGGAAACAGCAGTATCAGTAATCAGCTCTTTAAATGCCCCCTAATGCCAGGGTTTGGCCCTTTGAGGTCTAGAAACCCCTTCTGGCTCACGTCCTAGGTTTTCCAGGGGTCCTACAAGGGCAGAATTTGGGAGGGCTTCTCCTTCCAGGGAGGCTGCCTGGCTAAGGCCAGTTTGGAAGGTTGAGTGTTTCCACAAACAGGCTGGGTGCAGCCTTGGAAATGACAAGAGGGGGCGGGGGGCCAGTCCCAGTGTGGACAGGCTGTAGGATGCCTCAGAACACACATGGCAGTGAGGCCCCTCCCTGGCTAAGCACTGCCTGCTGTGGTTATGGCGTGGAAGGAGAGAAGGCATCTATGCTGGACTGACAGCCGGCCTTGTGGACAGACGCCTGGGTTCTTTGTGTGGCCATGGGCAACTTCACCTTATCACAGTCCCCCACCCACAATGTACAGGAGCATCTCCCAGGGTTCTGCCAGATGGAACACCTAGGAGCCAACCGACCTCCTCCTGGAGTCGTCTCAGGCCAGCCCCGGCCCCTGGCTGGGCATGGCCTGGACACCAGAGCCATGCGACCACATGCTGATGTGCAAGAAGCCGAAGCAACCAGGAGGCAGCAGGCAGAAAGGAGAAATTCAAATTCTCAGACCCAACTTCCAAACATGCCACATAGGAAGGCATCCCTGCTCCCAAAGGGAGCAAACAATATCCTCACAGTTTTGTCATTTATTTGGGCAGGAAAACAAAGATCTTCCTTTTTTCATGAACAGCAAGAGGATATTTGAAATTCACTGGAGGAACAGAGACAATCCTGGGCATTTGCCTCCACTCTTGCCAACCTCGACCAAACAGGCCATTCCAACCTACATGGTGGCCTCAGAGAAGCTACATAACCATTGAGAACTTAAGGAAGTTACTAAAAAAATGAACTATTCTTTCCTTTTTTACTGTTTATGTTTTAGAGACAGAACGTGAGCAGAGGAAGGGCCAAAAGAGAGAGGGAGACACAGAATCCAAAGCAGGCTCCAGGCTCTGAGCTGGCAGCACAGAGCTCGACGCGCTGCTTGAACCCACAAACTGTGAGATCATGACCTGAGCCGAAGTCAGACGTTCAACCGACTGAGCCACCCAGATGCCCCCCAAAATGAACCACTCTTGAATTGAGCCCAGCAAAACCTTGCTGCAAACCTGCTCCATGTCCCAGGCTGCTGGAGGAAGGGGTCCTGAAGGAACAGAGTCAGAAGACACAGCCCTGGGCACAGGTCCTTATGCATGGGGTGGGAGCCATACGCAGCTATGGTTAGGAGGCCCCATGCAGGATTCCTCAGCTGACCTGCCATGCTCTGATCCATAGCCCAGTTCCTGGTCCTTACTCCCAACCTGGCTCACTCCTTCTTATCTTCAACCATGGCATCTTCATCACTTCCTCCAGGGAGCCATCCCTGTCTTCAGTGACTAGGGCAAACCTCCCCACACCACACCATATTTGTGCCTCCCTTTCCCCCCATATACCACTGTCGTGTGTGTGTGTGTGTGTGTGTGTGTGTGTGTTGAAGGAATACGTAAAGAGCAGATGGTTCTGTGTGTCCTCAGGCTCTGGACCCAGGGGAGGCTCAGAGGCAGGAGGTCTCACAGTTGACCATAGATGCTAGAGTAATGAGAACAAGGACAACAGAGCCACATCCTGCAGGGACCTCGGCACCTGCAGACGCAGTGAAGGGAAGAGATCAAAAGCCTGGAAGTCCTCATTCCTCACTCCAGAGGACCAACCCCCTGATGGCAGAGACAGGAAGAAACCCAAGAACTCTCCTGGTCAGATGCCCGAAGAACCTGTGTTCTAGAGCACCTTGCTGTGTGGACCCAGAACTGGGCATGCTGTGGCATTAAGCCAAAAACCACCGCACTGGTTAGGGGCTTCTAGCTTTAAGAAGAGCCATGAGCCAGAGACCATGGGTTATCGGGAATTTGAAAAGAGAATGAGGGCCTAGACGTTGCCCCCATCAATTTAATGTCAGTTCACGTGGTTTAAGTAGGTCACTCACTCCCTGGTGCAGAGGTGCTGTATATTTTTGTAACTAGGTTTGAACATCATCAGGTGATGAGCTTGTAACACTGCTGTCCCCTAGGGCATGGCCTCAATTTATGAGCCTTATTTTTAACTGGAGGAGAACGATGCTGGATCAAATGCCATTGATATGTTAAGATCCCCTGGGAGGATCAGTATACAGCACACGGTGAACAGATAAAGGCTCAGGGTAGATGGCTGGGCCATGGAAGGCAGGGCGGTGCCTAATGAGCTGTATACACTGGCTACCTGGGCATCCTAGGGGACGGGTGTCCACAGCCTTTCCGTGGGGCGTGCCCAGTTGTGACCTGCCTTCATTTCCTCACCCTGCTGCCTCCTCCCTTCTGCTTGTCTGGGCACCTTTACTTGCTCCTCTGACAACTCTGACAGGCAGGCTGGGCTCTTCAGATATTGGAGCCATGAGGGGTGCAAGGCGTCACCTGTGTCCACCTGCATATCATTCAGGGCAGGAGCCCAGCCCAACCCCAGCCTTTACCACTCAGGGGCCCTGATCCCGCTGAGATGCCAGGCCGGCAGCCAGGGTCTCACCCAGCCTGAGAGACACCCCAGGAAACAGCAGGAAGACACACCAGCATTCTGAGACTGCGGCTGGCTCCCAGGTAGCCATGCCAGGCCATACGGTGGAGCACCCTATGCTCACCAAAACTTGTGTTCTGCCCCGACTGAGCCTTCTGCTAAATGACACTTCTCAGCTGCCCCTGTGCTTAGATGTGGCCATGCATTTGAGTCCTGACCAATAAAATGTGGGCACAAGTGATGTGTCCCCTTGCAAGCCTGGGACAGTCACCCTACTGCTTTCCCTTCTGCCTATAGTGGAGATGGCCACAGGGTGACTGTGGGTCAGTGAAGTCAACTGAATCATGACGTGGAGGGAGCCTGGGTCCCTGAATCACTGAGTCAGCTGCCTGACCAGGGTCACCCCTACTGGACTGGGCATGAGTAAGAAATAAACTTGAAGGCGTTACTCATTTAACACACTGACATATCAAGGATGTTCTGTCTCAGTAGCAAGTGTTTGCCCTGAGAGGTCCCAGGGACCCCCAAGGGCTATGACCAATACTCTCTGGCCCCCTCTCCCAGCTCAGCAGGCTCCAGAGGCAGGTACAGAGTGACAGTTTCAAGATCAGGGATCTAATGAGGGGCAGACAGCAGCCCCTCAGAAAAAGGAATGGAGACCTAGTAGGCTCAGTCCTGGCCAGAATTTTCCACAGACAGAGACACCTGGGCTCCAGGTGGGGCCTGCCAGGCCTCACACACATCTCACCACAGCGGAAGGCAGAAGGGTGTGGTGGGGAGAAGCACTGCCCTTGGGACCCCGACTCCCACCGCAGGCTCTGCAGGCTCCCTGGACTCAGATTCCTCGCCTACAAAAAGAGAAGCATTAACACCTGCTAAAGATGTTGCCAGGTGAACTCAATGATATGCCAAAGGTGAGACCACTTTGAAAAGTAGGTGAGGTAGATTGACTTTCTCTACAAGGCAAACTCCAGCCTGGAGAACCAGATTGCACTGTGCGCCCCACCCCCTTTCCCGCCCCTTGTCTGGCGTAGACTGACTGCAGGTGATGGCCAGTGTGAAAACGAAATGAGTTTGGAGCAGTCGCCACAGAGCCCACAGCAGCCGGTGACGCTTCTGGGCTGGGAGAGAGAGGCAGGAGCCCCAGAGGGCAGCGCTAGCTGTGGACCCCAGACACATCCACAATGGGAGAGCGAGGGCTGGGGGGGGCGGGGAGGAGAAGGGGGTGGGAATGAAATTAGGTGCCGTGTGAAAAGCATTTTGCACACAATAAGACTTACTAAAAGTTGGAGGATATTCTTTGAGGGAAGAGTGGGTGTTCCTCCCGAGCTTCTGCATTCTTCCACCAGCCAAGCCCCTGGGGCAGAGCACCCAGACTCAGAAGGTAAACCTGGCAGAGGGGACGGCCACCCAGCCTTAGAGCACCCAGCTTTGAGCAGCCATGCCAGCGCAGGGAAGCATCCTCACCTTAGGCTGCCAGCTCTGGGCTCCGTGTGGCTCCAGGCCTCCAAGAATGGTCTAGCCATGTGCAGCCAGGCAGATGGACTAGGCAGCCTGCTCTCGGGGTAGACCAGGGGGCCGCAAAGTGAGACGCTGTCATGGGAGCTCCAAACTGCCCCATGGGCCGGAGGGGTCGGGAAAGCCAGCTGGAAGGTTGCAGAGCCCAGGCCGGAGTTTGGGGCAGGTGCAGCACGTACACGCAGGGCCCAGAGCACTTCTGCGTGCCCCTGCAGGCTGGCCACGGCCACCGGTAATACGCTGACCAGAGGGAGGCCAGGCCCACAAGCGACGCATGAGGTTATCTTCAGAATGCTGTGTGGAGATGCCCTGAAGGGACACCTTCTCCCTGGCTGTCCTCTCCGTAGGCCCCAACACATGCTCACCTGGGCCTAGGAGCCCAGCCTGGAACCTCACTGCCCCCCCTCCTTTGTCCCAAGGCTCTCCTTAGGTCTGTAGAGAGCCTCATGCACCCTCCTCCCTGCCTTGTGCCTTCTGTTCCTCATCCTCTCTTCTCCCACATTAGTTCATTCAGGAAATATTTATTGGAGCCCACATTCAAGGACCCAGTAGATAACAGTCCCCTCGTCTGTGTGAACCCTGAACCAATTGATGGGAGATACTACGGTGAGGGGGAGACCAAAAAGTCACCTTTATTTCTAAGCAGGCTGAATTGGGGACCAGGACTTATATCTGATGGCAAGTGGCTCTCTCATACTCCACCTCCAAATGGGGTAGGCTTTCCCAGCTTGTGGTGGGGACACAACCACAGGACTGAGAGAAGACAGGAGCACATGCTGTCTGTGGGCAAACTGCCTCCCAGGACCAAGGGCAGGGCATGCACACCCCCTTCCTCTCCTGAATCTGTCAGCCAGGAGCAAGGGCTGGGACGAGGGGTCAGAAGCTCTTGGCCAGTGGGGGGGGGGGGAGTGGGGGGGTGGAACCAGAGGTGTGGAGAAGTGGTGTTTTCCCCCGGACAGCACAGCGACAGAAAACATTAGCTAGGGGATGAGTTGTGGAAGAGGATTGGTTTAGAGCACAGGTTTTTGGAGTCAGACCTGGGTCTGACTTTTGGCCCCACCACTTACTAGCTGTGTGACACTCAGTAAGGTTCTTGGCCTCCCTGAGCCTCTATTTGCTCCTCCATAAAATGGGGATAGTCACATGCCTCCCTCGTGAGGAGATGAGCACATCAAACGAGATCATCTACATCAAGCACTTAGCCCGATGCCAGGTGCGTGATGGCGGTGGCCATCACCATGGCTGCAAAACCTATCTTAGGCTTTCCCTCGAAGCCTCACGATCCCCACCAGGCAGGTGTTCCACAGAACGGCAAGCCGCAGGAGCAGGGCTGGGCTGCAGGGCAAGCAGGGAGAGCTCTGACAGAGGGTATGCTCTGGGGAAGCAGGGGAAGAGGAAACATTTGAGAGGAAGTAACATTCCAGCTGGGCCTTGAAGGATGTACAAGAGCCGGAGGAGTGGGGCTGGGGCAGTGGTGCCAGAGGTGACAGGGAGAGGGGGAACGGGAGGGAATTCCAGGCAGGGGAAGAGCATGTGTGAGGTGGGGGGGGAGGGGGGTGTAAAAGGACCAGGAAGCAGTTGGCAAATGGCAGGTATGTGTTGGGTGGGCTGGAACAAGCAATGGGAAAAAAGACCAAAAAGGCAGTTTGGGCTCAGCTTGAGAGGACGTAGTCTAGGGTTCTGAAAACCAGGGGGACTAAGACGGATTCAGGCAGCAAGCAGAGACATTCACTCAGTGCCTGCCAGGCACTCACTGACTTAAGTTCAGGGGCACAGTGAACACACAGATAAAACCCCTGCTTCATGGCGCCTACACTCTAGTGGGACAGATGACAATAAGCAAGATGTGTTAGTTATACATGAAAAAAAAAAAAAAGCAGGGAAATGGAACAGGGAGTGTGTGGGAGGGGTACAATTTAAACTAGGACATGCATGGAAGGGTTTGCTAAAAGGCTGCCATCGGAGTAAGGACATAACCAACTTTTCATGCTCAGGGTGGAGTTGGGGTGACAAGGGGAGGGGAGAGAGGCTGTAGCTTGGAGTCACGGTCAGGCTCACGCTGGCAGGGTGACCTTCACTCTTGGTCACACGCACTCCCAGAGCTGAGCTGGGAGGGTTAATTCTAGCAGGGCCTAGAACTGGCCTGAGCCACGTCACGGAAATAAGAGATGTACCTATACAGTGCTGACCCCTTGATCCGTGCAAAAAACTCACTGATTAATAGCGTTGCTTTGCAACCATAGGTCAGAGGAGTTTCCAGGCACTTTTTACCATCTTGGCAGCATCATTTACTGATAACACCAAGATTAATGATTTGCACCTGGTCTCAATGAGCTGCCTCCCCCCCACACACACACCACCACCACCACCAAAGACTCCACCATTAGGCCAGTACCACAGCAAGAAATATGCCTACACGACCAGCAGGGTCTAAGAAGCCGTGGCCAAGGCTCCATTTCAGACTCCCCAGTTCTGAAGTGTTCTGTGCACATGTTGAAGATTCCTGGTCCAAGAGATAAAGCACATCCAGAGTGGCCTTTCACAAAAAGGACAATTGGAACTCAGGCCTGGACGCACCAGACAGTGGGGCCTGGTGCCGAGAAGCAGCCTTTGGCAGTGCTACTCTTCCCTGTTACAATGCCATTGCTGTGTTGCATCCTTGCCCCTCAGTAAACTGTAGATCCCGGGTCCTGTGAATCTTCCTTAGCAATGGAACTCCATCTGACTGCCACAGTAGTGCTCCCTCTGGTGCTCCGGCTGTTTCAAGGTGGTGGCCAGGGTTTCTTGGCCATTCTAAATTAGATCTTAGAAGCAGGTCACCACTGCCACTGCTTTCAAATGTCTCACTCTGGGGCACCTGGGTGGCTCAGTCAATTAAGCATCTGCCTTTGGCTCCAGTCATGATCTGACGGTCTGTGGGTTCCAGCCTCGCATTGGGCTCTCTGCTATTAGCACAGAGCCCACTTTGGATCCTCTGTCTCCCTCTCTCTCTGCCCCTCCCCTGCTCACACTCTCCTTCTCTCTCAAAATATAAATAAACGTTAAAAAAGAAATTTAAGGGGGGCACCTGGGTGGCTCAGTTGGTTAAGTGTTTGACTTCAGCTTGGGTCAAGATCTTGCCATTTGTGAGTTCGAACCCCACATCAGGCTCTGTGCTGACAGCTCAGAGCCTGGAGCCTGCTTTGGAGTCTGTGTTTCCCTGTCTCTGCCCCTCCCCACTCACACTCTATCTCTCTCTCTGTCTCTCTTTCAAAAATAAATAAACATTAAAAAATATTATTTTAAAAAATGTAATGGCCCCTGGATGGCTCAGTCGGTTGAGTGTCCAACTTTGGCTCAGGTCATGATCTCACGTGTTGTGACAGCTCAGAACCTAGAGCCTGCTTTAGATTCTGTGTCTTCTTCTCTCTCTGCCCCTCCCTGCTCACTCTCTCTCTATATCTCTCTCAAAAAATAAATAAACATTTAAAAAATTTTAATGTCTCACTCTGTACTCCAAAACCAGTCACTGCTGGTGGGAAGGGGCTCAAAATTTGGAAAGGTTTCACCTTCTTTAAAAAAAAAAAAAAAAGTTTTTCTGAATTAAAACTTGCAGTCATGGAAACTTGAATTTAAAATCAGATTTTCTCACTGGGGGCACCTGGATGGCTCACTCAGTTGGGCATCTGACTCTTGATACTGGCTTGGGTCACAATTTTGTAGTCATGAGAACGAGCCCTGCATTGGGCTCCTTGCTGGGCATGGAACCTGTTTAGGATTCTCTCTCTGCCCTTTCACCACTCAAGCTCTCTATCTCTCTCTAAAATAAAATAAATAAACTTTAAAATCAGATTTTCTAAGTGAATTGAAGGCTATGCAATTAAGCAATGAATGACTAATGAAATGATTATAAAGCACTTTGCAGAAATGTTATGTAAATGCAAGCAGAGAATAACAAAATGTGATGACAGTCACATGGCTCTGGCTTCTGATTTGGGAGAGCACAGTTCTGAGTCTTCCTGCAGGGATACCGGGGCACTGGTATTCAAAAACGCTTCATTGTCTTGACAGCTCCGAAGCCAGGCCCCCTTTGGGAGAACTTAGGTATCCCAACTGCGGGGGTTGGGATTTGCCTGTAAGTTTAGGTGCCCAGTGCTTCCCACTTGGCAGGCAGTGGGGCAGCCGCAGGCAGAGCAGCTGGATGGAGTTCCACAGTGTGTCAGAAAATGATCCCTCACAGACCCCCTTCCCCAGCAAAGCAACATGTGGCCACATGGGTTTATAACTTCTTCGGAGGCTCGAGAATATCTGCACTTACAGTACCCCAGCCAAGGGGGAGCGAGGACTCAGCTGCCCATTTCCTAGCTGGTCCATGTTCATCCAGACACAGCTGAGGCCCCTGGGGTCACAGAGCACACAGCCTTCTGGAACTGGAACTTCGAGGGAGCAGCCGTCCAGAATGGTGTGCCTGCTCACAGCTGGTCCCAGTTCCTCTACGCAGATGTGGAGTGCCAAGGATGGACTGTCTAAGCTGGAGCCAGCCAAGCACCTTGAAGGGGCCACTTCCAGAGAAAGGTGGGGGAAAGTGCAGAAGGCCTCATGAGAAAGGCCAAGCATTGATGTCCCTGCCTACCCAGCTTGTTTCCAAGGGCAAGGTCGCATAACTGCAGTTGATGTTCCCCCTGCAGCTAGGATGCCTGACATCCCCATTGTCCGAAGTGGGCTGGGACTCCACCTAACCACAAAAGATAGTCCCCTCATCTTCAGCGGCAGTATCCATGCACTGTGCAGCCACAGAACCAGTGGAGAAGCAACTTGTGGGCTCCCCCAACTTACCTCCTTCTGCTCCAGAATTTTCTGTGCTTGAGGGTATCTGGGAGCCAGCAGCCATTTCATACACTAACGATCAAGCCAAGCATCGCGGAACCATTCTCTCTAGACTGTAGTCACAATTTGTCTATAAATAAAATGTAAATTTTAATTAAGTTTGCTCTCCAAGGGGAGAAAAGTACCCAGCGTGCAAACAGCATGGATGGAACCCAGTGCTTCTTCATAAAGTCTCTTGGTTAACGTGGAGCTCCCTTCCGTAGGAAGTGTCCACTCCAAGGGGGCCTTGGCCTTGCTCTTGGAGCCTTCATAGACCTGAGTGGGAATGAACATGGAGGAGGTCTTTGGAGAGGCTGAGGATGAGATACGGAGGGTAACAGATGCTGCATAGGCCATGCTTGGCGGCAGGCTGCAGAGATCTTCATCTCGATCGGAACAGTAATTGCTTCACTGGGTCATCGCTTTGAAAAATAATGTGGCAGGGGGAGTAAAGGCAGCTGGCTGTGAATTCCAAGCAGGAGCACTCTTCGGAGAGAGGTGTGAGGGCCTTCTAGAACCAGAGGCCACTTGCCTCAGCAGGAGCACGCTCCAAGAAGGAGTCTCCACTCCTGATCTGGAATCAGAAGCTACGGGCGGCCCTGGGCTAGGCACCTGCAGCTGCTGGCCTGCCAAGCCTCCCTATAGGGAAGGAAGCTAAATCCATCCTGGGTCTGCGAATGCTGCACCAAGGCTGGCTGGTGCCCATTCCCTCTCTGGCTGGGCTTTGGCTTCTACTCTCAGAGAGGAGTCCTGGACTCTTTTCTTGGGGCCTCTGCCCCACACTCAGGCCCAGACCTGCTTGATGACCTTCACTGAGCAGCTCAGCTTCTCATGCTTTGCTGGAGGTAACTCTGGTCATGCTGACTCGTCCTTGCTAGGGTCCCCGGGTGTGTCTAATTAACGATGTAAAGCACTTAGAGACATAACTGCTCGATGACTAGAGCCCATAAATTACCGGGGATGCAGTCCTAGGTGTTATGAGGCTTCACTTGTGCTTGTTCTCAGTAATAAACAATTATCTTCTCAGACCCACAGCCAAATTCCACATCCAAACATCTTCCCCTACAAGGCCAGAGGAGTCACTGACCCTGGCTGCTGGGCTTTTCAAAAGGTCATGGGCAAAAACCAAATGCAGTGCTTGATCTTTGACTGGGCACTGAAGGATGTTTGGGGAATCTGAATATAGATACGGTATTAGATCAGGCAACTGTTAACTTTGTTAGGCACAACAATGGCCATGATGGTTAATATTATATGTCAGTTTGACTGGGCCACAGGGGGCTCAGACATTTGCTCAAATATTACTCGGAGTGTGTCTGTGAGAGTTTTTTGGATGATACCAACATTTGAATAGACTAAAGCAGACTGCCCTCTCTCACATGGGTGGGCCTTGTGTGATCAGTTGAAGGACTGAATAGACTGAAAAGACTGACCCTTCTGCTAATAAGAGGCAATGCTTCCTTCCTGACTGGAACATTGGACTGAAACCTTGGCTCCTCCTTGGTCTTGACCCTGCTGGCTTTCAGACTGGAACTATGCCATCAGCTCTCCTGAGTCCCAGTTTGCCGACTGCAACTCTTGGGATTCTCGATCCCCATAACTGTGTGATCCACTTCCTTACAATAAATCTCCTCCTACGTATCTACAAAAATTCTATTGTTTCTATTTCTCTGGAGAACCCTAACTAACACAATGGCATTATGGTTATATGTGAGTATTACCTTAGTTTTGGGAGATGCAAATTTAACTAGTTATGGGTGAAATGTAAGGATGTCTGTAATTTATTTTTAAATGCTTCAGAAATAAAGAGAAGATGCAAATATGTCAGAATGTAAAGAGGAGTTAAAGAGAGCTGGTAGGCATATGGGTGACTGTTATGCTACTATAACACACACTGTACTTATATGTTCATTACACTTATTCCCTCTACTTTTCTGTATATATATTTCTATACTGTAAAGTTTAAAAATAAATAAGCACTCCATGGTGATTTCTGCAACCGGCTCTGTCAAGGGCACAATTCTCCCTCATAAGCAAAAGGCTGAGTGACATGAGCAAGTGTCTAAGAAAGCAGAGCCTGGCAGGGGCCAGAACGAAATCCATCAAGCATTAGGAATAGGGGTGGTCTTTCTGGCCTGAGAGTATTGGGAGTGCTCAAGGGGACTGGGGAGCTAACTGGGCTATTCATTACACTTCCTGTTGGTGGTTATATGTTTGTTTCTGTGCTCACTTCTTCAAAATGTACTCCTGCCCAAGACTATGATCTGCATGAAGGCAAGGTCCTATCTGTCCTAGGCAACACTGTGTCTGCAAGGCTGTGGGTGGGCAGACATGTTGGCCCGTCCCATGTGTTCAGACCGTGAATACATGAGTGAATGAATGTAAGACCAGCTGGTGGGACAGTGAGCAACTATCTGCACCATGAGGCTGCCCAAGGGGAGAAGTATCCCCTACATGTGTGTCCACGCTGCCTGGAACTAGATTTTATTTCCAACCTGAACGTTCTATGTTTGCTCATTAATTCAATATTTACTGTGTTCCACCAAGGGACCTCAAGAGGCCTGTAATTTTCCTTCTCCAAGAAAGAAAACTCTTACTTGTCTTAAAGGACCTCATTTACCTCACAGTGGTCCCATCTGGGTGCCCCACACATCCCTTCACTTCTATGCCACCCCCAGAAGCAGTGGCCTGATGGGGTACCCCTCCACATCTTCAGGGAAAATACAGGGACTTCCTGGCATTGGCCAAGGAGCGAGGCTGAGCAAGCATGCCTGGGGCTCCTCCAGGGGCCCCTGCTGCTGCGAGGTCTCCTCCGGGAGACATTAGACCCGGCCGCGAGCTGCTCATCTGCTTTCTCATCCCCTAGAAAGCAAATGTTGGAACATTGATATGTTTGGGAATCATTTTTTACTTTAATTAGAAAACTCAGATTCAAACAGCATCAAACATTAATGAGACTGGCAGTGGGGCTGCTTATAAAGAAACTTATTTAATTAAAGAGTGGCTGTGCCCTCTCCGCACTGCCTGGCTGTTGTCCCCAACCCCTCTGGGCTGGTCAGTGAAGAAGCCGGCCCACAGCCACGTTGAGCAGGGCCAGCCTCCGGACCATCCCCTGTTGATGGCTTTGCCGCTGGGCCAAGGACTTAAAAGCCTCTTTCCACCCTGACAATGGACTTTCTTTGCTGTCCATTTATCCTCATATTGATTTTGCTATAAACCCACATGGTACTCCCCTCCCAGGCCAGATGGAGAAACCTCCATTGATTATATTGGAAGAAGGTTTGTTGTAAAAAAGCGAAATGTCCAAAACATTGAAATGAAGTAAGCTTTTTGAGGGTCCATAAATCACTCAGGATAATGCTGCAAATGAACAGGGCTTCTTAAACACCCGGAAAATACGACACCATAAAGTAGTTCTGACAAGAAATCACAGCCCCTCTCTCTCTGTAGCTGCCGTTTGAAAAGCACCATCAATAATGGTCACTGCTGTTTGGTAAGCAAAAAAGGGAAGTTGTGTCAGCCTCCTTTAGAAAGTTCCCTCAAAGTCACTTTGTCCCGAAGGCAGCGTGGTGTTTTTCGCGCAGTAAATACATCCCAATTATGAGCATGTCATGTTAGCTTTTACAGTTCACTAATCACAAACTTTTTTGTATGTCATTGCCAACCAGCATCTTTTCCTAATCGGAATTTATGGTTCTGTTTGGCCGTTAGTGGAGATCAGGTGGGTCATAGCAGTGTCACTATTTCAGAGCTGGGGGTCTGGGCTTGGGCCCAAGGTCATTTCCCCCTGCCCTCCTCTAGTCTAAAGGCCCAGGTTCTGCATACCCCAGGGATGGGGGGTGGGAGGCTTCTGCAGAAAACACTCCTCTGAAGCCCCCTCATGCCCACGGCCCAGACCACGAGGCCGGACACAGGGGCCCTGGCCGGGTTCAGCGTGGAAGACCCACCTTCTCAAAAGCCCAAAACCACTCAGGGGACAAATACACTCAGCAAAGCCTGAGGTCACACACAGCTCAACCTGAGAGTAGCCCTGACTCTTCTGAGAGAAACATTGTGCTCACAAGATCCATTGCGCCCCTGAGTCAGACCAGACTATCACCAGGGTGGCTTGGCCACAAGCCTGCCTTCTCCACCCTCTGGGGCTTGGCGCCACACCCTCCAGCAGACTCTCTCACCACATCAGATCAGGTGCACTGAGCCACCAAGCCCCACCACACCAGCTTTCCATCAGACGCCTTCCAGCCCTCAAGCCTCCACCCAGCTTTGCTGTTTGAACCCCAAGCTTGCGCTGTGGGGGCTGCTACCAGTGGCTCCAGACCAGCACATTGGCGTCACCTTAGTTTTGTCCCCTAGCCCACAATCCTTCTGCGATGCCTCTCCATTTATGTGGCCCTGCGCACACAGACCAGGGAATGAAAGATATAGTCAACCACTTGGTGCCCTTCTGCACTGGGGAGGGCTTTCGGGCTGGGATGGCAGCTCCCTGACGGAGGCAGCCCCTCAGACGCCTGCACGCAGGGCCCAGAGCAGGTCACTCCTCTATCTGGGGGGGCTGCGTCAGCCATTCTGCAGCCCGTGGCAAATACCACAGTGGCACGGCCACTGCACCAGCCCCCCGGAACATGAGCTGTTCAACAGACCTAACAGAGCTGGGTCCAGACCTTAGAGGATCAGAGCAGTGATTTCAGATAAAAACAATACTATAGTGGAAACGTAAGGCGGTTTAACACCATTTTGATTTCCTCTAGGTTAACTACTTTGATGCTTTTCCAGGCAAATTTTCTCCTTGGTGCCTATGTGACTTTCCTTGGCCTACCTTCACAAAGCACCCCAAACTGGGTAGCTTAAAACGACAGAAATTTGTTCTCTCACAGTCCTGGAGTCCAGATGTCCAAAATCAAGGTGTTGACAGGGCCAGGCTCCCTCTGAAAGCTCCAGGAGAGATTTCCTTGTCCCTTCCGCACTGGTGGCCCCAGATGTTCCTTGGCTTGCAGCTGCAGGTACTAATCTCTGGTTCTGTCTTCACGTGGTCTCCTCCTCTGTGTCTGTGCCTCTCTTCTCTCTCATAAGGATCCAAATCATTGGACATCATACCTGGGTAGTCCAGATGCTCTCCTCATAAGATCTTCAACTTAATTACATCTACAAAGATCCTTTTTTCCAAAAAGGTCATATTCACAGGTCTGTGAATATGAATATGGACATATCTTCTGGGAGGCACTACTCAGACCGCTCAGTACCTTGGTTTGTGGGTAACCGAGCTTATGCTTAGCATTCTAGGTGGTGATTTGTTACTGCCCAAAGGTCACCTCCATTTGTTACAACCATCATCACCACAGATATCACCTTCAGATAGTGATTTAAGATCTACATTACAAATCTCTCCGAGAGGCCCATTCTATAAGAAATAGGTATATTCTCTATGTCCATCTTGTAAGGAGACCAAAGGGAAAAAAAAGTAGGGCTTCTTGGAAAAGCAGCTAGTTAGTTCTAGAGCAGGGATAGTACAAAGCGAACCTGGAAAGCCTTGGACCAGAAAGCAAGCGACTGATCAAAGACTTAATTGGGTCATGTTTCAAGGACACAGCAACTGAGGCAACTGGGTGGCTCAGTCAGTAGAGCATGCAACTGTTGATCTCCTGATCAGGAGATTGAGCCCCATGCTGGGCAGAGAGATTGCTTAAAAAGAAAGAGGAGGAGGAGGAGGAGGAGGAGGAGGAGAATCGTGGAGATTCTACCACATTTAATGTGGGGAAAAATCCATGAGTCCACAGTGATACTCCTAAAAAGAGGGCCAGGGAAGAAAGAAATGAGAGAAAAAAAGAAAAATCTCTCATGAGAGAATGCCAACTAATAAATGTAGAAGAGACAACAGAACTAGAAATGTTAAGTCAGTTAACAATCATGAAAATGAACTGGAATAAAGCTACGTGGGGAACGGGGTATCACACAACCTCAGCGTGCGGTGGGTTCTGAGCTCTTCAGGAGTGAGAAGAACAGTAAGTCTGCAGTGCAGTGGTGGGGCAACCCCCAAACTAACCAGGAGGCTGCACTTCTGCAAGGGCGGTCCAGCCAGGCACCCACCCCCTGCCTGTGGGCGGTGGAAGGCACCTACATGGTTAGTGTTCTTGACAGAGCTGTCTGGCTTGAATCTAATCATAAGGAAGTAGTCAGACAAATTCGGACTGTGAGACCTTACACAGACCACCATTCTAGACTCTGCAGAGGGTCGACTTTCTGCCCACTCTTGACTGAGGAGCGCTACAGAAATCTCGCAGCCTTAACGCACAGCGTGACTCTGGATTAAATCCATGCTCTTGAGAATCACATGTATCTAGGAGTCAAGTGTCACAAATGTCCCAGCCCATTTCTGGACAATATGGTAAAAGCAAATGCTGTATGCATATAAAGGGAGAAAAAAGGAGTGGGTAAGGCAACCTATTTACAGGAGAACACAGTTCTTCCAACCGTTCTACGGGGTTAACATCTTCCAAAAAAAAAGGGAAGAAATGTTTTAAAAGAAAAGAAAGTACAGGACCACCTGGTTCAAACCTTAGATATGTAGTTTGTTTACATGTTGTATAATTATAAGCAACTTCCTGTGAATCCCTTCCTTTGCATCCTTTACCCTCTGCACAATGGGCATGACCTGGTTTCAATCTCCAGAGCTCTTCGGGAAGATTAGAGGCTAAGGACTCTGAAGAATTCGGCACAATGGCTGGTGCCTATTAGATCCTAATTAGCAACGGCTAATGCTGTTAATATTAGCAAGACAACCACACAGAACCAGAAAGTCAGGGGGGACCAACCCTCAGGTTGACCATGGCGGGATGAGTCCATGAGGACTGGACTTAGTAGAGAAAGCATTCTGGAGGAAGAGGGACGAGCGCTACCCACAGCAACAAGGAGAGGGATCCCGGGGGAGGGATTGCCAGCAGCCGCTGCCCCTGTCTGACCAACCTGTGAACCTGGTGTGAGTGACAGGGGAGATCCATGCATTCCACTAAGGCCGAGGCTATACTGGGAAAAAGTGAGTGGAACGGCGTCGGGGGTAGGGGAGGGACTCTGTCTGGAACCAGCAACTGGAGCAAGAGTAAGGGGCCAGGGTAATGGCTTCATCAGAGGTGGGGTCTAAATAGGCCTGTAACCAGAGCTGGGGCTCATCCTGTGGTCAGGTGCAGGCAGGAGCCAGTCAGTTGGTTAGACCTGGGACCCAGATATGGTCTGGAATAGTGCTAGGGTCACAGGCCCACAGCAGGGATGCACTCACAGCTTTAACCTCCCTGCACAGGACTGGGCCCCAGCAGGCAGAGCTGTGACTCAGCGGCCCCTGGCTCGCTCCAGCACTTCTTACAGAGCCACACAACTGCTTTAGGACTGACAGGTTTTCCCTACCAGGTCTAGATGCTTAGGCATCTCATTCAGGGGCTAGGAGTATTGGTTATCTCTGGTCTTCAATGCAGGGAAGTTACTCTTTGCAGCATGTTTGACTTAAAGAGCACAAAGCACAAGTCCTATTCTGGACCAAGAGAGAAGGTATGGGATGGGCGGGAAGGTTGGAACTGGAGTAATTACAGCAGTTCCCCCACCACTCACCTCTCCTGCCAGGGCCGCCTCACCTCACTTGGCTTTTCTCCTCCTCTGTTCTCTTGGGCATGAAGATAGCCATCTGTCCCTCTTCAGTCTCTGAGAGGCTCAGATGCAGACAGTGTGGGGTCTGGGCCAGGAGGGACACTAAGGTGCAAGAGTGGGCGATGGCTGTCCTCAGGTGCTGTTTTCTTTGCCTCTTTTAATACTATCTCAGGGCTTAAGACTGGTTCTGCCTTGTTCAGCCCTCAGGGCATGCAGCGCTCTTGAGTTTGGTAATTACGGAAATCTTCCCAGCCTCAGAGGAAGGGAGCAGTTGCTATGTGAAATGGGCTCTGGATGGTGATCATTTGTGACTTGTATTAATATTTACAACAATAACATTTTTCATGGGTAAAGTTTTGGGGGGTTTTTGTCACTGCAGGAAATGAAATGCAAATTAACAACTGTAAAGATTATAACATAATGAAACAGGACATAAATGATGAAGAACTAATGAATTAAGTAGCTTCAAAGCAGGGAGGGAAAATGTCTCTCAAAACATGTAGATAGAACAAGAGATTACCAGTATGGGGAGGGGGCTGCAAGCGCCCAGGCCTGGATTGGACCCCTGGGCCCTACTGGGGCTGGTCCCTTTCAACCCTTGCTCTGAGTCAGTAGCTCTCCACCCTCCATCCACATGCTGCAGCCAAAACAAAAACAAAACAAACAAACAAACGGAGAGGAGTCTTCCTTGACTCCATCTCTCGCACCTAGCCTTCAAGTCAATATGTCACAACTCAAAGATTTCTACTTCTCTTGAACCTATCACTCTGCCTATTCTTGAGTTCAAGAGCTCATCTGCCTGGGAGCCTCAGCCTCTCAAGTTCACCTCTGTCACAGCCCTCAAGAGAGAAAATACTAGTATAGTCTTGTCATCTGCTTCTCTAAAAAATAATTGAGCAAATAAAGCAAATAATAATAAAAATAATAAACATTATAAAATGAACAAATAAATAATAATACATTTTTTAAATAATTTTTAAAAGCAAATAATAAACCACCAAACAAAAAATCCTCCTCAATCATTCTCCATGGCTTTCTCTTCATTCTCCCTTTGCTCAGCCCCAGATAAAGGTGACTATCATAAGATGTCCTTATGGAAAGAGGGGCAATGCCACATGGGACAGGTGTTCAACTTAGGGGAGGGGGAGCCTCAAAATGACAAGTGGCTCTGTGGTTCTCTACGTAAACGATATCAGAATAGGGGCACACCACTGCTTTGGTCAGAAGTCTTGGTTGCAAATGACAGAAATCCAGTTTAAGACTTAAGCAAAACTGGGAAACTGTAACTCCAGGGTTTCAGGCATGGCTGGATCCAGGACAGAAATGATGTCTATCAGAATTATGTTTCCTTCTGTGTCTGTGATTCTGATTCTCTGCTGGCTGTTCACTCCAATGGCTAAAATGCTACCAACCACTCTGGGCAGATCCATCAGCTAATCTCCATGAAGTGGAAGAAAGCTCTGTATTCTTTAGGATTCCAATAAAAGCCATGAATATACTCTCATTACACTGACATGGGCCATGTGCCTAAACCGAGCACTGTTGCCAGAGGAATGAAAACAACACGTGTCAGCTTCTGGCAAGCACACCCTCTTGATTTTCTCCTGCTTCTCCATCACTGTTTAATACTGCCTAGCTCAGGACATAAGCTTTGGGCCTCTTCTCTTTGCCAGGAATCACCCACTTGTGATATCTTCTAGTCTCATGACCTCCAATGCCCTTCACGTGCTGACCTTCCCCACTGTATGTCTCTAGCCCGGGCTCACCCCTGAGCTCTGGGCTCTCTTGCCAGCCTCACTTGGATTTCAAACGGATGCCAAAAACCTTACATTGCCCAGATGGAAATCCTGCCTTCTTGCTGCAAGCCTGTTTTTCTTACATCCATCTACCTCTCAGGTAGTGGAAATCCATCCTTCCATTTGCTTATGCCAAAAGTATCCTCACTTCCTCTTTCTCATTCCATATCCAAACAGTCGGCAAATATTTCAAAATCTGACTCCTTCAACTACCCCTCCCTGGTCCAGGCCTCCCACCGCCATCTCTCACTTGGAGGTGTACAGCAACCTCCCAATACACCTTCCTGCTTCCGCCCTTGTCCCCTACTATCGACCCTCAGCAGAGTGCTCCTGTCAGGCACAGTGAGGTATCATCACTTGTCTGCTCAGAGCCCTCCAGCAGCTTCCCATCTCCCCCTGAGTAAAACCAAAATCCTCCCCCTGTCCCCACCTCCAAATCCTTTCTTCCTCTCCCCCACTCACTGCAGGTGCCAGGCCATTCTACAAAAGCACCCACATGCTGCTGCCCCAGGGACCTTGCACCTTCTGTGCCCTCTGTCGGTTGCTCTCCACCAGACTTCCGCAGGGCTTTTCTCTCACCTCCTGCAAGTCCCTACCTCTGCCTATCATCACAATTCAGTTCCCTCTTCACATTACACTCCATTCCCCCTGCTTACCTTTATTTTTCTCCCCAACCATCCCTACTCTTCTAACCCAATGTTTCACTTTCTGATTTTGTTTATTGTCTTTCTTTCTCCACTAGAATGCCAACCCCAGAGAGGCAAGGACGTTTGCCTGTTTTCTTCACTGCTGTATCCCCAGCCTCTAAAGAGCATCTGCCGCATAGTAAGTGTTCAGCAGGCATTTGCTGAGGTGGCCAGGCCAGAGCTAATGCACTCTGGGAGGTGGAGTGGGAGGGGGGAGCCATGCAGACTGAGAATGGAGGGGAGGAGGTTCTCCGAGGCAGTCCTGCTCTGACTAGGCCTCATCATCAGAGTAGACTATGCCCCAATCCCATCCTCAAGGTCTCCCTCCCCATCCAGGCCCTCCTTGGAATTCTCTGTGGCGTGCAATTCCCTGACACCAGCCCACTGGTGCGAGGCAAGGAGTTTTGGGCTCGGGGCTGGAAAACCTGGACCGTGTGACCTGGAACAGAGAGGCCTCTTCCATCGGCCAGCTATACTTTCCTGTCACCTCAGACGGCTCAGACTGCTGTCCCAGAATACCACAGACTCAGGGACTCAAGCAGCAGACATTTCTCACAGCTCTGGAGTCTGAAAGTCTGAGATCCGCCTGCCAGCATGGTGGGGGTCTCGTGGGGGCTCTCTTCCTGGTTTACAGGTGAATCCTGTTCACTGTGTCCTCAACTGGTGGACAGAGGAAGCTCTGCTGCCTTTTTCTCTTCTTACAAGGGCACTGATCTTATTGTGGGGGCCCCACCCTCCTGGGCCTCATCTACACCTAATTACCTCCCATAGGCCCCACCTCCAAATACCATCACATTGCAGAGATAGGGCTTCAATATAAAAGTTTGGGGGAAACACAGATGTCCAGTCTATAACAACCCAACTGTCCTGAAAACACCAACTGGAGGTAAAGATGCTTTGAAAATGCTAACATTCCAGGATCCCAAGGATGGCAGAAAAGATGCACTCACCATTTACGTGCATCAGGCTGGGGCTTTTCTGGCTCCCACCCAGTCCCTAATGCTCTCTTGTTGTGTTTTCAGGGGCTCATCTCTAACTTTAGCAGCTTATTTATAATTATTCGGCCCTAGGACTCCCCACTGGGCCTCCCTGGCCCTGCCGTCCAGACAAGCACTCCACAGCACAGCCTGCAGCCCACAGCCCACAAGGCCCAGGTCTGGACATATGCTTGGAGACAAGAGTGACGTTGTTTCAGTGTTGAAGCAGATGCTCCTGTGGTCCAGGGAGCCCCACTCAGGCCATAAATCCCGGCCGGATGGCGTCCCCCTCTCTCAGAGGCCAGAGAAGTCTCATGTGGGGAGCCGCAGAGCCACGTGGGTGGGTGCCGGGCTGGGCAGATTGCCCCCCAGCGCCTCCTCACCCTGCAGCCTGAGCAGATGAGCCCTCGCAAACACGGACTCCATTTTCATACAAATGTCTGTGGTCGTGGCAAATACACGACAGGGAAATGGGAATATGACATAAAAGCCAAGTCAGTTCTGCGGAAGATGCTTCCTGGTGTTCTGGGGGCTTCAGAGAGCCGTGTTAGCCACCTGTCAGAAATGGTGTGGGAACCAGATGGAGCTCTTTGGAGAAGCATCAAACAAGTTCGAGATGAATCTGCACAGAGAGGGGTAGTGCGATCAGCCCAGGGAGCCGCAGGTTGGCATCAGCAATGCTATCCAGGAGAAGCAAATAATTAACTACAGACTGTTCCACCGGACCCCAGGAAGACAGCTGCCGCCCCAGAAGCCGGCTCTGTCTCTCTGCTGCCCATGATCCCAGCTACACCCAAGACACCAGCCTTCCTGGGGAGCAGGGCAGCCCTTCCCGATATGATCACCAAGTCCAAGAGCCTGGGAGGACTGACCTCGTCTGGGGCTCTGACCATGAGGTTTCAGCCCTGTGCCCTCCTCCCCTTCATGAGATCATCTGAAAATGGCAAGTAAGAGCATTTCTTGTACAGAAGAAACCAAAGCATTGACAGCATGCAAGGTGTCTGCTGCAGGATGTCTATTTATTACTAGAAATGAAAGGAAAGAGGAGGGAGTGAAGGGAGCTTCTAAGGCCCAAAACAATAGGGCAACACAGTGCTCGAAGAGGTTAAATGGGCCCCTTAGTGCTGGACTTGTCAGAGGTTCTGAGAGATGTGTGTACCATATTCTTCTCTATCCTCCATGAGACAGACCAGAGTCTGCAGACCCACTAAGCTTCTGGAGGGCCTAAAGTTCTCAGAATGTATTTCAGAAAATGCTGGATGAGCCAAGTGTTTTTTTTCATTGCCAAACTTAATACATACTGTTTGAACACTGCTCATTGATCCAGGCTACCAGGCCCAGCCTCCAGGGGGGGAGATCCGGGTTTCTGCCCCAGTCCTGCCCAGACTTGTGTCCTCCTGGGTCTGTCGTTTCACTCCACGCAGCCTGTTTCCCCATCAGTGGCGCATGATCATAACACTCTCTCTACCCAACACCCTCTCTACCCACATTGCACCTATGAAGGTGCTTGGAAGAAGTTAAAGTATATGGTATTGATGATCGTTCTTATCATTCAGAGGAAAGGGTTTGTGCCCTCCCTGTCCCCTTCCACATGGATTTGAGCTAACAGTTAGTACGCATCTCTGTAAAGCAACAATCTTTTTCTAAGTTACTGACTCGATAAATATTTGCTGAGCACCTACTATGTGCCAGGCACGTTCTAAGCACTGGAGACGCAGCCTGCCCTTCTGGAGCCTACAGTTCAGAGTAACCAGACATAATAAACAACTCTACGTATAAGCAAATGGTGGGTCCGTGCCAGTAAGGTCCGAAATCTAAAGGGGATGAAGGGTTTTCACACGATGACAAATCACAAAAGAAAGAAGGGAAAGAGGAGAACTTTTACCCTGATCTACCTCATCCGAGTTATTGGCTGGCTTTCAGAAAGGGAAAGTTCTGCCCCCGCTGTGTTATGCTTTAGCGCTCACTCCGGCCTAAGCTGGGCTTGGCCCAGGTTTCTTCCCCATCGGTACAAATATCCAGGGCTTCCCTCCCCGGCCAGCAGTTCCCTTGGAGAGTGAGAGAAAGAAAAGAGTAGGAGAATCAGGTAGTTCCCCCATTCAACTAGGATGACGACTTAACTATTTTTATTTTCTGGTTAAAAGAGAAAAAGATGGGGAAGGGAAGGGGAGCAGTAGAGAGTGACATAGAGTCCCTTGTACTGATAAACTTAAAATTCTTTTTTTTATAATTTTTTAAAGTTTATTTTTATTTATTTTGAGAGAGATAGAGAGAGCAAGATGGGGAGGTGCAGACAGAGAGGGAGAGAGAGAGAATCCCAAGCAGGCTCCAAGCTGTCAGCGTGGAGCCCAATGCAGGCCTCGAACTCATGAACCCTGAGAGCGTTACCCAAGCTGAAATCGGGAGTCAGCCATTTAACCGGCTGAGTCACCCAAGCGCCCCAACAGACTTAAAATTCTAATCAGAAACTTTTTAAGGTGATTTAAAGAAAATTTCTTTATACTCTCAGGTTTGGACATACTCTCCAATCTCAGTACTGATCCCATCACATAGAAAAACTCCTCTGGCCGACAAGTCCTCGGACATCAGGTGTGCACCAGCAGGCCCAGGCAGGTCAGAGACTCTGAAGCAATGGGGAGACACCCAGGAGGGAATAGTAAGATTGCCAAGAGGCCAAGTTCAGGACCATGCTCTAAAAACACTTCCTTCCTCTCTTATGGACACCTTGCCAGCCTCCAGGAGCGGGAGTGCCTGGGGGGACCAGCGCCCCAATTCACCCTCTGTGTTAGTGCCCCAGAGCTGCCATGACAAATGACCACAAATAGGGTGGCTCAAAACAACAGGAATTTAGGGGCACATGGGTGGCTCAGTCGGTTAAGCGTCTGGCTTCTGCTCAGGTCATGATCTCGGGGTTTGTACGTTCAAGCCCTGACTCAGGCTCTGTGCTGACAGCTCAGAGCCTGAAGCCTGCTTCAGATTCTGTGTCTCCCTCTCTCTCTGCCCTTCCCTGAATCGTGCTCTGTCTCTGTCTCTCTTTCTCTCAGAAAAAAATCATTAAAACAACAACAACAACAACAGGAATTTATTCTCTCAGTCTTCCAGAGACTGGACGTCCAAAGTCGAGGCGTTGGCAGGGCCACGCTCCCTCCAGAGTCTCTAGGGGATGATCTTTCCTCGCCTTGCCCTAGCTTCTGGCAGTTGCCAGCAATCCATGGCAGTCCTTGGTTCACAGCTACATCACTCCAGCCTCTCCCTCACCACACAGACATCTTCTCCGTGGGTCTTCACGTGACCTCCTTATCAGGACACCGGTCTTCGGCTTTAGGGCCCACCCTAGTCCAGTATTACTTCATCTTAACTAATTATATCTGCAGATTATTTCCAAATAATATCACATTCTGGAGTACCAGGGATCAACTAGGATTTAACGTATCTTTTGGGGGAATCACAAATCAACCCACAGCACTGCCCATGCACTCTGCTTTTTCTTCATCAGCCCCTTAGGCTCTGGCAGGAAGAAAATTCTGGAAAGGTGGCCCAGGAGCTTTGCAGGATCCTGGGCCTGGGGAGAGCGCAGGGTTTGTGATGGCCACTGCGGACTTGCCAGTGCTGCCCACAGTCTGGAGCCCTCTCCTCTGAGCATCAGTGCAGGAGGCTGTGGAGGCCTGCAGTGTCCTCTCTTCTGGGAGCCGCTCGGGCAGGGCCTTGGCCTCACAGAGCTCCTCTGGCCATAGCGACCCCCTCGTCCGGAGGAACGTTTCCAGAAGCTCTGAGCCCAACAGTGAGTCACACAGGTCCCCCTCTGGAAAGCGTGACGTTCCGGCCCCGGTGGCATTTTCAAGTTTCCTCCTCACAGCTTCAGATGTGGTAGGTGGAGGTGGACAGCAGCTTTGAGCTATATGAATGCAGAGGAAGTGTCAGGCCCAACAGTCCTGAATTGGGAGCGTTCTGAACACCCACCCGGAAAGATGGGGTATGTGAAACACGGCAGAGAAAATGCAGTGGGCAGGGCCGGATGGGTGCAGGAGCCAGCCTGCCCGAGACCATATGATCTGCGTTCAGATCCAAGCCCCTCTCCGCACTCTGTGGGGGGCAGAGGACCGGGTGCTTTGTTTGTCTGGTTTTTAAGTTCCAGGGATGCCACTTACTCACTTGGTGGCCTTGGGCAACGAATCAGCCTCTCTCTGGTGCCTCAGTTTTCTCATCTGTCAACTGGGGCAAGAAAAGCATCTACCTTAAAAGGTTGTGGGGGGAGGCTAGGGGATGCTACCAGAATGGTTTTCTGTTCACCCCCAATGTCTGCCTCCTGTCCCTTCTCCCCTCAAAGTCTCCAAAGCTCTGCCCAGGTTAGGCATGGGTAGCTTCCAGTTTAGTGATGGAGAGCTAAAAGGAGGTGGGGTGAAGCAGGATGAGGTAAGGTTAGGGCTGCAGGACAAGAGGGATTCCTGCTTGCCACACCAGCCCCAAGAAAGGGAAACCTTTTGACCACTAAAAAACAAAAAACAACAACCACAAGGTTGTGGGGAAGATTTCTGGAAATGGGCATGTGCCTCTGCCTTTGGACCTCTAGGTCAGGAAATCCCCTTTACTCCCAAGCAGGGGTCTTTGCATGGTGACATTTGACAAATCAGTTGAACAGTGACATACCTAAAGATTGACGTGCTGGGATATTTACTGCAGCATTACTAATAATAGCAACAAAACAACAACAACCTGGAAACAACCCAAATAATCCAAAATAGGGGAAGCATATATGTGACTACAGATCCACAGAGTAGAATATGGCACAGCTGTTAAATCAAAGGAAACAAGCAAAACCCTCCCCGTGGAATCACCGTCCTATGAATTGGGTGTGTCTGCATCTAAAGGTGCATAAAGTATGGGGCTCTTCTGACTTCCTCTCAGGTCATGATCTCACAGTTCATGGGTTCAAGCCCTGCATCAGACTCTGTTGACAGCTCAGAGCCTGGAGCCTGCTTCAGATTCTGTCTTTCTCTGTCTCTCCCCTGCTCACGCTCTGTCTCCCTGTCTCTCTCTCTAAACTAATAAACATTTAAAAAATTTGTTTTAATGTTTATTTATTTTTGAGAGAGACAGAGTCAGAGCATGAGCAGGGGAGGGGCAGAGAGCGGGAGACACAGAATCTGAAACAAACTCCAGGCTCTGAGCTGTCAGCACAGAGCCTGACACGGGGCTCGAACCCACAGACCGTGTGATCATGACCTGAGCCAAAGTTAGATGCTTAACTGACTAAGCCAACCAGGCGCCCCTAAATTAATAAACATTTTTTAAAAATTAATTACACACACACACACACACACACACACACACAAATGTGCATCAAGTATAACTGGAGGGAGAAGTACCAGAACGGCAACAGTGCTTCCCTCTGGGCGGTGGGGTTCTGGGTGAGGCTGGTTCTTTGTACTTCTCCACATTTTCCAAAGTTTCTAAGACAAATTACTTTTTTTTTAAATGAGCATGCAGTGTTTCATGAGCATGCCATTCACCAATGTTGATGAGAAATGCAGCATCTGTTCAGTGAAGGGAGGTCTTTTTCCCTCCCTAGAGTCATACCATGTTCTTGGATGCATCCTGCACAGAGCAGAAGGTTCGGGAAGGATCCTAATATCTTTGGTCTTCCCAGATTACTCCAATTTGGCATTGAGGGTGGATGTCTGCCAAACCAAGTGCGCAGCCCTTCTCCGTGGGGTCCTGTTCTTAGGGGACACCTGGGCCTAGGGCACTGGTCTCTGTTGCTAGTGAAACCTTCAGGCCAAACCGCTAGCCCCTTCCCAGGTTTAGGAAAAGTGCCCTAAGCTTTTCAGTGAGAGCGAAACAGATTCATACCCTAAGAAGCCGGCCCTGCATCGTGTGTTTTTACACGCACTTCAGGAAGGTATAACAGGGTCAATGAGCCCCTGCAGGGAAGGTGCTCCAGCGTCTGAGGAGTTGGGAAAGGCCGGTAGAGGGCAGAGGAGTCTTAGCGTGAGTTCCGGGAAGGCAAGGGGGAGTCTGTGCATTCTGCACAGGGCGAGGAGGAGCAGGCAGGCCTTGGGGGGGGGGGGGCGGTGCGCAGGCTGCTAGGGTGATGGGCGCACTGCGGGGAGCTGACTTGTCAGAGTCAACGGCAGAGACAACCATCCTGGTCCCAAGGCAGAACCATGGACACATGCAGTGTGTGACCCTGGGACCACATCTCTCCATCTGGCCCTGGCCCCCCAAGGCCATCCTGTGAGCCTGGATCCAGAGTTTCAGGACAGGAGGAGCAGCAGGGAGAAAGAACACTGTGTGGGGCTTCCTGCCTCCCAGGAGCCTGAGCCTGCACCTACTAGGGTCAGTCATCCTCCTGGTGGCTGGGCTTCTAGCCTTCAGACCCTGGCCCAAGGATACGCCAACATGTGTGCTCTCCATCAGGCCAGAAAAATGGGCAGTCCTCTACTGGGAATAAGTTTGACTTGGTTTAAATACAACAGAAGCAGCCTCAAGAAGTACCCATAGGAACATACCAGCAAGAGGAGAACTTTCATTTATCTTCCTAGATGACCTCCTGGGCCCTGGTAGCCTCCACAAGCCCCTCCCAAACTCCCACTGAGCCCCAGAACACATGGCTATCTGCTTAGTCTCCACCTGTGTCCTTCACCCTGCCCTCGAGGTAGGAGCTAGACTTCAGGCCTAATCTTACATGGCTGCCTGACATGTGAGGAGCAGGTGTCAGTTCCCCACCAGTCTACCGAATTATTCAAACAAGACAATCACATCCTCCCACAGGAGCAGGGGGCCACCTCATCCTCTTGATACTATAAAGCCTGCCTCTCACAAACGCCAGTTGTGTACTCTGTCCCCACGTGCGACCCCCACATGGCCCTTCTTGGTGTGCTGTGTCTTCCCTCCCCAGGCTGTGTGTCTCTATGACTGACACCTGTCCAGTCTCAGGTGCTATGTGTTTGGCCATCATCCTAGGGTGGGGACCCCTCTCTCACCAACAGGGTGAGTAAGAGGCAATGAAAACTCAAGAGGGAGGCTGGTGGCCTGGGTAGAGCTAAACCCAAGAAGTGAGACATCAGGCAACTGTGTGCAGGGCAGGGCTGGGTCCAGGGCTCCCACGGGCTGGGTCCAGGGCTCCCATGGCCAGAGCTCTGCCCCTGAGCAAGGCCCTCTCAGCCAGGCTGCCCACAGCCAGCGAGTCTGTCTGAACCACTTCTACTTTTTCTGGGCCTCTGGTAGATGGAAGACCAAAGACGTGCCAAGATGGAGCTATGAAACCTCTGGCAGGTTTCAAAAGCTTACATTTAACAAATTACCGCTTTTAACATTAAAACGTCACTTGGAATAATTCCTCAAGTCTAAATGTGAAGAGGTGATTGTGAATGTGAGACTTAGGCCAGAGGGCTCCCTGCCCTGACTCCAGGCTGGCCCCTGCCTCTCCAGGAGCAGCGTTGGGGCCACATGTGCCTGACCAGGACCTGTCCCACTGACCCCGCAGTCAGGGTGCCCTCCCCCTGCTCCTTCTCCCCACCACCCTCCTCCTCTCCAACATCGGAGCCTCATAAGCTGTGGAGACCTGTGGCCCTGGGTAGACCAACTGTTCCCTGCTGGCTAACCTTCTTCCTTGCCCCTGGGGTTTGCTGGGTCGTGGCTTGCCCAGGGCTGCCAGACTGTCAGCAAAGCCTGGACTCATCAGGCAAGGCTCCATATGTGAGAACTGAGGCACATGTCTGCATCTCCTGATGCGCCCGGAGCTTCGAGAATCCCCTCCCGAAGCCCGGACAGCCTATATTGCACAGGTGCCCCTCCCCAGGAGGGTTCGCTCCCAGACACGCACAGCCTGCCTTGTATGTATAGGGCGGTCTCTCCCTGTCCCCTTCGGGACCACTTGGGTGGCAGACACAATGGCACCAACCATGAGCTGGGGGTGCATCCACTGCCCTTGCTGGCCAACACCTCACCCTGGTGCACCCAGCTCTGTGTCCTCAGAACTTGCTGGCCTCAGTGGGGTCCAGCTGGCCCTTTCCATTCCCTGCAGCTGGACTCAGAGGGTGAGGTTGCCAGATGTTTCCAGGGAGGTGGAAGGAGGTCTCAGCTGTTGGGGTGTGGATGCTTCTGGTTCTAGAGAAGTGTGAGCTCCACTAGCTATTCTTTCTTCCATTCATTGCACATTCTCTGCATACCCACCGCATGCAAAGCCCTGTGCTAGGAGCTAGGGATCCAGGGAGGGAAAAGTAATAGCCAGGCCCTCACAGAGCTTGCGGTCTCGCAAAGGTGGCAAACATTCAGCCAGCAGCACACCAACTAGGGCTTCACAACTACTGTAATCTGAGGCATACAGGAAAAACAGGGCCTCTCAAGCATGCGCCAGGGGTCCTGCCCTCGGCTAGGGCAGGGGTGCAATGGTCAGGGAAAGAATTTAGGTTGGGACGTGGAGGAAGCAAGAAGAGGAGAGGGCTCTGGGCAGGGAGAGGGGCGCCGTGTGGAGCCTGGGCTTATTGCTTGTGAGGTCCCCAAAGAAGCCACCTGTGGCCACAGTGTAGAAAGCACATACGGGGGTGAGGGAGGTGGACTTTGAGAACAGGCTAGAGCCAGACCCCCCAGATCTGAGATGCAACCGACTTCCCAGGACTGACCTGCTCAGGTGGAGTCCTGAGGGCACGTCCCAGGCCCAACCCTGGAAGCTGGCTGACCCCCAAACGGCCCCAGCTGTGGTCTCTGCTATCTCATGGTCTCTGAGAAGAAGCCAGTTAGGACAGAGAATCCCAGGGTCTCTCTGATCAGATGACAGATGGGGGACTAGGTAAGCCTGCTCCTGGCGGGTTCCCACCTCACTCCTTCAGGCCAGTCCTGGTGGAGATGCTCAGGATGTGGGGGGCAGGGAACCTGGACGTAGGGCTGACCGGCCACACTTCAGACCCTCCGCCGCTCTCTGCACTGCCAGTACCACTCTTCACACCCCAGATGGCACTTACTTACAGCTCTACCACTGGGTCACTCGCCTCCTGGGGTGCTATGTTTCAGTTTTTTCCACACAGCTATTTATAAAATGCTGCTTCTCTGGTGTGGATTGGCAGCTCAAGGGGAGTTGGGGGGTGAGTGCTGTGCTCCTCCAGAACTGGAGAGCCTCTAGAGGCCCAGGCTCAGGGCCTCGGAGGCTGGCAGACATGTGGATGGTCACTGAGGGTGACATGGCCCGAGGACACACAACCGGCATCTTGAGGGCAGGAGGCCAGTGTACGTACTAAGGCTGGCCATCACTCACGCTTCCCTCGGCCTCAAGCCCCCTTCATCCCCTCCCATCTCCAACTGTTCGAACCTCAGCATCCTTCCACGTTTGACACAAATGCCTGCCCCCCACTTCTCCCAAGCGTCCTTTTTGTTTCTGCCTCTTCCTCCCCGTGATGCTATCACGGCCCCGCAGCTGGCTCTGCTCCTGGCTTAAAGAAAGGCCTTGGCTCCACAGAGACAAATGGGCAGCAGCTTAATTTTTAATTTTTCTCTCACTCCTGCCTGCACACACACTCCCTTGGCTCTCCTTTCCTGTCGCTTGGAGCCCTCTCGGGAAAACCCCGTAACTTTTGGGATCACTTCTCGTTGTGAGGATGATCTCATCTTCAGGTAGTAAAAAGTCCTATTGAGTCCAATTTTAATCAGAACTCGACACAGCAGTGTGAATATACTTAGCACTACCGCACTTACACTTAAAAATAGTAAAGATGGTACCGTTTACATTATATGTATTTCATCACAATTGAAAACAATTTTTTAAACCTTTACTCTCACAACCAATTTTGGCCTTTTCCTACTCCCAAGCTCAGGCCTGTGCCCCAGCTCAAGGACCAGCAGGCGGGGCATGTGCTGTAACTACATGGGGAGGGAATGGTTGTATGAGAGTTCTCCAGAGAAACAGAACCAACAGGAGATATATATACATGGAGAGAGAAAAAGAGACAGGGAGAGAAAGAGAGAGGTTTATCATAAGGAATTGGCTCACATGAGTATGGAGTCTGGCAAGTCCAAAATCTGTAGAGCCAATGTCCCAGTTCAAAGGTCATCAGGCAGGAGAATTCTCTCACTCAGGGGAGGCCAGGCTTTGTTCCAATCAGTCCTGCAAAGGATTGGATGAGGCCCATCCAGATTAGGGGCTTTGATCTGCTTTACTCAGTCTACCCATTCAAATGTTAATCTTACCTAAATGTATCCTCACAGAAACCCAAAATAACGTTGGACCCAATGTCTGGGCACCCATGACCCAGTTAAGTTGACACATAAACTTAACCACCCCAGGGGCACCTGGGTGCCTCAGTCAGTGAAGCTTCCAACTCTTGATCTTGGCTATGATCTCACAGTTTATGGGTTCGAACCCCCCATCGGGCTCTGCACTGATGGCACAAAGCCTGCTTGGGATTCTGTCTCCCTCTTTCTGCCCCTCTCCCACTTGTGCATGTGCGCTCTCTCTCTCTCTCTCTCTCTCTTTTTCAAAATAAATAAATAAACTTAAAAAAAAAAAAAAAAAAACCTTAACCACCCCAGTGTAAAGAGCAAAGACAATAGATAGGAGCAAATCAGGAGGCCTAGCCTCCAACCTGCTTCCTGCCCTCACTATTGCCTGACCTCTCTGGACCTCAGTTTCCACATCTCATCAGGTGAAATGAGGCCTGTGAACCCTGCCTTCAGCTGTAAAGTGCTCTATGGCTGTGGGCTGTGGTGGTGGTGGTGGTGGTGGTGGTGGTGATGACTACTTTAGCTGCTCTTGGTAAATGACCGGAAGGTTGCCGAGGGCCTTGGCAGGATTCCCATACACAACTGGAGTGGGGGTGGGGTTGGGATCGTTGCCAGATACCTTCCTGGCATGTTGATCTCCAGAGGGGATTTATGGGCCCTGGTAGTCATTATTTCAGGGCGACTTATCAAAAAAAGTGCCTGCGGCCTCATCATAAGCACTTATTCCACAGGAAAGTTGTTTGCAAAACACAACAGACATCAATAATGATGTTCACAGAGTTGTAAATCTTCTAAGCCTGCCTTCCCTTCCTGGGGACTAAAGCACTTGATTTGGTTCTCCAGGAGCTCAGAAGTTTCCAAATAGATAACAGAATCCCAAAGTCCATTAAGCAAGGTAATTTACAATAGTGGCAGGCCAAATTCAGGGAAATACATTAGAGCATTTTCCCATTTGGCTTGTAGGAAAGACATTATTCTAAGCACACACACAATGAATGCTGTTCAGTGACAAAGAGGACATCGGCTAGCTCCCCTAATGAGTTTATTCATCCCCTAAACCATGCAATGCGTTAATTTTGAGTAAAAGTTGTGCCACCAGATAAGATTCTCAAAGCCCTGACACGGACATGTGGGACCTCATTTCTGGCCCATTAAACAGGCATCACTGGACATTGTAACAAGGCGAACGAGGGCGGAAATGTCAACTTCCCTTAGAGCTCTGACTCAGACCTTAAGCTATTGCTTGCAAAGGTGTGAAGTAAAGAAGCAGTTCCAAATTTTGTACTGCAGAAGCTTCTGGCGGCCTTGCTGAGTGCTCTAGGAGAGGAATAAAACATAAATTGCTATTTGTGAAATTGCTACATTTTCCCATTTTTAATGTTTTAAATGAGAACGGCAAGTTTGGTTTCCTTCTCTGCTGCTTTCTCCAGGGGGCACGGTCATCCCACCTGCCTTTCCAGGTGTGGTCAAGAAAGGAGGCTCGGACCAAGAGGAAAAAAAAAGATTTACCTAAGCTATCCTGTGGCCCAGCTATGGAGCAACCCAAAGAGATATAAGAGAAACTAATTTATGATTCAGTACTTAATGAGCTCCTATGGCATACCTTTGTTGCAAAGGACAGAAAACCAACTCGCACTGACTTGAGCATAACAGTGAATGTATTGGTAATTGGGATCCATCATTCCAACCAGGATAGTAAACTCCTTCTTTACCTGTTGGCTCAGAGGAGCCCAAAGTGGCCAGGTGGCAGTCTCAAGTTCCAGTTCCACATTATCATTGTTTTATTTTCTGGTAAAAGCATTCCTCCCTCAGAAATCAAGACTATAAAACAAGCTGAGCCCGAAGTTGGCATGAAGCAAAAACCATTCCATTGGGTTATTGGGTACACTAGTGAAGGGAGTGCTCCCACATTCACCTCTTGATTCTCAGATTCCTGGATTCTGGCTGTAGGAGAAACAGCACCATGATTGGTCCTTGACTGAAAGCATACACCTCATCTCATAAGATAGATTCCCATTCCTTCAGGATGTTGTCTCCCAACTGGTACCAGTGATGAATATTTAAAAGGCCATTCCACTGTCATATTGAGTTGAATCATTGAAATGGCTCATTTTATAAGTCAAAAACAATTGAACATTAGCAATTTCACATGGTTCAACCTCTTATCATTGCAACTACTTCTGGGTAAAGGGGCACATGATGAAACCAGTGAATTCCCTGGGCATGCACCCATTGCTGTGCTTCTTTTACAGTGATGAAGTGAGTTCCTTAATGGGAAGCAATGTTGGAGGAGTACCTTAGTGGTGGAGAAAGCATTCCATACATTCATGAATGGTGATGCTGGCAGAAGGCAGGGAAGGGAAATCTGTATCCAGAATACATGTCTGTTTCAGAGAAAACAAATTGCTATCCCCAACAAGATGGAAGGAGTCAAATATCCCAAGGAATGATGCTATATCTTGGGCTTAGCACTGTAAGCACTCAGCCGTGGTGGCGGTAACCAGATCAGCCTTTGAGAAGACAAGTCCAGATTTGGAGTCTATGTGTTGTCTCCATTCCTTCCGCCAAGGGCTCTCAATGGGTAAAGAGGTTGACTACTTCTTTACAGAACATGTCATCATGTCCACCTGATTACTGAAAGCCTCCTTGCAGTAGATGCAATTTTTTAAGCATCCACATGAGACATAAAAATCTGAGAGATCTATGCATATACGTCATATCCAGATTGCCACCAATTTCCAACCCTGTTCTTTCCAAGTCCCTGATCGTCCAGCCAAACTCTTGGCCATTACCCATGAATTAGAGTAGATGTACACTTCAGGCCACCTCTGAGTCCAGAACAACCACAGGTTGTTTTTACGTTCTATCTGCTTAGAGGATTCTTTTCACCACTTTCTTTCAGAAATATTCCTTATTATAGTTTCTGCTATAGCAATCTTCTTCCAGAATGTGCCAGAATAACCTCCAGAGTCTTCTGTAAACTAAGCCCAATTTTCTTTTCTGTCAGTCAACTATAAGTTATAAGAAAGTCCCCATTTGGCCATAGGTGTGGACTGAAGAAAAGGAGGGAATGCAGTAAGAGTATCTACTCACTTACTCTTGCCTTACTTATTCATGTGATTATGTGTACTCTCCACTTCTTTTGAGGTAGAGTCACTACTTGAGGGACTGGTACTATGCAAGCCCCACTTAGGGTTGGTGGGTCAAATAATACGCAGTGCAAGATGGGCAGCTCACGCTGACTATTCAGGCAACTAGTCTGTCAGGAGTAGAAAGCCAGGAGCTGTTTCTCAAGTCATACAGAATAGTTATTTGCATCAGAAAGCACAGATTTTCTTAAAAAACCCTAATGGTATATGTCCCAACTCCCCAAGTGGGGCTTACTAGAGTCTCCATATAGCCTCCTTATTTACCATAGATAACCCCAAGTATCATTTGACCTGCTGGGTCCTAAAGCTGCATGTCAGAGCATCTTACACTGCTGCATGACTCCTGCAGAGTCTCCCCTTTCTCTGGGCTGTAGGCAAAACTTTAAGCCTTATAAATTAATAAATAGGTCAGAGCAGCATCCTAACATGTAATACATATTGCTTCCAAAATCCAAAAAGGCCCCTAAGCATGGTGCCTCTTTGAAGGTCAGGGATGCAAATGGAGCAACTTTTCTTTCACTTTGGAAAGAATATCCCCATATTCTCCAAACGACTGAACTCCAGAAAACTTAAGAGAATTTTCACAGGGTTACTCTCTCATCCTCTGGCTTGTATGCATCTCGAAGCTGTCTAAGATTCTACGTGCTGCTTATCAGACCCAATCAGCAGGCTCTCATCAGTGCAGTGGATCTGTGTGATGTTCTGTGGCATGTGAAGATGGTCATGACCCTTACAGTCCACATTACAGTCTGCGATGACACCACCAAGGTGCCCTGTCAACAGGGTATCTGACGAGTAAAGTATTTGTCAAATTGAAAACTCACATACCAGGTGCCACAGGTTATGTTGATTTGTGCCCATAAAGTTACCATAACTAAAAAGTGGCTACAGTTGAAATCACCAACTAATTTAGGTTTACGATAATCCATAGTAATTTTCTAAGACCCACCATCTTTCTGCGCAGGCCAAAGAGATGAGTTAAGTAGATATGTGACAGAAACCACTACCCCTACACCTTTTGGGACCTTTCCATATTAATCTCTGAAATCCTCCCCCTATCCTCCACCCCTGTCAAAAATGCAGTCTTGTTTTTGGCTTGATGTCCTTGTAGGAAGGGGAGAGCTCATAATAGTTCTCACTCAAGGGTCAGGGAGCTAAGTGATGATTCCATCAATTCCAGAATGCGTCTCTGCCTATTATACATTTGAAGACTAAGGTAATATCACAGAGTAAGGCCATAGATCCAATGTGGGATGAAATTTGTTTAAAACTTCATTCATCACCTGACCACCATAAACCTTTTCTTTGACTGGTAGACTACAGTGCCATTTTGAGTCCCCAGGATTTAGTAAATATTAAGATTCAGTATCAAGTAGCCCCAAAAAGACTGCATCTTTCCTTAGTCTACACTCCCCCTAGTAAATGGCAATGGACCCCACTGGGGAAGGAGTATGTTTATAGGACACGCTTAAATATCCTGTGGCATTGTTGTAGATTTCTTCCTCAGTGGGACCAAGAACCCCCTTGAGCTGTGCAGTTTGTGGTGGTGTGAACTGGCTTAGGTCTGGGCAACTGCAGGAGAGACCATGGCTCTCCATTTTGGGGATGGAAGCTTGGCTTCTGGCCACTGGATCTGGGCTGTACTATAATTACCAAGCCCATGTGGCTCCACATCAGGTGGGTGTAAGCAGCTGGGGTGGAGACAGACCTGAAGCTGGTCTCTGGCTCCTCTGCCAGCCTTCCCTGAGCCTCTTCCCCAGCTCGTGCCTCAGAGACTTTCTCCCTGAAAGACCTTCCAGTTAAACTCTCTATGCTTTGGGTTCCATCTTATATAATGGAAACATTGAAGAAAGTAGATAAAATATTTTTTAATATATATTTAATGTATATATACAATACTATCTATAGTATATATAGCAGGTGCATCCTAGGGCTCCTGTGAAAATTAAAGTGGGTAATCCATGTGAACCATGTAGCTAGTGTTAAAGTGCTCAAAACTACCAGACATCAACATCATCATGATTATTGCTATTATTCTTATTACTTTAAACCAGGGTATACACATGGCCCCAACCCATCTACCAGGTCAGGAATCAGGGAACATGTCTACTAAACTGCTACTTAGGCATTGAATGGCAAATCTCTCAAAAAGGACTTGGGTTGAGCATGTGCATAGACACATAGCTTCCTGAAACTTGAGAACTTTGTGCAGCGAAGGCCAGTTTGAGGTGAGGCCTGGTGGTGGGGACCAAAAGGCTCAGAATGTGAGCATCGCCTTGACCATGCAGACATTTGACAGCTGGTACCCTTCTGATTGCTCTCTTCCTGCTGGCTACCAGTAGGCGGATAGCTGGAGGTGGGAGGGGAGTTAACACTCTGTGATAGATTAGCATTTTCTTTTCACAGGGGCCTAGAAAATAGGTGTGGGATTTGGAGAAGGTATAAAGATAATTTGGGGCCACTTTAAACATCTGAACCAAAAGCACTTCTACAACCTAGAGGTTGGGCAGCCCCATCGATCTCTAAGTCCATCAGAGCTAGAGCCTCAGATGTGGGCTGTGTGGAGGGGCCCAGGACACGAACCCTCATGGAATTTAATCCAGGAGATCTCCTAGCCCATCCTTGCTGGGCACAGACACGGAAAATTCCTCCTCAAAGTAGAAAGTCAGCCTTCAGAGTCCTGAGCAGGACCTCGTGTTGTAAGAAATGTCTGTGGAGTCATTTCTGGGAAGCTCCTGGCTCTTCTCCAAAGCATAAGACCACAGAGACAGCTGGGTCAACAGAAATCGTCCTGAGGGAGAGTCAGCTCTCACCTCACCTTCTCACCTTGGCCCTCCACAGGCAAGAGAGGTCAGAGCTGACCCAACCACATCACACAGTCATTTCATCCCTTCCCCTCTTGGAATGATACCATGGTTGCAATTGGCTCCCAGGCTGTGGGGAAGACAGGACTTTTTCACAGTCCTCTGCCTAAGAAGCTCTAGGCAGCTTAGGGATTTACCTCCCATTCCAAGTGGCCAACTAGTCTTTCATCCACTGATGTAATTAACACATCTGGATCAGTGCACTCCAATCTCTAATTCCTACCAAGTGGCTCTCTGGTTTGGGAATCTGTGTATCTCTAAGGAAGCAAGGGGCCAAGTGCTTGCCCATGGCCAATGGAGGCCAAAGCTATTTCTCCAAGATCATGCCCTTTGGCCTCCATGGAATCAGTGGAAACTGGGGATTGAACACAGAATGCCTTGACTTTGGAACTGATGGACCCCAAGTGCCCCAGCCTGGGAGACAAACGGGAATGATAGCTGTGCATCATTTCACACTGTTGCCTGCGGGAGCCTTGGAGCCCCCTGTTAAAGTCGGAAGCCTTCTTTCAGGACCCGCAGAAGCTCCGAAGTTTCACTTTTCTTCAGAACATCGGTGGAGGAGAGCCACCTTTATAGTGTAGTCACACTACCCCCTGCTGGACAGAAGGCAGCATGACAATGAGTGCCATGGCCAGCACTTGTGGACATGCGCCAGGAGCCTGCTGTGGGCAAGGCACCAGGAGGTCAGCGTGAGCTGACAGGAGTCAGGGAAGAAGAGGTCTAACCAACCCCGCGTGAGGGGTACTTACAGAAACAGAAGGGGGATGATGGCCAGAGCAGAGCTGGGACACATCCGGAGAGGCAGAAAGACGCCCTCGACTTCCTGACTCTGCCCGGGGCTGTCTCTCTCACAGAAAGAATAACTGCTCCAAGTGTGAGTCCTGTGCACAGGCCTCTTCCTCAAGGTTAGAGGGGCATAAGCCACAGGCAGCCGCTATCATGTGCAATAGCCCCTCCCACCTCCACAGAAGGCCTGGCCCCAACCACCCCAGAACAAGCACCTTTGGGTGCCGAGACCTCTCAGGCCAGGCTCCACTGACCCTGCGCAAGCCTGCTTCATCCCAGCACTGCAAACATTTGCTGAGTCGTCTCAGCTTAATTTAAGCTTGTAGCGGACCGAACCCTCAAGCGAGCTAACATGACCTCGCTGTTTTCATTTTCATCAAGATAAGAAAATGCCAAGATAAGTAATTGTCAGTTAATAATTTAACAATGCAATAGACCTTGTAATTAAAAATAAGCTAAAGGAGGCCACAAAGTGATTGTAATAATGTTTCAAGGGCCAATTACACAAAAGCCTCCCTCCCCTCTCTGTGCCAGGAGAGCCAGAAGGGAGGGATCAGACTCATTAGGGCTTAGACTGCTTTATGCATCACGAAAACCCTTTCCTCAAAGTCTGGCCTATCAGAATGCTGTGAATACATTTGGTGATATTAGCTCACATCTCAATATTTTGTTTGTTTGTTTATTTATTTATTTATTAGAGTGGGTGCAACTCTTTGGGGGAGGTAGGTTGTTTTTACTTGAGTCAGAAGCAATTGTGAATTCCCCTTTCTCTCGCTCCCTCTCCCCTTCTGGCACATTCCTGGAGAGTCCCAAGCACCTTTTCTTTTCTTTTTTCTTTTTTAGGTCTATTTATTTATTTTGAGAGAGAGAGAGAGAGAGAGAGAGAGTGCACTGAAGGGACAGAGAGAGAGGGACAGAGAGAGAATCCCAAGCAGGCTCCACATTGTCAGCACAGAAACCAACATGGGGCTTGAACTCACCAACCATGAGATCATGACCTGAGCCAAAATCGAGACTCAATGCTTAACCTACTGAGCCACCCAGGTGCACCCCAAGCACCTTTTCTGAGGCTAGGCTCATTACTCCCTACTGAGCCTTGGTTAGCATTACCAAGTGGCTTACTTGTTTTGTACAACAGAGCAGGTTGATAGAAGTGTCCCCTTTTGTGACAAGGATTCACACCCACTCTCCCAAGAGGAGGGTTGTAACCAGCACTTGAGAATGTCACAGCTCATGTTTCTGCCAACCTTTAATGATGGTGACTCAATTCTCTCCACTTCTCAGGGCAGGCTCCAGCCTCCTGATTCAACAATCCCACTCCAACTACAAAACACAGCCTAGCACACAGACCACATATTGCCACTTAGAGAACTTCTTCTAAGGTATCTTTTCCAGACTGAATTGTTTTTATTTTTAAATCAACAAATTTCCATCATAATTCATTCTGACCACCAGACAAAATCTATGACAATGGATTTTCCTCAGCCCCCAGAAAACAATCTGTGTTTCCTCAAAACTCTGCACCTGCCTATGGAAGGGCACTGTATATGTGAGCATTATCATGCCGGTGATGGGGGATATAACTGAAAAGAGCTGTGGAACCTGGGGGAAGGGCCAGAGAGAGAGGATGGGGAAACCAAGACAAGGGATGGTCAAGGGCATTGCACAAGCACATGGAACTGGAGGCTTCATCTACCCATGTGGCCAAGAGAACCCCAAAATGACACCCATCAGACAAGACAGCACTGCCTACCTTCCTTATTCTATGACTCCAGGCCCCTAAGCCAGAGGGCTCATAGGAACATGCCTGAGAAAAGAAGTCAGAGATATATTTGTAAGCCTAATATTTTTTAACTTTTTTTTAATGTTTTATTTATTTTTGAGAGACAGATACAGAGCATGAGTGGGGGAGTGGCAGTGAGAGAGGGAGACACAGAATCTGAAGCAGGCTCCAGGCTCTGAGCTGTCAGCACAGAGCCCAACGCAGGGCTCAAACCCACGAACCGTGAGCTCATGACCTGAGCTGAAGTCGGCCACTCAACCGACTGAGCCACCCAGGCACCCTGTAACCCTAATTTTTAAAATGCCCACAGGCACTTGGGTGACTCAGTCGGTTAAGCCGCCAACTTCGGCTCAGGTCCTGATCTCACAGTTTGCAGGTTCGAGCCCTGCATCCGGCTCTGTGCTGACAGCTCAGAGCCTGGATCCTGCTCTAGACTCTATGTCTCACTCTTACTCTCTCTGCCCTTCCCCTGCTTGTACTCGTGTGCTCTCTTTCTTTCTCAAAAATAAATAAACATTTAAAAAAATTTTAATGCCCAGAAATCATCTTTGGAAACCGAGGAAGTCTGCGGAGTCTTGGGACCATTAGGTCCTACAAGCCTTCCTTTCAAATGAAACTGAATTTTCAGAGAAAACACCAAGACAGTACTTGAGGGTGGTGGGCTCACTTATCCAAAGGACCTCTATATCTGCAAATGTTCACCACGGCCAGCAGTGTCCCCACTCTACAGGGAGGTTCATGGCACCTCTAGTAGAATTTTCCCTTTTCTGCCTCTGAGACACCCAATCACAAACTGAAGATGCAGGGAGGGCAAGAAGAGAGGCCCAGTCTGACAAGTAAACCAGGGAAGGCGTTCAAAGGTCCACACCTAACCTTACAACATGGAATAAGCCACCTCAACCTTCAACAACTACCTCTTGGAGAACGAAGGATTCCTCAGCATGCCAGAAAGGCCAGATCCTGTTCATGTCTTTAGCTGAGGAAACACAACCAACCAGGTATGGGCTCTTGAGAGGGCCTCTTCTAAGAGCACATGGGTGGGTTAGACAAGGTTAGAGGTACACCTCAAAACAGTGCTTCACTCCAAAATGAAATCTCTGGGTACCTTTCCAGACAACATATTCAGTTTGTATGTTCTTTTATTCAAACAGAAATGTGGGAAAGATGAGCTTGTTGGAATTTTTTCCTGTTTTCCTTGGAACCAAGATTTGACCCCGGAAGCCAACTCCAGCATCATGTCCTTGATGAATCTTCCCTTCATCCTGTACATACAGAACCCAGTACAGGGCCAGGCTCAGTATAGGCAATCATTAAATGTCTCTTCAATGAATGAGTTGCCTGTGGGCTCTTGGAGCCGGGTGAGATGCCAAGCTTCATTTTCCTCTGTAGATACAGCATGTCTCAGAGTAACTTCTCTGTCTTGGTGTTTGACTTGGCTGTGCCTCCTTTCTAATGGGCTCTAAGACATCCCTTGTGTGTCCTTCTCTGCTGGAACATGATTTACTATATGGCTTTTTGCCTGCAGGCCCAAAGCCAGGGGTCTGGTCCATGTGCTAACAATCACAGCAGCAAAGAAGCCAAGGAGACCTATGAAAAGGTTATGCTCCCATCCACCCTCAACCAAGCAACAGGGCAACCTTAACTTCCTTGCGGCAAAAGGGCAGTACAGGCAGAACTGAGTTTTTAATGAGAAATGAACATATTATTTGTCAACAACAATAAGGTGAATAGCTTCCAGGATCCAAGACATTCTTGCCATCAGTGCTTATATAGTATAAGTCCCTTCATTGGGAGTATGCTAAGGATATTGGGGGTGTAAGACACACATCTGCATACTTGCAGAGCCTAACAAGTGATCACCCTACTATCCATAGAAACCTGAAAAAGGCAAAGGGTCACAGAAAGTGACTGGATCTGCCTGACATCTGTCTCAACATCTTTGCCAACACATAATCCACTTCATCAAGAAAAAAGAGGAAAATTTCTGCCTTTAACTATGATGGAGTAGCTAACAGCATGCTAGCTCTCCCACCAAAACAACTATCAACCTAGAATATATATATGATAATTATTTAGTCAGGGACAGCAGGAAGTTTAAGACTGATCCCTGAGAGGCACACCTGAGTGGCTCAGTCAGTTATGACTCCAACTTTGGCTCAGGTCATAATCTCGTGGTTTGTGGGTTCAACCCCGTGTCAGGCTCTGTGCTGACAGCTCAGAACCTGGAGCTTGCTTCAGTTTCTGTGTCTCCCTCTCTCTCTGCTCCTCCCCTGCTCATGCTCCTCTCTCTCTCTCTATATATATATATATAGATAGATAGATAGATAGATAGATATAGATATAGATATAGATATAGATATAATAAAGACTAATCCCTGAGAGAAGGAAAACTCATAAGGTCACCTGCACAAACACTCAACCATCCAGCTGTCTGACTGAGGTTAATTTCCCAATCATGTTTCAAAGACTGTAGTCCAAATAGAGCATGGCATTACTACTAAGATGAGGAGGCAAAGATCAGAGTTTAGAGTAGCTAATGCAGCTATCATCTGAAAGTTAGGTCTTTGGAGAAAGAGAGCTGTGTAGATATGGAACCCAACTGGTCAATGGAGGGGTTCCTTGTAAATCTGTGGTTGACAGCTAGGCTATATACATAGGTAGAAGAGGACTACCTGAGGCTTGCCAGACACTAGCTGCTACTGGGTTGAGAGCCAAAGTGTTAAGGGAAACTGGTGTCATGGCACTACAAAAGTGAAAAAAAATATATCAGTAACACATGTTAATACCACATTAACACTCCTGACAGTCCGCTGAGATATCCAGAAATTCATGAACTAAAATAATTGAAATTCACTATTGGATTTCCACAGCAGATCTGGACAGGCAGAAATAAAATCAGCAAACTTAAAGATAGGACCAGTAAGGGGTACCTGGGTGGCTCAGTCGGTTAAGCAACCAACTTCAGCTCAGGTCATGATTTCACAGTTCAAAGGTTCAAGCCCCATGTCGGGCTCTGTGCTGACAGCTCAGAGCCTAGAACCTGCTTCAGATTCTGTGTGTCTTTCTCACTCTGCCCCTCTCCTACTTGCACTCTGTCTGTCTCTCTCAAAAATAGGACCACTAAAATTATCAAGTCTAGAGAGCAGGGGAAAAAAAGAAACAAACAAACAGCATCTAAGAGACTTGTGAGACACATCAAGCACAGCAACATATACATTGTGAGGATCCCAGAAGGAGAAGAGAGAGAATGAAGCAGAAAGGATATTTGAAGAAAAAACAGCTAAAAACTTCCGATTTGATGAAAAGCATGAATCTACAAATCCAAAAATCCAAGAAGTTCAAAGAACTCTAAGTAGGAGAAGCTCAAAGAGATACACACTGAAAACACATTAGAATCGAATTGTTGAGAAACAAAGACAAAGATAGAATCTTGCAAAAAGCAAAAGACAAGCAACTCATCACATACAAGAGATCTTCAATAAGAGTAACAGTCATTGTCTCATCAGAGACCAATGGAGTCAGAGACAATGGGATGACATATTTAAACTGTTGAAATTCAAAATTTTCAACCAATAATTCTACATCCAAAAAAACTGTCCTTCAAAAATAAGAGAGAAACCAACACATTCCCATATAAACAAAAGCTGAGAGAGTTCAATACTATTAGACTTGTTCTACAAGAATGTCAAGGGGATTCCTTCAGGATGAAATGACAGAATACTAGACAGTAACAAGAATCCATATAAAGAAATAAATATGCCTGGTAAGATAAATACATGGGCAAATAAAAAGCTACTATTATATTTTTTATGTATAACTCCACTTGTTATTTCCTACAGGATTTAAAAGACAGATACATAAAAAATAATTATAAATCTATGTAACTGGGCACACAATTTATATAAATGGTATTTGTGACAACAACAGCATAAAGGAGGGAGGACAGAGCTATATAAAAGCAGAGCTTTAAAATAGATTGTTACAAATTCAGGATGTTAAATATAATCTCATTGTAATCACAAAGAAAATATCTATAGAATATACATAAAAGTCAATGAGAATATAATCAAAGCAATTCACTATAAAAAATCAACTAAACACAAAAGAAGGCAGTAAATAGAAGAATGAAGAACAACAACAACAAGAAGACATACAGAAAACAAATACAAAATGACAGAAGTCTTTCCTAATCAGCAATTATTTTATTTTTTTAAAGTTTATTTATTTTGAGAGAGAGAAGGCACACACACACACACAGAAGAGGGGGAGAGGGAAAGGGAGAAAGAAAATTCTAAGTAGGCTCTGCACTGTCGGAGCAGAGCTGACAGACTGACATGGGTTTCAATCTCACAAACCACAAGACCATGACCCCAGCCAAAACCGAGAGTCAGATGCTCAAGCAAATGAACAACCCAGGTGCCCCATTATCAGCAATTATTTTAAATGTTAATGGATCAAACTTTCCAAGTGAAAAGGCAGGGACTGGTAGAATGGATTTTTCATTTTAAAGTTTTATGCAAATACATGCTGTATAAACAAAAGGTTCACTTTAGATCCGAAAACATAAATACGTTGAACATGAAAAGACAGAAAAAGATAGTCCTTGCAAATCATAACCAAAAGAGAGCTGGGAGAAAAAAAAGAGAGAGAGAGCTGGGAGGCCTATAGTGATATCCAAAATACGTCAAGTTAAAATTTGTTGAAAGAAACAAAGACATTATATACTGAGAAAAGGGCCAGTTCATCAAGAAGATATAACAATTATAAACATATATAAACCAAACAACAGAACCTCAAAATATATATAGAAACTAACAGAATTGAAAGGAGAATTAGATAGTTCTTCATTAGTAACTAGAGACTTCAATTCACCACTTTCAACAATGTATAGAGGGGCACCTGCTGGGCTCAGTCAGTGGAGTATGCAACTCCTGATCTTGAGGTCATGAATTCAAGCCCCATACTGGGCATAGAGATTACTTGAAAATACATACATACATACATACATACATACATAAAAATAATGGATAGAGAGTCAGACAGAAGACCAATAAGGACTTGAACAACACTGTAAATCAATAAGCTTTAACAGACATATATAGAACACTCTATCCATCAGCAGCACACACATTCTTCCCAACTCCACATGGAGTATTCTCCAGGAAAGACCAAATATTAGGTCACAAAACAAGTCTCAATCAATTTTTTAATTGAATTTAAACAATTTTTCCAATGACAATGGAATTAACTAGAAATAAATAATTCAAAAAAGAAACTGAAAAATTCACAAACATGAGGAAATTTTAAAATATATAACACCAATGGGCCAAACATGAAAGTACAAGAGAAATTAGAAAAGACATAAAAATGAATGAAACTGACAACACAACATACTACAATATACGGGACACAGACGAGACAATGTTCAGAGAGAAAATTATAGATGCAAATGCCTGCATTAAAAAAGAAGAAAGATCTCAACTTTATACCTTGAAGAACAAAGAAGAAGGAGGAGGAGGAGGAGGAGGGGAAAAGGGAAGGGGAAGAAGAGGGGGAGGGGGAGAAGGGGAAGAAGAAAAAAAAGAAGGAGAAAGAGGAGGAGGAAGGCAAATTAAACTCAAAGCCAGCAGAAGGGGCGTTCCTGGCTGGCTCAGTAAGTATAGCATCTGACTCTTGATCCCAGGGTCATGAGTTCAACCCCATGTTGGGGGCAGAGATTGCTTAAGGAAAAAAAAAAAGCTAGCATAAGGAAGAAAATAAAGATTTAAAAAGAGGTAAGGAACAGAAAAATAATAAAATCAATGAAATTAAAAGTCCATTCTTTGAAAAGATCACAAAATTGACAAAACTTTAGCTAGACTGACAAAAGGAAGAGAGAAGATACAAACAACTAAAATCAGAAATGAGGGGGGAGAAGTTAAGATGGTGGAGTAGTAGGGGGACCCTAGGCTTGCCTGTCCCTAAACACAGTTAGATAACTATCGAAACATTCCAAACATCCAAGAGATCAATCTGAATGGTGAGCGAACAAACTGCAGAACTAGAGACAGAAAAGAAACCACACCATGGAAAAGTAGGAAGTGTGGACTCATGATTCCTGTAAGAAAAAAATCGAGGGTGCTGCAGAGGGGAAGGACCCTTGATGTTGGAGAGAGGAGAGAGGTAGAGACAGAGAGAGACAGAGAGAAGGCAGCATGCAGGGAACTGCACCAGAGAAACACTTACCCAAAACCAGTGACTGGGAGAACTAGAGTGTCTGAGGATTACAAGTGTTTACAAACACTGGAGCCCAAAGTCTGAAGTTTTAAAAGCCTGCACCACTGCTGGATGGAAACTGGCAGGCACAGTGGTGCTCCTGTGGGGTGGGGGGACAGAAGCCCAGGAGCAGACACCACAGTTTGAGGAACCCCTGGGTCTCAGAGGGAGAAACAGTTCCCCTTCTTGGAGTGCATTTGGGAGAGGTGGCAGCCTCTCAGGAGACAAGAGCTGACAGGTGCCAACTTGTGGCCCCATTAATTAGCTTAAGAACAGAGGCATCAGGGGCACCTGGGTGGCTCAGTCAGTTAAGTCTCCGACTGCGGCTCCGGTCATGATCTCACAGCTCGTGGGTTTGAGTCCCGTGTCAGGCTCTGTGCTGACAGCTCAGAGCCTGGAGCCTGGTTCAGATTTTGTGTCTCCCTCTTCTCTCTGCCCCTCCCCTACTCGAGCTAGCTCTCTCTCTCTCTCTCTCTCTCTCTCTCTCTCTCTCTCTCTCTCTCTCTCAAAAATAAACAAAAATTTTTCAATAAAAAAAAAGAACAGAGACATCTGCTGAGGGCAGCAAACCTTGGTGCCAGCTTTTTGCTCCACTTTACCATAAACTCCAACCGCTGCATAGTCGTGCAGACTGCCACCAGCCACAACATGGTAAGACCCTCCCCCAGAGGATCAGCGTGGATCTGCACATGCCAGGTCCTTAAAACTTGGAGTTGGAGTTTTCAAACCCAGTCAGACACCCCAGATAAAACACAATACTGTGCTTCCTGGCAGACAGACAGCTCGAACACAGGGTAAAGCCAGAGATCTGACTAAAGCCAGGACACAAAAGGGGTGAATGTTTGCCCTTCTGTGAAGGCTTCCTGAGGAGTGGCAGGGTGCAAATTCCCCACTCTGATGAGGAGAGAACAGACAATACCATTCTCCCAACTCCACCATCCCCTATCAGCACTGACCAACTTCAGTGAGCAAGACAGCACCACCCAGTGTATGCCTGAGGTGCTTACATCAAACCCCATTCCCCTGCACCCTGCACCCTGCACCCTGCAGGTACATCTCCACAGGGTAAGTGCACCTGAAAATCAGAGCACCAGGCTCCTCCCGCAGAAGACCAGCACAAACCCCTTGCACACACCAAGTCTACTGATCATAGAGTGCTACAAATCTTCAGCTCTAGAGGAAACAGGATCTAGCTTCTTTTTTTTTCTTTTTTTTTTTTTTTTTGTAATTGTTTTGTTTTGACCTCTTGTCAACATAGCCATTACTCTCAGGAAGAGGAACATAACAGGCTTTCTCTAAAAATCACACACACACACACACACACACACACACACAAAACAGTGACTTAGGGACTCCTGGGTGAATCGGTTGGTTGGGTGTCCAACTTTGGCTCAGGTCATGATCTCCTGGTTCATGAGTTAGAGCCCCACATCAGGCTGTCTGCTGTCAGCATAGAGCCTGCTTCAGATCCTCTGTCCCCACCCTCCCCGGCCCCATCTCTCTCTGCCACTTGCTAGCTTGCAGGTTCTCTCTCAAAAACAAATAAATACAAAAAAATAGTGACTTAGATAAAATGACAAGACCAAGGAATTCATCCCAAAAGAAACAGGAAGAAGTCACAGACAGAGGTTTAATCAATACAAATATAAGTAATATGTCTGAACCAGAACAATTATAAGGATACCAGCTAGGCTTGAGGAAAGCATGGAAGACACTAGAGAATCCCTTACTGGAGAGATAAAAAGAACTAAAAATTAGCCAGGCTGAAATTTAAAATGCTATAACCAAGATGCAACCCAACTGGATGCCATGACAATGAGGATGAAAAAGCAGAAGAAAAAAATCAGTGATTTAGAAGATAAAATTATGGAAAATAATGAAGCTGAAAAGAAGAGGAAAGCAAAGGTAATAGATCAGAAATATAGACTTAGGAAACTCAGTGTCTCCTTAAAGCATATAACATTCATATCATAGCAGTCCCAAAAGAAAAAGAGAGAGAAAAGGGGGCAGAAGGTTTATTTGAGCAAATGATAGCTGAAAACTTCCCTAATCTGGGGAAGGAAACAGACACTGAAATCCAAGAAGCACAGAGAACTCCCATTAAATTCAACAAAAGCCAGCCATCACCAAGACATATCACAGTCAGATTCATGAAATACACAGACAACGAAAGAATCCTGAAAGCAGCAAGGGAAAAAAGTCCTTAACCTACAAAAGAAGACATATCAGGTTCACAGCAGATCTGTCCACAGCAACTTGGGAGGCCAGAAGGGAGTGACATGATATATTCAATGTGCTAAATGGGAAAAATATGCAATCAAGAATACTTTACCCAGCAAGGCTGTCATTTAGAATAGAAGGAGATAAAGAGTTTCTCAGACAAACAAAAACTAGAGGAGTTCATAACCACTAAACCATCCCTCCAAGAAATATTAAAGGGGACTCTTTGACTGGAGAGAAAAGACCAAAAGCAGCAAAGGCTAGAAACGAACAGAGAACATCACCAGAAATACCAACTTTACAGGTAAAACAATGACACTAAATTCATATCTATCAATAATCACTCTGAATGTAAATGGGCTAAATGCTTCAATCAAAAGACATAGAATATCATAATGGACTTTTTAAAAAGACCCATCTGTATGCTGCCTACAAGAGACTTATTTTAGGCCTAAAGACACCTGCAGATTGAAAGTGAGGGGAAAGAGGACAATCTATCATGTTAATGGGCATCAAAAGAAAGCCAGAGTAGCCATAGTTATATCAGACAAACTAGATTTTTTAAAATTTATTTATTTATTTATTTATTTAGAGGGAGAAAGCGCATGCAAGCAAGGGAGTAGCAGAGAGAAAAGGAGAGAGAGAATCCCAAACAGGCTCTGCACTGTCAGTGCAGAGCCCAATACAAGGCTTGATCTCACAAATGGTGAGATTGTGACCTGAGCCAAAATCTTAAGTCAGACACTCAACCAACTGAGCCACCCAGGCACCCTTAGATTTTAAACTAAAGACTGTAACAAGAGATGAAGAAGGGTACCATATCATAATTAAGGGGTCTATCTATCAAGAAGATCTAACGAAGAAAGGGGTTTCTGGGTGGTTCAGTCAGTTAAGAGTTCGACTTCAGCTCAGGTCATGATCTCGTGGTTCATGGGTTCAAGCCCCACATTGGGCTCTGTGCTGACAGCTCGAAGCCTGGAGCTTGCTTTGGATTCTGTGTCTCCCACTCTCTCTGCTCCTCTTTGATTTGCACCCTGCCTCTCTTTCTCTCTCAAAAATAAATAAACATTTTTTAAAAATCTAACAACTTAAATGTTTATGCCCCCAACTTGACAGTACCCAAATATATAAATCAATTGATAACAAAGATAAAGAAACTCATTGATAATAATACAATAAGAGGAGGGGACTTTAACACCCACTCACAGCAATGGACAAATCATCTAAGCAGAAAATCAACAAGGAAACAATGGCTTTGAATGACACACTGGACCGGATGGACTTAACAGATATATTCAGAACGTTTTACCCTAAAACAGCAGAATACACATTCTTTTCAAGTGCACATGGACAAATCAGCCCTCAATAGGTATAAAAAGATTGAGATCATACCATATATATTTTCAGACAGCAATCATATGAAACTTGAGGTCAACCAAAAGAAAAAATTAGGAAAGACCACAAATACATATATATTAAAGAACAACCTATTAAAGAATGAATGGGTTAACCAGGAAATTAAAGAAGAAATTTTAAATACATGGAAACACATGAAAGTGAAAACACAAAAGCCCAAAACTTTTGGGATGCAGCAAAGGCGGTCCTAAGAGGGAAGTATATTGCAACACAGGGCTACCTCAAGAAGCAAAAAAGGTCTCAAATACACAACCTAACCTTACACCTAAAGACACCAGAAAAGGAAGAGCAAATAAAGCTGAAGCCAGCAGAAGAAGGGAAATAATAAAGACTGGAGCAGAAATAAACAGTAAAGAAACAAACAAAATAAAACAAAACAAAAAACAATACAACAGATCCATGAAACTAAGGGCTGTTCTTTGAAAGAATAAAAAAAATTGATAAACCACTAGCAAAACTTATCAAAATGGACCCAAAGATAAAGGACCCAAAAGACAAAACACCCAAATAAATAAAATCATGAATGAAAGAGGAGAGATGACAACCAACACCATAGAAACACAATTATAAGAGAATATTATGAAAAACTATATGCCAACAAACTGGGCAATCTGGAAGAAATGGACAAACTCCTAGAAACATACAAACTACCAAAACTGAAGCAGGAAGAAATAGAAAATTGCAACAGAACCATAACCATCAAAGAAATTGAGTTGGTAATCGAAAATCTCCCAACAAACAAAAGTCCAGGGCCAGATGGCTTCCCAAGAGAATTCTACCAGACATTTAAAGAAGAGTTCCTACTCTTTAAATGTCTGGTAGAAGAATGAGTACCTATTCTTCTCAAACTGTTCCAAAAAATAGAAATCAAAGGAAAACTTCCAAACTCATTCTACAAGGCCCACATTACCTTTATTCCAAAACAAGATAAAGACCCCACTAAAAAGGAGAATTACTGGCCAATATCCCTGATGAACGTGGATGCAAATATTCTCAACAAGATACTAGGACATCAAATCCAACAGTACATTTAAAAAATCATTCACCACAATCAACTGAGATTTATTCCTGAGCTGTAGGGGTGGTTCAATATTCACAAATCAATCTATGTGATACACCATATTAATAAAAGAAAGGATAAGAACCAGATGATCCTCCCAATAGAGGCAGAAAAATCAGCATCCATTCTTGATTAAAAGAAAATAACCTCAACAAAGTGGGTTAAATGGAACATACCTCAACATCATAAAGGTCATATATGAAAGACCCACAGCTAATATCATCCTCAATGGGGATAAACAGATGCCTCTATGGTCAGGAACAAGACAGGGATGTCCGCTCTCACCAGTGTTATTATATTCCTGGAAGTCTTAGCCTCGGCAATCAGACAACAAAAAGAAATAAAAGCCATTCAAATTGGCAAGGAAGAAGTCAAATTTTCACTATTTACAAATGACATAATACTCTATGTAGAAACCCTGAAAGACACCACCAAAAAATTGCCAGAACTAATACATGGATTCAGCAAAGTTTCAGAATATAAAATCAATGCACAGAAATCTGTTGCATTTCTATACACCAGTAACAAAGTAGCAGAAAAAGAAATCAAGGAGTCGATCCCATTCACAACTGCATCAAAACCAGTAAGATACCTAGGAATAAACTAGCCAATAAGATAAAAGATCTATACTCTGGGGGTGCCTACATGGCTCAGTTGGTTAAGCATCTAACTCGGTTTCAGCTCAGGTCATGAACTCATGGTTTTGTGGGTTCAAGCCACACATCCGCCTCTGTGCTGGCAGCTTGAATTCTGTTTGGGATTCTCAATCTCTCCCTGACTCATGCTGTCTCTGTTTCTCTCAAAATAAATAAATAAACTTTTAAAAAAATCTGAACTCTGAAAACTATAGAACACTTACGAAAGAAATTGAAGAGGATACAAAGAAATGGAAAAACACTCCATGCACATGGATTGTAAGAACAAACATTATCAAAATGTCAATACTACCCAAAGCAATCTATACATTTAAGGCAGTTCCTCTCAAAATGCAATCTCTTACTTCACAGAGCTCGAACAAACAATCCTAAAATTTGTATGGAACCACAAAAGACCCCAAGTAGCCAAAGCAATCTTGAAAAAGAAAAGCAAAGCTGGAGGCATCATAATTCCATACTTCAAGCTACACTGCAAAGTTATAGTCAATAAGGCATTATGGTACTGGCACAAAAAGAGACACATGGATCAATGGAACAGAATAGAAAACCCAGAAATGGACCCACCCCATATGGTCAACTCATCTTCGACAAAGCAGGAAAGAATATCCAATGGAAAAAAGACAGTTTCTTCAACAAATGGTGCTGGGAAAACTGGACATCAACATGCAGAAGAATGAAACTGGACCACTTTCTTACACCATATACAAAAATAAATTCCAAATGGATGAAAGACAAATGTGAGATAGGAAACCATCACAATCCTAGAGGAGAACAGGCATCAGCCTCTTTGGCCTCTGCAGGAGCAACTTCTTACTACACACATTGCTGGAGGCAAGGGAAACAAAAGCAAAAATCAACTACTGGGACTTCATCAAGATAAAAAACCTGCACAGTGAAGAAAATAATCAACAAAATTAAAACGCAGCCCATAGTTTGGGAGAAGATATTTGCAGACGACACATCTGATAAATGGTTAGTACCCAAAATTTACAAAGAATTCATTAAACACTCCAAAAAATAATCCAGTTAAGAAATGGGCAAAGACATGAATAGATATTTTTCCAAAGAAGACATCCATATGGCTAACAGAGGTGTGAAAAGATGCCCAACATCACTCATCATCAAGGAAATACAAATCAAAACCACAATGAGATACCACCTCACACCTGTCAGAATGGATAACATTAACAACACAGGAAACCACAGATGTTGGCAAGGATGCAGAGAAAGGGGAACTCTCTTGATCTTTTGGTGGCAATGCAAACTGGCGCAGCTACTCTGGAAAACAGTATGGAGGTTTCTCAAAAAGTTAAAAATAGAGGGCACCTGGGTGGCTCAGTCAGTTAGGCATCTGACTTCAGCTCAGGTCATGATCTCATGATTTGTTCGAGTCTTGCATTGGGTGAGCTTGAGCCTTGCTTTGGGTGACCATGAACCCCACTTAAGGTGAACACCCCACTTAAGGTGAACACAAGCCCCACTTCAGGTGCGGCCCGCATCTCTCTCTCTTTCTGCCTCTCTCTCCCTCCCCCCCCTCCACTCCCTCCTCTCTGCCCCTCATAGGATTCCCTCTCTCTGCCCCTGGCTCACTCATGCCCTCTCTCTCTCTCAAAAAAAAAAAAGTTAAAAATAGAACTACCCTACTATACAGCAATTGTACTACTTGGTATTTACCCAAAGCATACAAAAATACAGACTCAAAGGGGTACATGCACCATGATGTTTATAGCAGCATTATCAATAATAGCCAAACTATAGAAAAAGCCCAAATGTCCATCAACTGATGAGTGGATAAAGAAGATATGGTATATATCCAAAATGGAATATTACTCTGCCATTAAAAAGAATGAAATCTTGCCATTTGCAAAGACATGTGTGGAGCTAGAGTACATTATGCTAAGTGAAATAAGCCTGTCAGAGAAAGACAAATACCATATGATTTCACTCATATGTGGAACTTAAGAAACAAAACAGATGAACATAGCAGAAGGGAAAAAAAAGAGGGAAGCAAACCATAAGAGACTCTCAACTATAAAGAACAAACTGAGGGTTGATGGAGGGTGGAATGGGGGGTGTGCTAAAAAGGTGATGAGTAGTAAGGAGGGCACTGTTATGATGAGCACTGGGTATTATATGTAAGTGATGAATCACAAAATTCTACTCCTGAAACCAATATTACACTATATGTTAACTAACTAGAATTTAAATAAAAATTTATAGAAATTTTATATATTTATTTGTTTATTTATTACTATTAAAATGTAGTTTTTAAGCCCAATAGACTTGGAGCAAACAGGTATTTTGAATAATCAACACCTCTAAGACCATATGCCAAGTGTAAATGGCAAAATTTGTGGGCACAGAGATGAACTTGTAACCACTGGATACAGTGTGTGTGTGTGTGTGTGTGGAATGTGCCATATCCAGGCGATTGACACCTATTCTGTTGACTAAACTGTAAAGATCTGAAATTCCTTGTGTTTTGCCATGATGAAATTACTTTTTCGCTTTTATTCATAAAAGTTGCTTTCATCATACATTAATAGACAGGTATCAATTGAATGGATATTCTATCATTCCATAGCTTTACTATAAATAAAACAGAAATCTCTATTTATAAAATGTGCTATTTGACCCATTTGAGGTTTTTATATAATTTTTCTTTTTCCCTAGTAGTGAAAATAGAGTCTTTATTCATTTTGTTGAAAATAGAGTCTTTCTTAATACCCACAAACAAAAAAGTAACGCTCTACCTGAGTCAAATCCATGGCTTTGTATTTATTAGCAACCAACCAGCTGAACTAAATATAGTAAAACACCAACAATATGTATACAGTATAAATATAATTAGATAGATAGATATGATTGTCAATAGGTCTCTACTAAATCTCTTTTATGCTGTTAAGATCATCCTTATCAGAAAAATAAAATAAATTATTCTACTCAAAAATTCACTCCTCTGATATATACACATTCTAAACCTAAATTGTGGGAGAGGGGGAGGAACTAACATTTTTTATTCAACGTTTTAAAAAGTTTCAAATTTGAACTCTGGACAAATCCTTTTAAAATAAAACTAGGTAGCACTAAAATAAACAAACAAACAAACCAAATGTTCACAAAGATGTAGAGTTGGAACCCTCATCCACTGGCAGTGGAAAAATGGGGCATCTGCTATGGTAGTTTGGCAGTTTCTCAAAATGCTAAATATAACATTACTGTATGACACAGGAATTTCACTCCTAGGTATATACCCAAAAGAACTGAAAACAAGGACCCAAATAGATATTGGTATGCCAACGTCAACTGCAGCAATATTCAAAATAGTTGTAACATGGAATCAAACTAAGTGTCCACCAACAAATGAATGGATACACAAAATGTGGTATATACATACAATGGAATATTATTCATCCATAATGAAGTTCTGATACATGCTACAACATGAAAACATTATGCTAAGTGAAATAAGCCAGACACGAAAGAATAGGTATTGTATGATTCCATTTGTGTAAAATATCTAAGTAGGCAAACTCAAGGAGACGTAAAATAGATTAGAGATAACCAGGTGCAGTGGGGAGCGGTTATTGCCTAATGATGGCAGAGTTTCTGTTGGGATGATGAAAAAGTTTGGGAAACAATTAGTGGTGATGGTTGCACAACAGTGTGAATGTAACTAATGCCACTGAATTGTATACTTAAAATGGCTAAAAAGATAAATTTTCTATTTTGCCATAGTTAAAAAGTTTCTGTAAAAAAAAGTGAAAAGTAAATAATCCGATTATAACATAGGCAAAAGACTATATTAGAATGTAGACAGTTCACCTAAAAGGATATACAGATGACAAGTACATGAAAAGGTGGTCCACATTATTATCTATTAAGTAAATACTAATTAAAACCATAATAAGATATTACTAGAGGGCACCTGGGTGGCTCAGTCAGTTGAGCATCCGACTCTTAATTTAGGCTCAGGTCATGATTCTACAGTCGTGAAACTGAGCCCTGTGTTGGGCTCCACACTGAGCTTGGCTTGCACTTGTGCTCTCTCCCAAAAAAAATATATAAATAAATAATGTTATCAAGGCAAATTGGGTAAAGGATACACAGGATATGAGCTTGGCTCACATTCATGCTCTCTCTCTCTCAAAAAAAATGTTATCAAGGGAAATTAGGTAAAGGACACACAGGATCTCTATATTATTTCTTACTTGCATATAAATCTACAATTATTTCAATATTTAAAGTTTACCATTTTATATATTTACAATGTATATTTAATATATTAATTATTAAATATCATTAAGTTATTAAAATACACAATTCATATATTTAATATCTATTTTATAAATACACTGTGTTTATAAAATATTTAGATTAATATCTATTTTATAAATACACTGTATCTGTAATATCTGTACAGATACAGATATATGGGTATATATCTAGAAACAATACAAACATCCATCAGTAGGAAAATGAACAAACTGTGATCTATTCATTCAATAAATACTACTCAGCAATAAACAGTAATGGACTGCTGGTAATGTCACAATAGGGATGGATCTAAAGGTACAAAAACAAAAACATTATGTTGACCAAAAGATGTCAGACACAAAGCAATGCATATTTTTTTCCACCTATACGAAATTCTAGAAAAAGCAGAACCAATCTGTGGTGATCAAAATCAGAACATGGTTACCTCTATTAAATGGGTGAAGAAGGGTCTAGGGTGATGGAAATACTGTATGTTATTTGGGGTGGCAGTTACTCATATACATACAATCGTCAAAACAATTAAACTGAACATTTAAAATCTGTGAATTTATGTATGTAAAGTATACAAATAAAACAGCTATAATTTCCTCAAAGAACTTTAAGAACTTCTGTTCATCAAAAGACACTCTTAAGAGAGTGCCAAGACAAACCAGACATAGAGTAAGAAAATGGATTTGAATAACGAACTAAGGGCTCATATCCAGAATAGAGAACTCCCACAGAACAGTAAAAAAGACAGATACTCCAACAGAAAAATAAGCAAGAGGGGTGCCTGGGTAGCTCAGTCAGGTGACTCTTGATTTTGGCTCAGGTCATGATCTCATGGTTCTTGAGACGAAGCCCCTTGTCAGGATCTGAGCTGACAGTACAGAGCCTGCTTGGGATTCTCTCTCTCTCTCTCTCTCTCTCTCTCTCTCTCTCAAGAATAAATAAGCATTAAAAAACAGAACATTCTAATAAATATATGAAAGAATGATTAATAAGACTAATCATTAGAAAAATTCAAAGTCAAACCACAATGCGATACCACTACACATATCCACAGAATAATTAAAATTAAGGACACTTAATTTACTAACAATGCCAAGGATGTAGAGCAACAGGAAGTCTCACACGCTGCTAGAAGGAGTATAAATTGGTTCAATCACTCGAGAAAATTGTTTGGCAGTAGCTGTTCACGTTGAACATGTGTACTCGGCAAGTCAACTCCTAGGTATATCCCCATCAGAAAGGCACACACTGGGGCGTCTGGGTGGCTCAGTCGGTTGAGCGACCGACTTCGGCTCAAGTCATGATCTCTCGGTTCGCGGGTTCGGGCCCCGCGTCGGACTCTGTGCTGACAGCTTGCTCAGAGCCTGGAGTTTGCTTCGGATTCTGTGTCTCCTTTTCTCTGTGCCCCTACCCCGTTCGTCCTGTGTCTCTCTCTCTGTCTCTCAATAATAAATAAATGTTAAAAAAAAAAAAAAGGCATACACTGCTGCAAGCAACAAAAGACACGTATATGTACAAGAACGTGGCTAAAGGTATCATCCATAACAGTCTGAAAATGGAAATAACTCAAATATCCATCGACAGTAGACTAGAAAAACATGTCGCGGTATACTTTTACAATAGAACACCATACGGCTATGAAAATGAATTAACTAACATGGTCAATCTCACCATCAGAATGTAGAATGAAAGAAATCAGTCACAAAAGAATACATACAATGCATGCTATGGGATTCCACTTGTAGAAAAGTCCAAAACTGCCTAAATTACGATGTTAAGGCATTGTACTTAGGTGATAAATCCAAAAAGAAAAGCAAGGTAGTGATTGCCATAAAGGTCAAAAAAAATAGCTCCCTATGGGGAGAAGGAAAAGATAGTTATGAGGAAGGGGAGCGTGGGAGCTGGAGAAGGTTTCTTTCTCTGTCTGGGTGATTAGCTACACAAGCATGTGCTTTGTAATAATTGGTTAAGCTGCACATTTGCTTGATGCATTTTCCTACGGGGTATTCTGTTATACTCATAATAAAAGCAATTTGAAATGGAAGAAAAAGAGAACGCCTAAATGTTTAGGGTCTAAGGGGACAGAAACTCTGGATACTTTTTCTTCTTACTTTTCTGTAGCTCTCTCCTTTTTCTCTAACAACAGGCAAATTAGTGATAAAGAACAAGGAGTCTGGAGTGAGACTTTACCTAAATCCAAATCCGGCTCTCTCTTATCAGCTATAGGACCTCAGGCAAGTCGCTTAACTCTGTAAGCTTCTGTTTCCTAGGGGCAAAATGGGGATAATAATAGTAAGTACCTTTTGGGCTGGTGTGCACACACAGAACAGAGAGTGCCTGGCCCATCAGGCGGCTATTATAATACTAAGTCTAAAGTAAAGAAACACAAGTGAAATTCAGTTTTTGGTGTGTAATACATCACTGCAATTTCTTAATTCTTCTCTTCTCTGGCAGTGGGCACCTTGGGGACAGAGGCCGTGTCTGTCTTTACCTGCTGTCATCCCCAGGGGGCAGCACAGGGCCCGAGTGAGAGGAGCCCAAGTATTTTGCTTTCAACACAGTGCTCTGGTAATGGCATTATGTGCACGCCTGACAGCGAACCTTGGCACCCAAGCCCTGCCTCCTTCCTTGCTCCCCTGGGGAGGATCAAGCCCCCTTAGCTCAGGCATCTAAGTGGCCTAAGAGTAGTTCTCTCTGGGGTCCTTGGTCCCAATGCCTCTAGGCAAAAGTTCTTGGGAACAGCCAGGGCTTGGTGGGAAGTACTCTTTGGCCTTATTTCAGGAAAAGGGTGATGATGGGGAACAGGGAATGGGGTTGGGAGGCTCCAAGGAAACGCCAGAGGTCACCGAGCAAGCTGAACCTGCCTGGATGATTTGGGGAATATCCAGCTGTGGTAAGCTGCCTGTGTCAAGGGAGCTGGGAAGGCAGTCCTAGGACTGTGGGCAACTCCTGAGCAGCTCCGTCAAGCTCTTGTTCCTTGATGGGCCCAAGCCTTGAACTGGCACTTCTGTGGTTAAGTGACATGTTGGAAACCCCTCCCTCTACACAAAGTCCTTTCTCAAACATAAATCCACTTTCTCTTCCTGACAAACCTGTCTATTTTACAAGGTAGGAGGCTGATATAAACACACAAAGCCCAGACCAAGGTCATCCAGGCTTGACCTCATCCTACACTCCTTTTTCCCTTCCATTTCTCCCCAGGTCTTCCTAGAAAGGCAAGTACAAGCAACATAGGCCAGGACACCTTAGCCCCAGGAAAGCCTAGGGCATTCAAGTTAGCCCTCAAGACTCCAGGGCTATTCTCACATCCAAAGGTATCAAGAAATGTGTTTGGCCTCTCCCTAGAGGCTTCAAAATGGGGAGGACTCAGAAGAGAGGTCAGGCCCAGACTATTCATTCAACCCAGACCAGTCTGATTCCAGAGCCCACCAGGGTGAGACCCTTTAGAAGGGTCTCACATGGGCGTGCTGTCCAACTCACATGCCAAGGGGTGGCCTGGCACAGAAGCACAAAGGACCCTATGAGAAGACTGTGCAGGAAGTAAAGAATTCTCAGAACATGCCGTCATCGCCCAGCAGAGAAAGGAAGCAGTTTGGGGGCTGTGAGGAAAAAGAAGCATAGGGTTTTAAAGCAGAGATATTAGGGTGTCAGGTAGAGAAAAGCTATCTAAGGAGCAGGAATTTTAAACCTGGAGGCTCATCAATAGTAGCAGAGGGACCTGGGGCTCCTTAGGAGGAAGCTGGAAGAAAGGTGGGCTTGGAGCCTACGGGGTAGAAGTGCTGCTTACTACTCCAGAATCAGGTTCCCTGAGGCACATCACTCAGACACCTCGGGGCTATTAAGATGGGGGGGAGGAGGGTCAGAAATGACCCCAGGTCCATTTCCAGAATCTGTCCCAGCAACTTCCTCATGTCAAAATTAAGTAAAAACACAGATGAACATGAGCACTGGGTGTCATATGGAAGTGATGAATCCCTGGGCTCCACTCCTGAGACCAATACTACACTGCTCATTAACTAAATTGAATTTAAATTAAAAAATAAATAAACCACAGGTGAACAGCATCCTGATCAGAGACTAGACTTCACACCTCAGGACAGCCTCCTTTTCCATTCCCTTGGAAGACCTCTGGACCTCAGAATCCTTCCAACCTCTTATACTTCTGCTGGGAAGGATGGAACTGCTCACCGCTGGACCCAGAAGGGAGGCAAACTGTTGCACCAGCAGACCAGGTTGAGAGGGCAAAAGGCAAAGTCAGCCAGAGAGGGGGAAAGACCTGGACACTTTGGGCCGCTGCACCAGCAGTAGCCTTCTCCACCCACTTTGCTTCCATGGGCAGCAGCTACTCTGATCAGAACCTGGGATTTGGGGTGAGGGCTGGGATCCCACACAATTAATGTGGACTTTAGCTCCACTTGGAAATGTGGCTGTTCAGATAAAGCTGACACACCACATCTTGATTCTCCCCGCTGTGTGAAGTCCTGGGTCCCAGATATCGGTAGTATTAGCCTGTATGCCAACTACATGCGCCAGCGCTGAGCTTGATTTGACTGGATTTTCTCTCAATCTAATGTCGCAAACACGTCACTGTACAATTTCAAGGGGCCAAGTAGGAGACAGGCAGTGTTGAATATGCAGCCAGAGATGAGTAAGAGTCCGTCCTCTGTTCTCAAGCTGATATTCTGGAGTAAACTATAAAGAGGGCCACCCCTGCACACTTTCTACAAGAGACTGCACTCACCCTCATGACATCACTGCACTCACCCACATGACATCACATCTAAAATGAAAACCCGGGATGCCTGGGTGGCTGTCAGCTAAGCATCCATCCAGCTCTTCATTTCAGTTCAGGCCATGAGCTCACGGTTTGTGAGACTGAGCCCTGTGTCAGGCTCTGCACTGACAGTGTGGAGCCTATTTGGGATTCTCTCCCTCCCTCCTTCTCTGTGGCCCTCCCCAGCTTGTGCTTGCTCTCTCTCTCTCCCCCAAAATAAATATTTAAAAAATGATAAAATTTTAAAAAATAAAACCCCAGTAAAGACATGCCTGCCTGCACAAATTCAAAATGACTGTTTCCATTTGCTTCACAAACTTCAAAACATTACTTTTCAGGTAAGACACAGAAACAGAAGCTAAAGGGTAACCTATTATGCTATTAGTTCCAACATTTGGCACAGAGAACCTAGTCTGCCCAGATTGTGACAGGGAGAGAAGAGAGCAGACAGCACACGTAAGTAGGCTACCCTAGTGCTTTCAGACTCAAATGCAGTCCTATTTGTGCCTCCTTTGCCTCATGTGATCCAACAAATTGATCCCAATACAGAAACGTTCGTGACATTATTTCTGAGCCAAAAATTGGAAACCATCTAAACAGGAAAACAGCTAACTAAATTATATAGCTATGAGAGGCTTTTAAAAAACATTAATGATATGAAAAATGTTCATGATTTGTTAGGTAAAGAGCAAGATACAAAACCCTGTATGAGATCAAATTCACTTAAAAGTTGTAACATACATCGTATATCTGAATTATATACACATATAGAGCCCAGCAGCTCAGGTGCCTAAGACTTGGGTAGCATTTTCTTTTTTAAGCATTTTTATGTTTTTAAAGAAACCTCCAAGTGGGACTCGAACTCGCAACCCTAAGATCAAGAGTCAGATGCTTCGCCCGCTAAGCCGGCCAGGTATCTCACCGGCAGCCTTTTTCATCAACGTATGATGTGACACTCCAAACATTAAAGACTACGTGACTGCAGCACACTGGGGCTGAGAACGCAGAGACTGTGCCAACAGGAAGAGCCCAGGAACCCTAGATCCACTAAGGGAGAGTGAGCCTCCAGATAGAGGAGCCTTCAACAGACAACAGGAAGGCCCAGATGCTAGAAGGTACACACTGATTTAGCTGCTTTACTTTTCTTTGCAATCCTATTTTGCCACATTTTCAATAACCTTCAGTACTTAGAATACTGGGCCTGAAGTAGGATTTAGAAATCTAAGGGGAATTCAGAGTACTACTACTACAAGGAACAAAACCAAGCTAGCTGGCTCCCAAACAAAGCACTACCCCTCTGTCACCACCCATATGAAGGGCTCCCTCATGCCATCACTAAAATGAAGCACACTTATAAAATCATAGATTTATATTTTTGCCATTTATTTTTAAAATCTTATTCAAAATATTAAATAATACAATTTCAGATATGAAAAATTACTGCCATAAAACAGTTCAGGTGTATTTCCATTGTGCTCCCCTTCCTTATCAGGACAGTAAATTGTCCACCTGAAAGAAATGGTGGATTGCCCTGCTTCCTCCATCTTTACACACAGCTCATGCCCACTGGTTCACCCAGGCTTTCACAGTGGGTGTTTAACATATATTAGGGGTTATGTCTTTTAAAAAGTTGCAGTGCCACTTGTGAAATCAACCATGGTTCAAATCACATATTTACATATTGATTAATTCTTTATTATAGAAAGGGTAAAATAAAATACAGTAAATAATTTCCAGTTGCTGTGAAAAACAAAACAGAAGAAAATAAAACAAGTATAGGGGGAGAAAAAGCCAGTGTACACATATATCCTCTATGTATACAAACAACTTCATTCAGGTATACTTTTAATTTGAAAGGCCTAGATACAGAATTATTTAAGTGATAATGGCCCCTAAGATTTATTCAAACTTACTATAAAGTAATAAAGTGAAAAATCTGATATAATTTTAAACTCTGCTCCTTGCTTGGAAGCTTGGAGGAACCCGTGCTACAATCAATTGCTGACCGAAAGCAACTGTATGTGTATTTAATATTTTGCCACAATATCTACCTCTAAATTTTATTCAGTAATTCAAAATATGGTATCTCTATAACATTTTATCTATGTCCACTGCAAACTGCAGAGTCTCTCTATTGCCAGAATTTCTAGAGACATTTATTAATGTGTTACCTAAAACTGTGGTCAGATTGAGCAATATCATTATTTTAAATTATGTTTAAATTATCCAAAAATATCCAAAGCAATTTTCCTGGAAGAAAATATGTTACTTATATGCCAGGCACTATTATACACATCCTTGTAAATTAACAGTTTGGGAGCACAAAAATGTGTGCTTAGAAAACAGGTTTTGGATGGCAGAAAGAGAATCTGAGCCAGCAGTATCAGATATGTTAGGATTTAGCTACAAGGTTGGGATCTTGTAAAACGAGTATTACTAATACTTCCAGAAGAAGTACAATAACGAAACCTAAAACAAAACTAACAGATAATGCTTAGCTCCACATTTTGGACACCTGATTAAATTTACCTCTAAAAGTGTAGATAAAAAATTATATACTCCTTGTTTGTGACATTTCATTTCGAAAGCACCAAGGGAAAATAAAGAGAGACCCACCTCTCATTTAAGTACCAACTGCCTATGGCAAACATCTGCACAATATTATATAAAAAAGTCAAGCAAATAAAATTACATAATAAGCAAACTCAAATCACAGTGCTTTAAAAAATATAATCATTGGTAATCTTCAGCGAAGGCATTGCCTCGTTAACATTCTGGTCTAGACGATGATATTCCACTGTTTTGGAACAAAGACCATCACGCCATTTCCTGCTCTGAACCAGAAGGAAAATCTGGAAAAAAACAAAGTAAATCAGATGAGCAAAAAACAAAGTGGAGGATATGCTAAAAATTTGTATAACAAGGGCACTCTCTCTCCTAGGTTCCCAAATATGGAAAATAAAATAACAACAAAAGAACTCTATTTTTCATCTTGTAAACAGAGTTAAACAGTGGTTCTCAAATTTTAATGTACAGAGTGCTTGCTGAAGACTTATTCCCACGTTCTGTCTGCAGAGATGAGTTAGTAAATCACAGTGGAGGCCAGGCACCCACATGTTTAACAAGTCCCTTAAGTGTTTAGAACAGAGATGGCCCAACATTCAACACTGGGTTAGAGTATCACAGGCCTTCTAAATAAACATGTAGGGGCACCTGGGTGGCTCAGTCAGTTAAGCGTCTGACTTTGGCTCAGGTCATGATCTCACAGTTCATGGGTTCGGGCCCCATTTCAGGCTCTGTGCTGACAGCTCAGAGCCTGGAGCCTGCTTCAGATCCTGTGTCTCCCTCTCTCTCTGCCCCTCCCCCACTTGTAACATTTCTCTCTCTCAAAAATAAATAAAAATTAAAAAACAATAAAACAATAAACGTTAATACTTTTATAACAAGGAAAAAGGTATTAAAATATCATTAAGTTCAATACTTAATTAAAAGTACTAAATTAACAATCTTTTCCACATGTATTCCCACTGAAGTAGCAATGTTAACTTAAGACATAATACCTGTTTGTTAAAAACCACTGGGCTTTAGTTTTGCTCATTAAAAAACAATTTGACTTTTTTTCAGAAGGATACAAGGTAAAGCATTCTGTCTGTAATGGATGGCAGAAAGAGAATCTGAGCCAGCAGTATCAGATATGTAAAACGAGTATTACACCACAGATTTATACTGATTAGACATCTTGATATTTTACCATCAATTTAAACTTGACTGAAAAAGAAAAAAATTCTGAATCATCAAAAACATCCATAAGAAATATAACAGAGATAATAAAGGACAATTAGAGGGGGTGAAAACCCCAAACTTACCTTCCTTTTGTTGTGATATGTAATGTAAACAACAGCAATACAAAAAGCAAAAATAATAAGATGAAAAAAGAAATGACTATCTTCCTCTTCAGTATTTGAGGACGGGGTCTTAAAAGATCTCACTGACTGTTCAATTTCCATGTAGTTCCTGTTTTCTTCCAGAGCCTCACTGGACTCATCGTCCCTGGGGCTGGTGGTCCAGTCATAGTCTGGTTCTCCATAGTCTCCATTGTCCAGAGTGTCTTTGGCGGTAGATGGAGAACTATTGATTGTAAGAAGATCCTCCTCCTCTATGCTGGGATCTTCATTGTTATCTGCCTCCTCTTGAGACAGGGAAGTAGTAGTTGAGGGATGAGGGGCCACAGATGCTCCTCCACCTTTCTCTGTACTAGTTGTGGGACGGAGAGTGGTGCTGATTTGGGAGACAGAAAGTTTGGTCTGGTTTTCATGTGTTAAAGCACTCATATTTGGAGCAGAAACATCTGGCTGGAGTACAGTTTGGCTCAGCAAATCAGTCTGTGGTACAGCTAAAATGGTGAATAAAAAATATTAAACTGAAATCTCCAACTTTATCTCCATCAAGCTAGAAGCATATTTGCCTCAATTTTTTCACTAAGCATTTTTTTTTCTTGCCAAATCCCTCTTTCTCTTGGGAATTTGTTAATAAGTCTCAATAGCCAGCCATCAGTTAACCTTTCTTCTTAGTCAATTATTCATCAGGTAATAACTCTTTAGCCAGAAAGTAACAACTACATTACATCGCCTGTCTACATCACATAGCCTGTCACCAAAAGAAAAAGGAAAGAATAGAGAGGGATGACTTTAGGTCACAATAGTAAAATCCACACAAAGCTCTTACCTATCCTCTGTTTTCATTTCACAAAGAGGTTGGACTTCAGTAATCCCTGCCCAGACTGCACCTCATCCCCAGAACAGAAAGATCGGGGGCTGATCCTGGCTCAAGTAGGTCACAAACCAGATATGGAATGTGAACCTAAACATTTTCAATACAACAAATTTAAGAGAAGCTATAAGCTAGCTGTAGGTAGCATTTCTAAATGATCCTAGAACCAGAAGACTTTCTCTCCCAATTTTTTTTTAAGTATTCTTAGGAAGACGGAAGGAAAAACTCCTAAAGGGGAAGAAATGAAAATTGGAAACTTGAAAACTAAGTGTGAACTAGACTTTTTATGATTGGGGAAGGCAATCCAGGTATGGAAATAACACCAAATTACATACAAGCTCTTATTTCACTATACTCCTACCTACTCAGTGTAGTTTACTAAAGTAGTTTAAATTATTTACAGAACTAACTCTATACACCAAAAGTTCAGAAGAATCCCTGCCGAAACTTAACAATGTTTCTAATTTATAAGCTAATGCAGTATCTGTTGAAAAACTTCAAGAATATCCATTATACTTGAAAAAAAAAAAAGAATGGTCACATGAGATCTACAAATATACAGATTCTATTTTAAAATCTATCAAATGATAGTAAAATATTTTATAAGGTAAAATTAAACCACATCATTCCTGGGCTTTCACAAATGTGTGCATGCACATAAATTAACAATCTAACAGACCACTCTCTGTTCGAGCATGTAATACCCGAATACGTGAATGCACTCTGGTTTGTGTATCATAGTTACACATAGTTTGGCACCTATTTTGTATAGAAAAAATAAATAGCTAGTTTCAACTGGACTGAATGGAATCTCTTAGAAAAAATAATTTAATAAATTGGTAAAAAAAAAATTAGTAAATTAGTAAAACTCTCTTAAAATATTTTCAACAGTTGGTTTCCTGAAACTTTCCATTAGAAGAAAAGAAAGAGGACCTACAATTAGTACATTATTCAGAAACCTATTAGCAGAAATTTGTTAAAATAATTTTTACATTTGTCACTTCAAATAAGTTATGATTCAGGCATTTATAAATTACTATTTCTCTGGTATATTTAACTTTCCTGGCAAAGTTGGTGAAAATATGATTTAAAATATAATTTTTTAAGTTGGGAGACAACTAATTAACCTTGACTTTAAAAAAAATCATCTTTCTATACATGACTTTTAGAATAATCATGTATACTGCTCACTTCAGCAGCACATATACTAAAATAGAATAATTATGTATATCAAAAGGACACAAGCTGATGGGGTGGGAATGATTATAATTCTCTCCTACCTGTCCCCACGTCTAGAAACCCATCCATTGTGCACTCTAGAATTCAGTCAGGTATCAGCAAATCCTTCTTTTATCCTTCACTTTGCTGTTATAACTGAAACCTGGCTCTCCCTTAAAGACACACTTTCCCTGAAGCCCATTTAAATAATAGCTGTTTTTCACCCACATCCTTGCACCACTGAGTTTGGAAAAGAAGAAACTGTTCTGGGGTGGACCTTCCAGACCATTCTCCCTTTCCACTCCCTAAATGCACCAGCCTTGATTCTCCTATCATCAGCTATCACCCACTAACCTTTGTCTACCAACTCCCAGTCACAGTTCCTATTCTCAACGATTTTACTTCTGGCTCTAGAGTTCATTCTACCCAAGTGCTGCTGTCTTGATTTCAAAATCCTTGACCTCTCTTCTGATGACCAGCCCTCCCCCTGACCTTAACCTGTCACACCATGGTCACTATCATCACAACTCTTTCATAACCTCAATTTCATGCATCCTGCTTGCTGACATAACCACCTATCCTTCTAATTCATTCCCTGGTAATGAGAATCTATCAGGACCTACAATTCTCTGATTCTACCATCCTTTCAGTCCCTCATGGCCACCATCCCACTCTTGCCCAGTATCTCTGCACTCCCTCTTTACCCAGATTCAATTTTATAGGCAGCCATTATCTGTGCCTTACATACACCTCCGATCCCCATCCCCTTGCTCACTTTGTCCCACTCAATTGGCAAGGCTACATCCCAAGTTAAATCAAACTCTCTGACCACTCCCCATTGCACCAACCAGCTGAACATGGCTGGAGATAAATATAAAATCATGTCACCGTTTTTATTTCATTTTAAATTCCATGCCAAAAATTCAGGTGTATGTGTAATGCCACTGACAATTATACTGTATTTTTCTATTCCATTCACCCTCCTGCTCCCTTAGGAGACCATTCACAAGTTACTCTGTTCTCAAACTCCCAACACCTTCTCTGTTGTCCTCATTTGCAACAGAAGGCATCACTTCCTAACTTCTCTGAGAAAAAGGAAACCATGAGAAGAGAACTTCCATGAATTACCAGAACTCTAGACTCATAAATCCATTGCTACTTGACATCTCCTCTTGAGTGTGACATTCAAATTAACATGTTCAAAATGAATTCTTACTTTGGCTTCTAGGAAGATGGAGTAGAAAACTTTTCCCTATTCCTCTGCTGAAAACAACTAACCCCGCATATATGTCAAATAGCCTAAGAAGCCTCTGAAAGGTGGAGAGAATACAGCAGAATGGTTACATACCTAAGGATTTGAGAAATAACCTAGTAGTGACTTTCCTGGATTTTCTTTTTACCTCACATATTCTAGACTTGTAGCTGAAGAAGCCAGCAACCTGGAAACATCAAGGAGTATAGATAAAAACATGACATCCTCTCCCCCCAAAAAAGCCTACTCTCTCTAGCTAAAAGATCAGGAGAGAGAGGCAGGCTTGCAAGAAAGAAAACTTCTAGACAGTGACTGCTCTACTCCAGGAAAACACCCACAAAACAAACCAAAAAACTGTGGCTCTGCTCACAGCCACAACTCCGCAATAATTTCAGAAGGGGCCTAATGGAGAGTCAAGACTTTAATCATCATCATGGTGGAGGTCACTTGTGGGGAAGAGCACTGGGTGTTATACGGAAACCAACCTGACAATAAACTATAAAGTTAAAAAAAAATAAAACTCAAAAGAAAAAAAAAAAAGACTTTAACCATCACCCCATAGTAATGAGGCCATTCCCACCACTATGTAAGTACAGACCACGAGTGGAGACAGAACACCCACTCTTGCCCAGAAATAACAAGAAGATGACCACCCTTTGGGTGACAACAGAGATCAAGTGGAGACCCTAGATTTCTACCTCTTCCTGACAATAATGTGCAGCAACTCCCTCCTCCTTCCCTGCCAGTGTAATATCATAAAAAACCAACCAAGGGCACCTGGGTGGCTCAGTAGTATAAGCGTCCAACTTCGGCTCAGGCCATGATCTTGCGGTTCGTGGGTTCGAGCCCCACATCAGGTTCTGTGCTGACAGTTCAGAGCCTGGAGCCTGCTTCAGATTCTGTGTCTCCCTCTCTCTCTCTGCCCCTCCCCCGCTCGTGTTCTGTCTCTGTCTCAAAAATAAATAAACTATTAAAAAAAAAAACATTTTTAAAGCCAACCAAAGGAAAGTTTAAATAAGAACAGAGTTTTGAAAACAGAAACTACCACAACTCACCAGATATGAAATACATCATTTGAATACCACTATAACCATTAAGGAAATTGAATCCTTAATTTTAAAACTCCAAAAAATTAATCTCTGGGCTAAGATGGTTTCACTGCGAATCCTACCAAATGTTTAAGAAAGAATTCTCACCAATTCTACAGAATCTCCTCTAGAGAATAGGAGGGAACATTGTTCATTTTTTGAAGCTAGTATTATTATCCTGATACCAATACCAAAAACACTACAGAAAAAGAAAACTACAGACTGATATTTTTCATGAACATAGATGCAAAACTCCTTAGCAAAATATCAGCAAACAGAAACTAATAATATATAAAAAGAATGACATTCCATTAACAGTGAGGGTTATTCCAGCAATACAAAACTGATTCAATATTCAAAAATCAATCAATGCAATCCACCATATTAACAAGCTAAATGAACTTTCATCTAAGTCTCTTACCTTCTACAAAACTTAACTAAAAATGGAACACAGGGGCACCTGGCTGGCTCGGTCAGTGGAGCATGTGACTCTTGATGTCAGGGTCATGAGTTCAAGCCCCACAGTGGGTGTACAGGTTATTTTAAAAATAATAATAGTAATAATTAGTAAATAAATAAAAATGGATCACAAATTTAAATGTAAAATGAAAAACTATAAAACTTGTAGAAAAAGACAAGGAAAAAATCTTTGGAATCAAAGACTAAGGACAAATTTGTAGACCTGACACCAAAAACACAGTACAAGAGAAAAAATTCAAAAATTGGATTCTGTCAAAATGAAAAACTTTTGCTCCATGGAAGACTTTCATGAGAGGATGAAAAGATAAGCTACACAACAGGAGAAATATTTGTAAGGCCCAACCCAACAAAGAAGGAGTACCCAGAACACACAAAGAAATCTGAAAACTCAGGGTGCCTGGGCAACTCAGTTGGTTAAGTGTCTGACTTCAGCTCAGTTCACAATCTCACGGTTCATGAGTTCGAGCCCTGCACTACGCTCTGTACTGACAGCTCAAAGCCTGGAACCTGCTTCAGATTCTGTGTCTCCTTCCGTCTCTACCCCTCCCTTGCTCCCACTCTGTCTCTCTCATTCTCTCTCAAAAATACATAAACATTAAAAATTTAATTAAAAAAAGAAATCTGAAAACTCAAAAATGAAAAAGGAATCCAATTAGAAAACAGGCAACAGACACAAAGGCACATTTCACAGAAGAGAATAAACAGACAGCAAACAAGCACTGGAAAATATACTAGCCATTAAGGAAATGCAAATTAAAACCACAATAAAGATATCACTGCACACCTATCACAATGACATTAAAATAAAAAGTAATGACAACACCAAATATTGGCCACGATGCAGAGCAGCTAGGTCATTTCTATGTTGCTGGTGCTAACATGAAATAGGACAACTATGCCAGAAAACAGTTTGACCAGTTTCTTAAAAAACTAAATATCTAACTAATACGACCCAGTAATTGCATTCCTGAGCATTTATTTATCCCACAGAAATGAAATCTTATGATCACACAAAAAGCTGTACATGAATATTTACTTCACATTAATCATAATACCCAAAAACTGGAAACAACCCAGACAACCTTCAAAGGATGAATGGTTAAACAAAGTATAGTGTGGCTATATGATAATGGAATATTTCTCAGCAAGACAAAAAGAACAAACTATTGACACATGAAACAACTTGATCAATCTCCAGAGAATTCTGCTAGGTAAAAAAAAAAAAAAAAAAAGCCAATTCCAAAAAGTTATATACCATAAGATTCCATTTATATCACATTCTCAAAGTGACAAAATTAAAGAAATAAATAACAGATTAGTGGTTGCCAGGATTTTAGGAAGGAGTAGGGAAAGGAAGGACATGGGAGTAAATATAAAAAGGCAACACGAGAGGTTGATGGAAATGCTCTTTATCTTGACTGTATCAATGTCAGTATCCTGACTATGATATTGTACTACAGTTTCTTAAGATATTACCACTAGGGAAACTGGGGTAAGGGCATACAGGATCTGTACTATTTCTTACAATTGCAAGTAAATCTACAATTATTTCAAAATAAAAAGTTTTAAGAAACGCGTTTTACTTCCCATTCAAAAAGAAAAAAAAAAAAAACTTGCTCTACCTACAGCCCACATTTCAGTTAATGGCAACTCCTTTTTTCTAGTTACTCAAGAAAAAACCCTGGAATCATCATGTTCTTAATACCCCACAACAAATCTGTTACCCTACCTTCAAAGTGTATGTAAAATTTGAAGACTTTTCACTTTTTAACTGGTACTGCCTAGTCCAAGCCACTATCACCTCACCTGGCTTATTACGTTAGCCTTCTAAATAATCTGCCTGCTTCTACCTTACCTCGTACTGTCCACTCTCAACAAAACAGCTGGAATCATCCTGTAAAAATTTAAGTTCATTGATGTTACTCCTCTGCTTAAAACCCTCTGAGAGCTCTCCATCTCTCAAAAGCGAAATTCAAAGTCTTTGTAACAGGGGCGCCTGGGTGGTTCAGTCGGTTAAGCGTCCGACTTCGGCTCAGGTCATGATCTCACGGTTCGTGGGTTCGGGCCCCGCGTCAGGCTCTGTGCTGACAGCTAGCTCAGAGCCTGGAGCCTGTCTTCGGATTCTGTGTCTCCCTCTCTCTCTGACCCTCCCCTGCTCGCGCTGTCTCTCTCTCTCAAAAATAAATTTAAAAAAAACATTTAAAAAAAAGTCTTTGTAACAGCCTACAAGATCCTACAGGATCTGGTATCTCAATCTCCTCTCTTACTAAATCTCCCCAACTCCTCAATCCTGGTTGCCTACTTAACAGATAGCAATCAATGTTTACAGAATATGCCCTTGACCCAATTCTCACCACAAACCCTACACCACTTCCCAAGTTCTATCTTTGCACCTATCACACCCTCTGAAAAGCCTTTCCCATCAGTTTTCAGGCAGGCAAAACCCACTCAATCTTCTAAGGGTATTGCCAATGTTAACCTATTTGTTGTTGTAACTCCAAAACCTAGCACCAAGTAGGAGCACAATTAATAAGTTTTGTTCAAAGAGTAAAAACTTAAAAGTAATACACAGAAAACAAATAAAAAATTCATCTGAAACATTTGATGCAAATTAGATCAACCTCCTGGACCTCTACTCCTTCAAATCAGAGAATATGATCTAGTCAGAAATGAAGGGTCTGCAGAACAAAGTGAGAACTCTGACTTTATGAATTTATTGTTGAGCTTCTACAATCTACAATCATCTACAATCATACTTGAGACTTCTAAGTGTTCCATTTCTGTCCTTTCCTATTTGATATTACCTCCCTAGTTAAAACAACACTTAAGAAATAACTTTCTACATTTAATTCTCTTCTATGGGTCCCTTTTAAAAACTGTCTTAATAGCATGGCAAGACTTAATCAGAAGGTGATCATCCAGTAATCCAAAATAATGCTTATATTCACTGTTTTAGATTTTGTCAAAATAAAAATGTAAAACTTTAAAACCCTTACAGATTGCCAGGAATATACCTGAGCATTGAAAGTTTAAGAAACCTAATATGGAACAAGTTGAAATAAATCTCATGGAGTAACTTTCTAACTTTCTATACTTGAAGTTTGGAACTCAACACCTCCTATCTAGACTATAATTTTTCGATTACATGAGTAATTACTTTGAAATCACTCTACCCTTGCATGCTTACAAAAAACACTCATATTACCCAAAGCTTTACAAATGCTATGCTGTACTAAAATGTAGCGCCTTCCCCCTTAGAAGCATATATGTTAGTTTACGTTTAAATTATTTTCAGTAGGGAATAATATGAATTTTAAATTGATATAGAGAGTTTATAAAAAAAGGAAAAGATTACCTAAAAATTCCCAGTATAGTTGGAGCAATATTTATGAAGTTCTAATAAGTAAAAACAAAGACAGGAAGACACCTTAATACTCCACACTACCCCCTCACTTGCCCCTCTCCACAAGATTTTCATCCATCTCTTAAAGGGAAAAATTGTTCCTGCAACTACAGTTACCAGCTACATATCCTTCAAACTGTATGTCTTAAGCATTTCAGTAAGAAATATAAATGTTTTGGGGCACCTGGGTGGCTCAGTCGGTTAAGCATCTGATTTCAGCTCAGGTGATGATCTCACAGCTGGTGAGTTCAAGCCCCGCATCCAGCTCTGTGCTGGCAGCTCAGAGCCTGGAGCCTGCTTCAGATCCTGTGTCTCCCTCTCTCTCTGCCCCTCCCTTGCTCATGCCCTGTCTCTCAAAAATAAATAAACATTAAAAGAAAAGAAATACAATTGTTTAAATGTTAGTTGTTTTCTTAAATGATTAAATAACCAAAACAATTATGCTACATAAGTACTTTAGAGATAGGAATATCTGCATCAATCAGAGAAATCCTAGTTATATTTTAGTCATTATTAAAGGCCTTTGGGAAAATGGACCTCAGTTCTCCCCCACAGACTTACAAATGCTTCTGGGATGCCCCACCCGCAGTGCTGCTGAGGAAACCTAAGGAAGTAACCCCATCACTAGAGGAGAGAAATGTACAGCTAGACAGCCCCTGTTGGCAAGTGAGAAAATGCTAACCCATTCGCAATGTTTTTCATCTGAAAACTCAAAAAAGATTTAAGGAAAAAAGCAGGACAGTGTCTTGGCCTGAAAGAAAAGAGACTACTAAATAAACTAATGCTTAATCATTACAAATTCTTATTAATACATTTGTTCCCCCTAAGTCTCAGGCCCTAGTTTACAGATTTATTTCTGGATAAAGGCTTCAATATCTTCATTCACAATGTACCATTTCTAAGAAAAGAAATACTTAATCATGCAGCATTATTCAGAAATGCCAAGATATGGCAGCTCCTGGGTGGCTCAGTCGGTTGAGCGTCTGACCCTTGATTTCAACTCGGGTCAAGATCCCAGGGTCACGGGATAGAGTCCCTCATGGAGCCCTATGCTGAGCATGAAGCCTGCTTAAGATTCCCTCTCTCCCTCTTCCCCCCTGCCCCACTCATGCTCTATCTCTCTCTGTCTCTCTAAAAATAATCATAGCCAAGATATGGAAACAACCTAAATATGATTGATGAACAGTGGTATATACATACCACGGAATATTGCTCAGCCACACACACACACACGCAATGAAATAAGCCATTTGTGACAACATGGATGGACCTTGAAGGCATTATGCTAAGTGCAGTCAGAGAAAGACAAATATCGTATGTTTTCACTTATATGTGGAATCAGAAAAAAATCAAAACAAAAACAAACAAGCAAACAAACAAACCATACTCATAGATACAGAGAAGAGACTGATGGTTGCCAGAGAGGGGGTTGGAGGTGGGTGAAATGGATGAAGAGCATCAAAAGGTACACACTTCCAGTTACAAAACAAGTAAGTCATGAGGATGTAATATAAAGCATGGTGACTACAGTCAATAATATAGTAATGCATATTTGAAAGCTGCTAAGAGAGGAAATCTTAACAGCTCTCATTACAAGAAATAAAAATTCTGTAACTCTGTAGGGTGAACGGTAGGGTTAGGTGATGATCAGTTCCCAGTGTAGGCAAATATTGAGTCATTATGCTGTACACCCGAGACTAACATAATGTAATGTGCCAATCATGCCTCAATAAATAAATAAATATATATATTTTTAAGTAAATTTTAAATAAAATTTTAATTTTAAATAAAATTTTTAAAAATTTTTAAATGAAATAATCAAATCCTACGACTCTATTAAAAATGAAGCAGTCTTGCCCAGCTAACCCTCTCCTCCTCCTCCTCTTCCTGGTAAGCCCCTCAGAAACCCAAAGCCCCAGTATTCTGGCTCTTCACCAAGCACCACAACCTCCCAGATCTGAGAGATGAAACAGTACCCTAAGATAGGGTTTTCCCCTTCACTTTTGCTCTCCCGAAATATTCCATCAGCTCAGTCTGGTCACTGCCGCTGCCCACCTCGGTCTTTACCACTTACCCTACGCGTTCTGGAAAACTCCCACACTCCGTGGCCCTGCCACACCGCTGGGTGCCTCCCCCCACCTTGGGACCCTCTCTAGTCCACCACACCTCCTAACCTCTGCCATCTCCTCAGCGTCTGTTCGTTCTGCCCCCTCGTAACTCCTCCCTTCAAGCAATTTTGGAGACCCCACCACCGCCACTCCCTGTGGCAACGCATTCTTCAAGACTGTGTATAGACAACACCACCACTCCTCCCTCCACGCCCATCTCCATACTCTGCTCCCCGGATTCCCGCATCTCTCAACCCCGCATCTCGGGGCTCTGAGAGACCCCACCTCCTTAGACTCCGTCAGACAACCTCCTCTCCCTCCTCGGCGCCTAGCGCCCCTGCCCTATCTAGACATCGCCATCTGCTCCGGACACTCGGAAGCGCCCTTTCCGCGGCCGGGCCTGTCTCTCCGCCCGCGCGGCCCTCCCGCGCCCGCCCTGCCGCCGCGCCCACTTTACCACTGGACAAGGTGGCGGACGCAAGCAGGAGCGCCAGGACCAGCGGCTGCGCCAACCCTCCCGGGACCTGGAAGCCGGGCGAGTACCGCAGTTTCGTTTGCACGGTTCCCCTCATCCTCCTCAAGACAGCAGCGGCCATAACGGACTCCGCCGGGAGCCTGCGCGGTTGCTAGGCTCTACGTCATGACATCAGACACTGCGTAAGGCACCACGGGCCGTAGGCAGTACGTCCCAACGTGATGACGTCGCAGCCCAAAGCGGGTGCTCCGGAAACCCGGTTAAGGAGAAGGGGTAGTAGGAGTTTCAGCAAAGGGCAGGCCCCACCCAAGCCCCTTTCGGGTTGAGGCTGGAAAGTGTAAGCTGTAAAAAGATTTAGAGCGAGCTTCTCCCTGCCGGCCACGTGATGGGATATTATACAGCTCATGAAAGTATTTTAAAGCATTGAAGCGTTTTGTTTTGTTTTAAGATTTTATTTTGGGGGCTCATGGGTGGCTCAGTCGGTTAACTGAGTTGGATCATGATCTCAGAGTTCGTGAGTTCCAGCCCCACATCTGCTGTCAGCACAGAGCCCACTTTGGATCCTCTGTCTCCGTTTCTCTCTGCCCTACCCCCTCTCACAAAAATAAACTTTTTTAAAAATTTCTTTTTAAGTAATCCAAAGTAGGGCTTGAGCTCACACCTGAGATTAAGAATTGCGTGGTCTACAGACTGAGCCAACCAGAGGCCCCTAAAAGATTGTTAAAAGGAAGATCCAACTGGGTAATAGACTGGTCTGGAAAGGGAAGTAACTGCCTTCCCGCTCTCAAAGGCAAAGGAAACACAGATGTTCACAGTTGCCATATCTGGGTGGTGGAATTTATAGGTAAATGTTTTACTTTTTATCTTTCTCTTAATTATTTTTCCTTCAACAAATACTTAGCACCCTTTCATATTTCAGTGTACAGCAGTTAACAATACAAACCACATGCCTTTGTGGTGTTGATTTTCTTGTGAGGAAGAGGATAGTGTAAGATATACACTGTACAATAGAAAAGATATTATGGAGAAAAAGCAGGAAAGTGGGATAGGAAGTACGGTGCAAACAGCTTCCATGTTTCCTACAATGAGCTTCTGTGACTTTTTAAATTTAATCTTTAACACCCCCAGCATATGAAAATGCAGGTTTAGAAAGTTCCCTTATGGCCTTGGCACCTGCTTTAGTCTGTATGTTCTGCAAATGTTTCTTAAATAAATGTCTGTAGGCTTAAAATCGTCGAGGTTCCGCTTGATTGATTTCCAGGAGAATCACTGTGGCATGAAGCAAGACATTTGTTATACCCACAGCTTCCCCACACTGATCTCTGTGATTCCCACAGAAGATTGCTGCTATCTTCCAGAGACAAAGCTGAGCTGCCCCCCTAAAGAGAGAAGGGCCCCTGGTCCCCTGAATCTTACTTCCCTTAACATTCATCTGGCCCCAGTGACAGCTCAGAAACACACAAACTCTGTGTTGTTAAGAAAACTAAGAGGTCATTCATGTCCATTTCCCTAAGCCCACCACAAGCCCAGATAGATTGAATGGTGCCCTTATTGCAAACCTTCCAGGGTATCCAGGATACAGAGTCTTCCCAGATTCCCTTGGAGCTTTCCCTTCTGTGAGTACAGAAACCATCACTCAGTTTAATGAATAAGCCTCTCGATTCTAGCTTCTGTTTATTGGGAGATTAAGGCACAGGCCTTTTTTTTGTAATAAACACACCTTCAATCCTCTCTTCTTTGTTCCCTTTCTTCCTTTGTCCCCACTCCAGAGTGTTTCAGTTCTCTTACTGGTGAGGTATCATGAACCCAAGGCATTTGACACAATATTCTAACATGCTGCATACAATAGGCAGATACTTAATATGTGAGGTGGGAAATATACCCTCAATATTCAGAGGGCCCTTTGTACATTTCAAAATACAGTACTGTACCTAGCATTTGACTGGATGTACCCAACAACCATTATGTGCCAAAGTCTCTAGACAAATTCAAAAGTTCACTTTGAAACAGATACAGATCCTCATGAACCTGATGAAGACAGTATGACAAACGCTGAGGCAAGAAAGTTTTGGGTAATCAGTTTCACAAAAGGTTCAAGTAGATGTGATATTTGTTTGGCATGGTCACTTCCAAACATCCGTAAGAAGGAACTGTACCTTGGGGTACCTGGCTGGTTGTCGGAAGAGCATGTGACTCTTGATCTTGGGGTCATAAGTTCGTGCCCCACACTGGGCAAGGACCCTACCTAAAAAAAAAAAAGAAGGAATTCTGCCTAAAAACACATTATTGGGGCACCTGGGTGGCTCAGTCACTTGGGGTCCAACTTCAGCTCAGGTCATGGTCTCACTGTTCCCGAGTTCAGAGCCTGGAGCCTGTTTCAGATTCTGTGTCTTCCTCTCTCTCTCTCTCTCTCTCTCTCTCTCTCTCTGCCCTCCCCCACTCACACTCTTTGTCTCTCTCTCCCTCTCTCAAAAATGAAAATAAACATTAAAAAAATGTGTTACTGAATAGAAAAATGTTCATATTGAAGCTGGATAATGTAACATAGAGTTTACTCTTCTACTTTGTAAATGTTTGAAATTGACACATTGTTATTTTTTAAAATATAAATATATTGCAGAATTCTAGAGCAAACCCAATTTTCCATGCCTTTGTATGATCCCCTGCCCTTGAGTGTGGGAGGGACCTGTAAATATGATGGGCTGTCACTGCTGTGTTTACGTCATTAAATAGCACAGGTGACTTTAAGAATGGGAGATTTTCTGGGGTGCCTGTGGGGCTCAGTCAGTTGAGCATCCGACTTTGGCTCAGGTCATGATCTCATGGTTTGTGGGTTTGAGCCCTACGTCCGGCTCTGTGCTGACAGCTCAGAGCCTAGAGCCTGCTTCGGATTCTGTGTTTCCCCTCTCTCTGCCCCTCCCCTGCTCGCACTCTGTGTCTCTCCCCAAAATAAATAAACATTAAAAAAAAAATTAAAAAAAAAAAAAAAGAACGAGAGATTTTCCTCGGAACGACTGACCTAGTAAGGTGAGCCCTTAAAAGGGCTGGGGCAGTTGTAAAATGCGTAAGTCCTGGGGATGTCATGTACAGCATGGTAACTGGAGTTAATAATCCTGTGTATTGTATATTTGAAAGCTGCTAAGACAGTAGATCTTAAAAGTTCCTATCACAAGGAAAAAGACATTGTATAACTGTGTGGTGACAGGTATTAACTAGCTTTATTGTAGTGATAATTTCACAATATATACAAATATTGTTGTACATCTGAAACTAAGATAATGTTTTATGTCAATTATGCCTCAACAAATAAAATTAAAACTTTTAAAAGGTGGGGGGATTATAGCCAGGGCTCTTCCTGCAAAAGATTTCAACTGTGAGAGGGATCTGACAGTAAGGGAATTCTTCCATTCCAGCTTTGAAGATGAGAGGAGACCATCGGCAAGGAAGGCAGGCCAACAAGGAAATAGGGGCCATTATCCTAAACCGAAAGGAGCTGAATTCTGCCACAGCCATGTGAGTGTGGAAAGGGACCTCAAGCTCCGGACGAGAACACAGTCGGGCAGGCATCCTAATTTCAGCGGTGTGAGAATTTTAACAGACAACCCAGCCGTACCATGCTGGACTTCTGACCTAGAGACCTGTGAAATAAATACTGAGTGCTGTTCTAAGCAACTATATTTGGGTAATTTGTTATGCAACAATAGAAAACTAAAAATCCCCCTCTCGTATTCACACAACATACACACACACAGTGCAAACACAAAGGCCAAATGCCCTGCTTATTTACACTTTTATTAATATAATAAAGACAACAGAAGGATGAGGTTTCAATATTTTATTCAAGTTTTACTTTAAGTGATGTTAATTACAGCATTTGAAGGGGAGGATCTAATTCCACACAAAATGGAAGACTCTAAAATGTACCCATTAAACTGCTAAAAAATAAACTGAGTGGCGAGAATATAACAGAAGTCCAATTTAGATTCTGAGTGTTGTCACCATGTGATTACAGTCACAGAGACTCTTCCCAGCTTGCAGCTGGGACTCTTAGAAGCTATTTCATACTCTGGTGCAAGGGCAAAAAAACCACAACATGAGAGGGAATTAAGTCCTGAATTATTGGCTTCATCACATCCACCTTCTCCACCCCAAAATGGCACAAAAGAAACAGCTACCACGCCCTGCAGACTACTTTTGGTGTAAAAGAGGTGATGGACTGGGGTGGAAACAGGTCATGAAAATCTGTCTAAAAAAGTCTCTTTCAGATGAGTTTGTACACACCATCAGTGAGTCTCTCCTTCATTAGGGTAGGAAACCAAAGTTCAATTCTCAGGAAGTCATAATTTCATTCATTTACTCAATACCAGTTTACAAAGTGCCTACAAATTCTCAGCTTCCACCTGCAGCCATTTCTAGATAAAAAAGAAACCTGACAATTCTAGAGGGGCCACCAAGTTCCCCCCAAGTCTACAGCTGAAAGGACTTTTCTTGGAATCGGGTTTCTTCTGTACCTCTGAAAGGGTAACACCTTAAAGCTGAATCATCTTTAACCTGGAGGTCTAACGTGATATTTAGCAATACTCGCATCTCAGACATACGACATTAAAAGGTACACTAAATTCTGAAGGTAGCTATGCTCAAAATAGTTTAAAATTAAACGATTGTACAGTATTCATTTATGCCTGAAATTCCAGTCCTAGACCAAGCTTGTGGCCACCAGCATTGACATTCTTGCCATCCAGCAGAGCGGAGAGCGTCAGTTTGATACCTGCAAGGGGAATAACGGGGGACAGGGTAGGGGGAGGGATGGAGGAGAGAGATGAAAAGAAAGGTCAACACAGAGCAGATAGGTTAACACAAGGAGGACTACCTAAGCACAAGGGCAAGACCACACCGAATTCAGAACCTGCTTCAGCTGGGTGTGATCAGCAGGGCAAAACCACATGGCCCATCAATCCCTGTTACTGAACAGCATCTGCTTAATTAACAAGTATGAGCTTATAAATGAGCTTATAAAACACTCATTATTATTCCACAGGCTACCCAAATCCACCTCAGGGAGTCCCCTTTCCTTTGTCTTCTCATTGCCCCCTGCTAGAACCGCCTACCAGTGGCTCCCTGCAGTAAGCTTCTTCAGCAAAAATGCCTTGAAATGAAACCCAACCATGAATCAGACTCTGAGATCTTACTCCCAGCATGCCCACAAACACACACACACATGCACACAACTAACTGATATTTTCCCTATGATAGCTTGAGTCTTTCATCATGTAATCTCAGATTTCTAGAGATCATAGACCCAACTTTACAAAACTAATCCCAAAGTGGTAGTATCTCCCGTAGTTCTAACACACCATGGACTGGTCCAGCCAGCTGTGCAGAGGAAACCTGCACAACAGTTTTACAATGAGAATGATTTCTGGGCTAGTTTTAAGACTCTGCTGGAAATAAGTATTAGGCACTATGTACACACTGGAAAAACAGAAGAAAACCGAAAGTGTAACACTTTAGCCTTAGCCTTTTTCTCTCCTACTTATTACTTCTATTCTCCAAATGTTTTATAATGATTCTGTACCCTTTTATAAACATTTAATTATAAAACTTTCTACCCACTCATTTATAATGTACTGTACAGGCATTTTATATAAGCAGTAACATAAAGGAGCAAACCAGCACCACAATTTTTCTTTAAGGCAAAGAAATAGTTGCACTAATTTTCAAAGCAGCACCTACCTGGCTTTAGGGTCTGAGTGTATCCTAAACCTATCAGGCTGGAGTTGTTCACTTTAGCCTAGTCAAGGAAAAGACAAGACAGAGTGAAATTGTTAGGTACTTTATGTTTCCACCTCCAAAATGAGTAAGAGCTTTGGAACCAACCAACTCTGGCCTTCAGAAGCAAATTCTCTTTTTTCATGACCATCTTGTTTATGAGATTCATCAAATTCAACATGAAATATATTAAATTTGAGAGCAAAGTCTCAGAAAAGAAACTCAAAGAGTCAACACAATTGTCAATTTAAAAAAAGTTATGGGGCGCCTGGGTGGCTCAGTCAGTTAAGAGTCTGACTTCGGCTCAGGTCATGATCTTGCAGTTCATGGGTTCAAGCTCTGCATCGGGCTCTGTGGTGACAGTTAGGAGCCTGGAGCCTGCTTCAGATTCTGTGTCTCCCTCTCTCTGCCCCTCCTCTGCTCACACTCTGTCTCTCAAAAATAAATAAAATATTAAAATAAAATAAAATGCATACGGGAGCAAAAGAATGACCTAGCCAGTCACTTAAATTTCAGCATTTCGCAAATGTTAGTTCAATGAAGCATTGAGTCAATAATTTTACCCCCATTCCTCTGCCTGAGTTGTAAGGAAATCTGGGCCTTTCCCTGACCCCTTTCTAATGAAACAAGGAGAGGTCAGGAGCAAAAAAGGCTCAAGTCATGAGAATACCAAGTCCTGGCAAAAGGTGAGGCTGCAAGGTACATGTTTTCCTGCTTGAATGCTGTTTTCAGATCTGACAACTTCCATAAGAAAGAACAAAGCAGGAGGAAGGAAGATTTCCTGGCAGGAAGTGCCTCATCTGGCTGTTCCTTTTTGCTTATACCATCTAATTAATAAGGCCCGTCTTCCTTTGTTTTTAAGTGCTTAACTTTAAGGGAGCCAAATTCAGAACCCATTTCAAATGGGATGTTGGTAAATTACACAATCACCATCCTGCAACATGAGATTTCCTCATTCCACCCCAAAAGGGAAGCAGCCAGCAGTGCCCTGTGACAAGACAGATGAGTTCAACAGGGTTTAATGCAAAAACCGTGCAGCAACTCAACCGTGAGCAATGCCACCGAGTCTTCGAGATGAGATGCCAACTACTAAATGCCAGGGCTTGGTTTCTTAATATCCAATACAAAAACTGGCAAGAGAATGAAAAATGAGAAGCATTAAATGAACATGAATCCTGAGGATCCTCCCTCTCTCTCTCTCAAAAATAAACATTAAAAAAAAAAGTGGTGGTGGGGGGAGGAGCCTGTGTGGCTCAGTTGGTTAAGCATCCAACTTTAGCTCAGGTCATGACCTCACAGTTCATGAGATCGAGACAGCATCAGGCTCTCTGCTGTCAGCACAGAGACTGCTTCCGATCCTGTCTCCCTCTCTCTCTGCCCCTCCTCTGCCTGCACTATCTCTCGAAAATAAATAAACATTAAAAAAATAAAAATAAAAAAATAAAACCTTAGCATTCAAGGTAACCTCCTTTACAGTCTGCAGCATGGAACAAAGGCTGATGAGAGGAGGACACTCCAGAGAAAACCAGTCTGGGTCAAGTCCAGGTCCCAGCCCTTATCGGCTATCTGCCCCATCTGCCCTCAACCTCTCTGAATTCCCAGTTCCTCATCTGTGCAAACAAGGTTGGGATGGTTTTTTGTTTTCTAAGGCACATACTCAAATAGGTTCTGTAAGAGTTAAATACAGTAACCCACACATAATGGGCTCCGCACAGTGCTTGGCATCCACAGTAAGAGCGATTACTATTATCACTTTGCTCATTTCAAACTCATTTCACAGAGAAAAAAATCTCTAGCCCCAGCAGGGAACTCCAGCAACCCAGAAGGATTCCAACCTAAGCTTCGGGTGGAGCCTAGGTGATGCGTGATTCCCCAGGTACTCACCGAGAAGCAGGCGTCAGGATCGATCTGATACTTGGCCGCTATTCCAAAGCGAGTGTTACTATTTCCGGCTGTCCAGGCGAGATTAACGGCGGTCTCTAACTTCTTGTTCACCTTCTGATAAATGGAGCCACCAAACTCTGTCCCATCATTTCTGCAAACAAGCAGAGCACAGGTGCCCATCCACCCCTGAAGGCAGACTGGAGCTGGGCACAGCTGTCCAAGTCTGACAAAGGTCAGGGGTGCTGTAAATGGACCAAAGTGATCACAAACCAGGTACCAAATCAGGGAAAAGCCTGATAGGAATGAAACAGACACCAGCTTTGGGAAGCTTCAAAGGAAGGGAAAGGCTAGTTTTCAACCACCCTTGGGAACACCCAAAGGCAGGAAACAGGCTGCGTGGAACTTGAAATGCGCTTCCAAAATAGTCTTTAAAATAGAAGGAGCAACTAAGACACTGGAATCCTGGGGGGTGATTTTTTTTTCTGCTGCTGCTAATGTTACTTCTTTTGTAAATGTATCTATCATAACAATGGTAAGGGAATATTTAACAGCCCTTAGCACCACCAGCCGCAGCCACTGTTGGAAGGGCACAGCCAAAACCCAACAGATCCCTTGGAGGTGGAGGAATTACAGAAGAACTTGACCTGCAATTCAGACTTGTCCACCTGTGCAGAACTCTTCGTCCAAACTGCAGTATGTCTACAGTAGTTATGATAGGATGAAAAAGGAGACACTTGGTGCATTACAAAATGTTTCTATCTTTCAAAAATGGAATAAAACCCAACTGGACAAACTCCTTCATCTCTTCCAAACACACCACATTGACTCTAGCTTTTGGAAATATACCCTTCCCCTCCTTTACATTTTTAACATAAAATAATGTCAAAGTTCTGCCTCATCATTTTGGGTGTTTCAAGTGGAAATGTCATCAGAAACTGGTAAGGCAGAGCCCACGTGCTTTGGAATTCAGCAAAGAGCTTAGAACTCACTGATCCAGGGGCAAACTGCTGATTCCCTGCAAACTCTGCTCCTCACCACTATACACTCCCCAAAGTAGATACTCATTAAACTCTCAAGTTTTCCCCTGAAATTCAAAGATACAGACCTTGTACTTCCAGAAAGTACAAGGACAGGACAGCCACCCCCTGATTCGCAGGGAAACCTAACTTCTTCAGAAAGTCCAAAGATGCCACAGAACAGGAGCTTGTCACAGACAATAGAATGACTTTAGTATAACTGAAATCGGGAAATTTTCTTGGGCTCACATGTGTGTCTAAAAAATGTCAGATTTTTCATTATATACTAAAACCAGCAACATTGCCTTCCTATCGTGAGCTCTCAACACCATAAACAGAGGGAAGTCATTGTTCAAATTCATCTACATGAAGCACAGAGAGCGGCTATGACACATGTGGGCCTCTGCAAGCCTAGGACAACCCAGATGGGCTGTGTCGGCAGTGTCCATGCCAGCTAAAAATAAATCATGTCCACTTAATAAAATCAGGTATGTAAGGCTCAGGTATGTGGGGAAAACAGCTAACGGCCATTGCTCGTCCTATAATTGGTGCCAATTTCCAATTCGACACCAAGGAAGAACTTTCCATTTCAGTCAAAACTCTAACAAAAAACACTTCTATTGCTTGTGCCCTTTTTCCTGTGACATTTTTGTGTGTTGCCTTTTTTGAATTTATATACCTTTTTTTACTTTTGGGGGGGGTATACATTTTTATGAATTTTAACACATGTGCAAGATTTGTGTGACCACCACCACAATCAGGATACGGAACACCACAATCACCCCCAAATCTCCTCACACCACCCCTGTGCAGTCACACTCTCCCATTCCCAACCCAGGAACCATGGACTGTCCATCACTATGGTTTTCCTGTGACTTTTTAGCTTTAAAAAACTCAAAACCGGGGAGCTTGGGTGGCTTAAGTCGTTGGGCGTTCAGCTTTTGTTTTTGGCTCAGGTCATGATCTCACTGTTGTCAGCTGAGCCCGCTTTGGACCCTCTGGCCCCCTCTCTCTCTGCCCCTCCCCCTGCCTCTCTCTCTCTCAAAAATAAATAAACTTTAAAAATAAATAAATAAACAGGGGTGCCTGGATGGCTGAGTCAGTTAAGCATCTGACTTCGGTTCAGGTCATGATCTCTCAGTTCATGGGTTCAAGCCCTGCATCGGGCTCTGTGCTGATGGCTCAGAGCCTGGAGCCTGCTTCAGATTCTGTGTCTCCCTCTCTCTCTGCCCTTCCCCTACTCACACTCCGTCTCCCTCTCAAAAATAAACACTAAAAAAATAAACTCAAAACTTATTATAATAGATATGTTATATTAATTCTGTTATGTTAAAACAAATAAATATAAATAAACCCAAGTTACAATAGATCTGTTATATTTTATTAATTCTGTTATGTTAAAATAAATAGACAAATATAAATAAACTCAAAACTTAAAATAATAGATCTGTTATATTAATTCTGTTAATTATATTAATTATAATAGTTCTTCCTTATGTGTAGGAGATATGTCCCAAGACCCCCAGGGGATGCCTGAAACCACAGATAGTACCAAACCCTACAATACTATGTTTTCTCCTGTACATCCATAACCATGACAAATATAATTTATAAAGTAGACACAGTAAGAGATTAGGAACAATAACTTTTATTATTTTAATAGAACAATTATAATGATATACTGTAATATTGTTATATGAATGTGGTCTGTCTCTCAAAATACCTTATTGTACTGTATACGGCCTTCTTACAATGATGTGAGATGATAAAATGCCTACGGATGAGATGAAGTGAGGTGAGTGACACACTGACCTTCTGAAAATACATCAGAAGGGGGATCCTCTGCTTCCGGACCGTGGTTGACTATGGGTAAGTGACATCGCAAAAAGTGAAATGGCAGTTAAGGGGGAACTACAGAATAAAACTTCCTCAAAAAAGTTTCTAGGTGGAAATATTATTAAATACTAGTACGTGTACCACTTAACTTGCCTTTAAGAAGTCACTTCTTTAGTGACCTCTAGTGGAAAGAAAGAAATCTGAAAAAGTTGTCCCCCACTTGTGGGGTTTGGGGATTTTATAAATGAAACGTCTGTTTCCCTTCACCTACATCAGCACTCCAAAGCACTCCAATTCCCAAGCTTAACTACAAGGGGCTCTCTAAGCCAATCTGCACTTTTCTCTTCCCTTCACTCTACTAGCCAGTAATTAGTCAACTTTTGCTTGTTCTGCCTCGAGGAAAAGACACTGTTGGGGCACCTGGGTGGCTCAGTCGGTTAAGCGTCCGACTTCAGCTCAGGTCAGGATCTCGCGGTTCATGGGTTCGAGCCCCGCATCGGGTTCTGTATTGACAGTTCGGAGCCTGGAGCCTGTTTCAGATTCTGTGTCTCCCTCTCTCTCTGCCCCTCCCTTGTTCGCACTCTGTCTCTATCTCAAAAATAAATAAACATTAAAACAATAAAAGAAAAAAGAAAAAAGGAAAAGACACTGTATGGAACCAAGATCACCATCCCTTAGCCTGGTCTCTCAGATCTATGTTTCATTGAGCATGGTAAGCTGACCTTAGGCTTCATACAGAGAAAGAGAGACAACAGCCACTGCATTGATGTCATGCCCTTGCTGTAACTGATCAGTCATTCTGTGTCTACCAGTGACAGCTCCGACCATCTCTAGAACACAAAGAGCCTAAGCCACTTCTGGAAACGGGCAGGTGGGAAACAGAAAAAGACCAGCAGGCCACGTGGCTCATGTGACGCCAAAACACTCACTTTAAAGTAATCAAAATGGGAGCTTGAAAAGCAATCCCCCTCCTGCACACACGCACACACGACGCTCACATACACTTACACGTTAGTGTGGAGCTGGAATTCGTCAGTCTTGTAGCCAACTGCAAAGTTGCTCTGGGTCACTCGAGACTTGGCAGTCTCAAAATTCATCTGGTAGCCAGCCAGCCAGCCCTCATAGCCCAGCACCAGAGCGCCCCGGATTGAAGGGCCGGCGATGTCGAAATCGACGTCACAGCCCAGGTTGATGTGCTCCCGCTTATACCCTGTCTTGATTTTAGCATTTTTTTTCCTGAAGGAAAAGAAGTTGTGTTACAAGTCATAAGCGAACTCACCTTGTGACAACCATACCAAAAAATGCAAAAAAGAAAAAAAAAAAAGGTTATATACAGGAATGGGGGGCAAAGTCAGCACCCCAGATCTCCCTTTAAGCAGCTGTTGTGCCACAGTGGAACAGAACACAACCTCCCCTCAACCACAATCCCGGCTGCAGAAATGCCACAATAATCAAGTGAGAACACAGGCAGGAAAAGCTAGGGGGGAGAACTAAGTAATTTTCCTTTACTAACCTCTCCCTATGCCTAATGTAATGAATGGCCTACGCAGGCATTTATTAGGTAGAGCGCTACCATGTAATTATGAAACAGATGCTTCGTTGCTATTCTCCAAGTCTATGAAAAAGATACAGCATATCTATCATGAAGGCAGCTATCTAAACAGCAGCTATTTTTTTTTATGTTTATTTATTTCAAGAGGGACAGAGATAGCATGAGTGTGGGAGGGGCAGAGAGAAAGGGAGACCGAGAATCCCAAGCAGGCTCCACACTGTGAGATCATGACCTGAACCGCAACCAAGAGTTGGATGCTTAACCGACTAAACCACACAGGCTCCCCTAAACAGCAACTTTTAAGGAGATGGTTGCTTTCTTACTTTGTGGTTCACTTAGTAAGTAAACAAAGAAACAAATACTAGATAGATCCCTTCTAAGTAAATATGACAGATAGCTTTAAATACAGTATTCATGACATCCCAAAGAGCATGTATTTCAGAGACCTAGGTACGGATGTGGAACCTGGGACCCTGCAGTCATGAGGGCCAGGAAACCCTTAGCGACCGTATAAGACCACAGGTCTTGTCTGCTAATCCCAGATTTGTGTATATGACCAGATCAGTGCTTCCTGTGCCTATTACTAAATACCCAGCATTCATCAGGAAAGGTAGGTGAGTCACGTCACTTGCAAATATATTACCACTGTGGCTTTTACCAAATGCCAACACGGGAGACAAGACCGGTTCTATCAAATAAAATGCAGACTATTTTCTGTTATTCAGCTATAAAATGGACATCCCCCCACAGCAAGCTGCACTCAGCAGAGATCAGGACCTGCACAGCCCTGTCCACCTCAATTTCATTCAGACCAAGAATAAAGCTTCATCCCCAGCACCCAGATTCAGGACTCTAAATGCCATTCTCTCCTTAAAGGCACCAGTACCCCTTGGGAAAATGGGAGACTACAGGTCAGGGCAGGCAACGTGCAAGGTGAGCTTGAAGCATCTATCAAAGCTATTAAAGACTACTGGGGTTGGCGAACAAGGACTTGCTAGCCTGAAGAGACTCCCAAGAGCTTCGAACATGAAACACTGACATCTTAAGAATAATACTGATAGGAGAGCGCTGGGGTGGCTCAGTCAGTTAAGCGTCTGACTTCCGCTCAGGTCATGATTTTGTGGTTTGTAGGTTCAAGCCCCATGTCAGGCTCTGTGTTGACAGCTCGGAGCCTGGAGCCTGCTTCAGATTCTGTGTCTCCCTCTCTCTCTGCCCCTCCCCTGCTCACTCTCTGTCTCTCTCTGTCTCAAAAATAAATAAACATTAAAAAAAAAAAAGAATAATACTGATAGGGGCAGCTGGGCGGCTCAGTCGGTTGAGCATCCGACTTTGGCTCTGGTCATGATTTCTCGGTTCATGGGTTCAAGCCCTGCATCAGGCTCTCTCTCTACTGTCAGCACGGAGTTTGCTTCAGATCCTGTCTCCCTCTCTCCCTGCCCTTCCCCGGCTCATGGGTGCTCTCTCTCACTCTCTCTCTCTTTCTCTCTCAAAAATAAATAAACATTAGGAGCGCCTGGGTGGCTCCATCTGTTGGGCATCCAGCTTCAGCTCAGGTCATGATCTCATGGTTTGTGAGTTCAAGCCCCACGTCAGGCTCTATGCTGACAGCTCAGAGCCTGGAGTCTGCTTCGGATTCTGTGTCTCCCTCGCTCTCTCTCTACCCTTCCCCTCTTCATTCTCTGTCTCTGTCTCTAAAAAACAAATAAACATTAATGTAAATAAATAAACACTGAAAAAAATGACAATACCGGCAGTGGTGGTGGTGCCTGGGTGGCTCAGTCGGGTAAGTGTCCAACTCTTGATTTCTGCTCAGGTCATGATCTCATGGTTAGTGAAACTGAGCCCCAAGTAGTGCTGTGAGCTGCATGGAGCCTGCTTGGGATTCTCTATCCCCCTTCCCCACTCATGCTGGCTCGCTCACTCTCTCTCTGTCTCAAAATAAATAAAATTTAAAAAAATCTACATTTATTTAAAAAAAAAAAGAGGGGCACCTGAGTGGCTCAGTCAGTTAAGCGTCCAACTTCATTTAGCTCAGGTCAGGATCTCACAGTTCGTGGGTTTGACCCTCGCATCGGGCTCTGTGCTGACAGCTCAGTCTGAAGCAGCCTGCTTCAGATTCTGTGTCTCCCTCTCTCTCTCTCTGCACCCCCTCCCCGCTCAAATTCTGTCTCTCTCTGTCTCTCAAAAATGAATAAACATTAAAAACTTTTTAAAAAAGAATATTGGCAATGGATTGAAACATATCAAATATGTTTAAATCATACTGACACTTAAAACACACACAATGGTCATCTTTAGAGACAAGAGAACCAACGTGTTACTTTGAAACAGTAAATAAAAAAGGAAGCAAACATTTATTCCACCTTTCCTACACTCAGAGTAACCAATAGTTTATGAGAAGTTTCTTTTTATTGAAATATTCTAGCTAATAAACGAAGAATGAATGATTATCACCAGTTTGTAAGCCCTAATGAGTGAAGTGTGAATAGCACTAACATACAAAGAAAAAACCCAGCCTTCTATGCACAGCCAATGGAAGTATACATCACCACTTTTATCTACCCTCTCCCCTCCCCAGTGGAATCTAAATGCAATGAAACCTGCAGACATACCAATTCACAGTAAATAGGAGGGACAGGGTGACAAGTTAAATGACCACAGAAATACCACAGCATAATTTAGTCTATGTGTAATCTTACGGGACAAATGATCTAGTTTCAACAAATAAGTTAGAAGGGGGGAGAAAAGGAGGAGGAGAATCTAAAAATTAAAGAGATTTAAGGAGCCAAATGACCCAATTTTTGCAATTTTGCATGGACAATTTTTGATTCCATAAATTAAAAATGAAATCATGTAGGGGTGCCTGGGTGGCTCAGTCGGTTAAATGTCTGACTTCGGCTTAGGTCATGATCTCACAGCTCGTGAGTTCAAGCCCTGCATGGGGTTCTGTGCTGACAGCTCAGAGCCTGGAGCCTACTTTGGATTCTGTGTCTCCCTCTCTCTCTGCCCCTCCCCACCTTGAGCTCCGTCTCTCTCTCTCTGTCTCTTTCTCTCTCTCAAAAATAAATAAACATTAAAAAAATTTTAAATGAAATCATGTATATTTGATCAGACTAGAGATTTAACAATTTAAGGAATTATGATTAATTTTTTACAATGTAATTATATTGTGACTATACTTTTTTTAAAGATGTGTGCCTCAGCAGTACATATATTAAAATTGAAATGACAGAGGAAAGATTAACATGGCCCCTGCGGAAGAATGATACACAAATTCGTGAAACGTTGCATATCTTTAACTACAGAGAACAAGCTGACGGTTACCAGAGGGGAGGGGGCGAGGGGACGGGTGAAATAGGTGATGGGCATTAAGGAGTGCACTTGTCATGATCAGCACCAGGTAATGTATAGAACTGTTGAATCACTATATTGTACATCTGACACTAATATGTAAGACTGTTAACTAACTGGGATTAAAATAAAAAGTGGCACATGGGTGGCTCGGTCGGTTAGTCTGGGTCTTGATCTCGGCTCAGGTCATGATCTCACAGTTTGTGGATTCAAGCCCCACATCAGGCTTTGCACTGATGACTCAGAGCCCACTTAGAATTCTCTCTCCCTTTCTCTCTGCCCCTACCCGACTCATGCTCTCAAAATAAATAAACTTAAAAATAAAAAAAGGAATCTTATCACTTAAAGATACATATTAAAACATTTATGGATGAAATTATGGGATAACTTCAAAATAATCTGAGGGTGGCAGAGACTGATTGTGAATCCATAAATAAAACATAATTGGCTATGGGTTGATAACTATTAAAGCTGGGTGATGGGAACATGATGAAGTTTATTTTTTATATATATATTTTTTAATATTTATTTATTTTTGAAAAAGAGAGAGAGAGACACACAATGCAAGCAGGGGAGGGACAGAGATAGATGGAGACAAAGAATTCAAAGCAGGCTCCAGGTTCTGAGCTGTCAGCACAAAGCCTGATGTGGGGCTTGAACCCAAAGACTGTAAGATCATGACCTGAGCTGAAGTCGGACACTTAACCTACTAAGCCACCTAGGTGCCCCCATGATGAGGGTTTAATCTACTGTTCTTTCTTTAGTATGTTTGAAATTTTCTATCGACAAAAAATTTAAGGTTAAACATTCCAAGTCATCAATGAGATGAGAATTTCAGAGGTCATGGTTGAAAATAAAACCAACACCCTTCACTAGTAAAAGTGATGCTTACAACTTTTGTTCAGGTTGCTTTGGGGCATTTTCTCAAGCTTTGAAGGAAAGGAGTAACAACCAAACAGATTATCTCTCAATAAGAAAAACTCAAAATAGGGACCTGGTGTCATGATCGCATGGTTCGTGGGATCAAGCCCTGAGTCTGCTTGGGATTCTCTCTCTCCCTGTCTCTGCCCCTCTTCTGCTCATGTGCACGCTCTCTCTCTCAAAATAAGTAAATGAACTTTTAAAAAACATAAGAAAAAAAACTCAAAAATCAACTTCTTCAGGTCTGCCTACTCTTTGCAGGAAGCAGCCTAGGTTTTGGTTTATCCAACTGGCCCCATGCTAGAGGGGTGACTGCTCTGAGGCTGACATTTAGAAAGGGGGGAGACCAACAGAGTAAAAATCAGGCATCTTATAACCACTAGGTAAAAAGCTGCTGCTTACCAAAGTGTGCTGCCCATGGCAGGGCCTCTGACCAGCAGTGGGCACCAGCCGCACCGGACCATTTACGTGGTGCCTCCTTACCCTGTCTCAATGAATTCCGGCCAGGAGCACAAAGTCCCCAAAGAAGGGACAGTGCTCGCGCACTGATTCAGGTTTCTTTCCAGGCTTCTGCTCTAATGCAACACTCCACGTCTTTGGAGTTTTCCCTCCTTCAAATATTACTGGGATTATTTTTTAAGTTATTTAAACAATGGCACTAACTTGACGAGCACCTGAGAGAGGCAGGACTCTGATTTCCGGTTAACAATCTGACTTTTTTTCTGGTAGGTACTCAGTGTGGGTGCTGGTCCCTAGAGGAGTCTGCAGCCTCATCCACATGTGGCCTATGCTCAGCTCCGTACAGAAGCCCCAATGCTTTCCCAGGCTATCCGCCTCAGTAGCTCTGGAGAGCCAGCTTTCATTTCCAATCTCCATCAAGACATCAAAACTTGCCTCAAATACCCAGGAGCAATGTGGACACGCTGTGCCCACAGTCTTGGTTTCTAAATGCCATTCTTCAATAAAAGGAACTGAAGCTCCCTGGAGAAATGCCTGGTGGCAGGACTAGAGGAGAACAGCAGAAGATGAGCCTGCTACATCTTCTGAAGTAGAGCTCAAAAGAAGTGACAGGGGATTAGCAAAAGCACAGGATGTCTTGGAGACATGCCCACTGGCCATATCTGAAACAAATGAGTAATCAAATATATTATGGTAATAGATTATAACCCACAGAATAAAATAAATGTCCATGGATCCATATTGATATAAATAAATGATTAAATAAATACATGGAGGAGAAGGAAGAGCTCTTCCTTAGAGTAGAATCCCAATTAATAAATGCAGAAGGCATGATGGGAAGAGAAAAATCTTTACCAAACATAATTGTTGCAGGCAAGCATCACATGGATACTAATTTTGTTTTTCAAAAGCTAAGAAACAGAATATTTGCATAGTCTCAAAGTACCTCCCGAGATACTTATTTACAAAGAGAACAGTAACTTCAAAGAGAAACCTGGCAAATACCACTTTAATTAAGTGATCAAAGTTAACATCACCAGTAATGAATACTGACATATACGTCCTGATATCATGCACGAGGCAGACACAACATCACTTCTGTGGCTGTAGAAAAGAAGTGCTATACTATAATAAAATAAATAATATAACATAATAATATAGCATAATATAATAAAAATATATAACCTGAGTTTGACCATGAGGAAACATTAGACAAATCCAAATTGATGGATTCTACAAAATAATTGGCCAATCTTCTTTAACACTGTCGAGGTCATGAAAGACAAAGAAAGACTACGTTCTAGATTAGAGGAAACAAAAGAGCCTTGAGGACCAAATGCAATCTAGTATCCTCGACTGGATCTTAGATCAGAAATAAGACATCACTAGGTCAACAGATTAGTTAACTGTACAACAGCCATATGAATTTCCTGATTGTCATAATTACATCATAGTTACGTAAGATGTTAACATTAGGAGAAGCCGAGTGTAGGCTATAAGGGAACTCAACAGGCTATTTGTGCAACATTTTTGTGTATGTTAAGTGTAAAATTATTTCAAGATAAAAAAAAAACTTTCCTCTTATGTGTATTACTGTAGGATCTGGAGACCTCTCTGCAAACCTCCCAAAGGTAGTGGGAAATCCCTTACAAATTCCAAAGCATGCCATCTCAAGTCAGTAGGCAAAGTCCTAGGCAGCAAATTCAAACATGAGAGCACATTCTCCTGCCCCTCATGCTTTCAGAGGGTCTCTCTAGATACATTTTCCCATCATGGCAGGGTGTCTGGAAGGAAGTAGGCAAGCAGGAAAGCTACGCTCCTGCAGGAGAAACTATAGCAGAGGTGAGAACAAGAGTAAACTCAGCTCCAAGCAATGGTCTTCACATTATCCACAACAAAGTTACACAAAGACTATAACCTCGGGGTGCCTGGGTGGCTCAGTCTGTTGAGCATCCAACTTTGGCTCAGTTCATCATCTTATGATTCGATTCATGCGTTCAAGCCCCATGTCAGGCTCACTGCTGTCAACTTGTCAGCGCATAGCATGCTTAGGATCCTCTGTCCCCCTCTCTGCACCCCTTCCCCATTTGCACTCTCCCAAAAATAAATATATATTACAAAAAAAAAAAAAAAACTATAACCTCCAGAGGCAGAAGCCCTATCTGCCCAGTCCCCTTCGGTGACCCTGCATGCAGTATAGGGTCTGAACTCAATAGACCCTTCCTCTAAAAGACATTTGTCAGGGGGCGCCTGGGTGGCTCAGTTAGTTGAATGCCCGACTTTGGCTCAGGTCATGATCTCATGGTTTGTGTGTTTGAGCTCCGCATCAGGCTCTGTGCCAACAGCTCAGAACCTGGAGCCTGCTTTGGATTCTGTGTCTCCCTCTCTCTCTGCCCCTCCCCTGCTCACAGTCTGTCTCTCTCTCAAAAATAAACAAACATTAAAAAAAATTTTTAAGACATTTGTCAGAAGGGGAAAAAATAATATGGAATGGCAAAAGATGAAATTCATAATACCACTAACTGTCCACTTAAAGATTGCTGGGATGGAAACTTTTACATGTGTATTTTACTATAATTTTTAAAAACCACAAAGTGAAATTCAGTACATGCCCTGGAGTCCATCATCAGTATGCAAAACAATCTTCACGAGCTTTAGGAGACTTGCTGCTCTGAGTGGACAGAAACAAGAATGTGTCCCATCTAGTCACTTTGAAAAGCAGCAGGAGCTGAGGCAACCCACACACCATCTAGCCTCCTGATGAGCCCAATAACTGTCAAGCCTAACTGGTTTGTGGCTGGGGGGCATGGGGCAAGAACCCCTTGCACTTAAACCCATCCTCTCTCAGTGCTCCTAAGTAGGAAGCTGGGGAAAGGGCCCTCCCAGCCTGAAAACTGGGGTTGGCCACAGTGATCACTCAGCCCCTGCTTCCAAACCTCACCTGTTGCCCTGCAGCCTTGGCTACTTACAATCCCAGCAGCCTCGCTCACATGAAACATGGCATTACTGGACCACACGAATCCTGTAGCCTCCACAGCTGAAGCCAGGAAGGCCACAACAGGCAGCACAGAATCTTACTATACAACATTGGTAGGGGCGCCCAGGTGGCTTGGTCAGTTAAGCGTCCAACTTTGCCCCAGGTCATGATCTCACGATTCGTGAGTTCGAGCCCTGCATCAGGCTCTGTGCTGATGGCTCGGAGCCTGAAGCCTGCTTCAAATTCTGTGTTTCCTTCTCTCTGCCCCTCCCCTGGTCTTGCTCTGTCTCTGTCTGTCTCTCTGTCTGTCTCTCTCTCTCTCTCTAAAATAAACATTAAAAAAAATTAAAAACCAAAACAAACAAAAGAAAAAACACTGTTAAATGTCCTTGCTAAGAAAACACTTGAGGTACTTACCCTGTGTTTGGTGAGAAGGATGAATCAAAGGTCAGCTTCAGTCCACGTGCAAGCTGAACAGAAAAGAAATGTGCCAGGTTTAGTCCAAAGGCAGGGCAGCAGATGTCAATGAATGAAACCGTGTCTCTTCACGGTGACCACCATTACCTGATCCTCCACGGTAATCTCTGTGCCTAGTGTGTTGTCAGTGTTCCATTTCTCCGTAAACGTCAGACCATATTCAGTCCATCTGTACTTGGTTTCCAGACTGCCCGTCACTTTGGTGGTCTCAGTGTTGGCTGAACCTGAGCTTGTAAATTCCTGTAAAGGAGAGAGAGCGTCACAGCCTGTTCCCAGGTGCTCCACTGAGCATCCTAAAAGGAAAGTACTTTCCTTTATGCAAGAGGTGAGAGCTGAATGTGTGGAGGCAAAAGCTACTTCTACAATTCAACTCAATATTTAAATACAGATGGGATTAAAGAGACCTGTTGGTTAAAAGACTCTTACGAGGAATTCTGTCAGGAGACAGCTTCCTGGGAACGTTTTAGTCTCGACAGGAAGATAATCCCCCTTCCACCCTACTTCTAGCCTAGTATAGACCCAAACCCTCTGAGCTCAAGATGATACTGTAGAATCTCAACCCCAAAACTTCCTCCTTCCAACAATCCCCAGACACACAGTCTAAAAGGGATTACTAAGATTTTTTTTAATAATCATGTGGCATTGAAAACAGCTCAACTTTAAAAAGAAGCAAGGAAAAATAAAACAATTTATTAACTCAGTGAGTATTAACAGCTGCTAAACTGGGGACCTATCAGCAGCGTTCCTGCAGACGCCCCATCCCATACAGGATGCGATGAATGTGACAACCACAAACTGCCACAATCAAAAAGGTCCTTTCAGGGCACCTGGGTGGCTCAGTCAGTTAAGCGTCCAACTCTTGATTTCAGCTCAGGTCATGATCTCACAGCCGTGAGACTGAGCCCCACGACAGGCTCCTTGCTGAGCACGAAGCCTATTTAAGATTCTCTCCTTCTCTCTCCCTCTACCCCTCCCCTACTTGCATGCATGCTCTCTCTCTGTCTCAAAAAAAAAGGTGTTTTTTTTTTTTAATTTTAAAAAAGAAAAGGTCCTTGCATTTGACGCTGCCACCCAGGACACGGTAGTTATCCACTGATCTACGATAAACACGCATGCTCCATGTCGGTCAGACGACTTACCAGTCCGTTCTCAGATTTTGTTTTCAAGTCAAGTTTTATTAGGCCAAATCCTAAAGAAAGAACATAGTAACTGTTAATAGGTTAAATATCTAACTCGAGAGCAGCATCTCTGCCTCCCTTCCCCTGTTTCAAGATGCCATGAGTGTGCAGGGTGCCTGTCTCCACTCCCACCTGCCTACGTGGGGTACTTTGGTGCCACAGAACGGTGGCTGCACACTCCCAGCACAATGCCAGGGAAAGGTATGGGACAGTGTGAGCACAGGCCTAAGGATGGGCGACACTCAGAAATCGCACCCCACGACCGCGGCACACACAGAGCTGCTCCTCCCTACGGGACAGGAAGCCAGAGCGTCCACTAGTCTGCAGCAATTCGTAAGCCTGCCCCCTACCAGATGTACAAACCAAAACTGCTTTACTAGCCAGAGAAACCTTGTCTTTCTTCCCCCTCACATCAAAGTTCTGAGAGTTGACCGACCCAGGTCTCCCAAACGGTGATGGGTGAAATCCCAAACGTGCCAACCCAGCCCGTCAGCTCCAAAACACTCACCATAACCCTTGGTGAAGACATCCCTGGCACATTTGCCAAGATCAGCATACGTGGGAGGCACAGCCATCTTCTGCTACAGTAAAAGAATCACAGGAAGACAGACAACAGTAATTAGGGAAATTAGTTTTCCATCAATAAAAATTACTAGCTATAATTAACCACCAATAAAAATCATCAGCACCGAGCTCCAGGTATTTTATTCTCCCAGGTGTGCACAGAAAAGCCTTGCTATCTCGTGGCTCCTCATGTCCCGAGGTGGAGACATCCAGGTAAGTTCTGTCGACAGACCAGCCTGCCTTTACACCTCTTCTCCTTGGCACCCCCAGGACTGAGCACAGGCGCAGAATATAGCAGCAGTCAGTAAATATTTGTTGAATGAATTAACTGTCAAAGACACATTCCCATGAGCCAGCTACTTTACTGAATCGCAGAACTCTTGCCAATAAAACATATCTTCTTACAAAATGTCGGCTGCTATGGCATTCAACGCACTGAATAGAAATCAGAGCTTTTCAGGCCAACCTATTTTCTTTCCTTTTTTTTTCTTTTTTTTAACATTTATTTATTTTTGAGAGAGAGAGACAGTGTGATCAGGGGAGGGGCAGAAAGAGAGAGGGAGACACAGAATCTGAAGCAGGCTGCAGTCTCCAAGCTGTCAGCACAGAGCCCGACGCGGGGCTCGAACCCATGAACCGTGAGATCATGAGCTGAGCTGAAGTGGGACGCTTAACCGACTGAGCCACCCAGGCACCCCAAGGCCAACCTATTTTCTATATGGTTCTGATTTCATTCATTCCAACAAAACACTTACAGAGTACCTACTATGTGCCATTCATTCCAACAAAACACTTAGTACCTACTATGTGCCAGAATGAATGCAACTTTTCACAAAACTTTGCATTTCACAGGAGCCTGTTCTTTTTGAGTATCATATTCCTCACAGAGAATACAGTAAAACCTAACAATGAGGCAACTCTTCACATGGAAGGAAATAGAACCACATCCTCCCCCCCCAAAAAAAATTAATTTGAACAAACCTTATTGAGCTACAATGTGACTTTATTTTTTAAAGTACTACTTGAAACTGTTGCATATCACTACATCAACAAGCATTTATTAAACACCTCAGGGTTGGTGGAAGGTGAGTAATTCAAAGAGTCCTTTCCCTGAGGATCAAACTGTGTGCCTGGGAGGCTGTGCTCTGACGCATTACATACACAGAATTAGCATCCTAATGCAGGACGGCATACGCACACACAGTGGGCTCCATCCAGGAGGAGAGAAGTCATGAGAAAGCACCCTGCATCTTCTCCATTTCCAAAATCAATGGCCCCAATTAGCAGGAATCTAATTAACCCAAGGATGGTTCCGTCACTTTTTAAAATACAGTATGCCTAAATTACCAAACTTAATCTGCATATACCCCACCTGAAGCCACAGATGTATGCACTCACACAAATAAACACCTACATGGCATGTTCCTGGGAAGGGGGAACCCAATGAAAAGTGGTTCCATCGGTCCCAGGGGAATGGCATCACAAATGGAAGCTGTATTCTTGACCTAAGCTTTAACTGCCTAGACGCTGCAAGAAGCCCACAGAAGCAATGAGGACACTGTAAAATAAACAACGATAAACTTCCACCACTTGAAATGATAACACTGGGGGCACCTGGGTGGCTCAGTCGGTTAAGCATCCGACTTCCGCTCAGGTCATGATCTCACAGTTCGTGGGTTTGAGCCCCGCATCGGGCTCTGTGCTGACAGCTCAGAGCCTGGAGCCTGCTTCTGATTCTGTGTCTTCTTCTCTCTCTGTCCCTCCCCTGCTCACACCGTCTCTCAAAAATAAATAAAACATTTTTAAAAATTATAACATTGTGGTCCAGGTCCTCTGGTACTTTTTTCAGAGGTTCTGCTAATTCCGCCTCCCCTCACTTTCTGTCAGAGCAGAGCAGAGCAGCCCAGTGAGCTGTTTACGCGATCCTATTTTTGTTTCTCTTGTTATTTCTTGCACATGATCAGGCTGGAACCATGGATAGCTCAGTCCACATTAGGATCAGGGCACAAAGAGCATGGGGGAAGATACATTTTCGGCTGTCCCCATTGGCTGTTTCAAGTCTCGGGACTCCCCTCTCCCAACTTGTTCCCCCCTTCCACCCCAAGTGAACTTCACAGGCACATCCACTCCAGGGACAGCCCAGGAAACCACCCACCAGGTCCTCCAGAATACTCCCGGCCTAAGGCATGTATATGTCTCGGCAACAATCGTTTATCAAAGGCTGAGGTGATGGAGCCCCAAGGAAACTTGCAGAACATCTCAGCAAAATGTCCAGAATGTTCTCTACATCCACCAGCGCTAACAAGTATCAGGGGACTGAGCACCCCTCTTCAGCGCTGCCCTTCTCCAGCTGGGCCACAAACTCAGCCTCGGGGTGAGGAGAAAGCAGTACAGTGGCGATCTCTCTGTACCTCAGGGGCCAGGGCCTTCCAAAAAATACCCTCTGCTGTGGCTCTAGGACCCACCTCACCAGACACGAGCAGCTTTCGCATGAGGGAAAAGGCAGATCACTCATCATTTAACGTTCCCCAAATGCCCTCACTCATCACTAATCCCCAAAACTGAACCAGCAAAGCCACCTGTCAAAAAACACTCCACCGCCAGCAAACATCACCCTAAAGTACATGGCCACTAAGGAGATTACCATCCAAACACAAGGGAGCTGGGAGGGCAGAGGGAGCTTGGATGAGGCCGGGCTCTCCTGTGGCTCCAGCTCAGCACCAGCAGGGAAGATACAAAGGAACCACAGGCTGAGGGGAGCCACCCACTCCTGGACCTGAGGAGACACCCACCAAGAAGGCAAGCCAGAGTTGGCGACGATCCCTTCACTAAAGGCCCCCACCTGCTGTGCAACTGTAGCTTCCCCTGGGCTTTCGCTGCAGTCTTCTGCTTCCCCCACCCAGTCTCCTCCGGCATTTATGTGACAGGACTGAGCAAGGCCTGAGGCGGCGCCTCTGAAAAGCTCTGCTTTCTTACAACTGCCAACAGCACCTAGAAAATACCCATTTTTACAGTTCTCCGCATCCGCTGCAAAAATCATCTTCATGTAGAAATAATGATTTCCATTCATGTTTTCTCAGGCCTGGACCGGGGCGGGGGGGGGGGAGGGGGGAAGCGGTGCGGAGAGCTCAGCATCCTGCTTTCTCATTTAACATGCTGCCTGTGCTGATTTCTAAGGCTGAACTCTGACCACCCCCCATCCCCCCGGCCCCTACCTCCCCCCAGATCAGCTCCAAATCGCTGCAAATCGCTCACCATCTGTCTCAGTGGCATCCTCGCCATGTGCCTTCAGAAGCCCAGCCCTAGAGTCTGAGCACAAGGCGGGGCACTTTGACACAGGAAAGCAGCCAGCCCTGGACAGATGGGAATCAGAAGTCCGCCTGGATGAAGGCTTCAAAGCAGAGCCTGCGAGCGTGGTTCCCAAGGATAAGTGCGACCCAAGGGACGGACAGGACTGGGCTGAGCAGACCCTCCCACAGTCACTCATGACTTTGAGAAGGACCAGTAAGTCACAGCGGGAGACAGGAGTCCCTTGTTTCCCTCCACTGCCTGTTCGCCTACCTACCCAACCATTCACTGGCTGACCTTGAACAGATTATGCAAGCTCCACTCCAGCTGAGGAATGAAAATCCAGCCCATACTGGAAACTCAGAGGGGAGAGATAGTATATCGCCCAGCGCTGTCTGCGTAACACTTACATAACCTCCACCTTGGGGGGTGACATCTCTTCCTTGGCTCATCAGTTGCCTGGCAGTGACAGCTGCTCTGCTCCCAGCGCCCCCACCACCCCCACAAGCGCACACCTACCCCCAAATCACACCCTTGAACTCAAAGCATCCCAGAGCCTGTCATGCATAAATTTATCCAAAATATGTAAAAAGCTATGTGTCAAAAATGACAAGCCCTGGCAAGTAGCAGATATTCAATATAAATGTCTGTTTAATGAGTAAATGTGCAACTAGCATGAAAGTATTTTTATAGTAGGAGGGAAAAAATAGAAACTTAGTATCTGACAAGAGAGTCTACAAGCAGCAGGAGCGCCCTCTACAGGGCGGCTGCAGCACCACCAGGAATGGGGGGTGGAGAGACCCACAACTAGTATCCTCTACACCCACCCACCTTGGCCTAAGGGGAGCTCAACTTGGGCTGAGGAGACCATGGGCCTTCAGAAGGAAGCAATGCCACTTCTGACCTCAGAACAAGGTGTGGACTTTATTCTAAGTGCCTCAGGGAGCCTCTGTAGAGTGACTAAGACATCTATGTTTGAGAGGCTCACTCAACAAACAAATCAGCAAAAATACAAATGAAAACATCCACTGTTGGTGTGGAAAACGGTGACTCCTGAGGCGCCTGGGTGGCTCAGTCAGTTGAGCGGCCGACTTCGGCTCAGGTCATGATCTCACAGTTCATGGGTTCGAGCCCCGTGTCGGGCTCTGTGCTGACAGCTCAGAGCCTGGAGCCTGCTACTGATTCTGTGTCTCCCTCTCTCTCTCTGCCCCTCCCCCACTCATGCTCTGTTTCTGTCTCATTAATAAATAAACATAAAAAGAAAAAATGGTCACTCCTGTTCACGCCAGTATAGAACAGCCCCTTTGGAGACAACTGCTGGCCAGTGCCTAAGTGGGCATGCATTAACCTCGTGACAATTCTACGGCTAGGAACCCACCCAAGGCCCCCAGAGGTGTGCACATGAGGATGCTCACTGCAGCATTAGCTCTGTAACACACAAGCCAGTATTTACAGTACTATAAATGTATTTTCTCTTCCTTATGATTTTCTTGATATTTTTTCTCTAGGGGTTCCTGGGTGGCTCAGTCAGTTAAGTGTCTGACTTCAACTCAAGTCAAGATGTCAAAGCTCATGAGCTCAAGCCCCACATCAGGCTCTGTGCTGACAGTTTGGAGCCTGGGGCTTGCTTCCCATTCTCTGTCTCCCTCTCTCTCTGCTCCTCCCTTGCTCATGCTCTGTCTCTCTCTCTCTCTCAAAAATAAACATTTAAAAAAATGTTTTAAGAGTTCTATTCAAAAAATAAAAATAATATTTTTATCTAGCTTACTCTACTGTTAGAATACAATATATATAACATACAAAATATGTGTTTGTTGACTGTATATTGCCAGTAAAGCTTGTGGTCAACGGTAGACTACTCGTAGTTACATTTGGAGGGAGTCAAAATTTATAGAAGAATTTTCGACTGCATGGAGGGTAAGCACCCCTACCCTCCCATATTGCTCAAGGGCCAATGGTAGTTAAATGAACAAAGCAAGTCACAGAAAATGTGTAATTCTACATTATTAGAGGAAAACCCTTTTACATACACGTTTATGCGCTCACACATTTGTCAATGATGGGAAAGCATGTTGGACGGCTACAAGCCCATCTGTAAATTGTGGCTGACTGGGAACTCCTCTGGAAAGGAAAGGGGGTTTAGGAAAGGAGTAGAGTCGAACTCGGATTTTCATTTCTTATTCTCCCCTTTTTTTTCTTTTATAGTTTATTGTCAGGTTGGTTTCCATGTCTTATTCCACTTTAAGTTGTTTGTACATACTGATAACTGTTTTAAGGACATAAAATTTAGAAACCCAACCAACGTGTCTGAAATTGAACTATGCTGCCTTCGCGATGCCTCATACAAGCCGCATTCTAAAAGCAGTTGCGGTAGAGGTGCCAGAAGGCAAAGGCCATGTGGAAAGTATCTATCCCGGTTCCAAGAAGAGATTCCAGCTACGCTGAGATGGCAGGGTTAACAGGCAAGGCCTGCAGGGGGAACATTCTACTCCCAGATGACCACCTGTGGCTCTGGCCACCCTGCCCAGAAGGCAGGAGTAGGGCAGAGCTCCCTAACTTTAACGTGCATGAGAATGGCCCGAAGCACTTGTTCAAAACCCTCCTTCCCTCCCTCTTAGCCTTTCACAGCCTAAGAAACAGGCAGGACAGCACTTCTGTCTGCAGAGGTAGAATCCTGGCATGGGAGCTGGGTACCCTGAGAGAGCTAACAACCACTGCGGTGGCGGACACAGGGAGCAGGGTGGCCGTAAGTCTCCAAGGCTCAACCAGGAAAAGTCTTGTGAGCAAGGTGACTCCTAATGGATGGAGAGACACCATCTTCAAGGGCCAGGACCCAAACACCAGGAGCCACCCTGCCATGGCATGTCACAGCCCAACCAGGCGCCCAGGCAGCAAGGCACAGTGACTATGAGAAGGAGCTATGAGCCTGGCAGAGGATTTACCAGCACCAGCCTTTACTAGCTGTGTAACTTTGGACAAGCCACTAATACCTTATCCTCCCTGGGCCTCATTTTGCTCATCTCTACAGTGGGGTTAACAATAGTGCCTTTCTACCGGTGTTCCTGTAAAGATCAAGAAAGTTAAGTAGGCAGAGCACGTAGGAGTATCTGGCACACCAGGGACTGCTCCATAAATGGCAGTGCTGATCACAGTCCATTATTCTGGATATTCTTTGCCCCTTCAGGTCCACTTTTCTCCTCCATCCTGCTCTGTGACCCAAGAGCTGATCACTATGGCCAAGAGGAGGCACCAGCAGAAGATGGGGGAGAGAGGCTGGGAGGACTCATTCCCCAAGCTCTCTCCCTGCTGGGCCTCAGGTGGGCAGTGACTACTTTCCAAGGCCACAGCTCCTGCCAAGGAGCCTCATCCAGGCTCCAGAGCACCTGGGGACGGGGGGCATACTTGTCAGGTGCTCCACACTCCGCTCACACCTTTGCAAATGGTCTCTTCATTATGCTTTCTTTTATTACCCCATGTGAGTGTGCAACTGATTCCTGCAAGGCCCCGACCAAGACGGCAATCGCCTCCACCACCATCACCATGACCATGACCATCACCATCCTGGATTTCCCTTAGAAAGGGAAAACTGTAGGAAAGCCTTTGGTTCTGCTGTTTCTCTACCATCATTTGAGGTGGTTGGTCTGAGCAGAACTGGGCCAGCATATAGGAGGAGCATCAGACCACCAGGGATTAGAACAAAAGCACCTCCCCCTAACTGTGGGGGCCCAGACAAGCAACTTCCCCAGAAGGAGGCTAGCCCAGCTCTGAAAGCCAATGTACTGGGTCAACACCATCGGAAGCCTCCTCACACCCCTATCCCACACTTCCTCACAGAAAAGGCAGCCTCTGGTTATGTTTACCGGATGCCAGCAAAGCTGGTGCCCTGTGCTCTGGTAGCAAGTCCGTGCTCCCAGTACAGCTGTCCTCCCCTCCTACTCCACGACAGGCTCACACCAAGCAACCCGGCTTCCTAGGCATTGCTTCTATTTTAAAACACTCTGGGAGCTAGGCCACCACCGGCACAGCCTTCCACAAGGAGCCACAAGGGAATGTAACTGACTTGGGGGCACCCTGCTGGCCCACCCACCCATCAAGGGAGGAAAGGCCTGGGCTGGCAGGCAGCATGGCGAGGTCGCGTCCCAGGTGCACCCAGGGCGCCTGCCTGACCTCAGACCCCTCACATTTCCTGGAACCTCGCTGCCTGGCTTGACCCAGTGGGGTTTAAATAGACAGTGCTTGGGCAAGTAGATTTGAGAGTCAAGCAGCTCTGAGTTCCAATACCACTCCACGACTCTCTCGATATGGGACATAGGGTAAGTCACAATGTATACGCATCTCACGTTTCTTCAGCTCTTCTATGGGGAAAGAGTATCTGTCTCAGCATCACAGTGAAGACTGAATTAGACGATTCATATAAAACACTTAATACAGTGACTGGTACCTGGTAAGTATACAACAACCACAAAGAGTATTTTATTACAGGTTCGCAATTTATGGATTTCTTAGTATAATTACCACTGCCGTGCAGGTTATCAAAAAGCCACCCTCAATCACAGGGTCCAGAGTCCTCCCTCACTATATGAGGTACTGTTTAGCTGAATCCTGTCCAGGTAAGTCCTAGAAGAATGTCTTCTACCTCATCCCAGTAAAAACTGATCTTTCTCCTGACAGACATCCAGTGTCACTGTCCTTGCAACGAAGAGGGGTGACTGCACTGATTACAATCCACTGCCAGGCAGCCTACACGCAGCCATACACACGTTCACTCTCCTCAGCGTGAACCAACCCTTCCCCTCCAAACAGCAAATTCTGCCTTTCAAATGCATTCACGTTTATTAGCTGGTCGCAGTGGCCCCTCGCCCTGGCAACTTCAGTGCGGAAGTACCAACACGAGAACTAACCAGACCAGGCCCAAATCCCAACTCTGTGCTCAGGCCTCCTGATCCATGAAAAGGAAACAAGAGTGCCTCTCCCAGGGCTGGTAGGATGGTGGATTCAACGTTAAGCCCCCCCAGAAGGGTGCTGAGCAGGCCCTCAATAAAGAATGACTGTGATGATGACGATGATTAATGATAACGACGATCACACTTTCATTAAGGTGACACCGAGGAACAAGACAGTGACCAGACCTGTACTAGATCCTGTGGCTCTTGTCAGAGCTGTGTTGGGAACTCAATCTGCTCCCCAGGACTCTTTCCAGGACAGTTCGGGGTAAAAGGCTTAGAAGCCCACTCACCCTCACCTCCCTGAGAGGTAAAAGGGAGGATTGTGCCCAGGCCCAGCTGAGGGTCCCACTGCTCACTTTTCCTCAGTGACTCTGAGAGGAGTCTCTGGGGAGCCCGAGGCCACAGACTTTCTGAGAACCCTGAGGGGCTGCCTGCAGGTGGGCTCTCAGCCACACACACACACACACACACACACACACACACACGTCTCCCTCGGTCACCACCAAAAAAGATGTCAGGCCATGAAAAATTCCATCAAGGGCAAAGTGAATTTCAGTGCCTTGGGAGCATCTTATGGGTAAAGATTGGGGGGGCTGTCAATGTCCCACATTACCACCAGCTTGAAGGTTACTGTCCACACCTGCCCAGTGTCCAGCAGGATCAGCAGCCCACAGGCTACTCCTCACTCTATAGCCCCCCTAAGCCCCTGTGTTTATGCCTACAGACAGCCCTGCCTCTACCCAATAGAATAAAAATCTAGAAATAAGACTAAGCAATGAATCAACTGCAAGCAGTACTCCCCTCCCCTCCCCTCCAGGTCAGAACAACTCCAGCAGAAGTTACCGACACACCCACCAGAGAGGGGAAAAACACTTAAGAGAATCCCATTCACCCTGGTCGCCCTCCCCGGCAGGCCCAGAAACACCAGTTCTACAAGTTTCCCACAGGACCTGGAAAGTCACAAGAGGAAGATAACACATTTAAAGCAGTTATGTCAAATTGGGAGAGAGTTTTGCGTCTCAGGACTCTAGGGCTGTACATTCCACTGTAGGTCTTTAAAAACGTGTTATCCTCTGCTAAGCAAGACTATTTTCTGAAGGTGAGTGAGATGTGTGTGTCCCTCAGAAAGGATGTCCAAGATCAAGAGACTATGGTCTGGGCCTGCAGCCACGACACAGGCCCATTCAATAATTTCACAAATACTTAATGAGCAACTACTATAAGCCATATGCTCCAATGGTTTAAAAAAAAAATTATCCTTCTATCAGAAAGGGTAAATTGACTCTTGAATAAAAAGCAAGAGCACATTTACCCCCACAGACCCTTCTCAAGTACCTACTATGTGCCAAATGGCATCACCCCAGGCACTGAAAACAAAGCTGCAAAGGGTTTAAGCCTAACCCTGAGGAACTCATTCCAGAGCTGGGGTGGAGAAACAAGGCAAGCCCTGGGCAGCCTGCCCCGGCCTTGCCAACAGCATATTAGGCAATGGAGGGGCCCATTCCTTACCTCCTCTGCTCTGCAGAGGTAAGGCTGGTCAAAGGGATGGGGACCTCAGGCGAAACCTTCCCTCAGGTCTGCACGCTTCAGCCTGACCTTGTCTGCCTATAAACTTAAAGGATTTTTCATTAATTATCCTGAAAGTTACTCAATGCCTGGCATACAAGTGCTTCCTAATAATGTTTAAAATAACAGGGGCTATCTTTATTAAACGCTTTCCAGAACACCACGTGGAGTGGAATGGTCTGCAGAGGATGGGCTAAATCTGCCCAAAAGCCTCAAGTGCCAAGGTTTCTACAGAAAGCTTTGCGATAGTCAACTCAGATCATTCTTCCCAAAAACCCACTGAAGGAGAGCTACAGTTGCTCCTATTGTACAGATGAGAAAACTTAGGCTTCGTATCGCCCCGGCTGTGTGACCTTGGACAAGTCACTAGGATTGCAGCCCTGAAATCCAAAGGCTCCAACCAGTTTCGTGAAAGGCACGGCCTCACTCGGTGAATGAATGAGCAACCGAACCAGGAATCTCTCCTAAGGCCAAGGAGGCCACATCCGCTCCCCGCAGGGCATCCTTTCCCAAGGCCTAGCCTACTGCCCAGGCTCCTGCGGCCTAAGTCGACTCTCAGCCTCCCGTTCCGCCCCGTAAGGAGCTGGCACGCTCGGAACAGCGCCCGGCGCCAGCTTCTCCGGGCGTACACCAGACAGGCCGGACAGGGCGCGTGGGGCTGGGAGAGCGGGGCCGCGGACGTCACAGGAACTCATCCCCGCGGCCACAGCGTGGCCCGCACAGATCCGTGCGCCCAACCCGGTGAGTGTGGGTGGCAGGCGGTTCCCCGCCCGACCCGCGCTGGCGGGATCGAGGGCCAGAGGGCGCCGCCGGGAAAGGTCACCTAGACCTGCAGCCGGCCTGGCCTTCAGGCGGCGGCCTGTGCCCTTCCGCCCGCAGGTCCCCGCAGGCTCGAGTCCCAGCCGCAGGCGCCCCCGGACGTCTGGCCTCCCGCTGGCCCGCCCCGGCCAGCTTGCCGCCCGCCTGAGCGGCCTGCTCTCCGCGGGGCGCTCCAGTTCTGTACACGGGGCCCGGCGCTCAGCCCCTCGCCCACGCCCGCTCTTCCCCCCACCTCCCGCCACCCACCTCCCCAGGGCCGGGCCCACGACCCTGGGCGCCGGCAGAGCGCAGGCCCATGCCCCCGGCGCCTACCTCGGGGACGGTGGCGGCGGGCTCTGCGGCTGCTACCGCGGGGTCTGTAGCGAGAGGAACGGAGAGAAGCCGCCGGGCCGAGGGCGGGACAGCGCGAACGGCGGCGGCGCGGACCCGCCCCGACCCTGCGCGCCCGGCCTGGCGAGCTCCGCCCCTGGGCCCGCCCCGGACACCGCCCAGGCCTGGGCCCGGGTCCCCAATCGGCTCGCTGCCGGCGCCCTTACCTTCCTGTGCCCTCAGTGCCCGCCGCGGACGCTTGTGCCCGCGGGCGTGTGCGGGCACGCGTGAGTGCTGCGTGCGCCCGGTCACGGGGCCGGGCAGGCGTGGGGCTGACGTGTGCAAGATGTGTGCGTGCGCGGGGACACGCTTGCCAGCCGCCCACGAGAGCCAGTCTTGGCTGGAAATGCGCCAGGTTGAAGCCCGCGTGGAGAGGGGTGGGAGGTGCTTCCGGTTCTCTGAGCCGTGACCGGGGGCCTCTTGCGCTAATGGAAGACGGACGGGATCCTGGGCCCCCACCCCGTCCTCTGGACTGGGAGACAACGGCCCTCCCCTGAGAGATGATGTGGCGTGCGGTGCTGGACCAAGGTCTAGCCCAGGTCGACTAGGTGATCCCCGGAACCCTCACCTCGACAAAGCCCGCGCGGGGTGTTAGATCGGGCTCCGAGTCCCTGGGCGCGGGCCCGGGAGCGGGTGGAGGATTGGGAGCGCTAGGCGCCGCAGATACTGACGAGCGGCCACGACTGTCGCCTACCCTCCCCCACCCCCCGCTCCCGGCCCTAGGCTTCCAACCCAGGGTTTCCAGCGTCCCCGGCCCTTCCTCGCGCCACGCCAGGCTCTCCCGAGCCCTGCAGCAGCCAAGGGCTAAGCGCTGAGAAAACTCCCCGGTGCACGGAGTTTGCGCTTCGCATTATCAGTTTTCCCCTGGAGCGAAACTGCTAGTAGTCATTTTCGGAGCATTTGGGAAGTAAAACAAATAAATTACGTTTTGCCAGAATGTCTCCTGCTGGGTCTGACAGCGCGCAAACGTGATGCAGGTTCCGGCCAGCGGAGGGCCCCTAGGGGAACCCGGGGCCTGCCTCCACGCGGAGCTCCGTGAAAGCTTTTGTCGTCTCCGCGTTAGGCCTTAAGCGATCGTTTCCTTCTCCAAGAATTACCACTGAGTGTCCCCAAGTATTAATCAATTCGTGGCTGGATGAAGCTTCTGCACCTCTTTCGCCTCAGCCAACAAACGTGCGGCGTCTAGGGCCCCCGTGGAGGAGGTGCAGGGCAAAAAATCAGGACACTCGCTCCCAATCAGATGTAGCACAAATTCAAGGAGTAGGCAACTGGGGCGTGGGCAGAGGCAGTCAGGACAGGCTGCTGGACAGAGATGGCAGCTTACATGGGAAAGGGCACCTGGTGTTCCAGTGGGGGCGGGATGTTGAGAAAGAGGGGAGCTTGGCGGGGCGTGGCGGGGGTGCAGACAAGGCGCACTGGGCTCTGTTGAGGTCTCTAGTCTGACTGACAATGTGAGCAGGCACAGCTAAACCCCTAGAGTTCCTTTAGCATGGAGGACGGATTCTCCCCAGGCCCATGAGCTGCTCCATGGCCGACTGGGGTCGCGGAGCGTTCCAACCTGGTCATCCCCACTCTGCACACAAAGGCCTCAGCACACTCCGGGAAAGGGTGGGGCAAGAAAAGGCATGAGTCACCCTGAGTGCGGTAAAGCAGCAGGTCCTCAGGGAGGCAGGGCAGAACCAGATGGCTCTCTGCAGGAAGATGGGGCTCCGTAACCTCACAGGAGCTAGGAGCCTTGCCCTGGGTCAGTGAAGTCCAGGTGTGATGCTTGCACCAAATGTCCAAGGTGCTCCCTCGGCTCCAGCACCTCCTTGCCAAACCCCCTTTCAGGACCCTCAACCCCTATCCCCCCCCCACCTGCTCTGGGTCCCTTCTGGGACTCCCCTCCTGGTTGCTTTCAGATTAAACACCTGAGTGCCATTTGAGTCACTGGCTGTGTGACTCTGGGCAAGAGACCTTACCGCTCAGCTTCAACTTCAGAGAGCTGTGGCCAGTCTAAAATGGGAGACAAAAGGAGTAAGCACTCAGAAAACAGTGAAGAAATCTGGTGGGACATGGAATCCTCAGGCCCTCTTGTTGACCCTCCCCACCAGAGTGGCAGGAGAAGAGCTGTACAAGGCAACCAGTGAGGCCAGGCTTAGCACCCCCACCCCCAGCCTCACCTCCACTCTGTCTTCCAGGGGTTTGGGCTGGGGGTGGGCACCTGACCCAAGACTAGCCAATCAGGTCCTCTCTTGCAATTATGAACAAATAGACCCAGGTCAGGTCTAACAGTTTTTCTTTGGAGGCTAATGACCATTCTGCCCTCCTCCTATCAGTCCCTAAGCTTTGATGGAGCTGACTCCATTCCAGGGCCTTTCTTGGATCAATCAAGGCACTGCACTCTACTGGCTGTAGGGATGGACCAAGGACCCTGGTCAGATTTCCTGGGGCTTTTGAAAGACAGACTTGCCCTAAGAATGAAGCCACCCCATAAAAGAGAGACAGAGACTAGATTCTGAGGACATCCCAATAAAATTTTTTTCTCCTGTGTATGCAGAAACATGAGATGTCCTAGATCTAAACAGTTTCATCATATCCATGATTTTTAAAAATTACATATACACACAGAGAAATTTTGGACAGAAATTTATTAAGTATTAGTGAAAGTTATGTTTCAGTTTCTGGGACTATGTGACTCTTGATCTCAGGGTTGTGAGTTCAAGCCCCACGTTGGGTATAGAGATTACTAAAAATAAATAAACTAAAAAAGTCATTTTCTGGAACTATGAGTGATTTTTTCTCTTTGCTCCTTTCTGTATTTCCCACATATTCTTTAATGAGGTATAACACCTTTACTATAAAATGAGAGAACTTTTTCTTAAGAAAGCCAAATAAGGGGGGCGCCTGGGTGGATCAGTCAGTGAAGGGTCAACTTCGGCTCAGGTCATGATCTCACAGTTTATGGGTTTGAGCCCCGCGTCAGGCTCTGTGCTGACAGCTCGGAGCCTGGAGCCTGCTTCTAATTCTGTGTCTCCTTCTCTCTCTGCCCCTCCCCCACTCGCTCACACTTGCGCTGTCTCTTTCTCAAAAATAAATATTAAAAAAATAAATAAGTTACATAAATAAATAAATAAGAAAGCCAAATGAGGGGACACCTGGGTAGCTCAGTCAGTTGAGAATGCAACTCTTGGTTTTGGTGTAGGTCATGATCTCATGGTTCGTGGTTCAAGACCCTCACGGGGCTCAGTGCTGACAGTGCAGAGCCTGCTTGGGATTTTCTTTCCCTCTCTCTCTGCCACTCCCTGGCTCGCTCACTCTCTCTCTCTGTCTCAAAATAAATAAATAAACTTAAATTTTAAAAAAAGGGCCAAATGAGGTTGATTAGGAGAGGTGGTATAAACTGATACAATCCTCAAAAACAATTAGGCAATATGTAATAAGAATCATAAACCCACTCCTTTTTTCTGTTCCTGGGAACCTATGTTAAAGCAATCCCAAATATTGGGAATACTAGCTTCAGGAAGATGTGTTGCAGCCCAGGATGGAATACAGCTTGGTTTCCAGCTTAAGCAAATTGAAGCTTATATCCTCTACAGATCATTCACAGCCTTGAGAAAAGAAGGTTACAAAGACTTCCTGTGGGGAAATATTTCTGTTACAATGCTAATTGAAGGCAATCATGTATTAGTATTAATGTAACCACAACATTAAAAACTGTAGAGACAGGGGTGCCTGGGTAGCTCGGTCAGCTGAGCATCCAGCTTCAGCTCAGGTCATGATCTCAAGGTTCGTGGGTTTGAGTCCCACATCAGACTGCTCCCTGCTGTCAGCACAGACCCCATTTCAGATGCTCTGTCTCCCTCTCTCTCTGCCTCTCCCCCTAACACAGTCTCTCAGAAATAAATAAACATTTTTTTTTTTTTTTTACGTAGAAGGGTGCCTGGGTGGCTCAGTCGGTTAAGAGTCCAACTTTGGCTCACATCATGATCTCACAGTTCATGGGTCTGAGCCCTGCATTGGGCTCTGTGCTGACAGCTCAAAGCCTGAAGCCTGGTTCAGATTCTGTATCTCCCTCTCTCTCTCTGCCCCTCCCCTGCTCGTTCTCTCTCTCTCTCTCACTCTCTCTCCCTCTCTCTAAAAAATAAATTAACATTAAGAAAAAAAAAACTGTATAGATAAATAGTAGTAGACAGAATAATGACCTCCCAAAGATGTCCACATCCTAATCACTTGGATCTATAAACTTGTTACCTTACTTGTCAGAAGGAACTTAACAGATGTGATTACGTTAAGGATCTGGAAATGGAGACATTAACCTAGACTGTCCAAGGGGGCCCAGTGTAACCACAAGAGTGTTATGAAAGAAAACAAGAGACTCCGAGCAAGAGAAGGTGATATAACAACAGAAGCAGAGTTTGGAGAGAAAGATTGGAAGATGCTTCACTGTTTGAAGGCGGCAGAACGGGCCGTGAACCACGTGATACAGACAGCCTCCAGAAGCTGGAAAAGGCAAGGGAAGTCTCTCCCCTCAAAAACCTCTAGAAGGAACCAGCCCTTGCTGACACTTTAACTTTAGCCCCGTGAGACTAATTTTGGACTTCTGAGCCTCCCGAACTGTAAAATAATAAATCTGAATTGTTTTAAGCCACTAAGTCTATGGTAGTTTTTTATAATAGCTGAGGAAACTAGTACACAAACCTGCAGAAGACAATACTATAAATGATTTGTTAGAATGCTGTCTTAGCTCAGAATGCTGTACCAGAAAACCACAGACTGGAGGGTCTTAAACAACAGGCATTAGTTTCTTACTGTCTGGAGGCTGTAAGTCTGAGACCAGGGTGCTAGTGTGGTCGGGTTCTTGGTGAGAGCCCTGCTTCCAGGCTATGTCCTCATGTGGCCTTCTTTAGTATGAGGAAAGAGAGAGAGGGAGAGGGAGAGGCAGGCCACCTCTTTCTTTTATAAGGGCATTATTCACATCATGGGTGCCCCCACCTAACCTTAATTACCTCCCAAAAGCCCTACCTCCTAACACCATCCTGTTGGGGGAGTACGATTTAAACATTTGACTTTGGGGGAAGACACAAGCATGCATTCCATAATAAATGGCAAGGTTCTAAGTGGTGGGCTTTTTTTTTTTTTTTTTTAGTTTTACTTTCTCTAAGTTCCATCTTTTTTCAAAATTTATTTATTTTTTATTTTTTTAACGTTTATTTATTTTTGAGAGACAAAGAGCTAGAGCATGAGCTGGGGAGGGGCAGGGAGAGAGGGAGACACAGACTCTGAAGCAGGCTCCAGGCTCTGAGCTGTCAGCGCAGAGCCCAACGAGGGGCTCAAACTCACAAACCACGAGATCATGACCTGAGCCGAAGTCGGCCGCTTAACCAACTGAGCTACCCAGGCGCCCCAGTTCCATCTTTTTTTTAATAGCATTTTTTTATTTTTTTATTTTTTTGAAAGAGCACAAGTGAGGGAAGGGGCAGAGAGATGGGGACAGAAGATCTGAAGCGGGCTCCGTGCGGACAGGCTGACAGCAGTGAGCCCAATATGGAGCACGAATTCAGCAACTGCGAGACCATGACCTGAGCTGAAGTCAGACTCTCAACCGACTGAGCCACCCAGGTGCTCACTAAGTTCCAACTTTTAAGCACTGTGGTAAACAAATTAAACTCAAACAATCATGAAAAGAGGCAGGGATTCCTGCTGTATAAAACTACCTGTGATTTGGAATCCAGATCTACTACTACTGTATGGCAAACCTGGGCCTCAATCCAGGTCCAGCTCTGGTACTTATAAGGGCCCCTGGAAGGGACATCAGTGTGTGTGCATGCGACGTGGGAGTGGGTATGGGTGGGCAGGGTTCACCGTGCTAAGTAGAATTGACAGGCTGGAATCCTACCGGAGACCGCTAAGCTAAAAGAAGGCAAGAGTTTCTCCTTTGCTCAGCACATACTGGGTCCTGCAAAAGATGAAGAAAACGAGAAAAAAAATCACGGAGGATCTCCTTTTATTGCAAGGAACATTGCCTTTTGTAGGCCCCACCAGTAAGTGAATGCATGCAATTTGCCCTGAAGACAGAAACTTGCCCCTAACTTGTACGCAGTGCTCCAGGGTTTGGGACTTGACGAAGAATTTCCCAATTTCTGCACCACGGCCTCTGCTAACAGGCAAAACATTTTTTGAAATGTGGACGAGGTCAGATGGAATTAAAATGGCCTGGTACCTGGTACCAACCTGGTAAGGTTGTCCAGGGGTGTTGCTTCCAGATATTGTCTGCCCAAGGCTGCCACATTAAGTCATGTGGCTTATACACTGCACCCCAGCACAGGTGAAGGGAATGTGTGGGGCTGAGGTCCTGTCCCGACACAGCTCATAAAGGTCCTGACGACACTGTGTCAGCCACAAGGAAGCGACTATGTTTCTCCTTCCAGGTGCTTTTCACAGTCTGTATGGGGGCATCCCCTGGCAGCTGAGGCCCATGTGCCCCTGTACCAGACATGCTCCTTCTGCTGGTTTTTCCCACAGCTGGTTCCTTTCTCATTCTCAGCTAACATGGGACCTTCTCAAAGCCACCTTTTCCTGCTTTGCCATCTAAAAAGCAGGTTCTTTTCTCCCCTCTGTCTTTATTCTGAGATCAGCCCTTTGTTTCTTTTATAGCATGAAGCACACTTTAAAACTATTTAACCATTGGTTTGCTCTTTATTCTCTGTCTCCCTCCTTAGAGTGCTGTTCACATAGCAGGTGTTCAGTAAATGGTGAGTAAACAAATTTCTAAATAGATGGTGAGTGGCACACAATGTAAAGGAGGTGACTGACTTGGAGTGGCTTACTCCTACCTCTATGCAGGTGGCCCACTTTGGGGACAGCTATTCTTAGTCCTACTGCCCAGACAGCTAGGAGTTGCGCCCATGAGATGTCAATCATCCAGGAAGAATGGGCTGACAGCCTTGATGTGGCCTGGGGGCTGTTTAATCTGCCTTTGTAATAAAGAATTTAACTAGGGGCACCTAGGTGGCTCAGGTGGTTAAGCAGGTCGTGATCTCACAGTCCATGGGTTGGATCCCTGGATCCCTGCTTGGGATTCTCTCTCCCTCCCTTTCTCTCTGCCCTTCCCCCACTTATGCTTTTTTTCTCTCTTCTCAAAATAAATAACTAAATAAACTTAAAAAAAAAAAGAATTTAACCACGCCTCATCCAAAGAGATGTCTGGAACTTGTCCTTAGCTTCTGGAAAATAATCTCTGACAGGCCCTTGCAATGTCATGCCAGATAGGGTGAGGGCTGGCCACACAGGATAAAGTAACAATGTGATTTAGGGTGGGGACCAGCTACTAGATAAAGTAACAATGTGATTTAGGGTGGGGGCTTTGAGTCACACAGTATCAGCTGGACCTCCAGAGGGACTGGAAACTGATGTCAGCTACATGGACAGTTGGCCATGGAGCCCCAATAAATCTCTGGTCACCAAAGCTCGAGTGAACTTTCCTGTTTGGCAATATTCCATAACCGTAATTGTGAGTATAATGGTATACAATTATAGAACCCAGTGAGGTCTATGAGTCTTTCTAGTAAATCATTATATGTAAAGGTGATCTTGGAGATGATCAGTGGGGATGATTTGGGGGACTGTGCTTCCTCTCATGTTGCACGTCCCTTAAGCCACCCCCCCCCATCCTTACTCACAAACACAGGTACACACATATATACTCTAAAGGAGAAGGACTGGCTTCTCCTCGTTTCTCCTGGCTGACCTAGGTCTGCTCTCAGATCAGGCATCCGCCCTAACTGAGACCACACTGCCTGCTGGTTCTTATCATCCCAAAGGCCTCCTCCACGTGCTCCAGGACAATAGTTGTTTCTCCCTGGCCCCACAGTATGTCCCGGCTGTTGGGAGGGACTTCCTTGCTGATGTGGGCAGTGACTGGGAGGCAGGCAACAAACCAGCAGCCAGGTGGGCTACTGAGCCAAAGTGCCCCTGCCATTGCCCCCACCCCAGCCTCTCATGCCCCACCCCCACACCACCACCTACTGTAGTCTTTGCTGGAGGAGACATTGTGGGGGTTGGGCGGACCATCGGGGTTTTCTCTGGACATGCTGCAGCTTTCCTAAAACTAGTTAGCTGTCTCCTTCCTCTAATGTCCAGCATCTCCCCCAGCTGCCCGGTGGGGACCGTGGGGCCAGAGACACAGCCCTTCCTGCCAGCCCCAGCACAGCCCAAGGGAACTGCAGCCCGGATGCCTCTCCAAGTTCAGAAGTTTCAGGTTCAAATCTAAACTTAGCAGCCCTGCTGCCCTGGGATTATAAAACAAGTTCTTCCATGACTTTTACATAAGATTAGGCCCTTTCTCCCTCCCTTTCCCTCCCCAGTTCCTCCTCACACCTGGGGAAATGCCAGCTTCCCATTAACTGTGCCAAGGACCTCCCCACATCAAGGACCCCACCTCTTCTCTCGCTAAGCGCCAGGCACAACCCTCATAATTCCACACAGAGTAAATCTGCACAAGGAGAGGCCCAGTGTTCTGCTTCCTTTCTGCTTCTTGTGGTTTAAGCATGATCCTGACCAACCACAGGGGATTGGAGCATATGACCTCTCCGTGATCCTGAGCATCAGAAGGTAAGGAAAGGTAAGGAAGGTAAGGTAAGGTAAGGAAACACGCCTTATTTTCCAGCGATTAGGGAACAAGCTGCTTGTTTACAAAGCCTGAGGGAAATAAATAAATAAAACTACCAAGGACTTAAGAGACACAGGTGGTTTACAAAGAAAATCTAGCCCCCTCCCCAAAAAAACCAAACAGAAAACAGAAATGAAAGCAATGTTTCTGAAAACATGGTGTACATGAGAATCACCTGGAGGGCTGCTGGTACATGCAGGTGGTGGGGCCTCCCCCACTCAATGGTCTCCATTAATATTTTTGTGGTGGGGCCACCATCTGCATTTTTCCCAAACACCCCTAGTGGTCCTGGAACAGTAGGATCAGAGAGGTGCTGTGACCTTCCATAACCCACAGAAAGAAATTCAGGGGTTGGCTGCTCGGAACACCAACACCCTTAGGGAATTAAAGAATATCAAGTCAGAACATTTTTTAACGTTTATTTATTTTGAGAGACAGAGAGAGACAGAGAACAAGCAGGGGAGGAGCAGAGAGAGGGAAAGACACAGAATCCAAAGAAGGCTCCAGGCTATGAGCTGTCAGCACAGAGCCCAACGTGGGGCTGGAACCTACGAACCATGAGATCATGACCTGAGCTGAAGTTGGACGCTTAACCCACCAAGCCCCCCAGGAACCCCAAGGCAGAACATTTTTATTTACAGCCCTCTTCTTCAAGATCCAGCATCCATGTGTTGTAAAGAGGGATGACTCCATGGGAAGATACTTGACTTTTTGCCCTGCATCCTGTCTCTCTACTCAGGGTTCATTCATTCAGCCAAGTTTCCAGACACTGCCCTGAGAACTGGCAATATAACTTAATGGCAGATATAAACAGACACTGTTCCTTTCTTTGTGGAAAAGACAGAATTTGCTCAAATCACTATACAAATAAACATATAACAATGAACTATGGTAAGTGCTATTGAAGAAAGTTTCTTAGAAACATTCATTCAGGAACACGTGAGTGGCTAAGTCAATTAAGCATCTGACTGCAGCTCAGGTCATGATCTCAAGGTTTATGAGTTCAAGCCCCTTGTGTCAGGCTCTGTGCTGACAGCTCAGAGCCTGAAACCTGCTTCAGACTTTGTGTCTCCCTCTCTCTCTCTGCTCCTCCTCTACTCGTCTCTGTCTCTTTCTCTCTCAAAAATAAACATTAAAAAAACTTCTTTAAAAAATTTTAAAAAGATAAAAAGAAACATTGATTCATTTGACAAACACATATTGAGTTCCTACATTGAGCCAGGCATTCTCCTAGATGTTGAGGACTCAGCACTGAACTAAACAGACACAGTCTCTCCCCTTTTGGGGCTTACTGTAAAGCAAGCAAGACTAAAAGTTAGTCAATAAATATGAACTATAATGTCAAGTGCTGGAAAGTGTCCTGTAGAAAATTAAGGCAGTGTAGGGGGAGACAGCACTGGGGGGAGAGTCTATACAGGACAGTCCGGGAAGGCCTTTCCCAGGAGGTAACTTTTAAGCAGAAATGAATGAAGTGAACAAGTGAATGTTTTTAATAGAGAGGCTGATCTGACCTGAGGGAGGTGGGCATGGTGGGTTTTCTGCAAAGATGGTGGCCAATTCCTCCCAACTACTTCTTTCATCAACAGCTGGAGTCCAATTCCCCTCCTGTTGAAACTTGGCTGGGGGCACCTGGGTGACTCAGTTGGTTGAGCATCCAACTCTTAATTTCAGCTCAGGTCATAATCCCAGCGTCATGGAATCGAGCCCCACATCCGGCTCTGTGCTGAGCATGGAGTCTGCTTGAGATTCTCTCTCTCTCTCTCTCTCTCTCTCTCTCTCTCTCTCTCTTTGCTCCTCTCATTAAAAAAGTAATAAAAATTAATAAATTAAAACTTGGGGGCACCTGAGTGGCTCAGTTGGGTAAACAGCCAGCTCTTGGTTTTGGCTCAGGTCATTATCTCACAATTTTGTGGGTTCAAGTCCGGCATAGGACTCTGCGCTGACAGTGTGGAGTCTGCTTAGGATTCTCCCTCTCTCTCTCTCTCTCTCTCTCTGCCCCTCCCTAGCTCACGCTGTCTCTGTCTCTCTTAAAATAAATAAATAAACTTTAAAAAATTTAAAACTTGGCTAGCCTTTGGGCTCTGCTCTGATCAACAGAACGTGGTAGAAGGAACACTATGTGAGTTCCAGGGCTAGACTTTAGAGGCCAGACAGCTTCCCTTCTCTGTCTTTTGTAGCCCCAGTCCCCCAAATAAGAAGTTCAACTACCCTGCAGGAGAGAGAGACTGGGCTGCCTCCCCACTCTCACTCTCAGCCCCAGGTACCAGATATGTGAGCATAGCCATTCAGAACATTCCAGCCCCAGCCAACCTTCCAGCTAAATGCAACCACAAGTGTGACCTCAGACAACACTAAATGCACCAGAACAGTCCAGCTGAGCCACTGCTGCTGCACTAGCTTAGGCTTGGGATGAGGGGGGCTCAGGCAATGGCAAGAACAGCAGTGGATGCAGGAGAGTGGATGACACAGACTGATGGAGGAAGCAGAACCTGTAGGAGTGAGTGATGGAGGTGGTGTTTCTTGCCATGTGACTAGGGCTGGTACTGTCCCTATTGAGCTGGGAGGGCAGGCAAGGGGCAGGTGTAGCAGAAGATGGTAAGTTTGGGTTTGGTCACTGGAGATGCCAAACTCCTGCCTTCCCCCAACCCTCCCCATCCCTCCTACCCCCACAAGGGCAGCCTGAGGGAAGGGGCTGTCTCTGGGATGACTAGCAGTCTCACCAAGGGGAGTGATTGAGGAGCAAGAGGCTGGACATGACTCCATCTCAAAGTGTCCCTGTCCTGACTGAAACCCTTGGGGCCAAGGCCAAATCAGAGAATTTCTAAGGAGGAGGGATCAGAGTGTCTTCAGGAAAAAGGAAGAAAGAAATAGTAAGTTGGCCTGATTTTTTTTTAACAAGTACATCATGAAACATTTGGCCAAAATGATAGGAAAATATCCTGTTCCCACTGGCTCTCCTGGTTGCTGCACACCCTGGCTGGCCTTATTGGGGGCTTTCCTGGCCCATTCTCAAGCAGAGGCCCTTAATGGCCAGCTCCATCACCCCCACCTGCCAGGCAATTTGTGTTGCCGTGGGTGCGCTCCCAATCATCCACCAACAGGTGGCAGCACAGGTCGTGCCCCTCACCCAGCCCGTTCTGAATCACAAATTGTCCAGAGAGCAGTTCCCATGTAAGACAGGCATTAGTGTCCCTCTTTTACATCCCCAGCTCCTCTCCATGCAAAGATTTCAGGCTCACTAGGGTGCTGGACAGGTTTTCTGACAGAATGCTATGGGCAATCCCCAAGGGGCATTTGGCAACCTTTGGAGATGTTTTTAATTGTCACGACAGGGGAGGATGTGGTATTGGCCTCTTCTGGACAGAGCCGTGGGATGCTGCTACACACCTTACACAAGACAGCCCCCCACAACAAAGAATTATCTAGCCCAAAACATCAACAGTGCCAAGGTTGAGAAATACTGATTTAATAAGATGCTCAAGTGTTGGCCCTAGACATCCCTGGACCAAGGCCCACTGTGCTAGGCTGATCCCAACCTCCCCTCCCCCAACCAGCTTCAGGATCTCCCCCTGCCTCCTTCACCTGCAGCATCTCCTCCTCCTTCCTTCATATCTCATCTCACTCAGGCCTCAATTAACAATTCCTGGGCAGCAAGCATGTCCAAGGCACTGTGCTGACCCTAGAGAGACCACGGGGGACAAAAACAGTCACAAATCCTTATGAGCTTCAAGGAGCTCACAAGCTGTAGGGAGAGACAAATTTGCAAATGTGACAAGTGCTACGTGGGCACAAACAAGGCACTAAAATACCAAATAATACAGACAAGACCAGGGGCTCCTGGGTGACTCAGTCCGTTGTGTCCCACCCTTAATTTCAACTCAGGTCGTGATCTCACAGTTCATCAGATCGAGCCCTCAGTCGGGCTCTGCACTGACAGAGGAGCCTGCCTGGGATTCTCTCTCTCTTCTCTCTTTGCCTCTTCCCCACTTTCAAGCTCTCTCTCTTCTCTCTCTCTTTCTCTCTCAAAATCAATAAATAAACTTGAAAAACAACACAGAGAAGACCAGCTTTACCCAAGAATTTGGAAAGATCTCTAAAAAGGTGACAGGTGAGCTAAGGTCTGAAAAAGGAATGACCCTCTTTTATGGAAAAGACAATAAAACTGACAGTAATATATGCATTTCTTTAAATTATTCACAGTGCTCTCCCTATCCACCTGCCATAACTGCAGCTGTGTTCTTTTTTTGTATAATAAATGCATCTCTAGGCTTTGACCATGTATTGCTATAGCATTTCAACCATTCAAGTGTGTGTATATATATGTATAGGTATGTGTATGTATGTATATTATATATATATAGCATATCTTCCCTCATTTTGCTATATGTTGTGTGATGATCATTTGTAACAGCGTTCAGTGTTGCAGTGCAGCAAGGATTTTCTAAATGGTTCCCAGTTGTGGTTCATTTACCCCATAGTAAGGGGCACCCATATAATCTAATAAAGCTTCAGGAATTATGCTCACTTCATTGGTGCCACTGGCCTGGAGTCACCCTCCCTCCTCTTGGCCTCCTGTGAGTGTCTAAGAAATAGGTGAGATGACCACCATCTCATGGTAGGAAGGGACCTTGAGGCCAGGCAAGCCAGTGATTGGCACACCAGGGATCATCAGGGAATCTTGATAAAGTATGGATTCCTGCCCCCTTTGCCCCATCGGGATGTCAGGTGTAGGCCAATGTGGAGGGTTTCCAATATGTCACTAATCCCTTCACAATCCTGCCTTTATTTATTTTTTTAATGTTTATTTATTTTTGAGAGACAGAGAGAGACAGAGCATGAGTGAGGGAGGGGCAGAGATGGAGGGAGACACAGAATCTGAAGCAAGCTCCTGGCTCTGGCTGTCAGCACAGAGCCAGATGTGGGGCTTGAACTCACGAACTATGAAAACATGACCTGAGCCAAGGTTGGACACTTAACCGACTGAGCCACCCAGGCGCCCCCACACTCCTGCCTTTAAAAAGGTAGATCCTGGGGCACCTGGGTGGCTCAGTTGGTTAAGCATCAACTCTTGGTTTCGGCTCCAGTAACGATCTCACGGTTTGTGAGTTCAAGCCCCTGCCTCGGGCTCTGCACTAACAGTGTGGATTGGGATTCTCTCTCTCTCTCTCTCTCTCTCTCTCTCTCTCTCCCCCCTCCCCTACGCATACTGTCTCTGTATCTCTCAAAATAAATAAATAAACTTAAAACAAATTTTTTTAAAGGTGGATCCTAATCCCCGTCTCCTCCAACGTGGACCTGAGTTTTCAGGGACTTGCTTCTAATGACAAAACGCAGCAGAAGTGATGCTGTGTGACTTCTAAGGCGGGTCTGAAAGACACTAGAGCTTCTACCTTGCTCTCTCTAGGATTACTCACTCTGAGAGAAGCCGACGGCCATGTCACAGGACAGGACACTGGAACAGCCCTGCAAGAGGCCCACGTTGGGAGAACTGAGTCCTCCCATCAACAACTGCTCCTGTTTTTCTAGGACAGTCACAGTTTTCACAGTCAAGTCCCACAACTCAGGAAACCTCTTAGTCTAGTCCTGGGCAAGTGGAGATAAGTGGTTGCGCTAACAGGCAGCACTCATTTGCCAGCCACGTGAGGAGCCACCTTGGAGGGGACTCCTCCAGCCCAGCCAAGCCTTCAGATGACCACAGCCCTAGCCAACATTCTTATTTTATAATTTATTTTATTTTATTCTATTTTATTTTATTTTATTTTATTTGAGAGAGAGAGCGTGCACGTGCAAGTCGGGGAGAGGAGCAGAGGGGCAGAGGGAGAGAGAATCTAAAGCAGGTTTCATGCTCAGTGCAGAGCCCAACATGGGGCTCAATCCCATGACCCTGGATCAAGACCTGAGATGAAATCAAGAGTCTGACACAACCAACTGAGCCACCAAGGCTCCCCTGCCGTAGCCAACATTTTACCGCTACTTCACGAGAGACTCTGAGCTTAATAACACAGCTGAATCACTCCTGAACCCTGACCGACAAAAAGTATGCAACATCATCAAGGCTGTTTTAAGCCACTACCTTTAGGGATAATTTATTATTATGTACTAATAGGTAAGTAATATACTCTGGACTCTATTTCATCATACTCCTGGGTGATTTGGTCTATGAATCAGCATTTGTGAACCATGGATCTGGTCTTATTCCCTAAAGCAGCCTTTTCCAATAGAACTTTCTACAATGTTGGAACAGTCATATATCCATGCTGTCCACTGACAGTCACTAGCCACTTGTGGCTACTAAGCATTAAAAATGTGGTTAGTATGACTGAGGAACTGAATTTTAATTTTGATTTCATTTTAATGAATTAAGCTTTAAATAGCACATGTGGTAGGCTCCTGGGTAGCTTAGTTGGTTGAATCTGACTCTGGATCGGCTCAAGTCATCATCTGAGGTTTGTGGGATCAAGCCCCACATAGGGCTCTGTGGTGACTGTGTGGAGCCTGCTTGGGATTCTCTCTCTCTGTGTCCCTCCCCCATTATTTCTCTCACTCTCTCAAATTAAATAAATAAGCATTTTTTAAATAAAAATAAAAAATAGGGCTGCCTGGGTGGCTCAGTCACTTAATTATCTGACTTCAGCTCAGGTCATGATCTCACAGTTCCTGAGTTCGAGTCTCACGTCGGGCTCTGGGCTAACAGCTCAGAGCCTGGAGCCTTCTTTGGATTCTGTATCTCTCCCTCTCTCTCTCTCTCTCTGCCCCTCCCCTGCTAACACTATCTCCCCCTCTCTCTCTCTCTCTCTCTCTCTCAAAAATAAATAAACATTAAAAAATTTTTAAATAAAAACAAATAAATAGCACATGTGTATGATTCCATTAATATAACATTCTCAAAATGATAACATAATGGAGATGGGAAACAGTGGTTACCAGGGACTAAGGGTGGTGGCACAAAAAGTGGTAGGTGACTCTGCAGGGGTGGCACATGGGAGAGCTTTGTGGTGATAAAATAGTTCTATATCTTGATTACAGTGGTGGTTACATAAGTCTATACATGTGAGAAAATCACAGAGGACAATACAGGCATTGTAGCAATGTAAATTTCCTGGTTTTGATATGGTACCACAGGAATATAAAATGTAACCATTGAGGGAAACTGGGGGAAGGGTACATGAGACCTCTCTACCATTTTTGCAATAATCTATAATTATTTCAAAATAAAGAGTTTTTTAAAATGTAAATATGAAAGAAGCAAAAAGCATCAACCAGCACATGTGGCTAGTGCCCACTGCATTGGACAGTGAGGTCCTAAATAATATACAGATTCCCCCAGAAATATCTTCCGGTCATTTAGCATCTGTTCAGAACTTCTAGTGACAGGAAACTCACTGCTTCACAAGGTGCTATTTGGCAGCTCTAATAATAAGAAAAGTTCAGACCAGCAGGTCTCAGGGGAGAAAAGATTTACGCTCAGCTCTTTGTACTGGAATCGTGAATTAGGCCCAGATTTGCTGAGACAAAGCCTCTTCCCTAGGGAGGCCAAGGACCCAACAGAAAATGTTCCAGGGGCACTCGGCTGGCTCAGTCGGAGGAGCGTGTGACTCTTGGTCTCTGGGTTGTGAGTTCAAGTCCCACCTTGGGTATAGAGATTACATACATACATACATACAGACACACATACATACATACAACTTGAAGGAAGGGAGGAAAGAGAAAGGAAGGAAGGAAGGAAGGAAGGAAGGAAGGAAGGAAGAAAAGAAAGAAAGAAAAAAGAAAGAAAGAAAGAAAGAAAGAAAGAAAGAAAGAAAGAAAGAAAGAAACGGAGAGAGAGAAAGAAAGAGGGAGGGAGGGATTGGGCAGTCTACATGGACGTGTATTTCCCAGCTCTATCCATGGAAAGGACCTAGAAGCAATGATGCTTCAGTAACAGTGAATCCGCTTAGGACGTGGATCTTGGTTTCTACACGCCATACTCCAGTAGATGAATCAGGGCTTCTTGAAAAAAATGGCTGCCCCAGGGCTGAGGCAGAGAAAGTACAAAATGAGCCTGGTATAGTTTATAGTTCCAGAAGGCACAATTTTGCAAAGAAAAAAAAGGGGGGGGTGAGGGATAGGTGTGCACTGGAACCAGCCTGAAATAGCACCCGATTGCCAAATGTGGAACAATTTGAGCAACAAAATACGTAATGATACTAATGGATTATAACCCACAGAATCAAATAAATATCCATGAATCAATACTGATATAAATAAATAAATATTAAATAAATACAGGAGGGAGAAGGGACAGCTCTTCCTTATTTTAAATCCCCAAAACTACATTAATCATGGAATCAGAAAATCACCACTTCCAAGGGCACCTGGCTGGCCCAGTCGGTAGAGCATGGAACTCCTGATCTTGGGGTCATGAGTTTAAGCCCCATGTTGGGCATAGAACTTACTTTAAAAAACAAAAAGAGTAACATTAAATCATATCTATGTGCCATGGACTATGCCAGGGACTGGAGGCATTGTAGTAAATGCTAGATATGGCCTCTTCTCTCAAGGAATTACTATGCATGGGGTTCACAACAAGAAACAAGAAAACACACACATAAATGATACATTTCAAACAGTGAAGAGTGCAATGGAGAACATAGAATGAGGAGAATTAGGCGAGGGTCCTGATTTACTCAGGATGGTCAGGAAAGGCCAGAGATGAGGTCTGAAAGAACTCAGAGAGCACACCATGTAAATATCTGAGATAAGCGAGGTCCAAGCAAAGCAAACAGCAGGTGCAAAGACCTTGAGGTAGGAACAAGTCAGACATGTTTGAGAAGTAGCAAAAAGTTGAATATATGTAAAGCCAGGGAGGGTGAAAGGGTAAGAATGATTTGAAGGAAAGCAAAGCAAGAGCCTACAGGGATTTGCCTGTCATGGTTTGGACATTTATTTCCTGTTCAAATGCCCGTGACTCCTCCTCTCCATCCCACACATCATTCACAATGTGAACACATGTAGGATGGCATGGGGCAGATGATTGTGAATTCAAAATAATGACAGTGTCGTTCTGGAAACATGAAAGGATTTTTGAAAAGCTATCTCAAATCTCCCAAGCCCTTTCTTGGTTCAAACTGCTATAAAATCTTCATTTGTAGAATGTTCTGGAAAGTTCTCTGAGCTTTCACCTGGTTCAAACAAATTCTGCACTAATTAAGTTCTTTCACTCTTTGCTAATTAGCCCATAACAACTAAAGTAGTTCTGTTTGGAATGAATATGATAGTAGGTTTCAAATCGACCTCAAATAGCAAAACCTTGGAGGAGAGAGTCAGTTAATCATCCTCCAGGTAATGCAAGGTGTGTCTACGTTGACTTTTGAAAATTTTCACCAAGATAAAACACAAAATGAGCAAATGCTCATAGAAAGCCTGTGAACCTCAATGAAATGTCCACAGACACTAAGGCTGGATCACAGACAGAGTTCTTTATTCACAACATTCTCCATTGTGGTGATCATGACTCACTGGTCTTCATGCCTCTGAATTTTCAGAACACTGGAGCAAGTCCACACAAAGGGAGTGAAGCATTTTCTTCAGAAAGCCTCTGGAATTTCTCCCCACCCTACCCATCCTTCCTCGCAGGTTAGCACAGGACCAGGGAACCAACCTGCTGCTGCTACAGTTATTCCTAACCCTGGTTTCACTTTGGTATTATCTGGAGAGCTCTAAAAAAACACTTATGCCAGCCCCACCCCCAGAGATGATGATTTAACTGGCCTGGGACACACCTAACAGGAGTACTGGGAAAAGCTCCTTCTGGTGATTGCACCCAGCAGTCAGTGCTGAGAACCCTCAGCAGCCAGGTGCAGACTTAGTTGCTATGAGAGAATGAGCCACCCGGTGGCGCCAGAAGCTGGCCAAAGAAGTGTGACCGGCTAGCACTAGGCTCCCCAAATCTGAGTCTCTGGGAGGAGGCTGAATCTTCAGAACTAGGGGTGTCCGCACTAGCCTCTGACCACTTGAGGTTTTTTTCACCCTACGAGTGTGGGATGTCAGCCCAGAGGCGCTTCCCCTAGATTTCTAAGCTGTTCTGGTGGAGGCTCAGTGAGGCTGTGAGGGGTCCCAGAAGCAGTGCCTCAATTCCCAATCATCCACGATCTGGTCAACTAAGAAAACAAAAGGGGTTGGTTACCTGGCTGGTTTAGTGAATAGAACATGCGCTCTTGATTTCAAGGTTGTGAATTGGAACCCCACTTTGGGTATGGAGATCACTTAAAAACAAAACAAAAACCAGAAGGGGTGTCACTATACCCCTTTTAGGTGAAGGAACACCAAAATAGACCCCTCTCAGGGCCCAGGGGTCCAGGGCCTCCTTTCTCTGGGTCCACAGGAAAGTTACCTCCCATTTTGGTAACCAAGAGAGAGAGACTTCTAAGCAGGCACCACACCCCTTAAAGAAACAACTGGTTCTACATGTCTCTAAAATACCCTTTGAAAAAAAAACCCAATTACCCCCGATGAGAAAAGGGGCACTTGAGGAAGTCATTTCTCCCTGAACTACCTCAACTTCCTAAAAGCTCAGCTTGAAGGAGTGCGAACCCCTTTAAATCTGGTGCAAAATTCTATGTGCATGTTTTTTTTTTCTTTTCTTTCTTTTTTTTTTAAGTTGATTTCTTCATTTTGAGATCGAGCAAGAGAAAGAGCGAGCATGAGCAGGGGGAGAGGCAGAGAGAGAGAGAGAGAGAGAGAGGGAGAGAGAGAGAGGGAGAGAGAGAATCCCAAGCAGGCTCCAAGCTGTCAGTGCAGAGCTGATGCAGGGCTCGAACTGACAAACTGTGAGATCATGACCTGAGCTGAAGTCGGATGCTTAACCGACTGAGCCACCCAGGCGCCCCAATGTGCATGTTTTTTCCTCCAAAAAGAGAGCCTATAGCTTTCACAAGAAAGATGAAAAATACAAAAGATTAAGAACTGTCCAAACAGATGGATTTTAACAAAGAAACTTAAAGCACTCAGGACCCAGCTAATTTATTCTGGAATAATGTGCTCACTTTGTTTGCCTCATTGCCATTGGCCCCACGGAAGGGGAAACACTACCAGCCCCTTCCCTTGGTGGCTCAAGGACTTGGCCAGCCTAGGACCTCCTTCTGAACATCTCAGGTCACCCGCAGGCTCCAGGCATGATGGAGCTCATCTTGTTCAGGTGACTTCTTTCCTTGGGAGATTCCAGAAAAGAGACTTCTCTGCCTGTGGGCCAAAAATTCCTTGAACTAATCTTTTCTGTTTCAGGAAGCTGCATACCCTATTGGAGGGGTCACAGGCCTAGTGGAAGCACATCCATGGGTCATTGACCCCAGACAGGGTGGGGGCCTCTACCAGACCAGAGGGAAGATGGAGTAGGGGAGCTGGGTCTAGATCTGCAGCAGATCTGACGGCCCAGGTCCCAGCAGATGTAAAGTGCTTTCCAGGGGACCCAGGACTAGCTACTCAGGGTGGACCCTGGAAGTCGGCATCATGAGTGTGTCCCAATCAGTGGTGCCTCCCCTGCTTCCCACTAGCAGGAGGGGCAGACACAGGGTAGAACAGAGCCTCATGGCTCATTTTACTAGGGAGGAAGCTGAAACTCAGACACAGGGCTTGCCTCTTGTCACACAGTGAGGGAACCCAGAGCCATGACTCTGACCCAGGTCCCCTCCCTTCAATGTGGGGTCCTTCTGCTGGCCCCAGGGGAAATCTCCAGCTCCCAGTATCCCTGTTGATGGGGGGACTCTGTGGGAGCAGAGTTCCCCCAGGGTGGGCTGGCCAGCCTGCCCTTCGAGGGATGGAGACGCCACCCCAGCCACCCCCCGTCCCTCCCCATACACCCCCACATTCCCTGACCAACCTGGCCACCGTCGGAGCTCCTGGTGTGACCCATTTCCCTCACTTTCCTCTCAGCTTCAAAACAAACCAAAATGCAGACCAACATCCTTTGTTTGTTTTGGGGGATCAGAGAAAGGGGAAAGCAGCTCTGTGGGTTTGTACTTAAAAACAAAACTGCTCTGAGCTGCCCGAGCAGAAACCAAACCAAAGGTGAATTCAGAGGCCAGAAACCCTCATGGCAATGCTGTCTCAGAATGAGTCAAAGAGGGTGTGGCAGGCTCGGAAACAGGGCCGTCCGATGACCCAGCGCTAATGACTCAGGGTCGGATAGCCCCCAAAGTGGGCTCGAGGCCACGATCACCCCATGCTCACCCTGAGCAGTGTGGACTTGGCAGGGGACCGGGCCCTGTTAGCACAGACAGGGGAGGAGATGGGGTATGTCAGTGAAAACGGAGCCCAGTGGTCTGGGCCTCACAGCCTCCACCTACCTGTTAGCATCCCGTTAGCCCACAAGCCCATGCTGAGTACCCAGAACCAGGTGAAGTGAAGCTGGGTCCTGCCGTGTTACTGGCCAGCAGGGGAGACCGTGCAGGCCCACTCAGCACTTAGGGCTGCAAAGAGGGAATGGCCAGGTACTTCCTCACTGCCTTGGACTTGTGTTTCCTGATGAAGATGGACTCTCCCTGGCCTCTATCTCTGGACCATAGAGCACACCATAGCTCCAGGCATCTGGGGCTCTCCTGTCTAAGCATCCAGTGTGTGTAGGCCCTGAGAGACATGCTTACGGCGGGGGGAGGCACTCTGCTTGGGTGTCCTTCTGAGTTTGGATGAGGGAATGGGAGCCTCGGAAAGCGGACCCACGGAGGCCCAGCTGGTGCTGTCAGATCCCATCAAGAGCCTCGATGAATATCTATGAGCCAGTGTGAGAAGACAGGAGAACAGTGGTCAGAGAGAGACTCAGCAGGTAAACGGTGGGTCAGCCGACCTAGCAGAACGGGATCATCATTATCTCATGTCCAAGGATGGCCAGAGATACGCCCCGCTGAGTGAGGATTCCTCCTTTCTCCTGAGAGCTTCAGAGGCACAGTCTCATTTAAGATTCACAGCTCTCCGGGCTGGAGATAACGAGGCAACTGGGGTTCAGAGAGGCAAAGCTATTTACTCAAGGCCAGCCAGCAAGCCTGGCCAAGTCAGCATGGGTTAGACCCCTCCCAGAACCAGCCCACTCCGAGCAGGATTCTAGACCATGAGACTGACTGGGGAGAGTGTCTGGAGAGAACTCCTCACCTACTCCCTGGTTATTCTGATGTAGGATGGGGTGAGTGCCTTTTGGGTCGAGTGTCTCTGGTTTCCTGAGCTACCATTTTTTAGCTGCCTGGCAATGAGCTGAGCACTTGACTCTCATTCCCTCACCTAATCCTCCCTCCAGCCCTGACACGTACGAACTTTCATTAGTCCACTTCAGAGATGACGAAGCTGTCTTTTCTGTACACTTCCTGCCGCCCTTCCCCATCTATCCCTTTACCAGTGGGATTTTTAGCTTGCATTTTCTCCTTTCTAGGATAACTGCCCCCAAAGTTGGGCCTCCTCCAGGATCCATGTGGGTTGTGATTCAGGACCTAAACCTCAGAGGCTCATCTCCTCATGCAGGGAGGCAAACACAGACATCTGTGCAGGGCCCCCAGTCCCCTCTCCGTCCCTAGCTCCCACTGTATGCAGGTGTGTGAACCCACCAACGGCAGCCAGCATCTGGCTACCCCCCTTCTATCATTGGGGGATCTGCCTCATCCTTCCTGCCTGGGTCCTCAGCTGCTGGGCCCCACAGGGAAGCCTCCAGTGACTGTGGATTTATTAAAACACACACCTCTGTGATGTGTGCACGTTCCTATCTGAGTGTGCATTTGCGTGTGCACTGGTATGCAGGTGCGGGTCTAGGTATGTGTCTGGGTATAGAAATGGCTGTGTGATATGCCCGAACTGTGAATGTCGCCAAATCATTCATTCATTCAACAGACATTTCTTGAGCACCTGCTCCTTGTAAGTTGCTGTGTGGGGGCTGGGAACACAGAAGAGAAGAGAGACTGCATGGAGGCTGCCTCAACCCCAGCCATTCTGGGGAAGGGAGGCTGTAATTCTGCATGGGATCCAGAGAGCAGTTTGGGCCTTTCGAGAGGGTGGTCTCAAGACAAGGCCCACTGCAAGGACGCAGCAACCCCCCCACCCCAACCAGGCCTGCCCTGCAAAGCCCTCCTGTTTTCCTCCCCTGTGGGGTTTGGCCTCCCCAATCACAGGCCACAAGACCCAAAACAACAGCTCCTTCCACAGAGGACAAAGAACAGCCAGGGGTAGAAGACTCCTAAACAAAGTCCACAAAGTCAGTCAAAACAACCCCAGGCCCTGTGGCTGGGACTTGGAAGGCCTATGGAAAAAGCCCAGTGCGTACGTGGCCATCTGGCCAGCACCCCCACTTGTTTATAGAGGGGACAGCTGAAGCCCAGAATATTCATTTCCTGTTAACCGCTGTAACTAATTACCACAAACTTAGTGATTCAAAACAACACAAATTTATCATCTTACAGATCTGGAGGTCAGAAGTCCTAAAATCCAGGTGTCAGCAGGCCTGCATTTCTTCTTGAGGCTCTCGGAGAGAATAATGTCCTTGCCTTTTCCAGCTTCTAGAAGCTGACTGCATTCCTTGGCTGGTGACCTCATCCACCATCTCTAACAGCTGCAGCAATGCCAGTGTGTTCAAATCTCTCTTAGACCTCTCCTTTTTTTGTCCCATTTCTTCTGACTGACTCTCCTACCTCCCCCCTTGAAGGGGCTTGGAGAGTACCTTGGCCTCATCTGAATAGTCTAAGATACTCTCCCCACCTCAACGTCCTTAACTTGTCACAACTGTGAAGTCTGTTTTCCATGTAAGGGAACCTAGTCATGGATTTCAGGGATTAGGACACAGACATTTTAGGATGGTGGGCAACATTATTCTGCCTTCCGCAGCTGGAAATTGAAGGACCCACACAAGGTCTGAGGGGGGCAAGCGAAGGCCAGAACTCAAGCCACACATTCCCCATTTCTGTGTCCTTTGGGGCAGCCCCTCAAACTAGAGGAAAGGAGGCCTCCCCACAATTCTAAGCTGGTCTCCGAAAATATGCTCTGCAGAGTGGTCAGAAGCACCTGTTGTTCTTTTCATCCAGACTCCGCCACCTTCCTACTGGTTGATCTTGGGGATGGAGCATAATGTCTCTGGACCTCGGTTTTCTGATCTGTGAAGTGAGGATGGTGATAAGGAGCCATGTTGCCTGATTTGAGGGTGCACTGAGCCCGTGCTGTGCTGTGGCTGTGCTGTTAGGGCTGTGTCAATGATCTTGGCCATCCCCTCCCCCAACACACCCCATTTGGAAATGAGGAAAGTAAGCGCCCTGAGAAGGAAGGGACACGCACGCACGCACGCACGCTCGTGTACCGGGCTGGGCTGGGAACCAAGATAGTGCCCTTGACCCTTAGAGTTCTTCTCCTGCCCCTCCCCAGACCAGTGGGGCGGCTGCTTTCCTGAAAACTCCCCAGGGAATGAAGCTTTTGATACCTAAGTAGGTCATAGAAAGGGAACAAAGGGATGCTTTTGGCCTGCAAAGCCGCCTGCAGCGGCAGGGTAGAAGCCCTGGTTAATAAGGAGTGGAGTGTTGCGTGACTGCAGACACACAGGCGGGAGGTCCCTGTGTGCCCCGGGGACAAGACCCACTGAGAGGCAACAGAGATTTGTAAGTGTCCCCACAGCTTGAAGGGAGGGGCAACATCAGAGGTGCTGCCAAGGTCTCTCCAAACAGGAGGTCGGGATGGGGTGAGGAGAGCTTCCCCCAGGGAATGACCAAGAAGGCTCCAGGGCAGGGGCATGAGCAGGAGGGCCTCCGAGGACCATTCCTGCAGGAGAGAGAAAAGATGTGCTCCCCGTCTATCTCCACAGAGTCTCCATTCCACCCCCACAGGAGGAACCTCAGGGCCAGCAGGGGCCACAGGGCCTCCTGACGGCCCCACAATACTGCCTTCTCGCTGTCATATGGCCAAGAAGTGTTTTATCACTTCATGGCAGACCCTGCCACCCACTATCATTCTTTGGAGTGTTTACTTTTTGCTTTGCTGTTTTCTGTTTTGATTCTGCACACTTTTTGTGCAATTCAAAGCAAATCAACACAAGCGGTGTTGGTCCCTCGTGGGGTGGTAAGTCTGGCTTGACACTGCAGGGGGACATGGGCCGGAGGGGCGGGGGGTCTCAGAGGCACATTTCACCACAGTGCCCTGCTTTTTACAACATCCACATCACAGCATGATACTGGGCCATAAAAAACTAATCAACATGCACTAGCATTTTTCTCTGACTTTTTTCAACACATAGGAACTTCATTACTACTCATAAAAGAAATTCGTACTCATTAATGAAAATTGGATAGGAAGGACCAATCACCCAATGGCCTCACTACCCAAAGACAATTAGAGCTAATCTTGGTATATTTCCTTCTAGTCTTTTTTTCCCCGGGCATCTTTTTATTTTTAATACATCCGGGCTCAAGATGCATGTCCACTTTCTGTTTTATTTTAATTTAGCATTAACTTATTCACTGTTGTAGCTCCAGTGTTTAGAGCAGTACTTGGCACAAATATGACCTCAATAAATATTTGCTGAATGAATGAGTGAATGAATGAACATGGGTAATTGTCTAAGTTACGTGAAAGAATAATAATCAAAACATGTGACAACTGAGGGCTTCCTTTGTGCTGAGTACTTGACATACATTACCTCATGTCATACAATATCCCTATGAAGTAGGTACTCTTGTTGTCCCCATTTTATAGATGTATATACCGAAATGTAGAGAGATTAAGTCCCAAGTTTATACAGGTAACCTCTGATTTCTACCCCAGGTCTCACTGACACCAAACCTATATTGCTGTTGCTATATGTCACTGCCTCTCGGTGACCATTTTTATTATTTTAGGTTTATCTATTTTTAATAATCTCTACATCCCATGTGGGGCTCAAACCCACAGCCCAAAGATTAAGAGTGACATGCTCTTCAGACTAAGTCAGCCAGGCTCCCCAAACATCTTAGAGACATCATTTGAAATGATTTCAGGGGTGCCTGGTTGGTTCTGCTGGTAGAGCTTGGGACTCTTGACCTCGGGGCCATGGGTTTGAGCCCCACGATGGGTATGGAGAGTGCTAAAAATAAAATCTTCAAAAAACTCAAAAATTCAGGGGCTCCTGGGTGGCTCAGTCGGTTAAGCATCCGACTTTAGCTCAGGTCATGATCTCGCGGTTTATGGGTTCAAACCCCACATCGGACTCTCTGCTCAGAGTTCAGAGCCCAGAGCCTGCTTCAGATTCTGTGTCTCCCTCCCTCTCTCTGCTCTTCCCCCACTTGTGCTCTCTCTCTCTCTCTCTCTCTCAAAAGTAAACATTAAAAATTTTAAAAAACTCAAACATTCAAAAATAAAATAACTTCATAACATTCTTTTAAATGGACTTAGCCATTCCTCAATCACTCCTTATGTAGGCTACTTTCTGTTTTTCTTTCCCCTGCTGTCATAAATAATTCTACAATAAACAACGTTATGTCTAACCCAACTCTGCGTTTAAGCGCTATTCATTAGCAGAGAGAGACTCAGCGTAAATTGAATTACTGGTTCAAATGGTGAGGCATTTTTAAAGCTTTTGAGGCATGTTTCTCCATCAATTATGTTTTGTTTTGTTTTGTTTTACATGTGGAAATCTAGATGAATTAAATCTGCTACCTTCTCTTTTATAATGTCATCCACCGTTTCCAGCTTTGATACACCTTCCCTTTCGAGACAAGTTAATAATTCTATTTCCTAGTGATCATACAGTTTGCTTTTAAATTATTCAACCCTTCAGTTCTTCCAGCATCCTTTGGGGGATGTGCTACAGAGAAACCCCCATTTACACTTCCAAGCCCCACCTCCCCATCCTCTGGGCAGGGGCAGAGATAAAAAAGAATGTGAAATAAGGAGAGTGTGAAATACAGAGGCTGCTGTTTTCCTGATTACAGGGGAATGATTGCTCCTTCTTCTACACATGAATGACTTTCTCCCAAGGTCTTCCATTTCTTCTTAGAAACTTCTAAAAAGCTTTTTTGGTTGACCTGGAGTTCAGGCAGAACTGTCCTGATGAGAAATGATTTAAGAATCCTCTGGAAAAACCCAAAGGAGGCAAAAGTTCTTCCAATAAAATATTAGAAATAAGTCACATTGGGGACGGGGATGTCACTGGGTATACTGATTTGGGTGAGTTGGCTTTGGGCATGTGGGTGGTAGAGTCAGGGTAAGGAAGGAGGCTGTGACCCAGATGGGTAAAGACTTCCTCCCACCCCAAGCAAAAACTCCATGGGAACATCTGAAGGATAAGGGAAGCCAACCCACACCCACATCCCTCCATGAAAGAGGCCTGTGATGGTGTGTACAGTCCTGGCTCAGGAAGAGTGGCCAGTAGATCATACCACATGTATGGTCTCTGGGTGGTGCCCTGCATGAGGGCACATGGTCGAGGGAGTCAGTGAGGCTGAAATCCACCCAGGACCTTCTAACTAGGAGGATGGGGCACCTTCTCCCAGTTCTCTCAAAGGTGGCAGAGGGGCTAGTGGGTGTCTGGACTTTACCAGTGAACTCTAGAAGGAGCACTGGACCAGGAGCCAGGAGGCTGGGCCCTGACTCCAACTCTGCCCTAGCTCTCCGGATGGGAGCCCGAATCACCCACTCTGTGCCTCAAGGTCCCCTTTTGTCTAGCCAATTCCACTGATCCCAACAGCTCTGATGCTAAGAGACCATAAGCATCTCTTGTGTGTGCTCAGCTGCAGCTGGAAGGAAGACACCCAGTGTGCTACCACAGGTGAGGGTGACCAGCACAACCAACACTTCACAGCACAGACTGTTGCAAAGAAACTTGCATTTTTGGTTTAGGATCAGAGTTCCCCATTCCTGTCCGGCTCCTTTTGGGGGCTTGATGATTTGGAAGAACTTATTGATGTAGGGGCATCTGGGTGGCTCAGTCGGTTAAGCATCCAACTTCTGCTCAGGTCATGATCTCAAGGTTCATGAGTTCGAGCCCCGCATCAGGCCCTGTGCTGACAGCTCAGAGCCTGGAGCCTGCTTCCAATTCTGTGTCTCCCTCTTCTCTGGCCCCTTCCCTGCTCATTCTCTGTCTCTCTATCTCAAAAATAAATAAATGTTAAAAAAAAAAAAAAAGAACTTACTGATGAAGTCTGCCAGTCCCCTTTGCTCACTGACTGGATGTGGCACCATCAGTTCTAATTTCTATTTCCCCTTCCTCTAAACCCAGCTGAAATATCATTAAAAATCAATAACAATCAATTTACTGAGCACGGCCCTTGTGCCAGTCACTACATTTGCTGTTTATGAGCCGGCTCACTGAAACCCTGACCTCTGTGCCCTGAGGCCCGCTCCCCATTCTGCAAGGTTAAGGAAGAGAGGTCCCCGAATCCCACAATATATAACCAGGCAAGATTCAAGCTCAATCACTCTGACTCCAAACACAGGCCCTCCTAACACTTCCACCTCTTTCCTAGGGAAAGGACATGGAAGCAAGGAGTGGCCATGCCCCTTCCCCAGTTCACGCAGCAAGCCAGCAAAAAGATACCTTCAATTCCCTCCTTCTGAGAAGGACCCAAATCATAAGCCCCTTCAATGTCCCCCTCCAAAGCCTGGGAGGTTCCCACATTTTGTCAGTTTCCTCTGCATCAGTGGACCCGCTGCCCAGCCCTGCACCAGTCTCTAGGTTCCTCCTGCCAGCCATTCCAGGGCCAGCTGCCCAGGGGAGAAGGCCTGGCATCCATCCTGTACAAAGATCTGCTCAGGGTTCCTGCACGAAGTCAGTCTGCAGGAGCTGGGCGGGGAGGAAGCCCAGTGGGGCGGGGTGGGTGGGAGACAGATCAGGTCCTGCGTACTTTATCCTGCTGGCCTCAGGGCACATTCCCAGAGCGCTGAGGCCAGCCCACCCAACACTGCACGGTGGTTTCTCTCCAAACTCCACTTTGCTGGGCAACTTGGGGGAGTCACTCAGAGTCTCTCAACAACTCTGTGCTACCCTGAGGCCACAGCCCACCCACAGCGGCAGATACTCAACCAATGCCTGCCACAGCCTCACCTGGGAACGATGCGTTTTTTCTAAACCCTTTGTCAACCAGTCAGAAAGGACTTCTTCCCATTCTTAATCTTTATGGCGGATTCCTCCCGGAGTTGGCATGTACTCAGACGCATTAAAAATGCAAAGGAAGAAGTACAACAGAGAAGTTATGACTTCCTGTGCATTACAGAGCCAAGAGAAGGGAACAATTAGCTCCTTTGTTGCCGGGGTTGCTGTTTGTCACTAACAATGGCATTCTTCAGGAATTATGATATTAAAGACTTAATAACCGTTTGATACATGCAGTAAAACATTCCAATTATGGCGTTTCTAGAAAGTGCTGTCCTCATCTGTTACAGGAACTTACCAAGTTTCTTCTAATTAAGTCGGTTATAAATGAGACATGTCCTTGGTGAGGTAATTTTGTGAATGAAGCTACCCTGAAGTACTAATTAGTTTGTTTTTAATGCTTCATTTACCCGGCCAACCTGGTGGTTAGGGCGGGGCTGTCCCGCTCGGACTAGATGAGGTCCTGCAGGCAGGTAAAATACGCAGCAGGTGGGGGCTCTCCCGGCTGGAGAGAGGGTGGTATTGCATTTTGGGCAGCTTCACAACAGCATGCTGAGCTGACCACAGACTTTAAATTCACCTGGGAAACGCTGGAGCCAGTGCTCCTCCCGGTGATGAACACAGGGAGTCACTTACTCTGCACAGGAAGGGCCAGTGAGCTGCCTTATCACTCGAGGTGTCTGCAGAGGCATTTGGGCATTAGAGGGGAAAGTAGGCTGAGGGATGGCAGGCTGCTTTATTATGCATTCTTATATCACTCACCACACACTTACTAAGGCCCCTCTCTGTGCATATGAATGAAGAGCAAACAAAGAGGGGCAGGATCCCACCTTAGCTGGTGCGGCAGGGAAGTGCAGTAGGGGGTAACCAGTGTGAAATGGCCACAGAGACAGGCAGGGTGTTCTGGGAACACAGGGTGGGGGCAGGGGGTCCCCCCAAGGAAGTTACCGGGGAGGTGGGCATGTGAAGCTGTTTACGAATGGGAGTTAGACTTGGTTGTGGCACCCACTGGGTGATCTGACCTGAGGGAGGATGGGCTCTGAGAAGAGTTTTCAGCCCTGGGGGAGGCAGGAAGAATCTGGAATCCTTCCCCATCTCCCATGGGTGTACATGTATGTACCCACACCTACGTTTGGGTCCTCTAACGACAACTGTTCACTTTGTATTCAATTATTTTTTTCTTTTTATTTAAAAGTAAATACACGCTTGCAACAATGTAACACAATAGGGGACTATAAAGATTACAAAGTGAAGGTCTCCCATTATCTCAATCATCAAACTGTTCCCAGAGAAAACCACCATTAGCATCCTTCCAGACCTTTTCCTATGAGGATTTGTACATACATGCGCACGCACACATGTGCGTACACGGGTTTTGCTTGTTTAACAGGATCATATTCAACACACGGCTTTGTGACTTGTTTTCACTTTATATCACAAACATCCTTTCTTATCAGTCAGTACATACAGATCTACCTTATACTTTTTAACAGCTGTGAGTATTCAAAAGCAGAGTCTGGTTTATTCATACATCTCCCAATTAATGGTCATTAACTGTTGCTTTTCTTTTTTACGGTTGCAAGCAAAGATACAGTGAGCATTGTTGAACATAAGCTTTTGTGTTATATACGCCTACAGAGCTACTTGGAAGTGTAAAATGTTTTTGTATCATTTTCTAAGGTTTCTTTATGAAATTTTCTTGGAAAGCGCACTGCAGGGTCAAAAGTGTATGTATCTTTTATTTTTTTAATTTTTCAAATGTTTATTTATTTTTGAGAGAGGGAGAACACAAGAGAGGAGCAGAGAGAGAGGGAGACACAGAATCTGAAGCAGGCTCCAGGCTCTGAGATGTCAGCACAGAGCCTGCCAAGGAGCTGGAACTCACGAACTGTGAGATCATGACCTGAGCCAAAGTCAGATGCTCAACCTACTGAGCCACCAGGAGCCCCAGTGTATGTCTTTTAAACGTTAACAGGTACCACCAGTGGCCCTTCCAAAATAGACTGGGTCTCCTCACTCCCTGCCATTTTCATATACCAGCACTTGTTTGCCTACATTCTCTTCAACACTGGGAGTCATTAGTCCTTTTAAATGTGTTGCCAAACTGACGAACAGAAAAAATAAAAAAAATTCTCCTCACTATTTTAACTTCTGTCCTTATTTTCTGAGTGAATAATAAAGAAAGGTCAAGGAAGTGGCCGGAGGACCCAGGCCAGCAGCCTCACTGTCCCTGGCTGACCCAGGACCCAGACTCTTAAGACCCTGGGCAGACTGACCCAGTGTACCAGCCTTGAAAATGGGAGGTATGTTCCAGTCAGGGCTGATGGGGAGCAGAGTCCCAGGGACAGAGTGGACCCAAGATGACATGGCAGCACTGACCTGGATCCACACTTCTTCACAGGACTGTGGCTGCAGCCCGCGGGCTCTGCCCCCCAGGAGCTGAGGCCAGCTCCACCCAGCAGTGAGGAGTGGGCTTCCTCCCACCCCTGCCAGTGCCTTTGGAGGCGGCTGCCCCACCCCTGGCATTCCTCGGCAGAAGAAGCCAGCCCCAGTGACTCAGCACTGCCCGTGGTCAGAGACGGGCCATGAGTCACAAATTACCAGCCTTCTGCCCAAGCAGGCTATGCCAGCCAGCGAGGCGGCAATGCTGGCACAGAGTGACAGGGCTGTAGGCTTGGGGCAACAGGGAAAGAGAGGCCGGCAGTCTTACTGCCTCCATCCCTGCCAGTCAACATGAGACTCCCAGGCTCCCAGGGCACAGAGCCGAGGCTGTGTTTCAGGGATGCAAGCCCAAGGCTCGGGCATGCTTGGACTCAGGTCTTCCTCGGCTCTAGACCAGGAGGAAACCAGCTGGCATGAGAGTTTAGTGGAGTTTCAGAGACGGCCTCTTCCAAATGAAAGGGAGAGTTTAGTGCCAGGGCGCTTGCCCCGTGCAGCGGGTGTTGGATCCCAGGAGGCACTCCCCTGCCCTCCAAGGCAGGCCCCACACCCAGGGCCTAGAGCAACCTTCCTCACAATGCCAGGAGGCCAGTGTCAAAAGCTCCCCACCAATGGGAGCTACAATCTCAATGGGAGCTGCAATCTCAAACATTCTGAGCATTGGCACATCCTCCAGGCATTTTAGCATGGAAGGGCTTCCAGAACTTTCAGAGAAGCGGGTGTTTCTTTTGTGCTCCAACATTGAAGCCAGACACACGCGCACCACCTCCCCCCCAATCCTGTCCCATGCAAAATTCTTTTAGTTGCAAAACAGTTTCTCAGCAACAGCAAACCTAAATTCTACCCAGGTTTGATGTCTTGCTTATTTTCTTTTGTTACCCGTGTTTGATTATGTGGCTAAAGGTGACACAGAGAAGCACAAACGGCAAGTAATGAGGGCCAAAGCCCAGGAGACTCTGCGCCTACTTCAGGAGCAATCACACCCCCGCCAGGGCTCCCTCCGCCATCCCTGGATCCATGAAACCTACGGGCTTCCCTATACACTACGTACTCTCTGGTGCCGGGGCTGCTCCACTAAGGGGCTCTGCTGGTGATGACTCGTTTGCACGCCGGGCTGTGTGGAACAGGCTCGATACAGACTTTTTAATGAACACGTGCTGGGCACAATAAAGCCAAGGGCAGGACTAATGAGAGACAGACTCTATCTTGGCAGCTGAAAACCTTGTGCCATTTCTTAGAGCCAGTAATAGTACGGTCAGCCATGCTCCAGCCACCATGCCTGACACACATTATCCCAGCCAATGCCCCCCTACCCACTCCGTCAGTAGGTGTCTGATCCCCAAGGTCTGGCACAAAGTCTAGCACCAGAGAGGTGCTCACTCGGGAAGCATTGTTCAATCAATAGTGAAGTGGGACAGATAAGGGAATGAAAGCTCTTCCCAGTGTTTTTCCCAAAGAACGCTTTTTTTAGTGTTTTTTATCATCATCATCGTCATGATCATCATCATCATCATCATATTTTTTTGGTAATCTCTACATCCAACATGGGGCTCAAACTCACAACCCCAAGATCAAGAGTCACATGCTCAGGGTGCCTGGGTGGCTGAGTTGGTTAAGCGTCCTACTTTGGCTCAGGTCATGATCTCACTGCTGGTAAGTTCAAGCCCCATGTCAGGCTCTGTGCTGACAGCTCAGAGCCTGGAGCCTGCCTCAGATTCTGTGTATCCCTCTCTCTCTCTCTTTCCCTCTTCCCCCCTCATGTTCTGTCTCTCAAAAATGAAGAAATGTTAAAAAAAATTTTTTTTAAGAGTCACATGCTCTTCATGGGACGCCTGGGTAGTTCAGTCAGTTGAGGATCCAACTTCAACTCAAGTTATGATCTCGTGGTTCATGAGTTTGAGCTCCATGTCGGGCTCCCAGCTGACAGCTCAGAACCTGGAACCTGCTTTGGATTCTGTGTCTCCCTCTCTCTCTGCCCCTCCCCTGCTCGCTCTCTGTCTCTCAAGACATTAAAAAAAAACTTTTCTTTTAAAAAGAGTCACACACTCTTCCAACTGAGCCAGCCAGGTGCCCTTCCAAAAATGATTTCAAAGAATCATTTTTGAAAATCACTTTTCTTTTGAAGATTTTTCACAAGACACCTTTTGCAACATTAATTTCCTTTTAATTTTGAAGCATTTCAAACACATGGAAAAGTATAAAACATAGTATGATAGATCAAACTCCATTTTTAAAAAGTAAAGAATTTATGAGGCACCCGGTGGCTCGGTCAGTCAAGCATCCAACTCTTGATTTAGGCTCAGGTCATGATCTCGCGGTTTATGAGTTCCAGCCCTGCATCAGGCTCTGCACAGACAGCGTGGAGCCTGCTTGGGATTCTCTCTCTTCCCCTCTCTTCTCTGCCCCTCCTCTGCTCTGTCTCTCTCAAAATAAATAAATAAACTTAAAAAAATTTTTAAGGAAAGAATTTATAAATGCAACGTTCTGGATAGGGCTTACTTTTGCACTAGGAGACAAGGGATACGGAAGGAGGACACAGGTAGTAAAATGATGTTGGTAAAATTCTAGTTTTTCAGTTAGATGGAGGGGTGGGAGGGCTCATTTTAAAGTTATACTTCATAAATAGCATATATGTTGCATAAATCATTGCATGTGTGTTAGGTACATTACATAGAATTTTTTTTAAATTTATTTTTAGAGACAGAGAGAATGTGAGCAGGGGAGGGGCAGAGAGAGAAAGAGACACAGAATCCAAAGCAGGCTCCAGGCTCTGAGCTATCAGCACAGAGCCTGACGCGGGGCTCGAACACACGAACTGTGAGATCATGACCTGAGCCGAAGTGAGCCGCCCAAATGACTGAGCCACCTAGGCTCCCCTAGAATCATTTTTTAAAGAAAACAATGTAACTTACTTGTACCCATCATCCAGATTTAACACCTAAGACTATTTATTTTGGATCGCCTCCATCTTTCTTTCTTTTAAGAAACAAACCTTATACATCTGGCTAAAGACCATCCTTCACCCCATTCCCTATTCTCCCTCTGGGAAACAATTAAATGTTTTAGATCTCATTTTTTTATATTAGCCTTATATCCAGCCATCTTACTGAGTGCCTCTTAGTTCAGTTTACCTGTAGATTTCCTTGAATATTTTATATAGATAATCGTCATCTGCACATAAAATTGCAATTTTTTCTACCATTGTAATTTTTATTCTTTTCATTTCTTGTCTTACTATGCTAGCTAAAGCATGTAGTATAATGTTGTGTTGAATGGTATCAGCACTAGTAGGTAGATTTCTTTCGTATCTGATTTTAAAGGAAATACTTCTGATATTTTACCATTAAGGATATCCGTTGCTGTAGGTATTTGATGGCTGTTTTGTCTCAGATTCAGGAAGTTTCCTTGAACTCTGAATTGGTCAAGAGTTTTTACAATGAGTCATGTTAAATTTTTATCAAATGCTATTTCTGTTTGTATCTATTAAGATGATTAGATGGGTTTTCTTCTTTACTATGTTAATATGGTCAGTTACTTGGGGTTTTCTAATTTTAAACTATTTTTGTATCCCTGCTGTATCAACTATATATACATATTCAGTGTGCTAATATTTTATCTAGGATGAAATGAGACTGGTATATAATTTTCTTTTCTCATATCGTCCTTGACCACCTTGCATATTAAGATTATATTAACTTCATAAAGTTAATTTGGAAGCATTCCTTCTTTTTCAATTTTCTAGAACAGTTCATTATTTTTTTATTTATCTATTTTTGAGAGAGAGAGAAAGAGAAAGAGTACAGGAGGGGGAGAGAGAAAATCCCAAGCAGGCTCTGTGCTATCAGTGCAGAGCCTGATTCGGGGCTCAAACTCACAAACCATGAGATCATGACCTGAGCCGGAAACCAAGAGTCGGTTGCTTAACTGACTGAGCCACCCAAGTACCACTAGAATAATTTATCTATTTTTTAATATAATTCTTTTTTTTTTATAATTTTATAATTTTTTAATGTTCATTTATTTTTGAGACAGAGTGTGAGTGGGGGAGATAGAATCCAAAGCAGGCTCCAGGCTCTGAGCTGTCAGCCCAGAGCCTGATGTGGGGCTCAAATCTAGGCACCGAGAGATGATAACCTGAACCGAAGTCGGATGCTCAACCGACTGAGCTGCCCAGGCACCTCTAGAACAATTTAATTAAAAGGGGAATATCTATTTCTTGAATTATTTGACAAAAGTCACCTGTAAAACGATTTGCCCAGCTGTTTTTTTTTTTCCAGTATGTTACAGGACTTCTATTTTTTTTCATAAACTTTTAATTGTGAAATAACTTTCATTTACAGGAAAGTTGTGCAAAGATTGTTAACAGGGTATCTATCACCTAGCTTCCCTTAATATTAAGAGTACATAGGAGGGGCACCTGGGAGGCTCAGTTGGTTAAGTGTCCGACTCTTGATTTCAGCTCAGTTCATCATCTCAAGGTTGTAAGATCAGGCCCCATGTCTGGCTCTGTGCTGACAGTGCAGAGCCTGCTAGGGATTCTCTCTCCTCCTTTCTACCCGTCCCACATTTGTGTGGGGCTCTCACTCTTTCTCTCTCTCAAAATAAATAAACATTTTAAAAACATCTCTGCAGGACTGTGGCACCCGGGTGGCTCAGTTGGTTAAGCATCCAACTTCGGCTCAGGTCATGATCTCGCAGTTCATGGATTCAAGCCCTGCTTTGGGCTCTGTGCTGACAGCTCAGAGCCTGGAGCTGCTTCCGATTCTGTGTCTCCCTCTCTCTCTGCCCCTCCCCCACATGCACACTCTCTCTTTCTCTGTCTCAAAAATAAACATTTTTTAAAAGTCTCTATAGAATCTTTTATTACATTCACTTTTCAATTATTTTAAATTAATTCAATTAGTAAATTAATGTAGTAAATTAATCAATCTAGTATTATTTATTCCTTTTCTCTTTTTTGGTTGGTCCATCTTGCTGGAGATTTATCTTGGTCTTTTCAAAGAACTAACTTTTGCTTTTATTTATCTGTCTGTTGCTTCTTTGTATTTTGTTTCCATTCATACTTCCTTTTCTCTACTTTCTTCAGATTGTTTGGTTGTTCTTTTTCTAATTCCTGTGTTGAGTACTGAGCTTATTAATTTTTAGTCTTTTTCAAATGTATTCTTAAGGGGTACAAATTTCTCTCTAATCATTGTTCTAGCTGACACTCCACAACACAGAATTTCTTATGTGATGTTTCCATGTCCTCTGCTTCCAAATATTTTGTAATTTCCTTTACGATTTCTTCTTTTCCATGTGAACTGTTTAGACATGCTTCCAAATGTAATGGGGTTATTTGGACTATTTTTTTTAATTTCTAATCTTATTTTGTTAAGATCAAGAATATGGTATGAACATTATTTTTGATGTGTTAGAATGTACCTTATGACCTGTGGGGGCTCATCTGGAATGGGGGGGAGCATCAAATAGGGGTGTTCCAATCAGGTGATGGCCAGTGGGGTGGGGGTGGTGAAAGGATTCGCCCAAGGCAGAACAAAAGAGAAGTTTATTGAATACACCCCAAGGGTTCAGCAGGCAGGAGAGCAAAGGAGAGACTGTCCTGCGAGCTGTTAGCACACAGCTGTTAGTTGGAGTTGGGGCTCCAACTCAGGAACCGTGAGATCATGACCTGAGCCGAAGTTGGACAAAGATGCCCCAAGATGGAAATTTTTACCTCTCATATAAAAGTCCTAGCTAGTATAATGAATGGCCCTCCACAAAATTATCAGAGGCCAGTCTCCTTTGTTTTGGTCTCTCATCCTCAGGACACATCCTAGTCTCTTATGGTACAAGGTAGATGATCTAGCTCCTCCCAATATCTCTAAATTCCAGCCAAACAGAAGAGAAAAAGGAGAAAACGGAGGTAATCTCCCTTCCTTTCAAATGCAACCTAGAAGTTGCAATATCACTTCTGATCACTTGCCATCAGTCATGTCTATAACTAACGAAGGATGAGAGGTGTAGGATTTTAATTTGCTTGGTTAAAAATTCTATTACCAAAAATTGTTTTTAACTACATGTGGTGATGGATGTTAGCTAGACTGTGATCATCATTTTGCAATATATACATATACTGAATCATTATGTTGTACACCTGCAACTAATAGAAGGTTGTATGCCAATTACATCTCAGGAAAAACTTTATTACCACGTGACAATTGAGGAACAGATATCAAGCATTAAGTAATCATCGTAGTTACATCTGCCTTTATAGGTTGTGTTTTCTTTGCTTCTTTCCCCCCGTTTTCCTGCTTTTGATTGATTGGATCCAATTTTCTCATCTTTTTTTCCCTACCAGGTTAGAAGTTATACATTTCGTTTCTTATACTTTCAATATATATAAATATATATATATATATATATATATATTTTAACATACACAACTATTCTAATAAAATAATGAATAGGAAACATTAACCCTGGGGCGCCTGGGTAGCTCAGTCAGTTAAGCATCCAACTTCAGCTCAGGTCATGATCTCATGGTTCATGGTTGGAGCCCCACATTCATCTTTCTGCTCTCAGCACAGAGCCTGAAGCCTTCTTCAGATCTTCAGATCCCTCTCTCTCTCTCTCTGCCCCTTCCCTCCTTGTGCTCTCTCTCTCTCTTTCAAAAATAAAAATAAAAAATAAACATTAAAAACAGAGGACAAAGAAAACATTAACCCTACCCCAGAAGCAGTTCTAGGTTTTATGGGACCTGAGGCTTATTCAACTTGGGAGACTTCTTTAAGAAAAAAGAGTACACAGGCAACTAGGTAGGTCAGTTAGGCATCTGACTCTTTTTTTTTTTTTAATGTTTGTTTATTTTTGAGAGAGACAGAGACAGAGCATGAGCAAGGGAGGAGCAGAGAGAGAGGGAGACACAGAATCTGATGCAGGCTCCCCGCTCTGAGCTGTCAGCACAGAGCCCGACGTAGGCTCAACTCACAAGCCACTCACAAGCCGTGAGATCACGACCTGAGCCAAGTCAGACACTTAACCAACTGAGTCACCCAGGTGTCCCATGGGCATCTGACTCTCGATTGCTGCTCAGGTCATGATCTTATGAGCATGAGTCCTAGCCCCATGTCGGGCTCTGCACAGAGCTTGCTTGGAATTCTTTCTCTCTCTCCCCTCCCTGCCCATTCCCCCCCCAAATAAATAAACTTTATAAAAGAGAGAGACAAAAGAGTACAAAGAATCGGCCTGCAGCTTATGCTCTCTTAGCATCATGATAAATTCGCTTTCTGCTCTACCCTCTTCCAAAACAACAAGAGAATCAGAATGCTTTACACCAATGACACTGTTCCATCCTTTTTTGTTTTTTTAAAGATTTTATTTTCAAGTAATCTCTATAACCAACGTGGGGCTCGAACTCAAAAGTAAGAGTCACAGGCCAGACAGGCACAGCCCTGTTCCATCTACACCATTACCGTTGCCTAGTACTTTATCCTTTCTTGTTTGTAAACCCTCCACAATCAGTTGCCAGTATTATTATTGCTGCTTTTTAGATACAGGCTTACTTCAATTTACCCACATGCATGCTTTTTCTCCGCGTTTTTTCCTTCTATTCCTTCCTTCAGGGATTAATTTCTTTCTTTATGAGGAATATCCTTTAGTAGATCTTTCCATGAGGGTGTGTAAGAGAACATCTTTTTTTTTTGTCTGAAATATATTTTGCCCTCATTCTTTTTTTCCCATCCAAGATTTTATTTAAATTCAAGTTAGTTAACACACAGTGTAGTATTGGTTTCAAGAGTAGGATTTAGTGATTCATCACTTACATACAACACCCATCACTCATCCCAACAATACCCATCTAGCGCACCCTCCACCCTCCTCCCCTGCCCTCATTCTTTTTTTTTCTTAATAAGTGTTTATTTATTTGTTTCTGAGAGAGAGTTTGAGCCTGGGAGAGGCAAAAGGAGAGGAAGAGATTAAATCCCAAGCAGGCTCCACTCCATCAGCTCAGACCCAGATGCAGAGCTTGAACCCACAAACCTGTGAGATCATAACCTGAGCTGAAATGGAGAGTCAGATGCTTAACCGACTGAGCCACCCAGGAGGCCCCATGCCCTCATTCTTGAATAACATGTAGTTTAACATAAAATTTTAGGGCACTTATTTCCCTCATCACTTTGAAGATGGCATTCTGGCCTCTCATTGCTGATAAGAAGGCTATTTCACGATCATTTCTTGGCAGGGAATGTTTCTTCCTTCTGCGGTCTTCTTTACGGATTTTCCCCTTGTCTCTGGTGTCATGAACTTTCACTACAATGTGGCTGGGTATAGAGAGATTCCATTTTTTCTGCTCAGAAATCATTGTGCCTCTTCCATCTAAGGATTCAGGTATCCATCAGTTTTGGAAAATTCATGGTCAAGTTTGAGCTGCTTCTTCTATTCCCTGTGTATCTTGGTTTCCTTTCCCCATTATTTCCAATCTTTAGAAAATCTCTGTGATGAATTGGTACATTCATCTAAAGTGAACTTAGAACAGAGAAAAGTTCTTGGGAGGTATTTTGTGTGTTTTAGTAAAAGCAAATTTTACTTAGTAGCAGTACCCTCTGGGGGCCCCAGCAAAACTCTCGCCCACACAGACACCCCCCCCCCCAGGTTTTACTGTGCTTTCAGAAGAAAGAAAAGATGAATGTTAAAGAACTCAGAGGCATAGAATGACTTATAAACTGCCAAATTAGAAACAAGAACATCAAAAGATCACCAAAGCTAACTAGAGAAAAGGGAATTTTTTTTTAGTGTTCTCTAAACCTTATGATGAAGACTGAGGGGCCCATTTCAATGCCTGTGGGGCCATTTTAGTGGGGCTCAAACCCTCTGAATACATCCCAGGACAACAAACCTCTCCTCCACACTTGTCCCTTGTCCCCCAGCAGCCATCTCCTATTTTTAAAGTGGATGAGAGAAACCAGCCTTAATGGATGGGGGTAGGGGGAGGGGATGATGGCCTCATTGAGGAGGAGGGACTCTCCTACAGCTAATCTGACTAATTTTTTTTTTTTTTAAGTATGCTCCACACCCAATGTGGAGCTTGAACTCATGACCAGAGGTCAAGAGTCATATGCTCTATGGACTGAGCCAGCCAGGCACCCTAATAGCTAGCTAAGGTTTTAGGAAGAAAGCTGACTTAAAAAAAAAAAAAAAAAAGGAAGAAAGCTGAATGTTTAAGTCCCGGTCTGGTGAAGCTCCCTCCACCACCCTAAGATCCCCTGAGTAGCATCGGACCAGACTCCGGACGTCTGGGAGACTGGACTGTGGTCTGGGACTCAAGTTCCTGTGCTCTAACATTTTCTAATAACTCTCTTCATTTCACCATTGTTGCAGATTCGGTTGCAGTGGGGTGGTTTGCATGCTGAAGGTAGCAGGGAAGCCAGGAATGCTTGGGTCCTGACCACACCCTGATGGGGACATCTGGCCTGGGGCTCTGGTCTGCATGCCACCCCTCCCCATTTCCACTCCATAACTCTACGTGAGCTCTGCCAACTGGAAGTTTTGTGCTATGGAAGAACACCGTGTCTGGCCCTGCGCTCCTTCATACCTACAAGCTGCCAGTCACCTCCCAAGACACCAACCTTCTCTTCTGTGAAATGGGAATAACAATCATTGCCCACCCATCCCACAGGTTAAAGGCCTGTTTTGAAAAGAGAAAAATAGGAGCACCTGGGTGGCTCAGCCCGTTAAGCCAGACTTCAGCTCAGGTTAGGATCTTATGGTTTGTGAGTTCGAGTCCTGTATCCGCTCTCTGCTGTCAGCACAGAGCCCACTTCAGATCCTCTGTCCCCCTCTCTCTCTGCTCTTCCCCTGCTCCCACTCACTCTCTTTCTCTCAAAAAATAAAATAAACATTAAAAAAGAAAAGAGAAAAATATGTTAAAATGTTGTGAGTTTTGTGCAGTGTTACTCAAATCAGAAATTACTGGGGTGCCTGGGTGGCTCAGTTGGTCAAGGAGTCTGATTTCAGCTCAGGCCATGATCTCATAGCTGGTGCGTTTGAGCTTCATGTTGGGCTCTCTGCTGTCAGACAGATTCTCTGTCTGCCCCTCCCCTGCTTGTGGGCCCTCTATCTCTCTGTCAAAAGTAAATAAATATTTAAAAAAAAAGAAGAAGAAATTATGGAGAAGCCTGGTAAAATTTTGTTTTACAACCTTAAAACAGGAGTTTTATTTCAATAAAAATTATTTTAGAATACATGATTATGGCATAAAGTAAAAAGAATTTCAGAAAAGCCTAGGACAGTAATAATCATCCTTTATCTCAGCATCCAGAGAAAACTAATAAGTTGGTATCCTATATTCTCCAGTCTTTTCTCCATACAGGTATATATAGTTGTTGCTTTAATTTAATATCAAGAGCATTTTTTGGAGGGTAGTAAATATATCATCACTGCTAATGATTTTTCCAACAGTGTGTGACCAGTGGTAAACTAACTGGAGACTATAACCAATCTCTACTGCTAGATATTTCCTCGGTTTCCCAGTTCTAACATCTTTGCACACATCTATGGTTGTTTTCATAGCAATGGACTTGCTAGATCAAAGGTCTGCACTGGTACAAATAAATTGCCAAAAGGGCCTGTTGGATTTTCCGTTGAAAACTAGTTCCCGCACACCCCACAGCCCGCCCGGTTTCCTTCAGAGGAACCCGTGAGGGGCTCCGAAAGTCCCGCCCTATGTCGGGAGGAGGTATTGAATCATGAAAGCAGCATGAGGGGGCTAACCCTACACACCTCGGCCTTAGGATCCCGCAGGCGATCCCCCCACCCCCTCCCAGGCCGAGCGGCCCCAGGGCTGGGCCTCCCCGGGGATGAATTTACAAAGAGCGCCCAGCGGGTGCCAGGGGCGCATTTCCATGCAAAGCACCCGGCCACTGCCAAGGTGCGGGCACAGCGGGGGCGGCGCCGCGAGGGGGAAGGGGGCTGAGAGCGCGGCCACTTCAAAGGGCTCCGTTTGCGGCGGGCAGAGGAAGGGGCCGGGCTCCGAGGCCCACAAAGGGAAGCCTCCTAGGGCTGCCCCTTCCCCGCCGAGCAGGCAAGGGGCGCGCGTGGCCGAGCAGGCGTGCAGGCTCCGCGCGGGTGGGGACATCTTCCTTGCCCAGCGTCGGGGGACACCTCCAGGGCCTCGACTCAGCCCCACTCAGGACCCCGACCTGCAGACTCTCAAGGCCCCTGGCCTGGGCAAGCTGCACAAGACCAGCCAGACCCAGAACAAAAGTAACACCCTGAGCTTTTCCACTGTGCAGAATTCCCCCAGCCTCGGCTTTCGCTTTTTGGGTTAGGAGCGGGTGTCTTGAAAGAAATGAGAAGTTAAGATTTGAGTCTGAAAGGATTAAAATTCTCTCCCTCCCTACCCCCCAGTTCCAGTATTACTGCAGAGTTAGCAAGTCAAGGCCGGTGGCTGATAGGATACTGGACAGAGCATGGCCTTGCCCCCAGCTCGTGCCGCCAGAATTGGGCTCCTGCTCAGAGATCCACTCTACCCGCTCCCGTGAGAAGGGGGAAGCCAGTGCCCCCTCTCAGCGCTCCCCTCGTGGTTAGGTCTGTTCCAGGGTAACCCCTGCATAGGCGCAGAGCTTGCCCCAGGGCCTCTTTCACATCTGAGGTTGTGCAGAAGTTCCTGCTGTGGGACTCAGACCCCCACAGCTGCAGGGGTGCAGAAAGGGCCTCGAACAGCTAGTAGCTGGCCCTACTGTCTAGCCCCCATAGCCAGGGATAGAGTGGCCTGAGCCCATCTCGCAGACACGTTCTAAGTATTATTTTAAGTTCATTATTCACACAGGGCTCTGTTAGGCGCTTAGTATGTGCCAAGTGCTGGGAGACAACCATGAACAAATAAGGGAAAGATTTTAGACATAACCTCGGGGGCACCTGACTGGCTCAGTTGGTTATGGATCTGGCTCTTGATTTCAGCTCAGGTCATGATCTCAGGGTCTTGAGATCAAGCCCGATGTCAGGCTCCGTGCTGACAGTGTGGAGTCTGCTTGGGATTCTCTCTCTCCCTCTCTCTCTCTACTCCTCCCCCACTCATTCTCCCTCTCTCTCTCCCTCTGTTCCTCTGTCCTTCTCCCCCTCCTTCTCTCCCCCAAGAGGGAGAGGCACAAAGGCATACCAGCCTCCTTCAAACAACATTTCTGTACTGATCCAAACTTTGCCCCACCAGAGAGGGGCCTGGAGCAGCTCTCCTGAGCTCCAAAGGAGCTCCCATCTCTCCTACCAGATTTGTGGCAAGGAGGCTGGGGCTCCTTCCCTCCTGCCTTTTGGTAACTGCAACAGACAAAGAAGCCAGGAGTCCAGAGGAAGCTTCTTTCTTTCTGACGATCAAGGTTGCTGATGTTCATGGACAACAACCCAGGGGTCAAAGGGCAAGGAGACTGGTGGGCTGCAGGGTGTCCAAACTCAGCTCTGAGCAGGCAGAGACATGGGCCAAATGCCCATTGAGGTCTGACCTTCAGCCTGCAACTTGACCATCCTCAGCTGCAAAAATCTCCCTCTCAAAGCCACCATGAAGGCCCAGGAAGGAGGGATGTTGTTAGTTTCAAGGGTCAGGGCTCCAGGTTCCCTCGCCACCCCCCCCCCTCCAGTGATGCTTTCCCCCAAACACCAGAGTGACCTCATGCAGTGCAGCAGGGAACAAAGAGCACCTTAGTGTCTTGAAACCTCAAGGCCTTTAGAAGACCCTTTCTGGAGATGTGGTCTCCTGTCCTTTCTGTTGTGAAAATCCTAGAGCACTTCCCCACCAGCCTCAGCCTTTCATTAGTCTCCAGAGGGGAGAAGGGGGTGAGCTGCAGGGGTGGGGGGTGGTGCCCAGAAAGGGCTGGCCTTGCAGGCTCTCTAGAGATAAGAGGCTCTGGGCTCCCAGACCCAGCCAGAACATCTGTGGGGACAGCCTTGCTAGACAGGCCTCTGGACCTAATACCAGTACCCTGACGCCGGGGCCCTGCCTCCCAGAGAGAGGCCAGTTAGAACACTCCTTTCTCAGCAGAGTGAGAAGCCCAGAGTGAATTCTCCCTGAATTCCGCCTTTCCCAAGGGCGGTATGACTCTTTAAGCAAGTGGAAGTAGAGCAGCCAACACCCTGAAGGCAGTGATTCTCCAAATAAGTTCCGTGACCCAGCAGCCTCACCTGGGAACTAGTTAGAAATGCATATTCTCAGGCCCAGCCCATACCTCCCAACCCAGAAACTCCAGAGGTCTGGCTCAGCAATTGGTAGCTTAGAAAGCTTTCCAGGTGATTCTCGTGTGCAATAAGTTTTGAGCATCACGGTTCTGGGGTGGGAAAGGCAAATTATTTCACCTTTTACTTGAATACCTCCCCTAACAGACATCTCATCACCAACCAAGATAGCTATCCTCGAGTTGAGCTAGGCTTAGAGTCACGTACAAGGATGTTTGTCACAGTGTTGCTTGTGATCGTGACAATCTGGAAACACTATAAATGAATACTCATCAGTGGGAGAATAGTTCATTAACCTATAGAAATACACACTTGGGAAGACTGGGCTGTCCATATAAAAGAATGAGGTGGGTTTACCCACAACGATGTGCAATGATACTGTTACAAAGATCTTCAAGATGTACTGTTAAGTGGAAAAAGAAGTTGCTAAATAATACACAGAACTCAGGTTTATGTTAAAAAAAAAGTATACCAAACAATCTATCATTACATCTGTTTACATACACATGAAAATGCATTGAAAAGGCTAGAAGAAGACCCCTCAGGGGGTAACTGCCAGGCAGGGTACTGGGATGGGAGAGCCTTCACTTTAACCATGTTTCCTCCTGCCCCTACTGACTGTATTATTTACATCAGTAAAAGTCAATTTTAAAGAATGAATGAATAAAAACTTTGAGGGGCACCTGGCTGGCTCTGTCGGTAGAGCATGGGACTCTTGATCACGGGGTCGTGAGTTCAAGCCTCACGCTGGGGCATAGAGCTTACTTAAAAAAAATTTTTTTTTAACTTTGAAATTAAATCCAATTTGAAAAAGGAAGTCAAACCAAGAAGCAAGCATGCTGGGGTGGGGGTGTCCTGCAACCTGATGTCAGGAACAGAACCTGGGTGGGAGTCAGGTGCCAGAGTTCTGATGCCAGCTCAGGAACGCCAGGTCATTCTGAGAAGAGAGAATTGCTGAGTAGGGAGAGAGGAAGGCAGGAGGTTTTGTTGCTTGAGGGGTTGCTGGTCAGGCCAAGTCAATTTGCAGCAGCCTTACCCCTTCCTCTCCTCGTTCCCCCACACCCACCTCGATCACTCAGTGGTAGGAGGACTGTTAGTTCCCTTTGCCGAAGAGCACTTGGAGTTTAAAAAAGAAATTAGGGAATAACGATGCTTACCTCACCCTGCAAGCAATCATGTGCTGATGGAGGGAACTCCAAGCAGGTAAGTGGAGATCTGGTATTTGGTCAGTTCTCACATAAGCTGTGAAAACATCCACCAGGAAGCCTTGTTTTCCATGCAAATCTAGATAGAGCAAACAGAACAGTCACGGGTGTCGGGTGTCGTGGTGACTGTCCCCAGAGGCCAGACCTAAGTCCTTGCTCTCTTCTCCAGATCACCTGTAACCTTGCTCAACAGTATAACTCCTCCAGCTTTCTGTCCTTGCAACAGACCTCAGGACGTTTACACACACTGTGCCCTTGGCCTGCAGGGCTCTCTCCCCAAATTCCCATTCACCAAGATAACTCCTATGCAGGCTTTAGATCTCTGCTGAATGGTCACTTCTTGGGAAGTCCTTCCTGAGTCCCCCAGACCAGGTCATTTCATTTCCTGCTGAGGTCAGACCTCATTTTAGTCTTTTTTTTTTTTTTTTTTTTTTTTTGTGAGCTCTATGCCCAATGTGGGGCTCGAACTCATGATCCCGAGCGCAAGAGTGTCATGTTCTACTGACTAAACCAGCCAGGCACCCCAGCCTTCATTTTAGTCTTGGAAATTTCTTCTGTATGTAGCATGTGTTGCAATGATACGTTTATGTGTGTCTTATATTTGTTCTATGTCCATCTCCCCATCTTCCCTACTGGGCCCTGAGCCTTGGGCAGGTGAGGCCGAGTGAGCTCTGCTCATCGCTCTCTCCCCAGCATCCAGAACAGACTGGTACCTGGTGGATTCCACTCCAAGGAAGATCTATGATATGTGGGAGGGACTCCATGCCCAGACTGAGAATTCTTACACTATGGCAGCCTTCAAAGGACTCAAGACATGCCCTTCCTTCCATGATGGCCATGTGCCTCTAGTTGTGAAGCAGAGGACTGACCAAATAGCCTCGGGCGGGGAGGGGCGTCATCTCATCTAAGGAGACAAGGGCATTAGGTACCGGAGGCTAAAAAAGTAAGAAGCAGGAAAGACAACAAAAGACTCAGGTTGTCTTAAAGAAATGGCAACCTGCCCACTCTTAGTCCAATCAGGGCCTATGTGGGTACCTAACAGTTCTAGGGAGAGGTCTGACTTAAAGGCCAGATAATAATTCTTACTAATTAGCACTCCCCTTGTAAATAAGCACTTAAAGTGTTTCTTCAACATTCACCCTTAAACCTCCTTACTCTCACATTTGCCTGGCAAAACCTCCCTTCTCTGGCATAGGAGGAAAACATCAGCTTGGTCTAAAAAATCACAAACTCTAAATCCTTTCAATAAACTCTTACTGAGTATCTACCATGTGCCACATGTAACTTTCACCCTCACAGAGCTGATTCCTCATGAGAAAGGGTTCTATGGCTCAGCCCCTGTCCTGTCCTCCCCACGCTGTGTCTGTACATCTCCCACCGTGCTGGAATGCCCACAGACCTTCGTCTCCATCGTCCTCCTCCTCCTCATCATCAAGACTTAGCGTATAGCACTAACTAACGCGAACTAGCACTAACAAAAAACATTTACTGGATGTGCAACTCTGGTTAAGAGCTTACACGTATTCACTCATTTAACCTCACAAAAGCCTATGAGGCAGGTACTCCCCATTGTACAGATGAGAAAACTGAGGGGAGCAAGGCCTCCCTTTTGCCTTCACAGGTCCCATTCAACTGAGGATGGGGGCACCTCTTTCTCCAGGTTTCTCTAGAAATACTTTCTTTGGAGTTTGGCAAAAATGGAATGTGGGTTGTATCAGTGTTCCAGCCTTGACCACAGGTCAGATGGCCAGCTCACACTGGAGAAGAACATAAAAGGCATTCAGTGTCCACAGAAATTCCCCTGGAAAGAGACCCTTCCCCTTTGGCCCTGCCTGCTAATGATCAATGCCACAGGATTTGTTCCTTATAAAGTAAGCTGCATCGGGGAGTCTGGGAAGCAGGGGAGAGGTAGGGAGCTGCTATCACATGCCAGTTTCCAGACCTGTCAGATCCCCTGAGGTTATGAAAGGCACAGAGATGGCTGTCCAACACACAGCTGCCAAACCCCCGGTCTGTGCTACACCCTCCTTGACGAGACAGGGCCGGGCTGGCCTGCAGACACAGAGCCAAATCAGAGCCCTGCCCTCAGAGGCTGAAAATATACATGGGTGGCACATGCAGAACCGAGCTGTATTCACATGTACAGGAGGGAAATCGACTCTGGCTCTCCCTTCGGAAAGGAAAGGACTAGGGGAGTGGAGGAAGGCATTCAGCTCCGAGGTGAGACCTTTGGCAGCAGAACGTCCAGGACAGTCAGGGACATACTCAGATCATGATGCAAAGCCCCGAGGGGCCAGGCAGACTGAGGCTTGCTTAGGGAACCCCACGTGAAGTGGCAGGGTGTCCTCAGCACACAGAGATCACTCTGGGAGCAAAGATGAGTCCTGAGAGATGGGAGGCCACCTTGGGCCTTGCAGGCCACAGTAGGAACTTGAGATTTACCACACAGTTTGTGTAAGGATAGTAAACAAAGAAGGTCCATTTGTGATGTGGTCCCTCAAGTATCTAGGAAGGATGGCTCTGGCCACTGTGTGGTCTGTGGGTGGAATGGGGCCAGGTAAGACAGAGAAGAGAGTGACAGCAACAGGCGAAGGGGGCCAGGGATCTGGATTCAAACCCTCAAGGAAAGGATGGGGAGGAGGAGACGGATTTTGGAAACACCAACGAAGACGGACTTAGTGTCCACCTGAGGTGGGGATGAGGGAGCAGAAAGCCAGAAAGCTGCCTGCAGTGCGTCTGGCCTAGGTGAGCAGGTAGAGGTAGGATTTGCTGGGCCAGGAACCTAGAAGGAGCTGCATTTGTTCGGGGACCTATTACATCTCAATTAGATCAGCTGAAGGCCCACTGTGTGCCTAACTAGACATTCCCTTTGTTTACAAAGCCATAGATGAACTAGGTCATTTTATCCCAGACTTTCCCAGGTCCTGACCAAGGCATCTGCTACTGGGGCCCCAAGGGCTACTGACACCCCAGACTTTCACCCCGAGAAACCCACTCCACAAGAGAGCCCAGAGGCCAGAATAGAAAGAGAGAAATAAAGGCTGTTGTTGACATGAGAGGAAAAACCAGGCTTCCTGTTTGAACTCGGGCAGGTACTGGAAGTTGTGAGTAATGTCGAATCTTGGCCTGCTCCGAAGGCGGTCTGCGGTGGGGGCTTCTCACACTCGCTGTAAAGAGTGGCTTTGAATCACTCACTTGCAGGAGACCTGGGGCCTGGCCAAGGCAGGCTGTGTGTAAGGACTGCTGCATCCACATGGGCAGGCCACAAGGGAGGCAACACCAACTTGCACTGCCTGCTGCGGTCAGTTGTCCTCCATAAGGACCCAACACCAAATGCTGAGGGCTTCTCACATCTCGGTCCCTAGTGGCCTTGGTTCCTGCCAGCCAGGCCATTCCCAGGCCCTTGGAGGCTGGGATGGCCCTGAGGTTGGACCAGTGCAAGATGCCATGGGGTCTGGGGTTCAGTCTAGATCAGGAAAGTGGCCTGCACTGCATCAACTCCCTGAGTCAACTCCCTGAGAGACCTGGGGCAGAGTCCTTGGCCTCTCCCACTCCCAGGCTCCTGTCTGCAAAGGGACCTCATATGGAAGTAAAATCTGCAAGCCATCTACAGAGGTAAAATACCAGACACTGGGCTAATGCCTTATGTCATTTGAGTCTCACAACAGCATTCCTGGGTCACAGACAAGCAAATCTTTCTATTCTAAAATGTACATATTTTTCAGTGTTAATGAGGTATAACTGAAGTATATGAAACTGTAGATATTTAAAGTATACAATTAATTTCTGACATGTTTACACTAATGCAATCATTACCACAATCAACATAAGGAACCCTCCCATCTCCCTCCAAGTTCCCCACACCTCTTTGTAATCCATTCCTCCCTCCTTCCATGCCGGTCCCAGGCAACCTGTCCTGCTTGTTGACAATAGAGATTCCTTTACATTTCCTACGGGTTTTTTTTTTAATGTTTATTTATTTTTGAAAGGAAGAGATACTGTGAGCAGGGAAGGGACAGAGAGAGAGGGAGACACAGAATGTGAAGCAGGCTCCAGGCTCTGAGCTGTCAGCACAGAGCCTAACACGGGGCTCGAACTCATGAACCGTGAGATCATGACCCGAGCCGAAGTCAGACGCTTAACCGACTGAACCACCCAGGCGCCCCAACCTACAGTTTTATATAAATCCAGTCATATAGCATGTACTCTCTTTTGTCTGCATTTTCTCATTCAACAGAAATGTTGTGAGATTTAGCCACATTGTTGCCTGTACCAATACTTAACTCCTTTTTAAAAAATGTTTTTGATGTTTACTTATTTTGAGAGATACAAAGACAGAGCATGAGTTGGGGAGGGGCAGGGAGAGAGGGAGACACAGAATCTGAAGTGGGCTCCAGGCTCTGAGCTATCAGCACAGAGCCTGACAAAGGCTCAAACCCCTGAGTAATGAGATCATGACCTGAGCTGAAGTCGGATGCCTAATCGACTGGGCCACCCAGGTGCTCCTACTTGACTCCTTTCTCTTGCTGAGTAGGATTCCATTGAATGCGTGTACCACAATTTATTGGTGTCCACTCACTTATTGGTAGACATTTGGGTTGTTTCCAGTTTCTAGCCATTACAAAATAAATTGCTATAAGCATTTGAGTATAAGTTATTGTGTGCATATGTTTTCACTTCTTTCATTTCTCTTGTAAAAGTGGTTTTACAGTCCCATCAACAGTACAGTGGATTCACATCCTCAGCAACACCCGATATGGTTAGTGTTGGGGGTGTGTGTGTGTTTGTGTGTTTTGAGCCATTCTGTTGGATATGGTAGTGGTATCTCACTGTGGTTATAATTTGCATTTCCCTGGTGACTAATGATCCTGAGCATTTTTTCATGTGCTTACCAGCCGTTTGTATATTTTCTTTTGTGAAGGGCCTTTATAAACCTTAACATCTTTGAAACTGAGATGCCTCTTACGGTTGATGGCTTATTCTACCTTAAATGGCAGCGAGCATTTTTTCTTTCTTGTTGGGACACAAAATATGGTCATCTTACGATAGATGGAGCCTCAGATTGATAAAATACATAAAGTCACTTGCCCTGGGTCACACAGTAGATGTGGGACAGAATGTCTAACCCTGACCCATGCTTTTAAACAGCACATTATTCTACCCAGTTAGAAGTATCAGGACCAAGTGTGTGGTCAGTGTGAGAAAAACAAAATGGGTTATGCACTGCACTACTATGCCATAAGTGCTAGGCCCCAGAACCCCAGAACATTCAGTGGCCTGGCTTTGGGGTACCCACTGGAAGGAGATGCAGCCCCCAGGTGTAGGCCCCAGCTGCCCTTGGCACCTCTCTGCACAGCAATTCTTCACTATCTGAGCCTTCACCTGGCAAGGGGTTACCAAGACTAACCATGTGCCAGGCAAGTGTGTAGAGTAGGTAGCACCAAACAGGATGTAGCCTCTGACCTGCAGGACTTAGGGCCCAGAGAGGGAGTCAAGAGAGACTCATGGAACACACAGTCTGCAGAGACTGGCAGTGCTAAGATGGACGGGTGGTCCCCCAGGTGCCTTGTGAATGGGATAAAATCAGTGATGTATGGTACCTAAGGTCTTTTAAGTCATTAGGTTCAATTCCCAGCTCCAGCCCTTACCAGCTATGTGACCTCAGACATGTGGCTTAACCTTGTGAGCCTCAGTTTCCTCTTCTGCAAAATGAGGGATACATAATGTGACAGTGGGCATTTCTATTCCTTTTACAAATAAATAAACAGGATTCAGTAAGAAAATGCATGTAGAGTGCTTGGCTCAGCGGAGGGCTCTTTGGTCGAGGCTTTAAGGATAGCTGGGAATTCAACAGCAAAGAGAAACGAGGGTATTCCCGGAGGGGAAACCTGTTTGATCCAAGGCAGACCGTATGGATACATAGGAAAGGGACCAAGGTGGGAAGAGTCACTTGGAGCAGTGACTCCTCTGCCTCTGCCTTGGAAAGACCCTTCCAGGTGCCCCGGAGGGCATCCCGAAATGCTGCCAGGTGTTCGGTGTGCGGCTGAGGGCCTCGCAGTAGAGCCGCCCGCTGCAAGGAGGCTCAGTGGGCCAGGCACTCGAAGGCAGACCCAGAAACACTGGCCTGCATCTCAGCTCCTCCAGGGATCCCTTACTCAAGTGCTGCCCACGAGACGGGCCAGAAATCCCCACACAGCTGCTCAGGCGCCGGCCAGCCACCGGCTTGCCAGACTTCCTATGGCTAGCCACTTAATCTTTTGGCACCTCAATGTCTCCATCTCTCAAAAGGTGATATGAAAATACGGCATGCCCGCCTGCCCACCACACAGGGCTGTGGCTGAGATCACATGAGGTGCTGAAAGACATGTGAAAGTGCCTCGAAGCTGGGAAGATGCTGTGCTTATGCAAATCCAGGGCAAGTCACAGAATCATATCGCCGACTGCCACGCCACAGGGCAGGAACCCTAGAGAGCTTTTCCTAGGATACCTGTGCTTTCCTAACCAGGAAAGTGAGGCCCAGAGAGGCAAAGTAACTCACCTAAAGTCACACAGCTAGTAAGCCGGATTCAAGCCTCAGTTTGACCCAACCCAGGCTGAATGCCTCTGGCTCCCAAGCCAGGTGTCTCTGTGATCTCTGGGGTCCCCGGGCACAAGGCAAAGCTAAAAATGAAGTTGAGACGGGGTGCCTGGGTGGCTTAGTCAGTGAAGTGTCCAACTTCAGCTCAGGTCATGATCTTACAGTCTGTGAGTTCGAGCCCGGCATCAGGCTCTCTGCTGTAAGCACTGAGCCTGCTTCAGATCCTCTGTCCTCCTCTCTCTCTGTCCCTCCCCTGTTCTCTCTCTAAAATAAAAATAAACATTAAAAAACTAAAAATAAAAATGAAGTTGAGAGCCAAGATGGTCTCTCCTAAAAGACTTGGGAAGTCACTGATGCCATGCAAAGTTTAGAGGTCTTTGCAGACACAATTATGGGACCTCTACTGAAAAGCCCCTCCTTTGGTCTTGGGGCATTTTCTGCAGTTGCTTCCCTAGTCACTCTTACTTTATCTAAAAATGGGCATAGTATGACACTTACTGGGATTTATGCTGTGCCATGTTGATATCAATCTTCTCCATCAGGAGAGGAGATACGGGACATGAAGTTGCTTTGAAAAACCAACCAAGGCTTACCCAACACAAGGGTCTGTTTCTACTGTGATGTAATGACTCCAGGTGTGGGCAGCCCTTGGTAGATGCCAAATATTGATAAACTAACAGAAGAAGTCAAATTGAACGGCAGGAGATGCCGTGGCTGATGAATCCAGAACCTCAGGACCTCCCCAGGAGCACGCAGACCTTCCCATATCCTCTGGGCCACTTAACATCAGCCTTACGGAATCTTTGCAATTAAGGAAAATTGATGGGCATGAATGTGCAGATTCTTGGCAACTTTTGTGGAGAGAAAGAGGTCTTTCTAGGACTTGCCCCCCCACCCCGCCCATTTCTCCTCTCATAAAACCCCCTTCTGATCAGTGCCTGATTCTTTTTTCTTCCCTCTCTTCCCTCCTTCCACCATTCCTTCTTTCTTTTCCTTTCCTTTCCCTTTCCCTTTCCTTCCCTTTCTGCTCCCTTTCTTTCTTTCGCTCCTTCTTTCTGCATCATCTCCAATACATGCAGCAGAGAGAAGAATTCATAGAGTCAGCACATTCCTATCCCATTTCTCATAAGTTCGGGCACCTGATTTTCCCTTGTGACGTGCATCCTAATGGCGAGCACGAGGTACAGTGAGTGGTTTAGAAAGCAGCTCTTATCATGGAGAGTTATCTGAGCCATCAAAGTACACTTTAAGAAAAAAAGCAGTTTCACCATCAAACTTGAAGGTTTGACTGTTAAAAGGAAGAGCCGGGACAAAGCGACCACAGCTTTTATCGCACATTTACGAGGGCGGCATGCGGTGGGAATACTATATATTTCGGGCCTGCTGCTGAGAATACCTCCATGGGCTTTGAACAAAAAACAAACCATGCTATGGAAATTGCCGGTAATTGTCTTTACCTACAGTTTCAGAGGGCGCACACCCGGCCTTGCGGTTGTGGGCGCCGTTTCATGCTGGGGTTCGCGTCCCCAGCTCTGCTTGGCACAAAGAGAGTGGAACAGATCAGGGCCTCAGATCTGTGCGCACCTGTGGTCGCTGCAAGGCAGCGAGGCGGACTGCCGCTAGATAAGGCAACAATGGAAAGTTTCTCACCTGAAAGGTCCGAGGAAGAGCAGGGAGGCCTGGGTGCCTTGGGGAGAATCATCTGCCCCCAGAAACAAGGAAGAGGAGGAAGCCAGCCCCCAGAACCCAGCCCCCTCCCTCCCAGAACCTGCCCCCCCACAGAATTTATTTTCTTACATGGTTTCTTCAACACCAACATTGAGGGATTTCTTTTACCTTTGAAAGGCAATACCTGCCTTTAGCTATCAATAGTTCTCCTTGAAGAAAATAAACAGAACTTTGAAGATCAGAGATTTGCTTTTCCAAAAGCATGCATGCTCTATAGATCTGCCCTTCATTCACAGTGGACGTACCCCAGGGTGTCCCTCAGAGAGCTGATATTGTCAGGGCGGGCCTGCTGCCAGAGGCTACTGGGAGGCCATCCACAGAGGCCCGCTGGCCCCTTTACTCAGCCTGCAGGCAGTTCCAGAGTGGGCCGGGGACCACACAGAAGGAGCCCCCACAACTCCTGAGCTTCCAGGCTCTTTGAGGGTCAGGGAGCCACCCTGGCCTGAGACCCCATGGATGCCAAGAAAGGCGTGGGCCTGAGCCAGTCTGGGTGGGACACTGGGCAGGGGGCTGAGCACAGGCACTGGGATCCTTGGAGAAAAGAGTATTGGAGGGGTGCCTGGGTGGCTCAGTCGGTTAAGTGTCCCATTTCAGCTCAGGTCATGATCTCGTGGTTGTGGGTTCAGGCCCCGCGTCAGGCTCTGTGCTGACAGCTAGCTCAGAGCCTGGAGCCTGTCTTCGGATTCCGTGTCTCCCTCACTCTCTGATCCTCCTCTGCTCGTGCCATCTCTGTCTGTCTTTCAAAAATAAATAAAAAACATAAAAAAAATAAAAAGAAAAGAGTATTGGAGAGAAGAGGCAACCTGGGTAAGGCAGTGAGGGCCCTGTTCCGTCATTTCATTCACTCTGGTTCTGTTTTCTTAAGCTTTTTTATTTTGAGATAACATATTCAGAAAAGGACACAAAACACGCATGTGCAGCATCAGAAATGTGGGTGAACGCTCCAGTAGCACCTCTAGGATCAAGAACTAGCAGGTGGCCTGCCCTGGGAATCATGCCCTCTGCCCTGCCCGACCCCATCCTCTCCTCACCAAAGCTCACCATTCTATCCCAGATTTTAGGGCAAACTCTTCCAAGTTTACTTTTACCCTCTGAGCTTGCCTCCTCCAATAGTGGAGAAGAGTTCGTCTTTGCCTGGTTTTGAACTTTATATGAATGGAATCAATCATACCTATTCTTTCGGTTTGTCTCGTTCGACACCACGTGTTTGAAACCCATCAGCGTTGTGCGCAGCTGGGGCTCCTCACCGTCGCTGCAGCCTGCCACCCGGCCTGCTTTGGTGCGCTGCCTCTAGGTCCACCAGAAGCAGTGCATGGGGGAGCCCGGAGCCCTCACTCCCTTGAACTAGCCTGTGGCGCCAGCCTATTGGGAGTTTGCCCAGACTCGGTTCTCTCCAGCTGGCTTTGCTCTGTGGCGACAGGCAAGGACAAAGAGCAGTGTGCTCCCAACTTCCTCCACAGAGCTTTGCGTGGGGGCACACCGGAGGCTCTGAGGACTCACGACAGAAGCTTGCCCCAGCCTCGGCACCAACGCCTGGCAAGGGCAGCGATCCATGGCTGGCCTGCCACCTCTGAAACCCAGCTGGGCTCTGGAAACCCACAATAAACTGAGGCACATCCCAAATGAGAAGCAGGTGGCTTCCTGGGACAAGATTTCTTAACATTCCGTCCTCTTGGTTTACCCCTTCTCCAATGTGGTTCCCATTTGAAGGAGTCTGAGCCTTTGGAGCCCAGAACCCATATGAAAAATGATATAAATTATAGCTCAGCATCCCAGGCTGGCTGTTTGGGAGACTGGCATAAACATTAAGGAAGGGCCACCCTGATTATAAGGTAGAGGCATGAGGGAGGGGGGGAGGGCCGGGAAGCCCCCCAGTGTGCATTTCTCTGTTCCCCTCTCAGTGCAGGGCTTACCCAGTTCACCTCTCCCAGTTGTCTTTGAAAATGAGGCTCAGTAGGAGTTGGTGAGGCAGGCTCCGGAGGGCTGGGAGCAGGGGCAGGTCACCTCCTGACTCCTGCCCTGCCGTGCTGTGCCCTGCCTCCCCAAATACCCCACGTTCAGGCCCAGCTAGTTTCTACCTCCCAGCCTTTGCCCACTTGGTCTTCCCACCTACACAAGTTTAACCCTTCCCATGCCCCGGGAGCTATTCTTTTTCTCCACGGACTATTCCTGCACATTTGGCGCCGAGACCCACTGATGTCCTGCTCCTAAACGCCTGGCATCGCTCCTCCCCCTACTCTGAACCACACCAATTAGCTCTGATTGCAGAATACATGCATTGTTCTCTAACGGTTTCATGTGTGCATGTCCTAAATCCCCAGATGGGAGTGGGGGTGGGGTGAACATTGGCCAAGCCTCCGCTCGTCTCTGGACCTCAGTGTTCCCAATTCTGAAGGGAGGAGATGGAGCCAGAGGTCTCACAGCCCCCTGCCCACCCCCCTCAATTGTATGGCCTGGGGGTTCTGTTCTTCAGGACAACTAGGTACGTGATGATGGACCATATCCTTCCACCCTCAGCCTCCACCCTCAGCCTCTGCCAGGAAACCCACTCCCACCTAGCCTCATCCGAGGTGGGAGCCCTGGGCCTCCACCCCCAGCCCCACCCCCTGCCACTGAAAGGCAGCACTAGGGCAAACATCCTAAACCACCAAGTACTTCTAAAAATACGGTGTTTTTGTCAGAGAGCAACCTTCCACTTCCTTCAGACTTTGATCCCCATGCAACCCACAGAGGAGAAGACACACTTACAATAACAGTTTCCAGCTTTCATCTTGCTTTGGGGGCTACCTCTCAAGGGCTTTGAACCCCCAACTGGATGGTGGTACCCCATGGTCCTTCTGAGCATGCTCAGATGCATCTGCCCTTGGCTGGGGGATGGGAAATTAACACATTTGTTCCCTGGGTGGGTCTGTGCTCAGGGAGAAAAGTCCAGGACAGACAGGCTGCCAGGGCACAAATTGCCCAGGGAACCTTATGCACATTTATAAGGCCCTTCACTATTTAAAATCTAGAGAGAAAATTAATGCTAGGGCAGGGTGGAATAAATAAGGGCTCAAGTACAGATAAGGGCTGGAAAAAAAAGAACGGAGGGGTTGATGCTAGCTAGCACCGTGCTCGGACAGAAGTAGGCACTCAATAAATATTTGTTAGACTTTCAGTGAATGTTTCTGACCGGTGAGATCAGGAAAGCTCATCTCCCAGTCTGGCACCCTGGGGCTTGGAAGGATGCTGATAGGTGGGGATGGAGGAGTAAGGATTTCCCGGCTAAGAACAGCCTGGGCCAAGGCTCGGCCACATACTGAACAAGCAAAGTGCAAATTCACACCATATTTGGCTGAAACAGAGCTATGGAAACACTTCCACTAGTTCTGTAGTCACAGGAGCAGTTGCTACCCTGCAGAAAACACAGGTGGAGGCAGAAAGAAGAGGATAAAATGAAAGAACAGTGGCAAAAACGTTCATCTGTGAGCACCAACTATATGCCAGGCATCGTTCTAAGCACTGAACAGGCAGGTCTCTGCAAAAGACCTGTACTGTCGTTATCCCATTTAGTTTTCCTTCAGGGAAACAGCCCCAGAGAGGAAAGGTCCTTTGGCCCCAGGTCAGCGACAAAGCTGGATTTGAAGTCGGGCAGCCTACCTCCTGATTGATAAGGCCGAGCTTGAGGCCTCAGTGATTCCGGCTGATTCTGTGCTTACTGACCAAGATCCTAGCCTTCCTGCTCAGTCGAGTGGCCAGAGAATGACCCCAGTGCCCATTTACTCACACCTCCCAGAGGCCATTCGCTCTTTGCTTCTGACTTTATTTTGACACCCCCCCCCCCCCCCGCCAACCTTTGAACTAAGTGCAGCTGTTACTTACCAACACCGGGTGAAACCGAGATTCAGAGGTTACTCACACGGCAAGTGATAGAGTGGGGATTTGAACTCAGGTCCCTCTGACTCCAAATTCTGTGTCCCCAACTTGTCTGCAGCCTCTCTGGGTTTCACCCCCTGCCTGGGAATTCCAGACTGTGAGTAATTCAAACATGTCTGAAAAAATCAAAATCACTATAATTTCCTAAAGACTTTAATGGAGGCCGAACGTCTCACTTCAAAACAAAGAATTTATCAGCAAAACTGCCACGGAGGCCTCTGAGTCAGTGTCTTGGGCTTCTCTCTGTTTTGGAGGGGGAGCTGTGCGTAGGAGTTCCAGCAGTGGGGCCAGGCCCAGAAAACCAACATTGGGATTTGCCCCTCACCTGCCGTTCAATCCTGGGGAAACGTCTCGAGCTTTCTGGCTCCGTATCCTCATCTAGAAGATGCTCAGGTCTCTCGGGGCGATCTCCAGCACGGACTCTAGACCTCACAGCTCATGCCTGTTCCCCTCACTGATCTCCACTGGTCTCCCCCCCGCCCCCCACACCCAGAACAAACAGAAGTGCTGTACTTTAGCATGGATGGACACTTCAGTACCGGGCCACTTCAGTTCATTACTGGGCCTTAGGTTATCAGGGATTTTCATTTGAACCTTCTTTCCTGGTTGCAGCCTTTGACTCTTCTAAGGGACCAGAATTCCTGGAATTTCCCTGTTGGATGGTTTCCAGATTTGTCCGGGGTTGTCAAAGCCACCTGCAGCAAAGGCCTCTTTCAAGCTCCTGCACAATCATCCTTCCAGGGGATAAAGGTGATTTATGGATTCCTGATCCTGAGTCATAAATCTTACCAGCGAACTGCTGTCTTTGGGAACAGCAGCTGCCCTGGCCCCTAGCAAACCTGAAGGCACATGTGAGTCATCGGGGCACAGGTGCACCTCACTGGATGGAGCTGCAAAGTTAGATGTAAATGGAACCTTCTTCAAATGCGCTGGGGGAAGCCATTCACTCTACAGTGGATAAGGTCACCCCCTAGTCTTCATCGGGCTGGACTTCCACGTATCGGGACTACTGAGGTATGGTGAGGAAGGTGTACGCTGTGACAACACATGTGCATGAGTGTGTGTCCCCAGCACAGCCACATGTGTCCCCTGTGAGCAGTACCCACAGAACTGCCACCATCACCCTGCATGTGTGTGCACAGTGTGTCCACAGGGAAACAGGCCAGGCTGAGGGACTCCAGGCTGGATCAGGCTGGTGCTACACAAGGCAGAGTTGAGAATCCCATCTAGTCCCAAGCCCTACAGACCTGTAGTCACCCAGAGGGCCTGACCTGGTCTCCCGGATGTGACTTCAGAGTTTCCAAAGTCAGCCGAAGGAAGCATTCCAGAATTCCCACTAATGTCCTTCCTATCAGGCTCAGAGCAGTAGGGTGGGCAGGAGAGAATAGGCCTCCATGTAAGGCAGAGACCTGCATGCACACCGTTCTGGGTGGAGTAGGGGTGAGGGCACTCTTAGCCTCTGCTCAGGGAGGGCTAGAACCCTCCAGAGAGGGATAGAAAGTGGCCACAGCAGCCCCTCTCCTGCTGGCCAACCCCTATTCTGGGAAATGCTGTGGGAAACATGACCCAGCTGGAATCCCGTGCCTCATTTGAGAGTAACTGTTACTCTCTTATAGTCTGAAGATCTGGGCCCACTGAGGTGCCTCATAGATGAGGGCCCACTGGGGCCAGTGGAGCTGTGGGTGGGCTATGGCTGCCCTGCTGCTTGGTTAAAAAAAAAATTTTTTTTTAACATTTATTTATTTTTGAGAGACAGAGAGAGACAGAGCACAAGCGGGGTTGACGCAGAGAGAGAGGGAGACACGGAATCCGAGGCAGACTCCAGGCGTCTTCTCTGAGCTGTCAGCACAGAGCCCGATGTGGGGCTTGAACTCACGAACCATGAGATCATGACCTGAACCAAAGTCGGATGCTTAACCAACTGCACTACCCAGGCATCCCTCTGCTGCTTGGTTTAAAGCAAAATCAACAGGGCTGGGCACCACCTCGTCCCAAGAAGGACAAATCATCTTCATCAGGAGCTCTCGGACCCTCCTTGCAGGGGCACGGGGATGCAAGTCCCAGTCTGCTCTGGGCCTCGACCTCCAAACAGCCTACCTGGGCAAAAGGAGCGAGAACCTGACATACACCTTGCCTGCTTCGCCTCTTTTCTCATCACGGTCCAAACAGCTCAGACACTGGAACAATGGTAGAGCTTCTCCTAGTCCGACCTCCTTGGTCAAAGCTGTAGGATTGAAAAGACATGAAATGGGCGAGCTGCCTCTGCCCTCCCCACAGAGAGGCCCATGTCCCCACACTCTAAGGCCAGTGAACAGAGTGGGAAAGAGCTGTCCCAGGCCCCATAGCTGCCACGTCCAGGGCAGAGCACACACGGATGGAGTCTCTCAAGGCCACTGGGTTCCTGCCCAGACGGGAAGAGCTGCGACAACCCAAAGAAAAGTCTTGAATTTTAACCAAGAGCTCTGGCGTTTCCTACACACATGTGTGGGAACTAAGAGGAGCCCCATTTGGGAGCACTAGTTTCTCTTGGAGTCTAGCCCCTTCCCCAGCATTTCAAAAGCATTCAGTAGATGTGTCATATAACAATGTACTGTAGTAAAAAATATATATTTTTAATATATATATACACATATACTGTAGTCGAATATATTTGGAAAATTTGAGCTTAAATAAAACCAAATGAGTTTCTTCTGAGCAGAACATCTCAGAGTTTTTATTTAACGTGCTAATATGCATCTCAAAGGGGCACCAGGGTGGCTCAGTCAGTTGAGTGTCAGACTTCAGCTCAGGTCATGATCTCCCATCTCGTGGCTGGCTTCGAGCCCCATATCAAGCTCTGTGCTGGCAGCTTAGAGCCTGGAGCCTGCTTCGGATTTTGTGTCTCCCTCTCTCTCTGCCCCTCTCCCGCTTGCACTCTGTCTCTCTCAAAAAGAAATAGACATTAAATATTTAAAAAAAAATTTTTTTTAATCTAAGAGGTTGGAATAGGCTGTTTCTGGGACTGCTTCTGACCTTTTTCTCATGGACTTTATCACAAGACTGGGGTTTGTTGAAATCACCAGGGGACCTGCTTCTGTCCCTAATGCGGCCATCCCCTCCAACTGTCCCAGGGCCCCAGTGTGCTGGGAGAGTCTGATGAGGTACAGGGACCAGAGCTGTGCTGTTCTGAATGGTAACTACTAGCCACGTGCAGCTCTTTACACTTCAATTGATTAAAATTAAACTTAATTTAAAACACACCCCTGCAGGCACAACAGCCCCATTTTAAGTGATCAGAAGGTACATGTGGCTGATGGCTACCATACTGGATGGCACAGAGAACGTTTCCATCACTGCAGACATTTCTATAGGACAGTGCTGATGAGAGTCTCAGAGAGTCCAAGACATAAGCCCAGAGTCACACAGTAATTCTAAGAAAGAGCCAGAGCAGCTCTGGCTTTCTGCCCTGGCCAGGGAATCTGACCACCTGCCTCCCTTGAGCGCCAAGCAGGCATCGGGCACCAGCTACCGAGTCAGACTCTACCCAAGTGGAACAGAGGCGTTTTACTGGGACTTCAGCGAGGGGCACACTTCCTCTCTCCAGGGCCTGACTCCCACACTCCAGTTCCTCCCCAGGGCCTTCCCTTCCAGGCCCAGGGTGCCCTCGCTCTCCATGCCAGGTGACAAGGCACCTAAAATGTTGCCTCTGCCCCAGGTCTACAGCTTGACTGAGCAGCGCTAGCTTTGGGATTTGAGGGAGGTTCCAGAAGCCGCCTCTGCCAAGGCTCTCAGCAATATGAAATCCCTAGTCTGGGGGCTGGGCAGGGGTGTGGAAGGGGTGTGAGAGGGGTTTGTGGGCCATTTGTCCCTCTTTTATCCAGGCATTCAAGGATACGCTGTTTTCATTGCCACAGGCTCCCCCCCCCCCATGCTGGCTATTTGGGAAACACAGAAAAGGGATCTGGCTTCCCTATGGGATCCCACACCCTTTGCTGCCCAGGGCAGTCCTGCTCTGAGACTGGCAGGCCAGGTGGCTGGGGAGGTGGTCCGGGGGTTAACCTCTAGCAGGGCAGTGAAAGACCCCTGCCCATTGCTCCTTCTGCACATCCGGCAACAGGCCCGCGGCACTGCGGGACTTCCGCTGAGAGATACTCTGGACCCCAGGACCGGACAAGCTTCTCCTGCTTGTCAGCTCTCTGTGGATTTGGGCCACACACAAGGCCTGGAGAAGCTGTCAGATCTACTTAGGTCTCCCCAGCCCCTTTCTGCCTGTTCTCAGATCTCAAGGCTTCCCGAAGACTTCGCCCTGCACCAGGAAAAAGGATCGTGGGCACTCCCTTCCAGGTGAACTGGCGAGGCCGGGAAGCTAATCTCTGCAGGAAACCAAGCCCACAACAACATAGACAGTCCATGTGGCTGTCCTGTTCTGCCAAGACGTAGGTCAGTGCACCCATGAATATAAACTTGCCCTGCCTGGAAGTAGGTGCTCAGGAAGTGACATGTCCTGCCCAGTAACGAGAAAGCAGAGACCAGTTCTAGCCGCCCATAGCTTGATCCACTTGGGCCCAACAGGGCCACCGTGTCACGTAACTCCAGGGGGCACCGTTCACATTACAGTCCATATAAGTGGCACTCCTGGAATTGTGCCCCATACAGCAGCTCGGAACTGGGCTTGCTGTCTGTGCCACACAATGGCTGGTTTGGCCTTTCTCCCTAGGAGTGGCTGTTTCAACCCAGAGTCCAGTCCTAGAGCAGTCAGTCCCAGGGCCTCTTCTCAGGGCCTCACCCAGTTCTTCCATGGACCCTTAGCAGAGGCCTTGAGCAGAGGATGAGGGGCAGGGCACAGGCAGGGCTCATGCCCTGTGGCTCTTTATCTAAAAAGGCATTTCAATCATAGGCTTGTTCCCGTCATTCAATGAGCACTCTTATGAACTCATAAGAATTCTGCCAACCACCCCCAAAATGGCCAAAGGACACGGGGTAGGGGTGCGGGGTTCATAGATAAGGAATTAAAAAATGGCTTTTAAACATATGAGAAGATTCTTACCTTCAGTACCATGAGAGAAATGTAAATACAGCACAACGCTATCTTTCTCCTATCAGAACCGAAAAGACCAAAACATGTTATAAAAGTGTTGGTGAGGCAGCAGGGAGCCGGGGACCATCCTACGTGGGAACTGCCCATCTATCTGGAGGGCAACTTGGCCACTGCCATTATTACAGTCAGAAGCACACAACTGCTGGGGCACCTGGGTGACTCAGTTGGTTAAGCAACCAACTCTTGATTTTCTGCTCCGGTCATGATCTCGAAGTTCGTGGGATTGAGCACCGTGTGGGGCTTCCACACAGGGCCTGCTTAGGATTCTCTCTCTCCCTCTCTCTGTCCCTCCCCTGCTTGTGTACTTGGTTTCTCTCAAAATAAATAAATAAACAAAACAAAGCAAAACAAAAAAGAAGGGGCACCTGAGTGACTCCGTCAGTTAAGCGTCCAAAGTCGGCTCAGGTCAGGATCTCACGGTTCATGAGTTCAAGTCTCCCATCGGGCTCTGTGCTGACAGCTCAGCCCGTGGCCTGCTTCAGATTGTGTCTCTGTCTCTCTGCCCCTCCTCTGCTTGCACTCTGTCTGTCTCACTCTCAAAAAAAATAAATAAATAAACACTAAAAAAATTTTTTTAAAGGAAGGAGGAGGAGAAGATGAAGAAGAAGAAGAAGAAGGAGGAGGAGGAGGAGAAGAAGAAGAAGAAGCACACAGCCTCTGAGACCTGGCATTTCCACAACTGGGAATTAGCCTCCAGATACGCTTGCATGTGTGTGAGGTGGTGAGTGGACAAGACAACCCACGGGCAGCACTGGTTATCACCACAAATATGGAGACAACCTGCATGATGATCCAGAGTCCTGAGTCATTAACAGAAAGTTCACGGACACAACGGAATGCTCCGCCACTTCTAGAAGCAGATAGACGATGCGTTGTTAAGTGAACAAAACCAAAGTGCAGGACAGTATGTTTAATATGCTATCTGTTACAGAAAAAAAAGATCGCACACAGTGCAAACGCCTATGCTTGTAGGTGCATGAACTGTTTCTGAAAAGATATACAGGAAAGCAGAAAAAGCGGCGGCCTCAGGGAAGAGGTGGGGCGGGGAGAGGGGTAGAAAGGAAATAATTTTCACTGCATAATTGTTTGTACCGTTTTTTTTTTTTTGTACCTTTTGAAGTTTGTCCTTTACCTATGTCGTCTTCTTGTAAGATAAATGAAATAAAATGGAAGAAAAACTCCTTGAGACACACATTTCCCATTTTCCTGCCCCCAGGCTAGTCCAGCTCCACCCTCTCATAGATTTCCCCCAGGCTGTGTGTTTCTTTTCTCTCTTTTTTTAATGTTTATTTCTGAGAAAGAGAGAGAGAGAGAGAGAGGGAGCAGGGGAGGGTCAGAGAGAGAGCGAGACACAGAATCTGAAGCAGGCTCCAAGCTCTGAGCTGTTGCCAGAGAGCCCAACAGGGGACTTGAACTCACAGACCGTGAGATCATGACCTGAGCCAAAGTCAGAGGCTTAATGGACTGAGCCCCCCAGGCTTCCCCCAGGTTGTCTGTTTCTATCTGGCCCCTGAAAGACCCTTGCCACTGACTTGGAACGTTGGTCTTTCCACAGCACCTGGACAACCCGAAAGGTGCTGGCTGGGGGGTCAGGTGAGGGAGGGTGTGTGGTGTTACCCAACTTCAGGAAAAAGAGGCCAGACCAGAGCCAGAAGCAGCCTTTTTTCTTCTCTTCCAGCTTTCAGACCTCCACAATTGACTGTTTTTTCTTTACATTTTTTTAAATTGTGGTAAAAAAAAAAAAACACACACACACACATAACATACTGGGGCGACTGGGTGGCTGAGTCGTTGAGTGTCAGACTTTGGCTCAGGTCATGATCTCACGGTAGTGAGTTCGAGCCCCACATCAGGCACACTGCTGGCAGCACGGAGCCTGCTGCAGATCTTCTGTCCCCTTCTCTCTACCCCTCCCTCACTTGCACACTCTCTCTCAAACATAATACTACTACTACTACTAATAATAATAATAATAACTTTAAAAAGCCCCAAATAACATAAAATTTACTATATTAAGCATTTTAAGTGTACAGGTCAGGAGTGTTCGGTATATTCACATCACTGGCAACAGATCTCTAGGGCTTTTTCATCTTTCCACACTGAATCTCTCTGCCCACAAAACACTGATTCCCCTCCTCATTCCTCTAGCCCTTGGCATCCATTGTCTTCCATTCTGCTTCTGTGCCGGAAGCATTCTCGATCCTGGCTGGGAAGATGGGCCCAGGGCCAAAGGTCCCAGGGGGTCCTAAACAGAGTGTACACCTGCCCTTCACACACAGGCAAACCCACCCTGCCTTCCCTTAGCGACAGCATAGCTTCAGGGTTGAGAGTGTGGACTTTCCGGCTTTCCACTCACAAGGCTGTATACCCTCAGGCAAGTCTCAGCCTGCTTCCAGCTCAGTAAAATGGCAACTTACTCAGATAATTGTACCTTTCTCTCCATCAGGTTGGGTGACACAGAACACGTTAGGTGCATAGCCCAGCCCATAGTACAGGCTCAGCCAGAGCTGGCTTTGGTCACCATTCTCCTGCAAGAAGCTCAGCTCTCAGTCCTGGTTCTCAGGATGCAGGCATCCGCGCACCCATCCTCTACCCTTCCACCGCCTACTGCCTGTGACTGACGCTGCCGTATTGTGAGAGAGGCGCTGTCCTGTGCGAGGTCAGAGCCTTCCCAGGGTCTTGACAGATATTCCTGGAAGAGAGAGGGTAAGATTCTAGGTCACCACAAGTCCTCAAGAAAATCCCTGCCCTCAGAAGTTCCTAACTTGAGGGCCATGGAATTGCACGCAGAGCTGGGCAGATGGGGGTGTTTTCCCTGAGAAAGACTCCTTCCGACTTCTGTCAGGCCCTCAGAGGGGCACCAATCCATCACATGGTCGGAGCCCTCCTCCCCCTGCTGCCTGGCACCTGAGAGCTCTTCACTGCCTTGGCCCACCTTGCATCACCTTCCTTGTGAGATGGGCTCTCTGCTAGTTCTGACCAGCAAAACCAAGGCCACGCAGAGCCTGGGCCAGGCAGAAATGGGGCTGGGGTGACTCGATTGTAACCAGTGCACCAGTGTGAGTGTGTGTCACTCCCTGCAGATCAGCTCTGGGCAAAGGATCACACTGGTGCCTGGACCCTTAAAGCTCACGATGAGATTCTGCTGACCCCCACACCACCCTTCCAAGCTCTCCCTCCAGCCGTTACTGAAGAGGGGCGCTTCCAACAGAGCTTGAAAAGAAGGTGCAGCAAGAAAGCTCGACAAATGAGGGGAGATATCCTCTGTGTAGCCTGTGCCTTGGCAGATTACAAAACAGCATGCTCTGTGGCCTCAATTCCATGAAAAAGCAAAAATGCATGGAAGAGAAACTCTGGAAAGAAGTACACCAAAATCTTAACAGGGGATACCTCTGGTTACTGGAATTACAGATTATTTCTATCTTATTTTTGACAATAAATATGTAATATTATTTTTTAATATTTGTTTACTTTTGAGAGAGAGAGGCAGAGTGTGAGCTGCGGAGGGGCAGAGACAGAGGGAGACACAGAAACCGAAGCAGGCTCCAGGCTCTGAGCTGTCAGCACAGAGCCTGACGTGGGGCTCGAACTCACGGACCGTGAGATCATGACCTGAGCCGAAGTTGGACGCTTAACCAACTGATCCACCCAGGCGCCCCTAAATATGTATTACTTTTTTTAACTCAGTGGTTCTTAACTGGGGGAAAATTTGTCCCTAAAAGGACATCTGACAACATGTGAAGATACTTTGGGTGTCAGTATCCCAGGGAGGAGGGGGGGGCACGTGTGTTACCGGTATCTAGTGGATAGAGGTCAGTAATGTGGCTAAAATCCTACAATGCACAGGCCAGTCCCCACAACAAAGAATTATCCGGCCAAATATGTCAATAGTGCCAAGATGGAGAAACCCTGAGAAAAGCACTTACCCTGACGGACAAACAGCTCTGGAGAGGCACAAAGCCCTCAAACGATTTAGCCCGTCCCATCGCCTAAGCGGCAAGCTTCTCATCATCCACCTCACCTTGCTTGGTTAGACGTTTCATGGGCTCTCCAGCCGGCAAACTGAGGCTTGGCAAAGGGGCTGGCAGCCCCGTGTCAGGAAGCCATGAGTCTCCTGTGGCCTAGCCCCTAGCTGGAGGGTCACGGCCCCCCAGCACCCCTTCCCCAAGGCATCTCCAGTTTCACCTCCTCCCTGATCACATCCCTGTCTAATAAAAAGACATCAGCACACATTAGTACTGACTGCCAAGACCCTTAACATCATCGCAATCAATGAAACCCCCAAGTTCTCAAACATCCTGTTCCCAACATTTTGACAATGACATCCTGTTTTCTTTTGGAAGGAAACCCAGGTTGGATTGATTAACAAATACAATCATTATTTAACCTCAGAACTTGGTTTTGAAATTAATTTACAATAAAGGAAAACGTCCATGCTAAATAATCTCTCTAATTATATGTTAAGGGCTCAGAAATGGAAAACATTCAGGAACACAAAAAGGCCCAACCGAGCTCATTAACTCTGCTTTGCCTCTAAAGTATCTCTATGGTAACTCAGGGAGGCTGGGGAAGGGAGAGTGGGGGGAGCAAGGCTTTTAAAATCAGATCACCTAGAACTTCACCCAGAGCAGCCACAACACAAAACTCTTTTAAATAAACCTTCGGCTGATGAAATGGTCAGGGTGTGTTTCCAGTCACAGCTGGGCACAGGCATAGGGAAGCCACCTCTTCCTAGAAGCCTCCTAGGTGCACCCTGGAGAGGTCAGTCCAGTGGCTGTTCTTTACCTGCATACCTATGGTGGAGGGGCTGCTGGTGATTGGGCCTCGAGGTGCTCCTCTAGGCTGGGGGAGAGGACAGGAGCAGCAGTGTGTTCGTGGCCCAGGTTCCTAGGGGCTTTCCCAGGGGGACCCAAACAGGACGCGTCTGGCAATACCAGGAATCCTTTCTCTTAGACCAATCCTTTGCCAGCCTCTGCCAGCGCTCCCCTCTCATCATCCAACCCTCTGTGCCTGAACAGACGGTGATGTCCTGCGTGGGCCTGACCACCAGCCCCATCTTCGTCACGGGGAGATCCTTGGCTCCAGGCTCCTGAAGATTTCTTCACGAGCTTGGCCTGTCTGTGTCACCAGAGCTGTCTGCAGCCAGCACAAGTAGCAGGTTAAGGTCATGGTAACCAGGGCCAGCCCAGTGTCTATGCTTACTCCTGGAAGTTCAAATAGAGGGACTGAGGCACTGGGGAGGGGGCAAAGTCCAACAGGGCCACGTTTTAGTCCGCAAGGGACAGAGGATAATCCGGCCAGGCTGGATGTCAAGGCTGCCCTGGGTTGAAAGTTGTGATGCTAGGCTCTGATCCTGCAGCGTGAGAAATAAACAAGTAGGTCAGGAGCGTCTGGAACTGCCGGAGTTGGGCAGGCGGGCAGGGTGGTGGGGTGGGGGGTACTCTGAGGCAGGAGAAACAGATCATTGTGGGGAGAGAAGCTGACAGGAGGGAAGCGGGGGCAGGGAGTAGACAGGCAGCCTAGACAGAACTCCTTGAAACTCACCAGCTCAGGGCTGGATGTGCTTCAGGTTGAGCCCGGACTCTGAGAAGGAAGGCTTTTTGGAGGAATAAAATTTGGGCCACCAGAAAAAGCCAATATCTGGCTGGGCCTGGTTTGGGGGACAGACTACATTTTACCTTGCCCTCGGGTTGCCACAGAATTGCCCTTTGATGGGACCTGCCCCCTAACTTCCCAGGAGTTAAAACTTTCCTGGTTCTCAGGCCCTGAAGGCCTCCTTCAGATACACGGTGAGGAGGTAAGGACCCAGGGGGTCCCTCTCTCCCGCTTAGTCTCCACTTTTCCCATTGGCTGATCTCCCCCTTCCCCCGCCCCCCATCTGAACAGCTTGGCACAGCCTTGGTAGAGCAGGATATCACCTCTGGGGAGTTTGCTGGGTCTCTGCGAGCTGCTAGACAGCCCCCACACCCCCTCCCCAGAGTCAGCCTTTCCCAGCCTCCTTCCTTGTCTTACCAGAGTCTGTGGGTCAGGCCCAGGGGTTGAAGTTGCGTGGGAAAGGGCCATCTCACCTCTCCCAGGCCTTGCTGGTACAGCCTGGCCCTTTGGATGGCCCTGGGCCCATCCAGTAGGCCCTGTGTGGCCAGCCCTGTGCATAGGCCACAGGCGGAGAAAACAGAAGCATCAGGATTCTTTTTATTTGAACATCTAGACTTTAAGCCCTACCTACTTCTCATAAGGCTTTGAGGCCCCTGGGGAGTACTAAGTGCCCAGGGGCACAGACCCAGGCAGGTTTCCTGCAGGAGGAGGAGTAGGTGGCAGTGGATATATCAGAGGCTGTGGCCCTCCCTCAGGGCAAGTGGATGGAGCATTTTCTGGAAGGCACAGGCTAGCCAGACCCACATCCCCTTCACATCTGACCTAGCAGAAGGGCTTAGAGGGCACAGGCCCGTTGCCATGTCATTTGCATTCTATTTTCATGTAACGTATGGGATGGAAAATCCCCCTCAGCGCAGGGCCCAAACATTATAGTCTCTATTGCCTTGCTCCCATAGCTACAGCCCCCGTGGCAGACAGGGAGTCCTGCCCGTTCCCCGGGCCTCCTGCCTTGAGGTGGCAGCTGCTGTGAAGGTGGTGGCAGCAGCAGACACAGGCCTCTCAAAACAAGAGACTTTCACATGTGACTCACACTCCCTAGGACCAGAAGCAAAATGACGTGTGAAAACCAGAGCCGCCTGAGTCTTCTCAGGGGAATCCCCTCAGGCTTCCTCCCCATTTCACTCCTTTAAAAAACCCTGGCACGGCCCAGCCCTCAAACCCTCCAGGAAAGTGCCACGTTCCCCCAGCCACAGTGAGCAGGGGCCATGCCACCTGGGCTGGCTTCCTCAACGTTTGCCCCCCATGGTTTCAGGTCTTGGGAAGTAACTAGAAGCAGAGAGAAATAGTGGGAAGTGGATCGGTGGGGGGCCCAAGTGGGGCCCTCCTGAGCAGTGGTGCCTTCCCCTGGGGCTGTTCCATCTTTCCTCAGCCTGGCTCCCTCCTTATGCTCCAGTCTGTGAGCCATCCCATACCCGTATCCTTGCAGTAAACTTCGCTTCTGCCAAGACCACCACGGGGTGGGGGTGGGGGGTTCTGTTGCTTGCGAGCTGTCATCTCATCATTCCCCATGAACACAGGATGCTCCAAAGCCCTTCACAAAGGCTCCTGACATACCAGAGGCTTTTCTGCCACCGCCCCTCCCCCCGCCACCCCCACCCCCCCACCATAGACCAGCCCAGACTAAATCCTGTGCCTTTCAGCAGCCAGTGGCCTGACCTTGGGAGGCCCTTCCTCCCTCTGAGCCCCTGGTTCCCTCACCTGTCAGAGGAAGCTGGTCATGAAGAAACAGGATTGTGGTAAAGATTAAATGAGATGATAGAGAGAGCTGACATATCAGTGGGAACACAGCATTTGATTTCCTTTAAATGTCATATCTCTTTTTTTATTAAAAAATTTTAAATGTTTATTTATTTTTGAGGTAGAGAGAGACACAGAGTGGGAGCAGGGGAGGGGCAGAGAGAGAGAAAGAGGGAGACATAGAATCCGACGCAGGCTCCAGGCTCTGAGCTGTCAGCACAGAGCCCACTGCAGCGCTTGGACTCAGGTACTGCGAGATCATGACCTGAGCCAAAGTTGAACATTCAACCAACGGAGCCACCCAGGTGCCCCATCCTTTAAATGTTACATTTCTTTATAATTATACCAACATTCTAAAGATTCTTCTTATTTTTTTTAAAGTTTATTTATTTTTGAGAGAGAGGGAGTGAGCAGGGGAGGAGCAGAGGGAGGGGGACAGAGGATCCAAAGTGGGTTCCACGCTGAAAGCAGAGAGCCCAATGTAGGGCTAGAACTCACAAACTGAGAGATCATGACCTGAGCTAAAGTCGCATGCTTAACCAACTGAGCCACCCAGGCGTCCTACTAGTGATTCTTCTGATTGTGTCCTTTCATTACTATTTTCATTGTTATTGTTAGAAGCAAGAACAACATGCTGCACTCATGCATTATCCCAGGAGGTAGCAAAGCGGCCCTCATTATTCCGCCCTTCACAGGGAGGGAAACTAAGATCCTGAGAGAGTGATTTAGTGGTGGGCTCCCAAGTCAGACTCCCTGCGTTCAAATCTCATCCCCACCACCATGAAGCTGTGTGACCTTGGACCAAGTTACTTATCCCCTCAGAGTCTCTGTTTCCTCCTCCGTGAAATAGGGGCAATAAGACTGCCTGCCTCACTGGCCAAGTATTAGAATAACACCAAGGAATTATCATTCACATTCTGGGGAAGTGATAATGGCTTTGTGATTATGGAAGAAAGTGTTCATATTTTTAGAAATATATACTAAAGTATACAGGGTGAAATGACATATGTCTGTGATTTGCTTTAATATATTTAATTAAAAATTTTTTTTATGTTCATTCATTTTTGAGAGACAGAAAGAGACAGTGTGAGCAGGGGAGGGGCAGAGAGAGAGGGAGACACAGAATCCAGAGCAGGCTCCAGGCTCTGAGCTGTCAGCACAGAGCCCGATGTGGGGCTTTAACTTAGGTACTGCGAGATCATGACTGGAGCTGAAGTCGGACGCTTTACCAACTGAGCCACCCAGGTGCCCCTTTAATATATTTAAAAGAAAGAGACTAAAAGAGAGAAAGAAATGAGCCAAATCTTGACAATTGTGCAGTTGGGATGATGTGATATCTGTGGATTTATTCTCTCTAACTTTGAGCAGAGAGATTCTTTCATTAACAGCAACAGAGCTGCGGTGAGGCCTCCCCGGTGCCGTGTCAGCGGCAGGAAGCACTTAGTAAACGTGAGCTAACAAGCTACCACTGCAGCTACCGTTATCCTTGTCACTATCCTGCCAGCCTGAGAAGGTGAGCCAGGGTACAGTCAGTGCTCCTGAACCCTGTCACTCCCAGTGACACCTTGCTCTGCCTCTCACGATGGGGCCTCACCAGCTGTGTGCCATGGCTCTGTCACCAACACTGAAGGTGGGGCTCCTTCATGAAGTGTTACCCCCCTTATGTTCCTCTGTGGTAAAAGATACCCTTCTGGGGGTACCTGGGTGGCTCAGTCCGTTAAGCATCTGACTTAATTTCGGCTCAGGTCGTGGTCTCCCGGTTTGTGAGTTCAAGCCCTGAGTAGGGCTCTGCTCTGATAGCATGGAGCCTGCTTGGGGTGCTCTCGCTCCCTCTCTTCCTCTCTCTCTATTTATCTCAAAATAAATAAATTAACTTAAAAAGATTTTTTAAATAAAATAATGAAAAGATCCCCTTTTGGGACTCCCTTGAACCAGAACGTCTGGTCACCAGGCCTCCTCCAGAGCCCAGATGAGAATCCTGTCACAGGTCCTTCATGAGGTAGATGAATTCTGCCAGTCAGTCCAGTGCCATCCTCTGCTCAGTGGGGGAAATGGGGGCCCAGTGTTCGAGTGTCAGCCTCCTTGCTTTCCATCCCTGCAGTTCCGACACAGCCTCTTCCAGAGCCAGCCACCAGGGGGTGCTCTCCAGCGGAATCACGGACTCCCCAGGTTCCAGAGCCCTAGAGCCCTAGAGCCTGTGGAAGGAGCTGCCTGGTAACCCTGGGCCAAGGCAGCGAGTGAGTGAACTGCTTGGAATGGAGCAAGTCCCAAGCCCCCCACCCTACTGCTAACGTTTTTCTTTCCATCAGCATTTTTTAATAACATTATATATTTGGGGTTGTTTTTGTTTTTAATAAAAGCAACTAATGCTTAATATGCTAAATGGGTTTTGAATTTTTGTTTTCTTTTGCTGCATGTTTGAAGATTTCCTGAGCTTAGGGCAGATGGCTCCTAAATTCTTGGGCTATGAAGCAGAGGAAAGGGAGCTCCAATGGCCTGTGAGACCCAGGCAGATCCCTGGCCCCTCTAGGCCTCAGTTTCCCCAGTCTGCATGTTTGGGGGTGCTGGCAATCTCTTACGTCTCTCTGAGCTCTAGCAGGCGGGCCTTCCTTGGTGCTCAGGACTGGTCCGGGGAAGGTAGGACAGGGGAGGCTTACCCGTCAACCTTTCTCTACGAGGCTCCCAACTCACTTCCTCTTCATTGTGCAGCTCTGGCCCCTCCTTGGGGGACGCTCCTGACCACGCTGTCTGTGCTGTTCTCCTCCCCTCTGAGGGGCTGCATGACCTTGACTCTGCTATCCGGGGCATCTTGTCCATACACTATAATCTCTAACTTCCCACAGATGCCTGTCCCTTCTCTGGGAGCTCTGGCCCCAGAAGTAAACAAGACAGGTTGCCTGCATGGGCATCGGAGCCCAGCTCCCTGACTAGCATTGCAAGCTGGCACCCAGGGTACTTTTGGGATTTTCTGTGGGTGCAAAGGAAAGGCCAAGACAGCATTTTCCATGCTAGGGTGCAGGCATGCTGTGGTATTGTCTCGTGTACAAGTCCCAGCAACCAAAGGGGCTTTAAGAGCTTTCCCCCAGCAAACCTAGCTGGAGTAGTTCAGGGACCAGCCAGGTCTCACCTGACCATTGTGTAAGAGCAGGGACAAAAAGCTTTGGTACCACACTTTGGACTCCTGGGTACAGGGTTTAGCAGAAGACAGGGAGCATTTCTCTAACTCCAAGGCCTACATAGACTGGTGGTTCTCAGGTCTGCAGTCCTGCGTTCCCAGAAACCAATTGCCAACCGCTGGCCCCACAGTCAGGAGGGAAAAGCTGTCCCAGCCCCTGGCCTAGAGCGAGAAATCCATTGCATTAGGTCAGTTGCTGTGGCCCAACCTGCTGCAACTAAAGAAACCCCCACTCAAACCAGCAGGGCTGTGAATTCCTGAAGGGGAGTTTTTGGCCACAGACCTAGTCCCACTCTGAATCAGGATGAGAAGGGTCCAGTGAAAGCCTTTTCTTATCCCCCAGTTTGTCACGTGCCCTTTTTCCCAGGGCACTAGAGACCCCAAGAAGCAAGGTGACTTGCTTTTGGTCCGTGGGCTCAGCTGTGCCAGAAACGTCCCCAAGCAGGGAGGGTGGCTCTGAGAAGGGAGAATGTTGGAAAGAAGCATGAATGGGTCAGGGCACAAAGCGGACTAGAGGCATCAGAACTCCCACTCAGAAAAGGAAAAAGAATTCCCAGTTCAAAGAAGACGGTCCATCCTGGGGGCCCGTTAGCTCTGCTGGGGGGCAGGGGCAAGGAGATGAGGGATATAAGTGTAAGTTGCTTTGGAACCAGCCTCCCTGGGGCCCCTGGGGGGCTCAGTCGGTTGAGTGTTCAACTCCATTTTGGCTCGGGGTAATGATCTCAGGGCTGTGAGCTGAGCTGGGCTCCGTGCTGAGCCTAGAGCCTGCTTAACATCCTCTCTCTCTCTCTCTCTCTCTCTCCCCGCCCCCCACCCCGCCACCCACCATTGCACTCTGTCTCTCTAAAAATAAAACAAACCTTTTAAAATACATAAATAAAGTAACCCAGCCCGCCACCTACCTCCTTCTTCAGCATCTTCCAAAACCATGGGCTGAGAAGAGAAAAAAAAAGAGGGAGAAGAGAGAAGTTCTCAAATGATAAGAACAAAGACCAAGCCTGACCAGAAGGGGAAACCCTTTAAGATGTCAGTAATAATAGAGCGTCGAACAAAAAGTAAAAACAGCAAAGCTGACAAGGAAAACCGCAGTAGTCAGCAGAGGCCCACCAGTGACCCAAAGGTGAAGAGATGCACTTTCACCCCTGCAGAATGGAGGCTGGCTCCGCGGAGGCACCTCCCAGGTCCTAGCACAGCTCCTGCAGCTGGAGGCACAAGAAGGGGGATCCCAAAAGGTTTTCTGGTGCTGTCTCCAGAAAACAGAGTGCTGTTCCTTCCTAATGAGGCAAAGCTCTGATCCTCCACTTTATGGAGAGTGACTTTGACCCACCTCCCTGACGGAAAGCCTGAAGGCATGGACCTGTCTGTCCTGGGACCCAGGAGAGTCTGGGGCAGAACTTGGTACATGAAAAAATGACCCTTGGCTACCTGAGCAGCACCCCCACCCCCACCAGAAGCCCTGGAGGCTGTGATTCTGTCCCTCTGGTCGCCAATAACCCCATTTCCCATTCCTGAGGAGCCTTCTGAAGGAGCCACCTTCTGTCCCGTCACTGTCCTCACACAAGGAAGGGGAAGATATCTCTGTGGGCTGCAGAGCTAAAGTTAATTTGGAGCCCCGAGACCGAGACAGGGGTTTGAGCTATGTGACCTTGGGCGAGTCACTTCCTCTCTGGGAGCCGCAGTTTCCTCATCTGTAAAATGGGGTTAAAAGACCTACCTCTCAGGGCTGTTGTGAGGATCAGATGAGATAACAGATAGGAAGGAGTTTTGTAAACAGTAGTGTGTAGTGCAAGTGTATGGAGACATTCCTGGGTCTAACGCATATTTACTAGACGTCTGCTCAGCCCAAGGGACATGGTCTTGAGTAAGACTGAGGGGTCCTACTGACACAGCAGAGAGAACGGGAATGAGCAGGACACCCTAGGCCCATAACCTCATCAATATGCAGAGAGATCATTGTACAGGGAACCCAGGCCTCCCAGCTCCTGTCCCTGTGTTTGGAGGCTGTCTGGGGTGGTCCCTCTCCCTGAGCAGGGTCATCGCCAAAGCAAACACCACCAGCAAGGAGCTCCGGTGGCTTCCAGAACCCCATGACGGAGATTGCTCAGCTGGAGGAAGCAGGGCTGCAATTTGTAATTGGAGTCATCCAGCAATGTTGCCACAAATTAGTTCGAGAAATCTCTCCTGGGCAGCAGCAAGGAGAGAGGACTTCTGGCCTGGGAAGGGGCGAGGGCTTCTCTGACCCGCTCCTGCCAGCTGATATGTTGACCTGTTCCTGAGGGCATTTTACCTCCCTTACTCCCCTGATAGTGGCAACAAACCCTTGGTGCAAACAAGCTGAGTGAATGGTTGAGAGCCCAGGTCCAGGAGACAAACCATCCTGACTTCAAGTCTTAGCTTTGCCTCTCACTAGCTATGTGACCTTGGGCAAAGAACTTGACCTTCTCAAATTTACTTTCCCTAATAATAGTATTTTCAACCTCATTAGGGTTTTATAAAGACTAAACAAGAGGATTGCTGTAAAGCCCCATGCATATAATGAGGCTAGGCGTACACGAGTGGCTCAATTAATTTTTATCTATTTAACAAATATTTATATGGTACTGAATATGGACCACAAACTATTCCAAGTACTTGACAAATAATAACTCGCTTAATCCTTACAAGAACCTAGTGAGATAGGAATTATTATCATTCCATCTTACAGATTTGAAAACTGAAGCGTGCACACACGCACACACACAAAAACCGAAGCGCAGAGAGGTTAAGTGACTTGCCCAAAGTCACAGAGCTAGCTAGTGGCAGAGCCAAAACTGAAACCCAGGTTCTCTTCTCTCCTGCTCCTTCCTGTCTTTCCCCTTCCAGCCCGTGGTTTTAGAAGTTGAACCAAGTTAGGGAAAACTGATTTAAGAACAAGCCCTACCCCCCCCCCCACTTCTCCCCCATCACCAATCTCTGTTGGGCTCAGGCTCCGTGCTGCCAGCCACTGTATTAAGCTGCCCCCCCCGCAAAAGATGATGTTGTTATTACCCTCCCTTGAGATCAGCCTGCTCCAGCAACACTCCCCTTCAGCCTCCAGCCTCCAGCTTCCAGCCCCAATTTGGAGCCAGAGATGTCCAAGCTTTGCTCTCACACTCACCTCAGATGCCTGTGATGGGCTCCACTAAGCCAAGTGAGGAGCAAAGCGGCATGGAAGTGTAAGGGACTGACCACAGCCTCGGAGGAGCCTCAAGGGTAGAAACCTTCCAGAGCAGGCCCCCTCCCTTGGGAACTCCCAGGCTCTGTTCGCACACCTCTGGTGACGGGGAGCTCACTGCCTCTGCTGGCAGCCTGGGCGGGCCACGGTTGGCCAGCTCTGACTGGTAGACGTGTTTCCTCGAGCTGAGATGAAATCTCTCTGTGTAATTTCCTCCCATTAGTCCTGTCTCTGCCCTCGGGCCGCGCAGGCCAGCCGGCTCCCTCCAGCCTGTAGACATCTGGAGATGGCCATCTTTTGGCAGGAGGAGCCTCCACTGGAGCTGAATGCTCGGCAGCCTCAGGCTGGCCTCAGAAGGCAGGGTTCCTGGTGCCTTCCCCACCCTGGTCCCCGCTTTCCCACGACTAGCAGGACTGTAGGGTTGAGGGACAGCCCCTTCTAAGGGTCTGGTCCTGAGCACAGAGCTGCTGGCTGGGAGCGATAATAATAAGTGACATTGGACACCACTTAGCAAGGACCTACTCTTCACTAGATCCTGTGCTAAGTACTCTGTGAGCAAGAACTCATCCCATCTTCCCAGCTCTTTGAGTCAAGTATTATTATTGCCCCCATGGAACAGATGAGCAAACAAGGACTCTAAGAGGCAGGTAACTGGCTCAAGTTCCCAACCACAGTGAATAGGTGGAGGATCCCCAGTTTACACACAGGCTATGAGCCTCAAGCCTAGCTCTTGACTACCAGACGACAAACTCAGGTAGCGGTGGAGAAATAGGAGACTCACTCCCAGGAGACAGAGGCAGAACAGCTCAGGAGAAGTTGAAAGAGTCCAATTCTACAGGCGATGGGAGGGGTGCCCAGGTGGCTTAGTCAGTTAAGAGTCCGACTTCGGCTCAGGTCGTGATCTCATGGTTTGTGAGTTTGAGCCCCACATTGGGCTCTGTGCTGTCAGCTCAGCTGTCAGATTCTGTGTTTCCTGCTTCAGATTCTGTGTTTCCCTCTCTCTCTGCCCCTCTTCCCCCACGCTCTGCCTCTCTCTCTCTCAAAAATAAATAAACATTAAAAATTAAAAAATTAAAAAAATAAAGGCAATGGAAATCTGGAAGGGAGAGAGATCCCTGTGGACAGGAGCAGGTGGGAAAGTCTCCCGAATGAGGGAAAGACCAGAAACGAGCCCTGAAAAATGAAGCAGGCAGCCCCTTTGGAGTTCCCAAAGAACAAACCAATGGGAATAGCCGTCTTCCCGCTCCCCGCCTCCCCCCCCCCCCCGCCGTCTGCCCCCTCCAGCTTGAGGAACCAAGTTGGGTTGGATCTTTCCACAAGCTCCACCTCATGGGCAGCAGGCATTTATTAAGCACCACAGTATGCTAGGTCCATGTGAGCACTCAGCAAGGACACAGATGAAGGGTTCATAATCCCAAGAAGCTGAGAACCCAGTGGGGCAGGAGTGAAGCCCAGTTAGATGTGACGACCAGTTTGGGACTCCGCTACAGCTAATTTCTTCTGTACTGGGGACACAAATTGGAGTCTGTTTTGGATAAGGAGGGTTCTTCCCTGCCTTCTGAAACCAGGATACCAGCATTCCCCAAAAGACTTTCAGAGGAGGGGAGCCCCTGGGTGGCTCAGTTGGTTAAGCATCCCACTCTTGATCTCGGCTCAGGTCATGATCTCACAGTTTGTGAGATTGAGCCCCATGTCGGGCTCTGTGGTGACAGCGTGGAGCCTACTTGGGATTCTCTCTCTCCCTCTGTCTCTCTGCCCCTCCTCCTGCTCTCAAAGTAAATGAAAAAACTTAAAATATATACATATTTAAAAAAAAGACTTCCAGAGGAATTATGTTCTTTGGGAAATTATACATAAAGAATAGTTTTATGGTTAAATCCGTTTGGGAGACCCTTGGCTAAAGGAGGCTAGACAGGACGTTGCTGGAGCAGGGCTTCTCAGAGTGTTTACTGGCTGTATACACTGGGACTGGCAGTGACTGCAGGGTCTGGCACAGGCTCTCCTAAGTCCTCCATGCCCACCATGTTCCGTTGGTCTTTCTAGCAACACCCCAGGGACTAGGAACAAAAGGAGGCACTCTCCAAGTGGAAGATGATGGATTATGCTCCCAGGAGTCTGTTCCAGGAGAGGGGACAATCAAGGAGAGCCAGTGTCTGGGGAGGGGCTGCTTGGGAAGAATTGTCCCAGGTGGTGGGGGTGGGGAGACTGTAGGACCTGGGACATGAAGTTGAGCATTCTGGTAATGCTCAATAGATGGCCAAACACTCCCCCAGGATCCTGGCTCATCTAAGCTCCAGAGACGCTATGGGGCCAAAGTCCATCATGATCCAGTGTATGGCTACTGCCTTGCCTTATCAAAGCTATGTCTTGTTGTTGTTGTTGTTGTTGTTGTTGTTTTGTTTTGTTTTGTTTGTTTTTTTAAGTAGGCTCTACACTCAACGTGGGGCCTGAATTCACAACCCCCAGATCAAGAGTCACATGCTTCACCAGCTGAACCAGCCAGGCACCCTAGCCCTGTTCTCTTTAATTCTACTTGCCTCTTAGCTTGACCTTCCTCTTCCAGGAAGCCCTCCCTGACTTCCAGATGGGGTGGCAAGACATATACACAACAGCCCTATTTCTGAACCCCTGGCTCCTGGAAAGTCTCTCTGGCTTGACGTCTCCCACAAGAATTCCTTGAAGGCAGGTACATGGCCTAGTTCCTCCTCTCTAGATTTTAAGTAATCATTCCTGTGACCGATCCAACCATCCATCCATCCATCCAGTCCAAAAGTTTTCAAGCACTGCAATTTGCCAGCTCTGTAACAGGCCCTGGGAATAAGCAGCAAGGCCCTTACAACCCTGTCTCAAAGCTGGATAGCTAAGGGTATTTTCCGAGTAAGACATTCCTATGTCAGTGTATCTGAGGCTGTTCCTACAGTCCAGACACAAGTTAATAGGGACACATTCCTCTGTGAAACTGCAGGCAACTCCCACACGGACACTGGGCCTCAGTGTCCCCTACTTCCTGTTGCATTGGTGAGGCTGCTTGTCCCGCCTCTGGTCTCCTTGTTGTGGGCTCCTCACTGCATCCCTGAAACTAGGTAAGGGGCACTGAGCCCAGAGAAGGCAAAGGACTTACCTGAGTTCACCCAGCAGGTCAGGGGGTGGTACAGGGACCAGGACACGGACCTTCCACTAACAAGCCCTTTTGGAGACTTGTTTACTCTGATGGCACAGAGCCTGGCATACGACAGCCACTCCTGGCTTGCCTTCGCGGCTGACACAGCGGCGCCTCTGAGTCCAGAACCCTTCCTGTGGAAACCCAGGATGATTTATTCCTCCCGGTGAGCGAGTACCAGCCCCACTCGCTGGGAACAGAGGCTGGCACACTGCGGGACATTCGCCTGCGGGAAACTGTCATAACAAGCCGATTTCGACCCTGGGGTGTCATCAGGAATAGCTAACATCGAGGTTTATCATGAAATTTTTTTTCATTAAATTTTTATTTTAAGAGCAATTCTCGGTTATTGCATAGTGTAGGGATTGGGGTGGGGGGAGAACCCAGGGAAGGTTATAAAGAAGGAAGAAATGACCCCAAACCTTTCTTGCTTCATTTTATTTTATTTTATTTTTAGTTTTTTTTACATTTATTTATTTTTGAGAGACAGAGAGAGACAGAGTGTGAACAGGGGAGGGGCAGAGAGAGAGGGAGACACAGAATCAGAAGCAGGCTCCAGGCTCTGAGCTAGCGGTCAGCACAGAGGCTGACGCGGAGCTCGAACCCACTAACCGTGAGATCATGACCTGAGCTGAAGTCGGACGCTCAACTGACTGAGCCACCCAGGCACCCCTTTTTTATTTTATTTTTTAAATGATTTTTATTTTATTTTTAAAAATTTATTTATTTAAGTAATCTCTACACCCAACGTGGGGCTTGAACTCAAGACCCCAAGATTAAGAGTCATGTGCTTTACTGACTAAGCCAGCCGGGTGCCGCCTTGTTTCATTTTCTTCTCTTTTTCTTTCTTTCTTTCTTTTTTTTAAGATTTTATTTTTACATAATCTTTGCACCCAACATGGGGCTCAAACTTACAACCCTGAGATCCAAAGTTGCAGGCTCTACCAACTGAGTCAGCAAGGTACCCCCTTTCCCTTGCTTCATTTTAAAGGCGGCTGCCTGGTACCTGACCCAGAGCTGTCACATCATGGAATTGTGTGTTTTTGCCATTCTGTAGGCCACAGCCACCTACCTGCGAACACACACACACACACACACACACATACACGCACAGACACAAACACACAGTGAAACTACACAGTTTCCAGAGAGCAAACTGTGTTTCTAGTAACAAACCACAGTCTGCCTCTAGGACGCGTGGCCAGGCTGTGTGCCCTGAGAGAGAAGGCTTGCCCAGGAAGTGTTCCTGCCCAGAGCCGGCAGCCAGGCCTCTGGGCCTCTGGGCTGCACTAGGCAAGCCCCAGCAGGATGCCAGGCGGGCCAGCGGGCAGGAAGACACATTGCTCCGCTGCTCCAAACCTCTCCCCGTTGTAATTTACAAAACCCATCTGGGGCTCCTTTGAGTTGTTTTCTGGAAACGCCACATTTCAAGGGTCTCCCCGTTAGAAAAGGTCAGAGAGTTCACACAGGCCTTTCATGTTAAGGAACTTGAAAGAAAAGGAAAGGAAAAGTACATTTTTAGCCTTAGCTGTGATGAGGTGGGCCCAGGCCATGAGAACACTCAGATGACTTACATGACGTTACATGAAGAGCCAATTAGCCTAACAACTTCCGAAAACTGTCTAGCTCAAGAGCACCCATTTATTAGAGCCCTTGGAATGTGCCAGGCCTTGTACTCAGTTCTTTTCTAGGGTGCGGAAATCATCTCAATCTCACTCAGTGCGAGGCAGCCTTGGGTGTGATCCTCATTTTACCCAGGAGGAAGCTGAGGCCCAGAGAAGGTCAGTGATTTGTCTGGAAACCCCCAGCTAGTAAAGAGTAGGGCAGGGAAACTCTGCCTAAATCCTAAGCTGGAGCTCTCTCGCTCAGACCCTCAACCCTTGTGAGCTCTGACTTGTTCTATCTCCTGCCTCTGAGGACAGCACACGTCCCCCTGGTTTGTTTGCATGAAGATGAAGCCTCGTGATATCTTCAGCTCTGACCTGAACTTCGTGAGCCCAGAAGACTCTGGGGCCTTCCTGCAAAAGACTCTGGCCCTCATTCTGAAACTCCCTGGCCACCGCCAGAGGGACAGCCGCAGCAGATGTCACCGGGCATTCTGTGGAAGAAGCCCACAGCCACCGCGTCTGTGTGGGATCTGAGTCAGTGCCCAGAGCAGGCAGTCTAGGGTGGGCCCAGAGGAGAGATGGTACAGACTGAGATCTGACTCCAGGGAGACGCTCTGGGCCCTCCTTCCTAGCAAAGGGCCTGAGCCATCCTATACAGACCAAGCAGGGAGATTCCTCAGTCCTCCTGGTGGTCCCTCCATGCACCATGAACCACCCGGAAAGACAGGACTCTATTAGTAACAGCTCATTCATCAGCATTTGTTTGCAGAAAGCACGGAGCAGATAAGAACCCCCCTCTGGGACTTTAGAGGTCATGATGCAACACTAGAGTGTGGTAGTTAGAGTGTGGGCTCAGGAGTCAGACTGTCAAGGTTTGGAATTCTGATACTCGCACTTCCAAGCTGTGACATCCTAGGTGACTTATTCAACCTCTCTGAGCTTTGGTTTCCTTGTTCATGAGTGGGGATAATAGCCCCTATGTCATAGGATTGGTATGACGATTAAATGAGATAATGTGTGTGAAGCTCTTGAACATGATGCCTGACAGACAGCAATCACTCAGTAATATGATGTCATTGTGCAGAAGATAATGACGACGATGATGATGCAATCAGTGCTGACCAGACAAGGGGCTGCTGCAGGGCCACACCTGCCTTCTGCCTTTTGCGGACAAGCCTGAGCTCCTTGAACTCTCTACATCTCCAAACCCTAGAGAGCTTTCCAGGTCCAGATGAAGTCTGCCTCCTCGGGGAAGCCCACCTGACCACTCTAGCCACATTGATTTCAGCATATCTGAGCTCCTTTTGCCCATGCTCTGTGTTGACGAATCACCAACAAATTTGGCTGTAATAACTTCTCAGCTTTTCAAGCAGACAGTGACTCCTGGAAAACAGGACCCACTCCAATGTGTCTCTCTTCTCCACAGCTTGAGTCCAGGATTAGGTACACAACAGATTGTCCCTAGCAGGCATTCAAGCTGATTTTGGTGTGGCTGTAGATGTCTGATACTCAGCTGGTTTGTCCCTGCCTTACTTCTCCTCCTCACTTCCCTATTCTCCCTGCTCACCTGCCTTCTCCCCTGGTTCCACCCTGCAGGGCAAGAGGTTAAAGCCATGACCTTGTACGGCAGTGGTTCCCAGACTTTGGGATTTCACAGCCCTATAAAATGTCCGAAGAGATTTGGGGTGGGAGAGTGACTAGAACGGCCAAGTTTTTCTTTTGCCAAATGAGAACATTTTAAAAAATCAATTTTCACCCTTATTTTAGCAAAGAAAAGCTGTTTTTGCACCAATAAAGCAGAAAATCCATAATCTCTGATTAACAGCTAATACTTTAAGCTGAAAAAATTGAGCCTTATTGAGAAAAACAAACCGCCTCACTGTTGCCCTGACTTCTCTCCTTTCTCTGTGGACTGGAGAAAACAATCCCCACTGTCCTGTGTTCACTCATGGGTCTGGGGACTTTTGTCCTGGAGAAGGCTCCTGCTAAGCTGGGGTCACCCTCAAACCCAAGAGGACCCCCAAAGTCTTTGAGTTGGACAGACCATCTTCCCATACAATTTTCCCAAAGGAGGCTCATCCCAAGCCAGATCCTATAATCTCAGAGGCTGAAGTGGGGCAGGGCACGGGCCCCTCCTCCTGTACCCTTTCCCCTCCCTTCTGGGCTGACTTGCTGGAGCCTCCCCCAACCCCCACCGCCCAATGGGGATAAAGTGAGACAGAGCGGCAAGCTCACATCCAGAAAAGGAGACTGGGGGAACATAATGGGCAGGATCTTCTCCACATCTCCATCGCCCAACTGAGCACTAGTAACCCCCACCCCCAGCCCCCGGAAGAGAGGAAAAGTGGGCACTCCAGCCGTGAGGTAGGAGGCCGAGCCGCCCCGCTGAGCGGGCGCAGATAGGATCTGAACGCCGAAAAGGACGGCTCTGGCTCTTTGATCCGCAGCCAGCCAGGCTGGGCCTGGACCGGGAGGGGCGGGGCGGCCCTCTTCCGGCCCGGCTTTGCGCTGCTGCCAGGGGTCCTGTGGGGCTCTGAGCGGAAGAGGCGTCCAAGACACCCTCCCTCCCAAATACTCTCTGCCCCTGTGCCCTCGAGAGAGGTGGGAAAGTCTACAGTGAATCCAACTCAGAAACCTGCTGGGCGCTGAGGTTCACTGCCCCGCGATCCTAAAGGACCTATGTCTTAACTAGATGCAGTGGCCGAGCCAAGGCCAAGCGTCCTGTGGAGGCCCGCGTGGACATGACCCCGGGTGCCTTGGGTGATGGAAGCTGGCACACGTTCCCGCGCTCTTCTGGCTCTAATAGAGCATGCAGCCTGGATCTTGCAAGAGTCCGCCTGCGTCAGGCTCGGAGTCAATTGGCTCCTTGGGAATGCGACTTCCCGTGATGAGTTGCTTAGGACGACCCGCCCCTCGTCGGAATCCCGCGGCCCACGTGGCTGCCCAATGCCTCGCATCCCTGCGCTGCAGGCTCTACACAAGGAACTGAGTTGGGAGGGAGGGAGTGGGGGGCTGAAAGACCCGCACCGGGTTTGGGATAGACTTCCTCCTCGTCCTCTTGGCTGTTTCGCGCCTCAGGGATGCCACATGGCTGAGAAGCGCGTCACGGGTGTGATGCATTAGCCCCGCATGCAACAGACGCTCAGTAAATGTGTGACGGGCATATGCTTATGTTCGCGCTGTATGTGGGCAGCTTGGAAGGAAGTCCCTGATCGGTTTAGGGTTGCAGAATAGGGCAGAGAATGGGACTTTGAGGAACCCTAACCCTGCCAGCTGGGGTTGGAGCACAGCCTCGAACAGCCTTCAACCTCTAGGAAGTCCCGTTTCAAGCCCTTGACGTACTGGCCGACGCAATTCACACCTAGGCTTGCGTTCTAGCTCACACCCAGGCCCTAGGTGGAGAAACCTGGGCGCAGAATGGGGAAACCCATATTGTAGGTGAGGAAGCAGGTTCAAGAGTCTCGTTCGGAGTCCCCGCATTTCAGAATAAGGGTAACGCTTTTCAAGCTTGTCGGACGCCTCACAGAGTTACGCCCGCGAGAGCGAGCCCTTTAAGACTGTGCGAGCGGGTCGCGTCCCGGCCTCTCCAAGGAGAGGAGGGGCGGGGCGGGGCGATTTGGCCCCGCCCACCATCCGGGCCCGCCCCCGGCGTCCCCGCCCCGCCCCCCGCACTCGGCCGGCGGCGCCTTTGATGTTCGGACCCGCCAGCTCCCGGAGCCGCTCAGCCTGGCGCCCGCGCCCAGCGCCCGCAGCCCGCCCAGGCGGAGTCAGCCCGCGCTCCGCCCGCCGCGCTTCGGGCTCGGAGGTCCGGACTCCGGGCTCGCCGCCTGCCGGGCCGGCTCCGCGTCCCGCACTCCCGCGCCCCGCGTCCCCGCGGGCGGAGCGCACGATGCCGCAGCTGGACTCGGGCGGGGGCGGCGCGGGCGGGGGCGACGACCTCGGCGCGCCTGACGAGCTGCTGGCCTTCCAGGACGAGGGCGAGGAGCAGGACGACAAGAGCCGCGACAGCGCCGCGGGCCCCGAGCGCGACCTGGCCGAGCTCAAGTCGTCGCTGGTCAATGAGTCCGAGGGCGCAGCGGGCGGCGCGGGGGTCCCGGGGGCCGGTCCCGGGGCCCGCGGCGAGGCGGAGGTCGGGGCCGAGGTGAGAGCCGGCCCCGCGCCCTGCGCCTCTCGCTCGCCCGCCGCCCCCTGCTCCCCGGCTGGCCCCGCCCCGCCCTTCCCGGGCCCTGGGGTACCCATCCCTCAGACCCCTCCTGCCCCGGGCCGAGAGCCCCTTGTCCCTCACGGCCCCTCTGGATCTCCCCGCAGGCTCTCGGGCGGGAACACACTTCGCAGAGACTTTTCCCCGACAAACTTCCAGAGTCTCTGGAAGACGGTGAGTTACAGCCTGGCCTCCCTGCACCCGTTAAGGCCCGGGTGGGAAAGGGGGGGGCCACCGAGGACGGGGGGGTGCCCCCCTCACGGCAACTAAAGGAGGCGGCAAAACCGGTGTGTGGGGGGGAGTGGGGGGCGGGTTTCCCGGGCGCCGCCGAGCTCGAGTCACTTCCGGTGCCCTGACCTTTATAGGAGTAAACAGACCCCCGCCATCTCCGCCTCCCCTCCTGCCCAGGTGACTGACTAATCCCCAGTCTTGAGGAGAAAGCGTTGGCCCAGGTTCCTTGGCCGGAGGGCGGGCTGGGGGTCAAGTAGGGGCCGCCGAGGGGAGGCCTGGACTCGGGGTCCTTCGTCGGAACTCGGTACTGAGGCACCCCCGGCGCGTTCCTTCTCCAGTCCCAAACTTGAAAGGGACTCCTCGGCAGTTCTTTCTCTGGAGAGCAGACCCCTTGGCCGGGCGGCCCGGGGCGGGCGCGTCTGACCCAGCTGTGGTTTTTCCAGGCCTGAAGGCCCCGGAGTGCGCCAGCGGCATGTACAAAGACACCGTCTACTCCGCCTTCAATCTGCTCATGCACTACCCACCCCCCTCGGGAGCAGGGCAGCACCCCCAGCCGCAGCCCCCGCTGGTAAGTGGCCCCGGCAGCCCGCAGGCCTTGCGCCTGCTACCTCCTTGACCAGGTACGTGAGGCAGGGGCAACAAGTGACTCTTGCCTTGAACAAAATAGATAAGTGAGAACTCTGTTCTGGTGTCTTTTCCCCATATACACCCCGTGGGATCGAAAGCTGGAGAACTTTGCTGAAGGAAGGAGAGACCGCCGAGGCAGCCTCTTCCCTCCAGCTGTTGTTGGCTTTTGTCCTCCTGGCTTGCTCACAAACAGGTGCAGGCCCCGTCCTGACGCTTGGTAATGCCAGGGTAGAATCTTTGCGGAGAATTTTTGAGCTGACACCATCCCCACCCCTCCTGAGGTGCTGGTGTTCGCAGTGTGGTCTGAGCTGTGAGCTTTGCAGTGAGCCTTCTCCCTGAGCCCCAAGCCTGGGTGTTGGGAGGATTGGGCAGAAACTCTGGTGTGCTTCAGAGCTCCTGGCTGTGCAGGAGAAACAGGCTCTACTCACTCTGTCCTTATTGGCATGGATGCGCCCTTGCCAGAGAAAGACCACGAATGCAGTGGGTAGAAAGTAGGTTTTTATGAGACTGGTTTGCTCTCCTGTGCACCAGAAAGGGCTTGCAGAGGTGTTTCAAATCAGTGGTGTGGGTAAGGGACCTGGTGAATGATTTTGCTAATTAAATATGTTTAAGTGCTTTGAAAGATTCCATGATCGTTACAAACTATGCTTTTCTGCCTCCTTGGTACCGATGACCTAAAAGGGTGAAGAGCCTATTCTGAGTGCATTGGAGCAGTACAGCTGCACTTAAAAAAAAATTGAGATTAGAGTTTCAGACTGTCCTCAGCTGGTCCAAGTCAGGGGTGAGATTAGAGCTCTTAAAGTACACAACATGTTTGGCGGACTCAGGGTTGCAAGTGGAGGCCCAGTGCAGGAGGGGCCAGCAGGTAGGAGGCTCATATGGCTAGTGGGGGTCACCCCGAGGGAGAAGGGTGACTGCCAGGCGGTTTCAGATCACAGGTGAGGAGAGTTGGTTCTGAAAGCTGCTTTCATGCCGGAGCCGGTGGGAGGTGAGAAGACAGATTGATTCTTGTCTCCAGAAACCTAGAATGGAAAACCTGGTAAACTGTTGACTCTAGAAATGAGCTCCTTGGCCCTTGGACTCCCCATTTTCTCAAACACAGAAGGAGCGTGTGGGTCGAATGGTCTTTCTGCTCTAGGGTGGCTCCTTCTCTGAGATGTTTGCTTCCTTCAAGTCTGCGGGGGAGGCAGTTGCCCTTTGACCTCGCCACCTCATGCAGCACCTCTCCCCAGAGACCTCCACCCTGCACCAGCAGACGCTTAACATAGATGCTTTTCGGGTCTCCTACAATGCGTAAACCCTCAGATTTTGTAGCCGACTTGACATAACGCAGCACTGCCAAACCCCCTGCAGGGGAGCTGCTTGGACAGGGCGCTGTGGTCACCGTGACATCCATGACTAGACAAAAGGCCTCCTAAGACCAAGAACAGTCCGAGGAGGGCAGGCTCCCTTCCGGCCTCTTGTGATTCCACAGTGCTGTAGGGAGGCGGCCGGGTTTCTGCGTTCCTTTCGTGGCCTGGGCGAGTGTGCGAGAGCCCAGGGTGGGAGGGCCCCCTTCTCTGTAAGGGGGTTGTGATGGCACCATTTGGTGTCCTTTAGCTCACACTGGTCAGATGGATGGCCAACTCCAGCAGTCAGGATTGGGGGTGGGGACTGAGGGCAGGCACACCACTCTTCCCTTGGCCTGGGTCGTTTGTTTTTTTCCCCACTTCGGCATCTTTCTCAAGCTATAGCGGTTGCTTTTCTGTGTGTCACACCCTTACTGTAGAGGTAAGTCCCTTTGTCCTCCTCGATACCCAGCCTCAGCCTCCCTCCCACTGCCTGCCTTCTAGGCACACAGGAGGAGGAAGACAAGGTCTGGAGTTGACTTTCTGTGTGCTGGTATCCACTGTTCCGTGGGGCTGGGAACTAGGACAGAGGCATGGGCCTAGGTTGGGGTGACACTGGGTGAGGAAGATGTACATGAATACAGGGAGCCTCTTTTAAGCAAACCTGATAGTTAAGAAATGAATAGCAAATAGAAGCAATTGTTGGTGTTACCCAAACAGTTGTTGGACGTTTAAATTATGGTTGCTTTTTAAAAGCCAAATTGATTGACTCTAAGTTTTGGGAACACATTTATCAGAAAAGATACTCTTACAGTGGGTCAGGAGTCCACTGTAGGGGCCCTGAGGGAAAACTGCCTTGGGAGCTTTCTTCCCAAGCTCTGCTTTCCTGAGCCCATCCTCGGGGGACAGATGACACGCTGCCCAGCGCCTGCGCTTGACCATTAGAACTAGGCCCCCTGCCCCCTTTGCCCTCACTGAGGGAATCCAAGGGATCAGCAGTTGTGCTGAAGAGCTTTTAAGGCCAGTTGCTTAACCTCCCCAGATAGTGGGGAAAGTCCATGCCAGGGCTCTCCTCTGCACACATGTGGGTGGCTACCATGTGGCTACCGTGTTGGATGCCTCAAAGGACGCAGACTCAGACCTTGCCAGGAGCTACGGACCAGATGACCGCCTCAGCCAACTGCCAGGGGGCAGAGAAAGATCTTTTGCCTAAAAGGGTGCTTCTTTTTGATACGTGGCTTCTTGTGAATTCTGTTTTGAGAAAGGAGAATTGGCCGAAGACTATTTCATGGCTGATGTTTGTCAGGCGTCTAATGTAGGCTCGTAGACAGTTCCTGGCCTAGACCAGTAGCCGCGGCTTGTTTTTGTTTTGTTGGCTTTGTTCTGTGAGATTGGGGCGGGGGGGGGGGGGGAGGAGTGGGAGGGCCAACTCTGGGCCTGACTTTGAAGGAATTCTGGGATGAGTAAGTCCTTGCTCCCTAGGGAAACTCAGATTCTTGGATGTGCGTGACTGCCAGTCTGGGGCGAATCCTCTTCTCAGAAAGCATGTGAAGCCCCCTTGCTCTTGTGGCCCCTCTGCCTGGAGTCTTTGGCCTGGAAGATTGCTGAGCCTTTTGCCATTTAGCTGAAGTGTCTGGAATAGGCAAATCTGTAGAGATGGAACACAGATGAGCGGTTGCTGGGGACCGAGGGAAGAGGGGAATGGGGAGTGACTGCCAGTGGCTATAGGGTTTCTTTTTGGGGGTAACGAGTGTGTTCTGGAATTAGATAGTGGTGCAAGGTATACAACCTGGTGAGTATGCTAAAAGCTGAACTGTATACTTTCAAATGCTGAATTGTATGGTGTGCAGTTAGATCTCAATTGAAAAAAAAAAAATGGCTGAACCTTTTGGCTCTTGCCTGACCTCCACGGCCGTCCTGGTTTCTGTGCATGCCCCAAGCCAAGGTCAGGCATCAGTTCCAGTGTCGGGGGGGAGCACGACTGAGGCAGTGGACTCTTGCTTGGGCTCCTGGCCATGGAGCTCACATTTCCGGACTCCAAGGTTTGGGGTTAGATGAGGGCTGTGCTGACGAGCCCTGGGGGGAGTAGGAGGTGCAGGTACGAGCGAGACTTGAGCAGGGGAAGGAAGTGCTGCTGACACATGGCCACCATGTCCAGGGCAGCTCTGCAGAGAGGTACCCACCCGGCCCTCCGTAGCCTCAGACAGACGGGGCCGGTGGGCCTCGCTGGGGAGGGTTAGTGGTGGTTGATCACCAGCCGTGGTTGGAGTGAAGCCTGTTAGGAGGAGTCTGGCACCAGGCTGGGCACCAATCGGATCACACCCAGCGTCTCTCTCTCTCTGCGAGTGCCTAGCCGAGTAGGAGAGACCGATGAACAGGCTGGAAGCAGGCCCTGGTTGGAGGAGTACTGTCACAGAAGGCCCTGCTGGGGCATCCTGGGTGGAGCCGGCCGCCATGTGGGTGGTGGGCTGTGCAGAAGGGTCCGCCTAGCAGCTTCCTGAAGATGCAGATTAGGACAGAGGACCTGGGCTCCCTTCCAGACATGCCACATGTCCCACTTCTCTGCCTCCGGTGCCACCTAAAGCCCAGGCTGTCGCCATCGCTCACCCAGAAGGCACTAATGGCTGCCTCCGGCCTCCCTCTGCCTCGACCTTGGCCCCCACCTGAACCCATGCCCTCACCGCCAGTCCAGGTTCCACAGAGCAGCCAAGCATCCATCAGATCTCATTTCTTGCCTGATGAGACCCTGCAGTGGCTTCCCACTGCTCTTGGAATAAAGTCCAAACCTCTCCCCATAGCCTGAGTGCCTGGGTGGCTGGCGGCTTCTGACAGCCCCTCCTCCCCATTCGCCATACTCTGTCTCCCTAAACCGCTTTAGTGTCCTGGTCAGTTCTGTACCCATCAGGTTCTTTCCCACCTCAGAACCTTTGAGCTTGTTCCTCAGCTTAGAACCTTCTTCCCCAGCTCTCATGTAGCTGCCAGCTTCTCATGCCTCTTTCAGGGCTTAAGTCAACTCTCACTTTCCCAGAGAGACCTCCTGTGAACATCCAAGTGGGACCCTCCACCGTTCCCCCCGCCAGGCGTCAACTGCCTGGCCCACCTTGGCAGCTCTTCAGGCCATGGTGGTTGGTACTGCTTTATGATGTACTCACTATACTTAGACCAAAGGCAGCCCATCTGCCAAAAGTATCTCTCAACCTTAGTTTCCCCATTTGCACAATGGGAGTGGTGAGCCCTCTTCCCAGAGTTGGAGTGTAGACTGGAGGAGCAGTGTTGGCACAGCAGTGCCAGGAAGTGCCCACGAAGGTTCCAGCGTGTCCTGGGCTCAAGGGGTGGGGGTTTGGCTGTGACCAGTCCCTTCTCCCTTGTTCTCCTGGCTCCTCTGGGGCTAGTGGTGGCTCACGGGTAGGCCCCACGTAGACTCCCGTCTGTATCTCTACTTTGGGCCACAAGGGTCTGGGGGTCCAAATCCTGGGGACCAGCTCTGGGGCAGGGACTTAGGTAAACAGGCCCATTTCTTGCTGCCCTACCTCATCTAGGGATTCTTGGGAGGCGAAGTACTGTTTTTGGAGGCAGGATGGGAGCTCTCATTACTCACTCCATCCTGAGATCCTCTTCTGCTCCCCCCAGAGATTTATCTGAAAAAGATCCTCCTTTCTCAGCCATGTAGAAGCCCTTTATGTAAGATGTCTGGGGCTTAAGCTATTTTGTAAGTAAAATAGGGAAAAGACCCATTTGGGTAATAGCCTCCATGCTGTGGTAAGACCTTTTCTCACACAGTCAGCCCCGCATTCACCCCCTCGTGTCTTGCCCCAGTGTTTCCCTTTCTCCTGCTGTGGGGGGGTGCATGTTTGCAGGCCCCCAGATGGTGCCCACATACAGCATCTTTATTGGTTATCCTTCATGTAGCTTCTAGTTTGCTCACAGCTTGCCTTCATTACAGTGGGTATGATGAGGTGTACAAATCACTTCTTATATTTTGATTATTTTCCTGGAACAGTACACTTCAAGAGAGTTATGGGGTCAAAAAGCAGGAAGAATCGGGGGCGCCTGGCTGGCTCAGTCGGTAGAGCATGCAACTCTTGCTCTCGGGGTTGTGAGTTTGAACCCCACACTGGGGGTAGCGATTACATAAAAAAATAAAATCTTTAAAAAAAAAAAAAAAAGGTAGGAAAAATCGTAGCATTTTGCTCCCCCGTGGCCCCGATTTGCTGCGGGTTCCTTGCGGGGCCTAAGTGTGCAGACTTGGGCATGGAGTTTGTTCTTTGTTGTTGATCGTTTAATAGGTTTGTGGTGGGCAGTGGGACTTAAGAGTTATTTTGACTTGCATTCCGTCCTGACTTGGAAGGCTGTGTGGTATTGGCTGTGGTATTTGGAAAATCTGTAGCCCCCAAGGTGTGACTACCTTCAGGGCGCCCTTTGGCTGCCTTCCAGGGCCAGGAAAGCCGCACCAAGGAGGCTCATTCGGGAGTCTCACGCCCCACTCTATCCCCAGGGGCTGCAGTTAGAGGACTGCCTGTCCACTCCCCTGGCTCAGTGGCGTGTAGGGGCTGACACAACCCTGGGTGACCAACCTAGCCCCGGGTCACCGAGACCCAGGTATCCTTCACCCAACCGCGCCAGGGTTTCACCAGGCCGGCTTCCACAGCTGACAAATGGGGATGTTCCCCCAGCTCTGCCTACCTCCCCAGGTGCCCTGAGACAGGTGTGCGTGAGATTGAAGAGGGAGGGCCTGGTGGTGCCTTCCCCGAGACTAGCAGCCCATGGCCTCGGTCTCACGAGACCACACCCCACCCCTTGCCCGGGCAGGAAAGGAGGTTTAGCTGAGCTCTGAAAAGGGGCTGCAGGGGCCCTGGTTTCAAGTCAAATGACTGCTGAGGTCAGGCTGGATTAGGGTGGTACAGCTTCGTGGAGGGGCAGGGGGGTGCCACCACCTCCGCAGGCAGCTGTGATCCTGAAGCCATAGTCACACTCTCTCATGCCTTGTGACTGGCTGCTTCCTGCCGCTGTGTACAAACAAGACTCTGGTGGAGGAAACAGGTGTTTTACCAGGTCACAGGACTCCCTATACCTCCCAACAGTATAGTGCACAGACCTTTGGGTTGCTACCCTCCTTCTACTGCTGGGGACAGGAAGGCCAGGTCAGGGAAGGGACCTATCCAAGGCCCCTTAGAGGCATGGAGAAGAAGGGCATTGTCTGGAAGATCTACCCTCGAACACCGTATCTGCCACTCCTTGGCTGAGAGGCCCTGAGTAAGTTACTAAACCACTGGGAGCCCGAGTTTCCCAGTCTAGAAACAAGGAGAATGAGGATTCTGACCTCCTTGGGTTCCTGGGGCATGGAAAGAGGCACTGGATGTGGGGTCCCTGGTATGCGGCAGATGTTGTGAGTGCAGGCACTGGGCTGAACAGCTCTTGGAGAGGGTGCCGTGCCGGGTCGGGGGAGCGCTCCTGAAGCTGAGGTGGGACTTGGGCCCCCCACGCTTGCTCTTCCTCAGCTCAGCGGCAGGTTCCCCTGCAGCAGTGCGGAGCACAGCTGTCCATCCTGTCTGGCCTCAGGGCCTCAGCTGCCCGGTGACAGCATGCCTGCTGTCTCTAGAACCGTGGTTCCAGGTCCCTACTGGCATTTCTGGGCCCCTGCATGCTTGGCCTTGGCTTTGCACAGAAAGATGGCTGTCTCTACCCTCCCGTTGAGGTAGAGATATCCTCCTGGGAGTTCACAGCTGGCTTTGACGTTTTGCCCAGGTTGGATGAAGGGCAGAGAGGAGGGAGAGGCCAGCCGGGGGGCAGTCTGGAAGGCTTCTTGAGAGGGCAGGGTTGCTGCTGGCCGGAACCTGCAGAGGTGAAGTGAGAGAACGCTCTGCGGAGCAGGGGCAGTTGGAGCAGAGAAGAGCAGAAATCAGTATGTTCTTGGTCGTTGGAAGGGTAGCGCAAATCCCAGGGCCTGTGAGGACTACAAGGTGAGGCTGGAGAACACCCAGCAGGGAGGGCCCAGCATATGACCTTGATAGGCAGGCACCACTGGTCCCAGAGCCCAGGAGTGGCTGGTAGGCACATGCGGTGTGTTGGCAGAGCGAAGAGCCAGGTGGTGACCATTGGCAGCTGGTTTGAGTTGGGCTTGGAGGGAGAGGCAGGCAGAGGCAGCAGCTGGGACAGGGTGGATGTGGGAGGCCCAGGGCTGATAGGTGGAGCACAGGCAAGGCTAAGGGAGGGGGTGGGCTTTGGGCAAGGAGACCCAGCAGGCTGGCACATGCAAGGCAAGAGAGACTCAGAGGAGGAAGTTTCCATTTTCATGTTATTTAATTTGACTCAGTCTCTCTCTAGGGTCATGGATCCAGGATCTTGGCCTCCGGTTTACTAAGAGGAACTGAACCCCAGAGCTCAGGTCCCTCAGCACATCGGTGATTTGGCCACGGTGTGAAGGAGGGCGCCTCTTATCAGCATTGTCTTTAACGGGACTCTGAGGCCCCAGCAGTCTAGGGAGGGTCTCTGAGAATCCAGAGCATTGTTAGCTTCTTCCTTCAGGCAGTTTGGATGTCTCAGATTACAGATCCATGATGCCTGGGGTTTGGTCCTGGCACCACTTCCCTCCCTTAAAAAGATGTGGCCCACACCAGCCTTGGCATACACAAAGTCTCGGAGCTGCGACCCAGGTGCATTTGTCCTGGTCGTAGGGTTTGGCTCCTTCTGGTCCTGCTAGAACCTTGGGATCCCCTTGGCACAGTCCCCTCGTGTGTGAGGGATGGTCCCACAGAGGCCGACTGCCTGGGCTTTGCCAGTACACAAGGCTTTAGAGCCCTGAGGAAGATGGGTACCATGGCCACTCCACAGCCAGAGCTCCCTGCAGGGCAGAGAAAGCAGGCGTTCTGCCAAGTAAGCTTGCCCTACCCCTTCACCCCTCCCATTAAAAAAACCAGTTGTTTTTCTGTCCAGAGACAGGAAAGTTGTCTGGGCCCCACACTATCTTCTTCTCAATGACGATTGTGTGCCTGAGGCGTGGACAGGCAGGACGTGGCCTGCCCCAAGAAGAGTGGGCTTTGGGGGTTTGCATACCTAGGCTGCCCCAGCCCACCATATCTGGGCTGGCTGAGGTGGGGGTGGCAGGTCCCCCCTCCCAGAAAGCCCAGGTAGCCCATGAGGGCATGGAGCTGTGATGGGCAGGGAAGCCAGAGGGCAGGCCCAACTTCTCCCTTTGCTGTGTGATCTCGGACAAATCCGTTAATCTCTCTAGGTCTCAGTTTCCTTGTCTAAGTTGGGAGTGGGGATCCCTGGCCATGAAGGATTGCTGACATTCAGATAAGTGTCAGCTAGAGACACCTGCTGCTCAGATGGGCCTCAGGTGGGGCTTCCTGGGCATTGCCAGGGCTGCTCCGGGGCCAGCCTTCCCATCAGGCAAGAAAGATGGGAGGGACAGACAGACAGGTGATGGGAGTCCAGGCTGAGGGCATTCTGACTAACTCTGACCTGGCTCTGGTGGCGGAGGCCCAGCCTCCCGATCTGCTGGGCCGCCATCTGAAACGCATTACCGATGCTTTGTAAACTCTACATCATTTGGCCACATGAAAGCCTAGGATCTAAAAATAGCCACTCCCAGAGGACGCCCCGCATTGGTGGGGCTCAGCTGACCTCTGCACGCACACCCACCACTGAGCTGTCTTCCTTGCCAGGGAGCCCCGACTGGCAGGGCCACACCCACCCAGCCTCCCAGTGTGGGCAGCCACTGCCTGGGGCCACTTTATCTGGGCAGAGATCTCATCCAGCTGGTCAGAGCTTCAGGCCCCAAGGCTTTACCCAGGGCAGAATGTCTGGAGGAGCCAGGAGCGAGGCAGCTGAGGGTGTGTCGGTGGCCCCAGGACCCCTTTCCCAGCCCTTTACATGCCTGGACTGGCTGTGGAAGGCTCACTGGGAAGCCAGTAGAACCATCTTACAGATGAGGACACTGGGCCCTATGCAGGGGGAGCACGGGAGGGTGGACAGGAGGGCTGCTGGCCGGTGTGAGGAGGTCAGGGGCCTGCCGAGGTCCCTGTGGTGTCCGTGGAGAGCCGGCCCCAGCGGGAAGGCGGGACGGCTGTGCGTCTCCAGGCTGCCACGGTTGACTCTTTGCCCTGCTTTCTGTGGGTTCCCTCTCCCTATGGTCTCTATGACCAACTGCAAACCACTCTTTTCCCTAAAAATAAACATGCTTATGGGATTGGGGGAAGCTTTGTAGCTATCAAAGGAAATAATAGGGTGTTTAAGAAAATTACATTGCGTTTTAAATAACCAGCATGAAAGTCATTAAGTTTGAAGTTTCATTCAAATCAGATGGCTCTGTGGCTGGCCCAGTGGCCAGGCAGGCAGAGGGTGGGTGGGCCCTCGGGCGGAGAGAGGCAGCCTGTGGAGAGACTTGTGCCAGCAGCAGTGAGGTCTCTGTTGGGTACAGCCGGGGTCCAGGCGGGGCAGCTACTTCGTGTGTGCCAGGCTGCGGCAGCCACCCCACAGCGTGCTGGCTGGCTTTGAGCAGTGCGTGGGTGGGAGCCGCCCAGCTGTGGTGGGCAGTACCATGGGTGGGGCTTGGGGGGGGGGACCCTAGTCCATAGGGTGTAGGGACAGACGACCTTGGAATTGCTGAGCCCACAGGGGCTGATGGCCATGTTGAGGTGGGGTTTCAGGGACAGTGGTTTGGATCAGAAAGGGCTGCCCTCTTCGAGGCTGGGATCTCAGTGCTCCGCACAGGATGTGACACAGAGTAGGTGCTCAGTAAACAGTTGTTGGAAGAATAATGTGTCCAGAACCTCCCGAGTGCCAGGTCTGTGCCTGGGGCTTTTAATCCCAGTATCAAGGTCCTTAGAAGAAGCTGAGAAAGTAGATACATTACTGCTCTCATTTTACAGGTGGGGAACCTGAGGCTTAGAGAGGCAAGAACATGTTAGTGCCTGGCAGGGTCAGGGCTTGGACTTGGGTCTGTTTTACCTCAAAGCCTCTGCTCCTCATTCCTCTGCTCCTTTGCTCTCGCATATGTGGTGATGGGGGCACTGCCGGTCTCCCAGCTGAGTAGAACTCCCACTCCTGTTGGGTTCAGGAGCTGAATCCAGCTGGATTCTCTGGCCCCAAGGACAGACTTGGCCCTCAGTGCCCCTCCTGGGTGTGACCTCACAGCGCTGGGCCCGGGTCAGGGATGGATACTGTCCTCCCTGGATGTCTGACAAGTCAGGGCTTTTAGGACCAAAAGGATTGTGTTTCTTGGTTGGAAGCAGGAGCCCAGAGTTTCCAGAATCAACATTGCCCTGGAAAGTGTTTCCACATAACGTTTAAGATGGGTCAGGTTTGATGCCTGACGAAAGGATGCAGGATGAAACTTAAGAACTGTCTGTTGGTGGCCCCCTTGCTCTAATGTTGGTCCTGGCTTAGGTTGGAGCTCACTGTTGGGTCTGTCTGGATCAGGGGCCCTCCTCTCTGTCGTGTGGAGTTGGGCTAGCGGGTGTCGTAGGCCCTGAGTCACTGGGAATGGGCTGACTGAGGAAGCTGAGGTGTCCCTGGGGGTGTGTTGTATCTGTTGTCATTGTGTTGCCTCCCACCGCACCATGGGAAGTCCTGCTGGGGCATTTTGAGAGCACTGTTTCTTGTATCATTCTCCTCCGTGGCCTCCACCCCCTGGCTCTGGTCACTGAAGGCCCGTCAGGAGCTCAGCAGTCTGGCCTCCTGGCAGTCAGGCAGGAGTCCAAAGGAAATCAAGGGCCGCGGCCCCAGCCTGGCGCACAGGCTGGCTTTCCTGAAAAGCCTTGGTCTTTTTTTCTTTTCTTTTGTTTGTCATTAATTTAATCCCAACCTCAGCCCCGTGAGAGATGGACGTTACACGGCTGGGGAGCCAAGGCATTGGGAGACGTGCACCTTAGAAGTGCTGGTAGAGTGATTTGAACCCAGGCATCTATGTTTCCTGTCCTTACTTCCATGCTCCCTTGCCTCTTAGACAACATACCTGTCCACTGCTTTTTGAAAAAAACGGGTTTTATAGCTCCAGCTGGGTCCCCTTGGCTGCCTCATCCCCTCCCTCCCCACTCCTCACCCCCAGGGGATTTGGTATTTCCCCCTCTCCCATGTATTTTTATTCTGTTACACACAGGTGAGTATCTGTAAGAATGTTTGGTGTGGTTTTTGGAACCCCCTAACTCAATCTCATTAGGGGGCTCCGCCTTCAGAGGGCCACTGTGGCTGGTGGAGCAGCCCTGCCCCCTCCCAGTGCAGACCCTGGGCCTGCAGGGCTTGGGCGTGAGCCCCGAAGCCTGTAGCAGCTCTTTTCCACTCCGTGCTTTGTGTCCCTGTGGAGAAACTGCTGGATTCAGTCCAGGCAGAGCCCCAAGGGTCTTAACTGGCAGTAGCTTGCAAAGGTGAGCCCCAAATGAGCTTCCTGACCGTGGCCCTGGGGCAGGATTGCTCTCTTGGGGCCGGTACAGAAGCTGGTACAGACCAGAGACCCCATCTTGTCTTTGCTCCTCAGAGGCTGGTTCGTATTAATCAGGGTCAGAAATGCAGGGCTGAGGCTGCAGACAAGATCAAGTCTCCACCCCCCACCCCCCACCCCCCACCCCCTGCCCTGGAGGTACCATCAGCCTCTGCCTTCTCTGCCTGGGCTCTCCGGCTCTCCCTCCTGGGCCGCACCAGGCCCTAGTGAGCACCACCTCAGTTGCCAGCAGCTGTCCTTACCCCCTGCTTCTCGCATGGGGAGGGGTGAGCACAGGCCAGACCCTGTGGGAGAGATGACCTCTCAGGTTTCCTATACTCACTGATGACTGAGAAACTGAGTCACCTCCTGTGTGGACAGGGCAAAGGCATCCTTCACACAAGGCTAGGTGGAGGTCACAGCCACACTGTAGTCAGTGTGTGCCAGGAAAGGTTCTTGGCAGGGTGTTTGTTATTGGCAAAGTCAGAGATCCCACGTCCCCGGTGGTCTGGAAGTCTGCGTGCGGAGACTCGGAGTGGAGGAAGGGGAATCTGGGGACCACTGGGTTCACATGCGTGGTCTCCATGCTGGCACACTACCCCTGGGCTGTGAGACCCATTGCAGAGTGGTGAAGATCTCTGGCCAGGAACCCCAAAGGGCTGGATTCCAACCTAGATCTGTTGCTACTTGCCATGAGGCCTTGGTCAAGTCGTGTAACCTCTCTGGGGCTTCCCGTTCCCCATCTGCAAGATCTGCACATGTCCTCAAGTGACAAGGGAAGACTGGTCGGACTCTGGTGGGGGAGTAGGACTCTGCGGTGTGCGGGGCATACAGCAGGCTGTTCCTGGTGAGGGCTCTGCTGTTTTCTTCCCGCCTGTCCTACACGGCCTGTTGGGTTTGCTCCTACGGGAAAAACATCCCTGAACTTCTCCAGCGCCCCTTCTGCAGAGCCTTGCTTTCCCTACTGCCTGAGTTCTGAGGTGGTCTGGCCTGCCTTGGCCCATGAACAACAGCTGGGCCCTGAGCTGGCTGAGACACTGCCTGGGCTGGCAGGGCTGAGAGGGCAGGGATGCCCAGCCCCGGGGCTGCTGCAGAGTCCCACACACGGTGTGTCGGTAGCATCAACTAGCAGCTCGGCTGCAGCAGCTCCCGGAAGCTTATATTTTCCTCTAAAAACATCCTGTCCTGAGGGGCGTTCACCTCAAAGAGGAGGAAGGAAAACGCAAGTAAACGAATGCATAGAAACCACTGGAGGCTGTGGGCCAGGCCACTCAGCTCAGTGAGGTTCAGCTAGCTCTGAGGGTGCCTTGGGGCCAGGCTGAGTCTAGAGCAGGCCTGTGGTTTGCCAAGGCCTCATGCAGGGACTCCGGTCCTCACCTTTGCTGTGGCAGGGCCCTCTTATCTGATGTTGAGGCCAGGCGACTGGTAGACTGGCCACACGCACCTGGCAGGGCTCTGTGCAACCATGGCAACATACTGTGCTGGCAGGTGGGACCAAAGCCTCCTGGTCCACGAGGGTGTGGCCCAGCCACCCCCGAGGCCTCCATCTCAGCTGACCAAACGGCCACGGCTCCATGCTCTGCAGCGGGCGTCTGGCACAAGGCGTCCGCACGCTGTGGGCGGGGAGCTTGCGGGCCGTCCTCTGGAGAGCACCATGTCCTGGGCGGTAGGGCCCAGAGCGGGGGCTGGGGATAAAACAGCACGAGCCCTGCTGGGGTATACCTGCAGAGGTAGGGTCTGCAGGAGTCCACAAATTGGGGCTCAGTTTGTATGTAGGCAAGTCTCCTTTGGAAAGTTTTGGGGGGGCTTGCCCTCTTCTGGGACACTCATCTTCAAGGTCTCAGGCCTTGAGGGAGCTTCCCACTCAGCAACTGGCCAGACTCCTTGGCACTTAAGCAACCACTGGTGCTGGATGGTGGGTCCCAGCTCCAGTCACAGGTCTAAGGGAGCTGTGGGGCTACCTGGTGGGCCGGAGAGCTGGGAGAGGAACCAGGAGGAACTGATCAAGGCCAGAGTGGATGGTCAGGGTCAGGCCCTGGCTGGAGCCTGGCTCTTGGCAGTGTGAGGAAGTGAAGGGAGAGCTACAGGGGTCTCTGAGCATGGCCAGTGGGTGAAATTGTGCAGGGCGTCTGGGCCAAGGAGCTGAAGCCCAGGCTACACTAACCAGCCGGAGCCATGTGCCCTGGTGTGGGTGTGCGTGTCCACAGGAAGATGTACTTTTCTGATTAGCACAAACGTACCATGTGAACTAGCAGCAGCCCTGGCTTTGACTTTCTGGATATTCTGACTGCCAAATGATTGCAGACAGGAAGAGATTGGGGGCAGAGGGAGTTGGAGGGGGCGTAAGGTCTCAAATGTCAGGCAAGGTGTCCCTGACTCCAATCAGTGGCACAAGCTCTTCCCTGCCTCCTGAGTACTGCGTGACCTTGTGCCCAGCTCCAGCCAGAGCGCTTTGTCCAGCCCTGCCACATTCACCCTAAACACTGGCTCATGCTGGGCCCTATCCCCCCTACTCCCACCCCCCACTGCTAGAGACCCAACTTTAGGGCCCAGGCTTTAACTCAGGTAATAGAAACAGTGCAGGGCGCAGTCTCAGGTATCGGAGAGACAGTGAAGACGGACCAGTGAACAGACACTTGAGCGCAGTCCAGTCAGCACCGTGGTCAGTGGCCCATAGCAGGGGACCCCCGCTTCCATGGGGAGGGTAGGAAAGGCTTCCAGGGGGAAGTCTCATTTGTGATGAGGCCTCAGAGATGGGTGGGAATTGGCCAAGCCAGGGAGGGGAAGAGGGAATAATGGGAGGGGAGGAGAGAGAATGTGGCTGTTTGGCATCACTGAAGACCCTGAGAGCCCACCTGATAGAGGGGGCTGCTGCGAGACCACAGGCAACCTCCTCAACCTCAGAGCCTCACATCCCTGGTCTGTAAAATGGGAAGGAGACTGCCTTTCTCGAATGGCTCGTCACAGGTGGCATATACAGTACTCAGAGTCACCTCTGTGCGCCTGGCAGAAAAGAACAGTAACTGTATCAGTAGCCCACCTTTCTGTCTAGTCCGCCTCTGCCCAGGACCGAGCATGAGGCTGGAGGTGTGGATTTGCCGCTCCTGTGGGCTTGTCCCCACCGGCCTCACTGCAGTCAGCAATGTGGCAGGTGAGTGGGTGGGGCACGCAGGGGTGCTGGAGCACCAGGGACTCCGGAGCCTTCCCTCTGCCGAGTACAGAACCTGGACAGGTGGAGATGACTAACAAGCCGGTTCTGCCCTCCGGTACCCCCAGGCCCACCTCTGCACCAAGTGGGCCTCTCTGCCTGCTGGGCTGTGGCTCCCCAGCCAGGCGACAGTCCTTTCCAAGGAAGTGACCCTTAGACTGAGGTCAGAATGAGAAGTGAGGTGCGCAGAGAGCAGGAAGCAGCGTGGAGAGTCACGGGGGGAGGAGGAGGAGTGGGTGAAGGCACCGGGGCAGGAGAAGGGCCGGCCGGCGTGGCTGAGTGGCTGCTGGTCAAGGATGAGTGGGGTGCACGTGCACTGGCGCGCGGGGAGCCATGCCCAGCTGTCACCGCCAGGCAGGCTCTTGGTGCCAACAGCCCTGGCAAGTAGGTGGGCAGGTGGTGTGGCCAGAACTCCAATCCCAGGGGTCCCGGAACCCACTGAAGCATTTTTAGGGTCAGGGAGGCACTGGTTCGGAGAACTCTGACCAACCAAAGCTGGAGAAGGGATACTGGGGTGAGGACTGGCACACCGTCCCCTGTACGCCCAGGTTCTGTCCATGACCAACCATAAGGCCTTTGTAGAATGGGTAGAAGGACTGAGTAGAATCACAGCTCTGGCACTGATTGTGTGATCCTGGGCAAGCTGTGTGACCTCTAAGTGCCTCAGTTTCCTCATCTATCAAATGGGGATAATACGCCTATATCCTAGGTTTGTTTAAAAGCGTATGAGTTAAACTCTGTAAGGTGCTCAGAACCGTGCCCGAGACCCACTAACCACTCAGTTATCCCTGGGAAATGCTTTTCTCTCAGGCTGAAACATTTTTCTGGCTGGCACACAGGCGCCCCGTGATGGAAGCTGACTGAATGTTTCTGCCAGTAGTGATCAACGGAGAATCCGGGTGTGTGTGTGGGGGAGGGTGTTGGGGGAACAGGAGGGCGGGAACTTCTGGCACCGTCTCTGCCACAGGGAGGTTTGCTGGGTGGAGGGAGGGGGCGCTCAGGCCTCACGTACTCCCCCACCCCCAGGCGTGAGGCCCGAGGAAGCAGCAACTTTCTTCGCTGGGAAAGTGTTGTGGGGCTCAAGCGTTTGGGGGTTTTCAGAGTCAACCGTCAGAGGCGAGGGAGTTTCTCTGCTGGCGGTGGCAAGGGCTCTCAGGGTGCACACAGCCTGTGAGCAGACCGCTGCGGTCTGCAGGGAAAATGCCGACTGTGTTTATTTTTCACCTGAGCCTGCAGGAAGTAGGGGGGCGAGGGGGTGAGGGAGGGCAGCCCAGCCAGGCCCGGGCTCAACCTCAGAGCAGAAGAGACCAACCCTGGAGTCCCTTATTTCTCCCTCCTCCTGTCCCACCTTCCCTTTGGACCCCCCTTTCCTGGCTCCTGCCTCCTCAGCGAGAGGACTTCCTAGCCATGGGCTAATGAAAATGTCCCAGAGATGAGGACCACCTTTGGGACAACAGATCTGGAGTCGGGATGGTGAGGAGCAGTCAAAGCATTGCAATAGCAGGAGGAACCGCACACACAGCCTCCCAGCCCTAGGGCGTCCGGGTCCTGGACCCGCTCTGCAGTGCTGCAGTCTGGCGTATGTGTCTGTGGTTGGGGGGCGCAGAGGCAGAGAAGGGGGTCCTGGAGTGTCCTGACCAAGGAGTCTGGGCTGCTGTTGAACCCTTCCTGAGGGCCCAGCTCTATGCTTGGCACTCTGCCCTCTTGTAAGAGAGGGGAGGTGTGTAGTCGAGATGCTCAGGGCCTGGTGGGCACAGTCAACCCAGGCCTGCCAGCCAGGCATCATCAGAGGGAGGACAGGTGGGGAGCTCCAGGCATCAGGCTCCCCATGCACATGCCAGTCCCCAGGCAGCCCTACCTTGTCGTCTGGGCAGCCTGGCCCTGGGACAGCCTTGTGCTGAGGCCGTGGAGCGGGACGTTCCACTGGTTGAGGGGGGGCATGGGGCACTCGGCCCTCCGCCAGACGTTCCCCCTGGCTACCACCGCAGACACGGAGGGGGCCGGGGAGTGAGGCTCGGGGGCAGCGTGCGTAAATGTGGGAAGGACTGGCCAGGTCCTCAGTGCCCTCCCCTGGAGCCCGGGCCATCGCAGGGCCTCCAGCTGTCTGCCCCACCCCTGCCTACCTGGCATCTCTCCTGGGGTTTGGCTGCAGACTCCTGTTTAATGAGAGGCTTTTCCCCAGTTCCCAGGGAAGGCTGGTGGACAGGACGAGCCCTGTGACCATCAGGCAACGCCTCCTCCCTCCCACCCCCGCAACACCCCTGTTGTCCACACGCATCCCAGGCCAGAGGCTATAGGCTGAGCTGGATCCTGAGGTTTCCCAGCCTGGCCAAGGAGAGTCCGCTCTGGTCCTCCCTCAGGTGAGGGGCTCACCACGGCTTCTTGGCCAAAGCTAGCCCTCCCAAGGGAAGGTGGTTGGCTGAGAAACGTACTGTGGAGCCACCCTTTCCCTGCCTTAGAGCAGGCCCTCCCCCCCAACCTCCTTTTTCCTGGGCAGAGTGGGACTCTGAGACTATCTTACTATAGCTGGCACCTTGGACCCCAGGCTCTGGTTCTAAGACTTCCTTCCCAGGGTCCCACTCCCCACCAGGCTTACTTTCCTGGGGACCAAAGAGCCAGAGGCAGGACTTGGATGGCAAGGCCTTCTCTGAAGCAGGAGCTTATACTCAAAAGCCCCCAGGCAGGGGGGACCTGTGGAGGGATTTCATTCCACCTAATGGGCCAGGGCTCCGAGCATTTGTGCTCTTAGCTGGGCAATAGTGGGATGCCTTCTACCAGAGTCCCAGGTTCTTGACGGAATGGCCCCTGAGCTGTCTCCCTGTCTGTCTTCAAGGCGTGCTCAGGGCTGATGCTGCCTGGCTACCACTGTCCTGGGAGCCTATCAGGATAAATAGGCCCCAGAGGCTTCCAGGAAGCTTCCTAGGCCCTCGGCTGCTGCTCCCCAAAATTCTAACGTGAAGCAGAGTTTATGCATCTGTCATCAGTGAGGTAATCAGGGCTGATTTTCTCATCCTCATTTTTCAAGAGGCATAGTGACCCAGGATCCTGTACTGAAAAGGTTGATGTAAAGCAGAGCTAGGCTTCCCAGCCCCCTTTGCATTGTGGCTCCCTTAAAAATTAGCACTAGACTGTGGTTCCTGGGTGGCTCAGTCACTTGAGCATCCATCGGACTCTTGATTTTGGCTCAGGTCATGATCCCAGGGTCATGGGATCGAGCCCATGCTGAGCCTGGAGCCTGCTTAAGATTCATTCATTCATTCATTCATTCTCATTCTCTTTTTCCCTCCCTCCCCCCCTTCCCTCTCCCCCTCTCTCTCTCCTCTCCCTCTCTCCCCTACCCCCTGCCCGTCTGCCCCCACTTGCATATGCATGTGCTTTCTCTAATAAAAAAATACATCGCTACGCTAACTGGAGATGGAAGCTGGAGGCTGAAGGCTGAAGCACACATGGGAAATACTGGGCATAGTGAGCAGGGAAGAGAGGGAGGCCGTGGGGTTAGGGGGGGAGTGGGGCCTCACCACACACAGCTTTGTTGGTTGTCTAAGGCTGTCAGCGGCTCTCTGCGGATGAGTGGTGTGATCTGTGGCACGGGGGTGCTGGATGGAGGAATGGCGGAGCAGGAGGCTACTGGAGTTGTCCGAGTGGGAAGGGACTAGGGCTTGGACTGAGTTGGGGATAGGGAGGAAGAAGTGGTAGACCCTAAATTATTTTGAAAGTTGAGCCATTAGGATTGCCTGACAAATTAGAGACAGGGTGTGAGAGAGTCCAGGATTACGCCAAGGTATCTGAGCAACTGGAAGGAGAGCGTTGCCAGTAACTGGGGAAGACGGAGAGGAGCATTTCGTGCAGCAAACCAGAGGCTCTGCTTTGGACATACTGGGTTTGGGCAGCATTTCAGACTTAGGGGTAGACTCGGTGAGTATACATTCCGGGAGTGGCGTTCCCTAGGGGAAGTAGGAGCTGAGATAGAAATGTCAGTCATCAGATGAGGACGTTTAAAGCTACCACCTGGATGAGAATACTCTGGAAAGGATGGTAGATGGAAAGTCAGGGGCCCATCTTGGGTGGGGTCAGGAAGAAGATGAGGAGCCAGAAGTTAGCCCAAGAAAGAGTGGCCTGTGAGCTTGGAGAAAAATAGACGAGTGTGGCATTCTGGAAGCCAAGCAAAGAAACTCCTTGAAGGATGAGGGAGAAGTCAGTTGTGTCCAGTGCTGTCGAGAGGTCAGGTAGAAGGAAGATGGAAACTGACCGTTGAGTTCAGTAGTGAACTCACTGTGACAGTCACTGGGGACCCTGACAGGCGCCATCTGGTGAAGTGATGGGGCAGGGGTTTGGTAGGCTGAAGGGAGCACAAGACTAAAAACAAAGCCGAGGATGAGGATGGCTCTTCTGAGCTTTGCAGCAAAGGGGAGCAAGACATGAGGTGGTGGCTGAGGAAGATGTGCAGGTGGGAGAAATGGCAGCCTGTTGGTGCCCTAGTGGGAATGAGCCTGGGCTTGCAAAGTGCTTGGCACAGTGCCTTGCATGTGGCAGGTACTCAACACGTGAAGGATTCCACCGGTGTCCACATACCCACAGCCGGTCGAACGCACTCTTGCCAGCCCCCGCAGGCAGGCCCAAGGATCCCACTTTCTACCTTCCATTCCCACACATACTGTGACTCTTTCATAGTGTATGTCTGGGGTCACTTCAGGGGATAAAAAGGCCTGACTGCATGTGGCATGAGCCTCTCAACTTGCTCTGGAAGCCTTGGAGCAGCAGCAGTAAAGTCCCAGCACCCAAGGCCTGGAGACATCACGGCCCTTTCCTCAGCCTCCGCAGGTGATACTGCCAAGTGGGGCTGCCCCGTGGGTCTTCAGTCTCCAGGCAAATCTCCTCCGGTGAATTCAGACCAAAACTGTGTGGCCCACGTGAGGCCAGCACCACGGGGCCAGGGCAGGACTGCAAGTAGCATTTTCTTTGTGCGTGTAAGGGGTTTCCTGTACGTCCCTTCCTTGGGACTCCACACCTGAGTACTAGAACTCTTGGGTATCGTGTCGATTTAGCCTTACAACCGCCCTGTGATCATCTCCATCTGACAGGAAAAGAGATGCTCAGATAATATAGTAAGTTCGTAAAGGGCACACACGTTAGAACCCACATCTAAACGTGGTCAGCCGACTCTTCCTCAGGCTCACGTTGTGGTCGTCGTTCCTGGGCTGACCCCGGAAGCCGAGAGAGGGCTCCAGGGAGAGGTGCGCGGGAAGGGGCTGTGGTGGCACACATTCCATGCCCACCACACAGGAGCCACTTTTGGGACACCAACCCCTGTGTGCCTGAGGACAGAAGGTCCTGGTGTGTAAGGCTCTCAGTTGGGCAGATGAAACGCGCCCGGGAGGAGAATGGTGTCGGCATCTTCCCCAGGCCCTGAGGGGAGCGGTGCTGCAGCTTGGAACCCAGCTTCCAGCTCCCCGGAGGCAGGAACGTGGGGAAGAGGGTGGCCAGGGCAGTTGCTGGAGGTGTGGGAGCCTGGGTCCACCTGAAGCCTCACACTTTGGCTGAGTCACAGCTCGTACCTGATCTTCTCTCACCTCACCCTGGACCACAGACAGCCAATCCCAAGGGACCTGCGCTAGGCTGCCTCACCATAAGCTACCCTAAGCTTCCCCAAACCTAGTGATGCAAGGATCGCGAACCCCATCCATTACCCAAGTGAGGAAGCCCACAGAGGTTAAGGAGTGTGGCTAAATTCACCCAGTGGGAAATTTCACCCACAGGGTGGAAAGGAGCCCAGGCCACAGCCTCTTATGGCCGTCCTGCTCCAGAGCAGCCTCTTTCTTCTGTGCCGTGAGTCAAAAGGCACTTGGCTGTGCTCCTAGCCAGCAGAATCCCCACAGGTAAACTCTTCCAGGTGGAAGCTGAGCCTCAATTGTAGATGGTGTTTCCAGGGTCCTGGACTGTGCAGATGCGCACTGGGGACGTGCAGAGCTGTGCCTTGGCCCCAAGCAGCACCTCCCTGTGGCTGGGTTGCATGGGGAGCCCCCTTCCCAGCATGAGTCATCTCCTGACAGATCCATGTGACTAGTGAGAAAAGTAAGAGTCCTGTGTTGCTGAGGAGACAGGAAGTGTGGGGGCTGGGTGGGTCTGCCCTGGAGGAAGCCCGGCCCCACCTTACCCACCTGCTCTTGAGTTAGAGCGCTGATGGGAACCTTTCCTGTGTCCACAAATCCTGTTAAGCCTGAGGTGGAACAGAGGGTCTGACTTAGGACGCCAAGTCTGGGGTTGGAGAAGTAGGAAAGAGAACTCCAGTCTGTCTTGGGGGTAAGCCAGGTCGTCAGATCATTACCTGGTGTGTGGGGCTGGAGGCCATGAGAAGCCCCCTGGACAAGCCCCGGGGCCTCGGAGAAATGGGAGGGGGCAGGCTCAGTCCTAGAAGCAGGACATTTCCTGGACAGGAGAGATGCACTTCCTGGAACTGAGTATACAGAAACCAAGAGGCTCTCTAGGTGATGGGACTGCTTGAGCAAAGTCTGGGGGACGGTGGGCAGGGCCACTGGACATACGATGGCTTGAGTGGTGTCCCTTCCCCTGAGGCCTGTGGTTTTAACCACCCCCACTTTCCTTTGACATTTGGGCTACCCGCACAGCTAAAAGGGGCTCTGTTTATATGTATGCCCCAGCCCTGTGCCTTCCTCCTTTGGGTCTCCCCACATTCACACCCTCCCTCCCTCATTTTTCAGCACAACAAGGCCAGTCAGCCAGCCCACAGCGTCCCACAGCTCTCTCCTCTCTATGAACATTTCAGCAGCCCACACCCTACACCTGCACCAGCCGACATCAGCCAGAAGCAAGGTACGGAGCTGGGAAGGGGAGGGGCCTGCCGGGCCCAGAGCCTAGGGGCCAAGTCCTGGACTTCTGAGTCCAGGGGGCTTAGGCCCTTTTTAACATCCAGAAAGCCTGGGGCTGGGCAAACTCGTTTTGAGTTTCTGGAAAATGCCAGAAAGATGGCCTGGGAGCCTAAGGGCAGGTGGTACCAGGTCAAACTTAGAAGGTTTCAGGTGGAGGTAGGAGCCTAAATCCTGAGTGACCTCCTAGTGCCAGTATATGGGAGCAGGCATCTGTGTAAAGCTGAAGATTATAAAACCTGTATCCCCCCCCCCCCCCAATGAGAAAATGGAAAGTGGTGGTTGTGATGGCTGATTCACCTCAGCCTCAGGGAAAGTCATTCTGAAATCAGCCACTGTCGGCTGTGGGAAACCTGCTGACTCAACCCTGGGGAACCGAAGGGGGTGGGTGGAACCCTGGCTGCCCAGGCCAGGGGGCCTGCCTCCTGCCCAGAAAGCCAGGCCAGAGCCACCACCTTAGAGGCCCCAGTTGAAGACCAGCAGCGGACCGAGGTATGGCGAGGCCTGGCCCTCCCACTCCTGAGTGACTCCATCTCTCCCACTGGCAGCCTATATCCTTAGGCGAGTCACCCAACCACTCTGCCCTTGCTTCCCTAGCCTATAAATGGGGCACCATTAGCACACTGGAATAGTCCTGAACAAACCAGTATGTCTGGTCCTCTAGCAAATGGGAGGTGGGATCTTAGAAGCGCCACAGGAGGGTCTAGGAGGCAGTAAGTAGCAGAAGTGGCTTCCAGGTCAGGCTAGATCGCTTACTCGGCCCTTCTCCACTGTAGTTCACAGGCCTCTACAGACCCCTGACCTCTCTGGCTTCTACTCTCTGACCTCAGGCAGCATGGGACAGCTTCCCCACACTGTGAGCTGGTGAGTGTGGACCCAGTGGGAAGAGGGCACCTTGCGCTGTTGAGACCCACACCTGCCGTTCCATTTTCTTCCTCCATCCTCCTCCTCGCAGCGCCCTGCTGCCAGCTAGTGTCTGTACCAGGGGCTGCCCAGCAACTCTTTCCGTTCCCCGGCTGGCCCTTGGCTCCTGGTCTCAGCCCTCCCGCATTTGAAATCTGCCTCAATGTCTGAGAGACTTGGTGGGGGTGGGGGGCACGGAGCCGCTCAGGGTTAGGAGAGAATGTAAGGAAAAAAGGCAGACCCGCCTGAGCAGGGAGGGGACGATATGAATGGCCACAAGATGGGCTGTTGCCTCTCAGCCACCTGGTGGGCAGGGGCATACTTCCCAATCACCTCAGTGCCTACTGCGGACTGATCAGTCCCTTGGCTGAGCTCCCTGAGGAAGAGTGTTCTTTGCCTCCTCGGGTGCCTGTGTGATTCCAAGCCCCTGGCCGGCTCCTTGAAAAGCCTGCTTTAGAGGGTCTTTGAAGGCTGGGCCAGCAGAAGCCAGCCTGAACCTCGACCGGAGCCGGGTCTTGGCGGGCTGGTTGGTCCTTTGCTCATCAACCACAGTGTGTTCTGGACGCGTCTGTAGCCTCTCTCGGCTGGGGCAGCACCCCACAGCAGGAAATCTTGGTTTTCCAGAAAGGTAGGAAAGGCCAGAGGTCCAACCTGAGCCCACCTGCCCTTTTCCATTTGCTCTTTCTCCATATTCAGCTCGGTGTTCCATTCGCAGATTCTCCTTGGACAGTGCTCCATTCCCAGTACCAGTCAGGACTATAACCACAGATACTCCCAGGATCGGGGTTTGCCAATCCTTGGGTGTACTACCCGGGCGAGGGGCCCAGCAATTATAGGGCAGTGTTAGCAGTGCTTTTATCGAGGACTGTCAGAGCCCCGAGGGGTGCCTCATCCAGCCTGGGATTTCCAGGGCTTTCAGGAAAAAAGGTCATTTAGCCAAGCAAGAGCTGAACAAAGACCAGGAGTTGAAAGGCGACAAAGGGGGCAGAATAGTCTCGTCACTTGTCAGCAGTGACCGCAAAAGCCCTAGGACCGGTATCAACGCGGAGGAAACCTTAGGAAGTAAGGCTGCACGTGAGCTGGAGGCGGGTCCACTAAGCTGGGTCCTGGGAGAACACTGCCATTTCTGCCCTTTAAGCGCCAGTCCAAGTCTGTAGAGAGAAGTGGGTCCAGCGCAGGTTGCCCTCTGGTGGCACATGCTTAGTACATACGCTGGAGGAGTCCTGGCAGAGGCTGAGTTACCACACACTATGGATCAGGCCCAACCAAGGTGGGGGAAGTCCTTCCCTACATCTGGCCAGCAGCCAGACTATTAACAGCTGTCTCTCCCAACCACAGGCCCAGCCCTCCTCTCTACCCCCTGTCCCCTTCCTGCGGATATAGACAGCACTTCCCTGCCCCCACTGCAGCCCCTGGCGCCCCCTACCCCAGGTGAGTCCCACACCCTGCAGCCAGGTTCCTGCTTCCTGTTGCCCAGGCTTCAGAGCCCACATGAGGCCGTGCTCAGGCCAGTGCTTGCCCTGTGCTAGTTGTCTGTCCATCCGTCCGTCTGTCATTCTGCAGCCTCCTGCTGCCCTGTGCCTGAGAATGAAGCCGGTGGGAGAGCCCGAGGCCTAAGCCCAGGCCAAACCGTGCAGCCGAGCACCCTAGAGCAGCCAGGGCCAGTGAGTGCACACACGTGCTTGTGCTCATGCCTCTGTGCACGTGTGAGTCAGCCCGTGTGCAGGTGTGTGAGGCGCTCACCTGTGCTGTGCATCCCTGCTGAAGGGTGGGGCAGGTCAACTCTCCTGGGCATTCCGTGAGCTCTGCCCAAGTGGAGGCGTCACCTTTTATATGGGTCTGCGACCTTGGACCCTTGGGGACTGCCTGCTCAGACAAAGGAGCAAGGGCAGAGTGGTTTCCACAGAACAGCAGAAAAGCGAAGTGAAAGGTATGTGTGTATACATTTGTGTCCCTTCGCTCTGCACACTCAGTGACAGATCCATGCCAGGTGTGGAATAAGCAACTCCGCAGACAGTAGGTCAGCCCTACTGGAGTTCACAGCCCAGGGTGGGAGGTACGGACCCAGCACTGACAGCTCAATGGGCTCTCTGGGTGATGGGAAAACCCTAACCACACCCCAGCCAGGGCAGGGACACAGACTGGAACAACTTCATGACATCTGAGCAGAGGGGACAAAGGCAACAGCACTAGGTCGGGATGGCTAGGAATGGAAAGTGATGGAAAGCAGGGGGCAAGATGCAACTAGGCAGTGGCAGCAGGGATGTTCATGCAGGGCGGGGCAGGTCCTGCGGAGGAGCCTGCGTTTCGTTCTGTGAGCACTGGGGGGAGTTCCAGGAGGGGCCAAGAGCACTCACGTGTTTTTACAAGGTCACTCTGGGAGTTGTGTGGAGAGGCCTGCAGGGCTCAAGCAGGAGAGTAAGGAAGCTCACGGGGCAGCTACAGGCTCAGGAGGCTGAGCTGGTGAAAGCACAAGGTAAGAGAACAGATTCAAAGCTATCGAGGACTTACTTAGTAGCCGCCTGAATGACATGACAGAGATGTTTGCGTTGTCTGTTTAACATTTTGGAAGCAGGTGTTTGTGTTGGTGTGTATCTTTGTACTTGTGTGCAAGCCACTGGGGGTGGGGTGTCTGTTCACTTGTCCTCGTGTACTGTGCAGGGAGGGGCCTCGGTGTGTCCAAAGCTCTGGACTGTATATTCCTGGCTCAACTTTAACTCTCCTTCTGCCTTTAGGTTCACCCACCCATCCCTGATGCTAGGCTCCGGTGTACCTGGTCACCCTGCAGCCATCCCCCACCCGGCTATTGTACCTCCGTCAGGGAAGCAGGAGCTGCAGCCGTATGACCGGAGCCTGTGAGTGCAAAGGCCCACGGTGTGGAAGAGGGAGGGGAACCCGTGAGCAGATCTCAGGCTCCCATCTGTTCGTCTGCCAAACATTCCTCCCGTCAGGCTCTAGGCTGCCGCCTAGAAACTCCAAGGACTGCCAGACGCCGCCTCTGGTCAAGCCCTCTTGTTCTTGCCACTGACAGACCAGGGTTTCGTTTAAGTTCATTTATTATTTAAGCCATGTACTACAACCAGTGTGGGGCTTGAACTCAACGACGCTGAGTTCAAGGGTCACACACCTCTCCGACTGAGCCAACCGGGTGCCCCTGAGCAGTGTTTTTTGATCCTTGGAAGCAGGAGGGAATGGATGGGGTGTGGAACAAAGATTTAGTTTGAGCCAACAGGGGAGGGGTCGTGAAGTCCTTAACCAGGATTTTCTTACTTAGATGCAGTATTTCTGTAAGGAAGTTACTTAGCTCTCATCACCCATTTTGGAGCAGCTGAAAAAGATACCATTTATAAAACCCTACTTTCCATGCGATGACACACACACCGGACACATGCCAGCAGGTGGTCACATTAGCTGGACACTGGGGGGCTCCTGGGTGATCTGGACTTGTGCTTCTCAGGAAGACACAGGCAGAATCCAAGGCAGAGAAGGAGGCCAAGAAGCCAACCATCAAGAAGCCACTCAACGCCTTCATGCTGTACATGAAGGAGATGAGAGCCAAGGTCATTGCAGAGTGTACGCTCAAGGAGAGTGCTGCCATCAACCAGATCCTGGGCCGCAGGGTGAGGCCATGGGCAGGTGGGCTGGCAGGGGTGTCCTCTGGTGATGCCTGTTGACTCCCTGACGCACCACCGTCTACCCCTCCTTGCCCGCTGCAGTGGCATGCGCTGTCTCGGGAAGAGCAGGCCAAGTATTATGAGCTGGCCCGAAAAGAGAGGCAGCTGCACATGCAGCTGTACCCAGGCTGGTCGGCGCGGGACAACTACGTGAGTGGCTGGTGACAAACAGTAGGGATGGGTAGGGGAACCTTCAGGATGCCATGCCCCGGGCCACCGTCTCAGTGGGGAAAGGCAGACCGCGGTCCTGAGGGCACAGATGAGGGCAGGTGGTGCGGTGAAGGGCTCAAGGCCTCACCTGACGAGCTCAGAGCCCAGCTAAACAAGGTTAACTGCCCTAAAGGCAGGCCCATGTCCTCTTTTCCACCTACGATGTACTCCCCCATGGGGCTGTTGCCCAGCATTTGGCCACACAGGCAGGAGGGGAGTAAGGGGCTCTGTAAGTCTTCTCCATTCCAAATGGAGGCCAGCATGGGAAAGGGAGGAGGAGCCTCTAACTGCTGCCCCATGGTACCCTGATAAAAATTGTGGTCAAGTACTAGGCCTTCCCTGTAGGAAGGGATCGTGTACCCAGAATCTCAGCAACAGGCAAGCCAGGCTGCAGGTCTCCCAACCACTCAGTGGAGTTAGGAAGGGACCACCTCCTGGATCTGGATCTGAGCATCCCTCCCTTTGTTCCCTGCAGGGAAAGAAAAAGAGGCGGTCACGAGAAAAGCACCAGGAGTCCAACACAGGTGAGGCCTTCCCTCAGCAGTGCAGACTCCCCTCCAGGCCCACATTTCATGAGCACCTGCTCTGGCCCAGAGGGAGGGGCAGAGTACTCAGCCACAGACCTTCAAAGGCCCGGGCCCTCTGGAAACAAGGCCCGCTTACCGGAAGTCAAATGCCCCTGTGCACAATAGCTCTACTGAGTCCCTTGACCAGTGTAACAGTGGTGTACTGCCTCGCTGCATGTCTCCCACCTTTGCTAGCCCTGCTCAGAGAAACGGACTCTACGATTCTGCCGAGATGGGCAGCGGCCTGTGTGGGTGGAGGTGTAGCCATGTCTAGGTCCAGCAGTCACACGGCTTTACTTTCCATCTGAAAAGGTGTGTAGACTAGGTTTCAGCTACAGCAGGAGGGGGATATGGGTCAGGAAGATTGTGGGGGGGGGGTGCGGCAGAAGAGGCTGGATCACTGTGGGCCTCCCCGGGCTCCTCTCCCACAGCTCCTCTGCTGCAACCTGAGAGGAGCCAACCTGATAGGATCCCTTCCTTCCTCCACCTCCACCATTCTTCCCACTGCCTCTACTGCCTAGCTAGGTGTCCACCTTTCCTGATACCTTGGCTCTGGGTCCCGGGGCTCCCACTGGGGCTGGCTGTCCCACAGCAAGGCCCTCTGCCTACGGGGTCTATGGGGGATCTGTGACTGGCTGACACTGATATTACCTCTTCTTTCTGGGCCGTGCTCTGCCCTGCTGCCTGCCTGCTCGCCCTCTGCCCTGCTCTGCCCCTCTGGCATGGCTGTGAGCAGACCCTGGCTCGCCTAAGAAATGTCGTGCTCGCTTTGGCCTCAACCAGCAGACGGATTGGTGTGGTCCGTGCAGGTGGGTTCGTCCCCACCACCATCCTCCCTTTGCTTCAAGCTGCTTCCCTGACTCTGCACGCGTTCTGCTAGGCCTGTAGCCCTCCTTGGGTACCCTCGTCCCCTTGCATACCACACACTGGGGAGCCCATGTAGTTCTGGTGCCTAGTGCCAGGAATCCTCTGTTAACGATGGTCTGATGCTAAGCTTAGCATATCCACAGCAGGCCTTACCCTCCACCTCATTCAGGTGGCCTAAGCCCCTGCTAGCAGGCCTAGCACTCACCATAGTCCACCAGTTCCCTCACTTCTTCCAACTGGGATCCCTGCCTGGATTATCCTGACCCCCTTACATCTAAGAAAAACAAGGTGACTGTAGTAGAGAACAACCTGGCTTGTACCGGAGACCAAAGGGCTGGAGAGGTAGGGGGAAAGGAACAGGGGTACCCCTGGGCTCTGGGGCCCTAAATGTGTTTTGCCATACAACAGAGAAAGGACTGTGTGAAAAGAAGGTATGCCTACCTACCACGTGGCAGAAGTTTGCCTGGTTGACGGCAGGCCTGGTAGTTCCTCATAGACTCTAACAAATACTGTCCAGTCCCTCAAAGTGCCCACCATGCTCCTTTCCAAGGGCAGAAAGGAATTTGGGTAGTATGGAAGTACGTGTACGTACACACGGCGGGAGGCTATTTGTGTCGTTCTGCCTGAGCACCACTATGAGCATTGCAGCCCTTTGCCTTAGTGCAGATAAGAGCCCCACAAACACGTGAGGCAGAGGCTCAAAGGCCCAAACTGGGAGATGGCTCCCCTGGAAAACAGGAGGCAGCCCACAGGGCTTAGCCTACAAAAGGTTCCTGGGCCACCTTGTGGCTGTGCTGGGAACTGCACCTGCTCCAGGTTTGGGCCAGGCCCAGCAGAATCGCAGTGCTAGGTTCGAAGGCCGAGGCACATCACCCAAGTCCTGGGGAGAGGGGACAAGAGGTCAGTTAGGCCAGTGCAAAGACAGCATTTTCTGGTTGTGGTGTATGACTATGAATTCACCCTCTGTTTACAGATAACTCTCTTCACTATTCCTAGGAGGAAAAAGAAATGCATTCGGTACTTACCCGGAGAAGGCCGCTGCCCCAGCCCAGTTCCTTCCGATGACAGTGCTCTAGGCTGCCCCGGGTCCCCAGCCCCCCAGGACTCGCCCTCATACCTCCTGCTACCCCACTTCCCCACAGAACTGCTTGCTAGCCCTGCGGAGCCAGCGCCTACATCACCAGGTCTCTCGGCCTCTCTCAGCCTCCCAGCCCCCTGGACCCCCACAGGCCCCCCACAGCATCCTGCAGAGTACACAGCTTCAACGACAGGCGTCTCAGAGACAGGCAGCCTAGCGTGTACAGGACACCTGGCCTCCTCCAGGGGCTCATCCTCTGAGAGGAAGCGACAGAGCCCCAAAGCACGTGGAAACTGGCCAGGGGCCCTCTTACCTCCCTCTCAGGGACAGGGCCCAGGAGACTTCCGAGGCTGCACAACTTCTGCCTGAACCCGGGGCCATCAATTCATAGTACCCCAAATGGTGGGAATCAGATCTGCAGTGTGTCATCTGATTTGTGCCTACAGCAGCCTGTATCATCTATTCCTTTTACCATCTGTCTTCCTGGCCAGATGCCCCTGCCTCCCCTGCTTTTCTGCTGTAGGTCACAGATAGGCTGGACTGAGCCCAGCTGCTTGCCCCCCCCACACTTCCTTGGCCCCACCACTGCCACACCCTCGCCCTACCACACACTTCAAGGACCAAGAATGAGCTGGTTTACGAAACCACACGTGAGCATGGTCACAACCACATGCTCAAGACAATAATGCTTCTCTCAAAAGAGCCTGGAGAAGGCCTGTTGACAGAAAAGCAGTTCCAGAGTAAGCCTTTCGCCATGTCCTCAGAGCTTACAAGACTAGGAGGGAATGGAACAGGTTAAGTTTAGGCCTGTCACCGCAGGCAGTAGGAATCACCTGACACTACCTTATCAGGCAAGTATGGGCAGGGAGAGGTATCTGGCTCTAGTTCATGTTACTTGGATATGTTTCCAGGAGAAACTCAACCTCCCAAGAAGCTCTGATACCAAGGTCCCATGCCTGTCACTAGTGACTGAAATCCAAAGAAATTATGGCCCCAACTCCGGCATGCATCCCTCCCTCCCTACAACAAGAGGCTGTGTCACAGCTCCAACTTGTCCATGTCAGTCTAGCCAGCTCTTGGGCAGTTTTAAGCGAGGGCAAACCAAACCTTATGACAACGAATGCTCACCTTCCAGCATTGACACCGCTTCAGCTTCAGCTTCCCTAAGGGGGGTGCAGGAAGGAGGACCTTCAGCATCCAAGTAAGGAGCCCAGAGAACCTCTAGTGGTGGTCAGTGGGTTTTCACCACAGCCCTACTTTAATCCATTTCTGAGCCAAGCTTCAACCCTGAGCCTTAAAAAACAAACTTTTAATTTAACTTTTTTTTTTTTTTTGGTGCCTCCTCCTCACTGTGTATAGCCTGAACCCAAAGAAAAAGGGCTGTTCCTATACCCACATGCCCCTCAACAAAAGCCTTTAGTTCCTATTTTAGCCACTGGCATCTCAGAATCCAAAGATCATATATTCTCGTGTAGCGTTGCAAGAAGTCTTAAAGAAAAGGACTATTGTAGTGTTCAAAATATTTTTGTATTGTTAATGCATCATCAAACGAAAACTTTTTTTTTAAACATGAGAATAAAGATACTTTTTATTGGGTTTCTTTTTCAAAGTTGACCCTGAGGAATAAGCTGTTTCAGTAATAGAGCATGAGAGACTCCTTTTCCCCCCACCGCCATAAGATGTGGCGTTTATCCTCTATTACGGTACACACGTTCTACAGACTCTCATTCCACCTCCCCTCCCCTGCCGCTCCCCTCCCCTGCCGATAGCTAAGCTCATTCTAGGCATAAACTCCCATTACAAGCCTTGCTCCTAACTCCCCAATCCTCGGACCTCCCAAGTGAGGCAGCTGCAGGTTAGCCTGCACACGGGATGGCGCTGGAAACGGCCACCACAGACGCACACGACCCCCAGGCTCCGTCTTCGCCTCCCATTTTCCTTCCGGAGAGAGAAAGCCTGAACACAAGTATACATCCTATTTCAAGGAAAACCAAAACAAGCAGGGGTCTTCTATAACCTGGGATCAGAAATTTCAGAAGGGCATTTTAATAGCACCCTTTCCTCCTCCCCAAAACTAATAAGGTGCTTGAAATATCTTCATACACACAATTTTCATACAAAGCCTCTCCAGTTTCATAAACCTACAGGCCGCTTTTATACGGTTTCCATTACGTTTAAGAGCACAGTAGCTAACGCCTGAAACCCATCGTGAATGTAAAAGGTGTCATAAAGCCACCTCAATAGGTCAATCAACTGTTAGACACAAATGCTGGGCAAAAATATCAACAGCCAGCCACTGGGCAGCCATCATGCAATGTTCTTTTCATGGAGTTATATTTTTGGGATTTTATGTTTGAAAATATTTATAAATAAAGTAATCTTCCAGAGTAGTGTCTATTTAAAGTAGGCCACTGGAAGTTGTAATCCAGACTTGCTTTTTTCCCCAGAGTTAGAGAAGACCATTCTCTCGATATCTGTCCCATTTAAAGAATTCCACTCTGGCTAATGGCCTAGTTGTTTTAAAAACTACATTTTAACTAAGGCTTATGCAAGACTGGGTTGCTGCATCTGATTTGGTGTCTTATTTAGAGCACACTGGGTACAGGAACAATGCACCCTTTGTTTATAGGAGGGTGAAGAAGGGAGGCTTTGGCAACTTTGTTAAAATCAAACCAGCCTTTTAAAAGAAGTGATTTCAAAGAGGAAACAAATCCTCCCAGATCACACCAGCACATTCCTGAGGCCACAGGTGACTTGAGAGTGAAGGCCTAAATTCAACTTCAAAGGAGCACACCAGTTCTTGGCTCACAGTGAGCCAAGAACTAGCTGCTTTTAAGACCTAAGGCAAGATACCTCAACCTCCCTTACACATTTCCCAGAAAACAGGCAAACTGGCTTGACATACAGATCTTGGCCCCTTCCCGTGCTTCAGCTGCCCCTCGTAAGGTGAAGGCTCAGCTCAGCAAGCTGGCAAGGCCTGCCCAAGTCTCAGTTTGAACATGTTTCCCCTTTTTATAGAGGAAGCCCTGTGGCTATGCTCTTTTCTAGCTTTAAGTGTGTTTTCAATGTCCCCAAAGCATTGCTGCCCTGCTCTAGGCAGTGTACAGGAAGCCTGGCTAGGAAGGCCACAGTGCTGGGCAGTAGATGGATTCTTTGTATTATTCCAAAGGAAAAATGAAATCGGTTCCTATGTGCCTTTCTACAAAAGACAGCACAGAAAGGGCAAAGGTAACGAAGACCTGGCACGCCTATGTATGAAGGAAGATTTGAGACCAAAAACTAATTCCTTACTAAAAAAGCTGACTGGTTTTTGTTTCAAGTTAGGTTGCTTTATCAGGACTTTCTCAGGTCTACTCAGACCTTGAAGAGCTCACCAGCCAAGGAGAGACCCTGCCTGGTTCCCAGGAACTCCCCCAGATCTCTAACTCAGGCTCTTGGGCTCTCTACTGACCAGGAACAGCTACTGGACCTTCACTGGTCACCTGTACACAATGGGCAGAAGAGGTCTGAGAGGAGCCCTAACTGAATTAGACAGCAGAGAGACATTAGAAGGGGATATTCCCATGATCCGTTTGCTAGAATAAAAGCCTAGCTCAGGGCAGGGCAGATTTTGAAATTAAGGATAGTGTCGGATTAGGCACAGAAGTAACTGGAAAAAGCAAATTCTGTCCTAGGGGTAAGAACTATCCTATCTCTAGCAGTTCTCAAGAATTCAGTCAGTGGCAATACAAGGTAAGATGTTTTTCATCAAGTATGAGTTATATAGTAAATAACTACTACTTCAAGCTGACACATTTTTCAAGTTCACCCGGGGCTTTGGACCACGTCTTTCTTTTTCACTCAGGTTTTCTTTCATTTCTTTATCTGAAGGCTTGTTCTTTTGAGTATGTGCAATCTCCGGGGGATGGGTGAGGGAAGGGGAGAAATAGGAGGGGGAGGAAAGGAATGGTAGGAAAGGAAGGAAGTGAAAGAAGGGCCACTCTGGAAACTCCTCTTGAATATAGTTTTCTGACAGTGGAGCTCTCTGTATTCCCACCCATCCTAAAAGCCTCCTGGGACAGAATTATCTGCAAAGCATTTGGGGCAGGTATGAGAAGCTGTAGAGAAGCACACTCAGCACAGGAAGGTGCTCAGTAAATACTTCTGAAAATTGTAAGGTAAGCAGTGTCAAAAAAAATCATGAGAACCACAGAATGTAGAAACATATTGTAAGCAACTATATTCTGTATTCTTCCCACAAAATGCCTCTTGGTATTGGCACACAGATCAGATGTAGCCTATGGTGTAGAATACCACAAGGCAACAAGTATTCCAATAAGGACTCAAATCAAGTCCCACACTGGAAATCCATCCAACAAGAGCACCGTGACCAACACTTTTATGCCGCCAATAAGGCTCATATCCACTGACAGCTCAACAGTAAGGACAGCATTCAGTCTACATTGCTTAGATGTCCAAAAGGCTCTATGGTAAGCCAAGGGATGTGTTCTAAACTTCACATGTCATCGAGCCTTGATATGCACATCTAGTTCTCTTGCTCTGCCTTGCCAAGAGTGATTTTTAACAGTAAACAAAGGCATCAAATAGGACTGTCAAACCCCCAATATTCATAGTCCTTTACTACAATACTAAAAAAAAGTTTTAGTTCAAACACTCAACAACTGAACTGCTCAACATGCGTATGATGACTACTCTTCCAAGAGTGTCACCAAAATTCTGTTAATGATCCAGCCCTAATGTCTCTTTTCAGCCTGTATCCTCCAGACCTACTGACATCCAGCCTTCAGCTAGTAGTTCCAGACTGAGCACTGCCTTCCCCTCACATGGCATCCCTCCACCCCCAACCAAAACAACTTCTGAAACCAAATTAGTTTCTCCTCACACAACTTTCCTAGACTCTTCCAGCCCTGGGGCCCCCACTTGCTCATTAATCTTGTTCTGTCCAGGAACATTTTTAACAATTACTCATCCCCTCCTAGCAGTATTTATGCCTTTCCTCATTAGCTACACCAAAAGCTCCCAAGAGGGTAACTATGTCTTACACTTCTACAAAGAAGCCAGGATCTACACTTTAGGGATTCAATCATTTCTTATGCTTTCCCGTTACTTGCAATCTTCTCCCTTATGCTCTTCTGTCCTAGCCTTAAAATCAGTTTTCATATAAAGCAGATTAACTGAAGATTATCATCTTTGTAAAGCTCAAGCAAACTCAGAGAACACTTGTTTGATTCTTTTCCATTTAAATGTATAATGAGCTTTAGAAAAAGAAAAACCAGAAAGATCTTCAAATGGAAGTGGCGGCACAAGTTAAGCTTGGAAAGATGAAAGCATTTTAGGCCCTGGATATGGTAACAGGTGCTGTTGCTCCCTCGGTTCTTTACTCATGCAAGCCACTTCCTATCCCTGTATAAATGGCCCTAGTAAGAGTCTAGGCAACCTATACCTAATTTCATTTTTTTTCAAATATGGTATATATTCTTTTTTAAGTTTATTTATTTTCGGGGGGGGGCAGAGAGGGAGAAAACATATCCCCAAGAGGCTCCACGCTGGGTGTGGAGGGGCTCGATTCCACAACCAGGAGACGGTGACCTAAGGCGAAACCAAGAGTCAGAGGACGCATAACCGACCGCGCCACGCAGGCGCCCTCCCCCCCCAATTTCTTAATTTACCTTCGATCAGCAAACTATAAGATTTGGCAAATTTTAAAGTAAGCTAAGCCATCATGTGGTTTGGAATACCTGTCTGCTCGGAGTCGCATGTGCATAATAACTCACTGTTACTCTCCTCCTCCAGCGAGTTCCAGTCTAAACTCAGCATTACCACTAACTTCATGTTACAGGGCCACAGTCCTCTAACAGTCCACCAAATTACGGTATAGATCTTGTTTAATTCCAGCAGCTGATGTGTTCAAACAGTTGCAGAATAAACAAATCACAGCTATAATGGCACTCAGGAATCTGTAACAATGTTGGGATGTCTCTGTGCATCTTTGGAAAAACATAAAAACTGCAGAGCAGTACCTACCTTGTGTATTCAAGATAGATTTATGAAGGCAAGCTAATATAGTAGCACTTCAAATGACATAACTTGCTTCTATAATACAAGAATTATTAGAATCTGTTTGAGGGGGCATATCCTTAATCCATGATAATGTCAGGGAAAAAGGACTAAGCTAACATTCAGAAGTAGTTTGGTTTACTCTCAATCATAAGTAACACAGTCAATGAAAAGCTAAGAAACCAAAGAAGCTACCATTTCCAACCTACGTAAGGACAGGTAGATACTAAGAGGCAGGAATAGGGACCCAGCCTCACAGTGTGACTTCACGCCACAGTATTGGCCTGTGGCATGCCACAGTATTTCCCCACAGGGTGGGGAAAAGGGTATCTTTGGAGAGACGTTTGGTTACTGTAAGGAGAAAGGGCCACTTACTTTCCCTGCGTAAGGTTAGGGCCTAGAAACTCTTGGTAGGCATATTAAAGAAATAGTGAGCGGATAGCAGGTTAGAAGGAATAGAGTAGGCAGAGTGCTGCAGCCAGCCTCAAGTGCCTCTGACCACCATACCTATGACTTAGGTGGGCATACAATATCCACAAATGGCCTATTTTCTCTTGGATGAACTGTCGGATTTCTATTAAACCTGAGAGTTTAAGATTATCAGGGTGTTTTGTTTAAAGCCTAGGACCATAGTCTACACAAAGTCAGGAAGGGAACAAAAACCTTAACTACTATAGTGTCTGTCTACTCAGTCTTCCCTATTGAGAAAGATTCTAGTGTCTTTTAAATATGAGTAAGAAAATTATTTAGTCCTGTAATTCCAACAATTCTTGGGGATTATACAGACTGAGAACTAACAGGTTTTGTTTCCCAGAAGAGGGTGTATTTTCTTTCCCACCTAAACATGGCATGTGCTAACCATCCTGGACTTTCAAGAGTTTTGTTTTTCACGATCTTGCTAGGCATAGAACGGCGGGTAGGGTTAAGCTTTTCACAAGAACTGACAGGCAGGAATTAGCAGAAGAGACACTCTAGCTAGGGTCCAATTCTGCCATCTTCCCCACTAAAACCAGGACAAATGGAAAACAAGCTTGATCCCTGAGAATAAAGGGAGGCAGGAAGCCAGAAGTAGTCACAAATGTTGGCAAACTTTTTCTCTCAAGGGCCAGAGAATAAACTTTTTAAAGGCTTTTTGGTCAAATACAGTCACCTGTATTTTTTTTTTTTTTTTTACAATCCTCTAAAAATGTAAAAACAATTTTTAACTCAAAGACTGCAAAAATAGGCTCTGGGTTGGATTTCACCCACGTATGGGCTGTAGTTTGCAATCTCTGGTACAAATGACAAACAGGAATTCATGGGACACATTACAGGGGACTTTATTAAATAAGACAGACTTGGGGCAAATAAGAGGTGAAGTTTAAGGGCAAACTACTGTCAACAAATAATCCGAGCCATAAAAGCTCACAGTCAACATGAGGAGAATGCAGTAAGACTACATGTGAAGACAGATGATGCTAAATGGCAAAGGAAGAAAAAAAGGAACACAAAGGAGGAAAGAAAAAAGATAAAACAATTTGTGAGCCATCTCAAGCCATCAAGAAAACTTCATTCTGTTGCAGGGCAGAGGCCGGCAACAAGATCAGTGCCATCCCGTGTGGCCACATACACAGGTTAAGAACTAAAGCATTGGTAATACATACATACATACATACATACATACATAAGCAAGCAAGCACTGGCTCCAGCAAACCCTATCGCTGGCAATCAGAAAAGACACAAGCCTATGAGAACCCAATTGTTTCGTCAGCAGCCTCCAATGAGCTAAGACACGAACTGCCTATAAGCCGTCTCCAGCTACACAACCATACATATATTTAACTCATTTAATAACAAGTGAAGAGACACAGTTAAGTACACAAAAGCAAACCATTTACCACCTACTATGTAACTTACTTTTTATTGAAAGTATCTTGCATTCATGATGGATGCTTTCTAGGTTTTGCCAGACATTTTAATGTTAAAGGTTAAATTATTTTTACATGCAAGTAGTGTGACTTTTTCCCCACATGGGATCACTGATTATAAAAAGATGACATATCACATAGGTTATCTGTCCTTTTTAATTGAAAAGCTAACACACCATCTAGTTATATTTCCCCCAAAACAACAAACTGAGGAGTAACTGACTCTCTAGCCAACATATTCAAAGATAAGAATTAAAAATGCAAAAGCAAGTCCTTAGATCCAATTAAGGGAGCCCTGCTACATACAGGCTCATCAATACCAGTGGTACTCCTTGACTCCAGGAAGCTGGAAGACATCCTAATAACCCCACTCAAAACATTTACCTCAAGTAGCCTTTTTCCAGTTTCCAACTCATGAATAAAGATAATACGTTGTTAATTCTATTTCAGAAAACTTTTTGCAACTTGTTTTATTTACAATGCCAACTTTTAAAAGGTCATTAAACTAAAGTTAACTGACAATAAACTAGGCAGAAATCGTTTTACAAAGAGGGAAATCCCAAAATGTCACCTTCTGAGAACCCACAGTTGAGTTTTATTCAGAGTAAAGAAAAAAGAAACTTGTGATCATACTAGAAGAAACTCAGCCATAAGTTTGGAATCTGTACTCCAATTACACATGCAAGAAGGACAATATTCTGCTAAAACAACTGATTTGCTGCTGCATTTGTCTACGGTTTGTCTAATATTAACAATTATAAACAGAGCAGTGCAACTAGTATTTGGAACAATCCTTACAGCGTTACAGTGTCAGGCATAACATTTCACTTCTCTTCACACCACTGGTTCTCTTTGCGTACCTAGAAGAGACAGATATAAGGAAGCACATTAACTTAATCAGTCTTTCCTCAGACTACTACCTAATGATTCATCAACAGCCTGTGAAGAGGGTCAGAAAGGGACAGACAGAAAACTGGAAAAATACCAGGTTACAAACAAGTGCATTTCCTGGTTACCTTTCTTCACTTCCCCAGGTTTTTATTCTGCCTGCTGAAATAATCAAAAAAGCAAAGGCAATGGGCATTAGAGCTTCAGTCACCAGACAGGACAGAACAAATTTAAACAGTTCATTCACATTCTTTCAGTTTGTAGCTGTGTCAACGTTCTGATTTTCTCATTCATTTCTTCCCCCGCTCACTAAGATGTTTTCAAGTGTCCTGGCAGAACACCATCCACAGGGGTTGCTTTTCTGAAGTCAAATATTTATGGCTTACACATAGGGTCCCAGGTGCCAAAACTAGTAACCGTGAAGGAGTAAATGTCAAAGAGCACCTATGGTTGAAAACTAATCATTCTTGTGCTTAGGCAAGAGTGGTATCGTGCAAGTGTTTAGACTCACAGACCACTCCCAAAATGAGTATTTTGTAACACAGAAGGTACCTACTAACCCTCAAGTAAAAGTCGAGATTCCCTGTTAGAGACAAATCTTTTTTGGACAGGCTGTGAATTTTTACTCTTTAAAACAAAAAGTGTGTGATCAAGAACAAGCTGTGAGCAACTTACCTGGGCTTCCTCTTCTTCAGTAAAGTCATTTTTGATATTGAAGGTCTTGCGAATCTCCTCAGGAGTTTTCCCCTTGATCATATTGGCAACAGTCTTGCATGTAACATCAAGCAAACCTTTAATGTCTAAGTAGTTCGCAGCCTGTAAAGTGATTGTTTTCATTAAAGCATTATTTGAGGTGGTAACCTAAATCTAACGTTAGTGACTGCCAATCCGTATCTATTTAACTAAACTAAAATGCTAATTTTGTGAAATTAAAGGGAAAATAAATCAGATTCTTTGGTGAAGTATTTTCGTACATCCTTCTGTTATACCTTCTATAACGTGGAGTCCTGCTGCTGCCCTAAGCACACTACACTACCTCAAATGCTAGACAACAGCCGCTACTTGTGGGTGTGGATGTGTGTGCTCATGTGCTCATTCGACACAAGCACCTGTCGAGTCTTGACAAAAATATTTAAAGAGGCAGAAGCAGTAAACAGCATTACATTTTACTGATCTCAAACAAGCAGTTTTGGTTTCTTTGGTTTTCTCTACTGTTTTCCACTCTTACCTTTAATATTCCCTTTCTTTAGCTTTAATTTCATCTTTTACTAGTTTAAGGTAAAAGCTTAAATCAGCGATTTGAGACTTTTCTTCTTTTCCAATACAGGTGGTTTAGTGCTATCAACTTTTCTCTGAACACTACTTTAGCTGCATCTCAGATTCATGTGTGTTGGGTTTTATTTCCATTCAGATCAAAATACTTTCTGGCATACAATTTTTAGTTTTTCTTTTGATTTCTTCTTTGACTCAAGGATTACTGAGAAGTGTTAGTTTTCAAATATTTAGATTTTCCAGATAGCTTTGTTACAGATTTCTCATTTAATTTCATTGTGATCAGATCACGCACACAGTGTGTGTACCTTAAATCCTTTCAAATTTAGTTTTTTTGTTTTTGTTTTTTTTTTTTACCCTTAACAGGTCTTAGTAGTACACATTTGAAAAGAGGATACGTTCTGCTGTCATTATACTGAACGTTCTATAAATGTCCACCAGGACAAGTCGGTCGATGCCATCATTCACAGCTTCTACATCCTTATTAATTCTACTTGTTTTATCAATTAAGTAGAGACACGTGTTAAAACCGCTATGATTGTGGATTTGTCTATCTATCCTTTGAGTTCTACTGGTTTTTGTTTCACTTTTTGGAAATTCTACTTTTAGGCAAACATTTAGGGCTGTAATGTCCTAATAATGAACTGATCCCTGTATCATTATGCAGCAACCCTCTTTAATCCTGGTGATATTCTTTGCTCTGAAATCTACTTTACTATAGCCACTGCAGTTTTTTGATTACTGTTAGCATAATTTAATCTTTTCCCATCCTTTAAATCTGTCTCTTTAAAGTGAGTGTTTTGGAGACAGCATATCTGAATCTTGCTTTTTTAAATTCAATGTGACCATGTCTAACCTTTGTTGCATTTACATTTACATTTAACATCATTCTTAATATGTGAATTCAAATATAGCACTGCACTGGAGTTTATAGAGAATTAATATTCAGTGTCAATGAATTTAACAAATTTAACTGTCTTAGAAGTGCTAAAGGTTCTGGACTAGAGATATCTTAAAGAATACAGTAAGAACATACCAGAATAAGTTCAAAAAGTGTTCCTTGGTCAACTTTCAGAAATTCTTGGTCCCAAACAGGGATATCATCTGTTCGCTTTTCTTTGTTCTCATCATCCTCAGGAGGAGGGGGGTCATCCTTGTGGTGGGTGCACCACTGAATGACCTGTAACAATGAAAGTTCATTCGTCTGTGGCATTATATCACAAGGTACTCATTCCACTATGGGGGCAAGATTATTCTTATTCTGGGCTAAGAACTAGTACAAGGTGACTTGAGTAACAAATGCAAAACTGAAGCTTGAGAAATTTTCAAAACCCTAGGGGTTATAAGATCTTAACAGCAAACCATGCAGAGAGATTACTATACTTGACCACACTAAAAAGCTCCTGTGCAAAATGATACACAAAGTCAGACAGGACAACCACTGGGAAAATACATGCAACATGAGCAACCAGCGATGGATTACCCTCTAGAATATAAATCTTAAAAATCACTACCAAGTGGGGCAGCTGGCTACCTCATTCAGAGTATGTGACTCTTGATCTCAGGATAGAGACCCACAGTGGAGACAGAGCTTACTTAAAAAAATAAAAACAAAAACAAAAAAAAAACACTACAAAGAAATGAACTACAGATATGAACAGGCTATTCACAAAAGAAATCTCAGGAGAAAATGCTCAGTCTCATTAGATGCAAAAACCAATATTACAGGTATTACTTTATACTGACAAAATCAAGATTTTGATACTAATCTGCCAATAGTGTGAGGATAACATGAACTCTTACACTGGAGAGTGAGGTAAAATAAGCCCTACAGAAAGTAATCTAGCAACTACTAATGAAGATGAGGTTGTGCATACATTATCACCAAGCAATTCTAAATATTCTTGACACATGCCCAAGACTTAAGAACAAAGCAAGAAAAGCCCACGTGTTCCCTTAGTAGGAGAATAAACACATATAAAGTTTCAGGGGGCTGGTTAGACTATATGTACCATCATAAAGACCAAAATCAACACTGCAAGAGTTACAAGTTGTACAATCTAGGTGGTAAATGGGGGTTTGCTGTATAGTTTCACTTTTCTGTATGATTAAAATTTGTTCAGTAGAATACTGGAGGAATAAACAATGCTGAGAAAAAAATGGCAAAGCTGAGAAACTATACTGCTAGGATGTAAAAAAAGGAAAGAACTATTTCTAGAAGGGAAAGTCAAGCTAAGGAGTTTTAATGAAATAAAGTTTTTTAAGCATTTCAGTTGTATAAGAAAACAACAGCAGTATTTGCTTACGTAAGCATTAAAAAAACTGAAAAGTGTATGTAAGAAATATTGATTATTATTACTCGAGGGGGTTGCAGGTTAGATAGAGCCAAGGATGAGGGGTTTTACTATTTTGTAGTTTTGGATCATGCAGTTATTCAATATGTAAATTCAAACATTCCTAAGAATAGATTTAAAAAACTTACTCAGAAGTATCCCCTTACCACCAGTCCATTAACTCTGATCTTCCCTACTAACTCCTTACTTGTTCACTATGCTCTAGTCACCACACCTGCCCTCCCACCTTTCCTCAAAAAGTAGAACATGCTCTTGTCATTGGGTCACTGCACTTGCTCCCCATACCCAGAACTCTACTCTCCCACATATTAACGTCTTTGTTCAAAGACCGACTTCTCAGTAAGGCATTTCCTGACCACCTTTATTTTAAAAATAGCTAACTCTCCACTGACCAACCTACTTATACTCCATAGCTTTCTCATCTAACATATTTCTTATCTTGTACATTTCCCCCACACCTTTAAGATGTTAATTCCCTAAGGGCAGAGATTTGGTCTCTGGTTACTGCTACACCTCCAATATCTAAAAAATGTCTGGCATTTGAATAAGTGCAAGCACAAGTCCTTTTAGATGCATTTTACATTAGGATAAAACAATGTTAATTGCAAGACAATACCCAGAAGGAAAAAGATCTAGATAAAATACAAAGCTTCTAAACCCATAAAATACTATGAAGTGACGTTAAGACAATGCCAAGTGATAGAAACACCATATAAACAACTCCTTTAAAAAGCCCACTAGATACAAAATGGAAATCTTGAAAACATTACACAAAGCCAGACATAGAAAGACAAATTTTGTATAATCCTATTTGTATGAGGGGCCCACAAGAGTCCAAGTCATAGACACACAAAACAAAATAGTGGTTACAAGGAGCTGAAAGGGGCTATTAAGAAGTTATTGTTTAATCAGTATGAAGTTCCAGTTTGGAATGAGGAAAAATTCCTGGAGATGGTGAGTTGTAGTGATGGCACAGCAGTGCAAATGTACTTAATGCCACTGAATTGGACACAAAAAAGTTAAAATGGTAATTTGTAAAAAAAAAAAAAAAAAAAATTTATGTTTATTTTGGAGAGAAAGAGAGAGCAAGCATGATCAGGGAACGGGCAGAGAAAGAATAAGACACAGAATTCGAAGCAGCCTCTGGTCTCTGAGCTGTCAGTAGAGAGTCCAACACAAGGCTCAAACTCACAAACCGTGAGATTATGAGCTGAGCCGAAGTTAGACGCTTCACCAACTGAGCCACCCAGGCACCCCTATTTATTTATTCTTGAGAGAGAGAGAGAGAGAGAATGAATGAACAAGTGGGAGAGGAGCAGAGATAGAGAGAGAGAGACAGAATCCGAAGCAGGCTCCAGGCTCTGAGCTGTCAGCACAAAGCTTGACCCAGGGCTCAAATTCCCCAACCACGAGATTATGACCTGAGCCAAAGTTGGACACTTAACCCACTGAGCCACCCAGGTGCCCCAAAATGGTAATTTTTATGTTATGTGTATTTCGTAACAATTTTTTTTAAGTAGTTTTGAGAGAGAGAAAGTACGTGCATGCACACTAGCAGGGGAGGGACAGACAGAGGGACAGAGAATCTCAAGCAGGCTCTGTGCTGTTAGCCCGAAACAGCCCTCCACAGCGCTCCAGCCCACCAACCATGACATCATGACCTGAGCCAAAATCAAGTCAGACACTTAACCAACTGAGCCACCCAAGTGCCCCTATAAACAATTTTTAAAAAGCCCATTAGAAAGACACACAAAGGAAAACAGACCAAGCAGAAAATGTAAATGGCCAACAATATAGGCAAAAAAATGTTCAGGCTTAGAGAATCACTTTTTACCCAGTCTAGGGCAATTAAAAGAACTGGTAATAGCCAACTGTGGTAGGATATGGAAAAGTACGCAGCACAGCTGCATCTCACAATAGGGTCAAGAGAAACCATTAAGATGAAACTGCATATAGCCAATGACTTTTGAAAATCTCTGAACAAGAGGCCAACTGGAACCAACCTTTCTCATCTCTAAACCTAGCTAGTTTCCTCCACCTTATAAAATCTGGTTGCTCTTTCTTCAGATGAGCATCCAATTAAATAGCTTGCACTGTTAAGGATCCATGTACCGTGATAAGCTAAATTTCAATTCAATGTGAAGAGCCTTTTATGCTTAGACACATGGTAAGGTGATCAATGGTGTGGGTATATTCATTCTCAAGCTCCCCTTGCAGCATATCTATTTAGTGGACAAACAAAAAAATTCTTCCTGTTTGCTAAGCACATACTGTTATATTTCATTAATTTAAATGTGTTAGTCAAAAAGACTACACAACTCAAATATTCACAGGGCTTGGTTAAATAAATACAACAAATAGAGTCATAATCAGTCTATGTGGCAGTAGAATTAAGATCACAAGGATGTTCAACGAAAAAAGAAAAGCATATATCCAAGTATATATAGTTTGTTACTTTACCTTTTTCAATATTGCTGCATTAACATTTGGTAGAGGAACTGGGTCATCATCCCCTTCATCATCCATTCCCAAATCTAAGAAAATCAGAAGAGAGCTGCCATTATTTCCATTACTTGTATCAATGAGGCTGTGTCTCAAACAAGTAATTTGCAAGACATCCATGACTATGAAAAGTACTCTACTAAAAATAGTTCTCTTATGAGCGTTTAAAATTAGTGGTTCCCAACAGGTCCACAAACCACCCAAGACTATATAGAGTTCTGCGAGTAGACAAATTTAGGAATATTACATAAACAGGATCCTTAATGAGGAAGAAAAGTCACTTAAGCGGGACTGAGAGGACTGGTCAGCGATTTGGGAAAAAATTAAAGTCAACCCTTAGCCTTACTGTTAATACCAAACTCTCTAGACAGGCTGCATTTAGAAAAAGTATTGCAAGTAACAGAATCTCAATCTATTAAAATCTGAGGCCCAAAGATGTATATATACACACACAGCAGATCATGCAACCAGTGACAAAAATAAGGCAGGCAGCTCCTTATATACTGGTATGATTTCAGGGTTAAAGTTTTAAAAGCCAAGTTTAAGAAAATAAATGTTATCTGAATAAAAAAGGGTATACATTTATATATTTAGATTTGAAATATCTTCACAGGGATTATGAAAGTGAGTATTAATATTCTTTGCAGGAAAATTAACAAGAATGTGGGTTGAGGGACTCAGTTTCAGTGTATACCTGTTAAGAGTTATTCATCACATACCTATTACCTATAATTTTGCAACTACAGGTTGTCCTGGTAAAAAGGCCTAACTTTCAGATGCTCAAATGAGTCCATCCTTCAGTTTCTACTAGACTAAAAAAGAGCTCCCAAGTTATTTACTAGTTAGCAAGTACCAGGATTAGAGTCCCAAACTTACTTCAGCACTGTATTGGTCGTAGCAAAGTACCAGTTATGCTGACATGGCCAGTGTTGAATCAAATCATTTGAGTTCCTGATAAGTTAACAGGTATCCTAGGCAATGGAGAGTCAGCAATAAACACAGGAGGATGGAAAGAATTGTTCCAATTTTAGATAGAATTGCTCAAGATGTCTCATTGAGAAGATGACGTTTTAGTAAAACCCTAAAGGAGAGAGAACACCTAAGCAGAGGAAATGGCAAATGCAAAGGTCTTCTGATAGGAAGGTATGGCATGTTCTAGTAACACTGAAGGGATTTAGTATTACTAGAGCAGGATTAATAAGGGTGAAAGCAAACGAGACCAATAACAGAGGACCTGACAGTAATAGGGTATTGTCCATTTTGGCTACTGTATTGGGAAGAGGTGGCAGAGAACAGGAGAAAAAAGGAACCAACTATGAGGCTGGTGGTTTGTACAAGTTTACAGCTATGGAAGAATGATCCAATTCTGTATTTTGATGGCAGAGGCAAAACGGTTTGCCAACAGATGGAAAGTAGAATAAGAGTCAAGGAAGACAAAGGTTTATGACATGAGGAACTAGACGGATGAAAGTGCCACTGGAGTTACCATTAACTGATATGGAGCAGGCTGTCAGAGAACTGTTATTGTGAAGGACAGGAAATTAAGAACTCTAGTTTCTTAAGTTTGAGGTACCAATTAGATGTCCAAGGGCAGACCAACCAGTTAAATATGTAAAGTCTAAAAATTAAAAGAAGAGATCAGAATTATACGTAGTTTTGGGAACTGGTGTACAAATGGCATATAACACTGAGACTAGATGAGATGACCAAGGGAATCAACGAGTACAGATACTATGAAAAGGTACAATGACTAATCCAGGCTTGGGGAGCTACAGACTTTAAAAATGGAAAGACAGGGGCGCCTGGGTGGCTCAGTTGGTTAAGCGTCCGACTTCGGCTCAGGTCATGATCTCACGGTTCGTGGGTTTGAGCCCCGCGTCAGGCTCTATGCTGACAGCTCAGAGCGCGGAGCCTGTCTTCAGATTCTGTATCTCCCTCTCTCTCTGACCCTCCCCTGCTCGCGTTGTCTCTGTCTCTCAAAAAATAATAAATAAAAAACCATAAAAATTTTAAAAAATAAAAAAAATTTTTTTTTAAAAAGGAAAGACAGAAGGGCACCTAGGTGCTTCTGTCAGTAAAGCGTCCAACTCTTGGTTTTGGCTCAGGTCATGATCCGTTTCTTGAGTTCAAACCCTACACATAAGGCTCTGTGCACTCACCATGAGGGGCCTGCTTGGGATTCTCTGTCTCTCTTTCTCTCTGCCCTTCCCCCACTCACACTCTGTTTCTCTAAATGAATGAATGAATAAATGAATATTTAAAAATGGGAGGAAAGAAAGCTGTGAGACAAGTACTAAGTAAAGTGTCCTGGAAGTCAAATGTAGAAGGGGATTATCAAATGCTGTCAATAGGTCTAGAGAAATGAAAACAGATGATGCACTTGACAACATGGAGGTCAATGACCTTCACAAGCAGTTCCAGTCGAGTAGTAAAGATGAGAGTAGAATGAAAAATTATCTTATTTTCCTGTACACATGGACTGTTCCTCTCCCCTCTCCTCCTTTCTACCAATGTCATTCCCTGATCTCATCTCAACCTAGAGTAAAAGCATAAAAAGGACTATCTCTATTTGAATTAAGCCACTTGTGCTTTTCCTGTACTACTATGAAGTATTTTTTAAGTTAATTACTTAATCTAGGGTCGCCTGGGTAGCTCAGTCTGTTAAGTGTCACACTTTGGCTCAGATCATGATCTTACAGTTCAAGAGTTAAAGTCCAGCACCAGGCTCTCTACTGTCAGGTCAGAGCCTGCTCTGGATCCTCTGTCTCCCTCTCTGCCTCTCCCCCCACCACTGTGCTCAGGCAAAGGCTCTCTCAAAACTAAACATTAGGGGCACCTGGGTGGCTCAGTCAGTTAAGTGGCCAACTTTGGCTCAGGTCATGATCTCACCTTCTTGGGTTCAAGCCGCACATTGGGCTCTGTGCTGACAGCTCAGAGCCTGAAGCCTGCTTCGGATTCTGTGGCTCCCTGTCTCTCTACCCCTCCCCCTCTCACGCTCCGTCTCTGTCTCAAAAATAAATAAAACATTAAAAATTAAAAAAAAAAAACCCAACTAAACATTTAAAAAAAGATACACTTAACCCCTTTTTAAAAATTTATTCATTTATTTACTTATTTAATAAGTAAATATTAAATTTTTACTTTTAAAAGTAAAAGCCCCAATGTGGGGCTTGAAATCATTACCGTGAGATCAAGAGTCACATACTCTACTGAATGAGCTAACCAGATGCCCCTAGTGTGAACTATTTTTAATCAGAGGGGAGGAAAAGAAGTTACACTATATAAAATACATGTGTTTGGAGAATTAAGATAGCAGAGAAACCATAATACAGAAGACCAACTTGTTTAGATCCAAATGTTATTTGGAAGAAGGGTTAGGTCCTATTAAAAATAAGGGCCTTAATGGGGCACCTGAGTGGCTCAGTTGGTTAAGCGTCTGGCTCTTGATTTTAGCTCAGGTCATAATCTCACAAATTGGTTCGTGTCATCGAGTCCCATATCAGGCCCTGCACTGAAGGGGCAGAGCCTGCTTGGGATTCTCTCTCTCCCACTCCCTCTGCTCCTCCCCAGCTTAGGCATGCGCATGTGCTTGCTCACTCTCTCTCAAACAGTTATCAAGGATCACTTCCCTAGCATTTAAGCTAAGGATGTACAATGTCTTTCCCACTTTTAGACTGAATTCACAAGTATCAACAGTCATTCCTTTAAGCTATTTAGTTTCAAGGACTTCTGAAAGACACCTGTATCCTGACACCACATCCTGGACCTGAACAAATCAGTCAGTACACGTGTACACATGCCAAGATTTTCAGTTCTGATTATCCTGTGATTAGGTCTTATTTTTGTCTTCTATGTCACAAAAAACCCATAATCAGAGATACTGCAGATGCAAAACAAAGAAAGCAGTAAACTGCCGAATCCAACAGACTCCAATCCTGCAGAGGCTAGAATTTTATATAAACCACTGGTTAAGATAAAAATCATTCACCTATGATGCCCAAAGGCTATGAAGGCAAACAATCATTTAACTGTTGCTATCGCTCCACTTCCTTCAGTGATCAAAGGAGGCTTCACAGAGCCCTATGTTCTTATATCGGCAAATGCTTCTTTGAAGCAGCACAGGACAGATTAGTGTGCCAGACACCACTAAGATGAAATAAAGAACACTTTCATTGCCAAAGCAAGTATTCAGGCAGCAATTCTGGTATCAGTTTCTACATCTTCTAGATAAAGCCTTACTCACCTGCCTTTAGGGACACTTGGATTGCTTTCACACTCTTTTTTAGTGACCATACCATAGTTCTTCATTCAACAGGTACTTGATGAACAGTGACTGTGGGATGTACCAAGGGGTTTACAACTTAATAGAAGTGATCTATGTATGTAAGTTACCAGGATACAGGAATGTAAATGCCGCATGATTGGTACCAATTACCAAAAAGAATTACATGTTCAGCTTTTATCAGCAAACAGAAGTTACCAGCTTAGAAAACAGAAGACACACCCTCTGTAATTTAGCTTTTGCCTCTACCAAACTTAATATGTGCGATAAGAAATCCTCTTACTATCAATTCCCAAATGACCAGTCTGTAGTAGAGGAATGTGATAATCACTCTGGTCACCTCAAAATGCCTCCCGTGGCTTCCACAAATCTTATTCCACTCACTCGCCACTTCTGACTTCTACTCTCTTAACACCAACCATCTCCCATTCCAATATGGCTGACTGTCAACCTCAATTTACTCTCACAGATAAATACTACAACCCACCATACAAAGTCTATGTATCTCTAGTAGTCTGCAGCTCAGGGACCAATCCACGCACTCAACTGCCAAGTAGATTGTTGCACATAACATGTTCAAGCTCACAGTCAAGTTCCTTCCATTTCTCTCAAGCCCATTCCTCAGCTCTACCAACTAGAGTATGTATCACAATCTCACCCCACACCAATAAACCCCAACTAAAAACTTCATTTTACTTTAACACATTTTGTCTACTTTACCTCAGAATAATCTCCCAAAACATCGTAATTTTACCAGATTTGAAATATCACCTCACTAGTACTACCCAGTATGGTCTCCACACAAGCCTGAAAAATAGTATCAGCCAAGATATTTCCCCAGCACCTCTTGGTACATTTGATTAATGCACTAATTACACCATGTGACAGTCTTGTTTGGTGTCTTTCCCCCTTCCCAGTTCCGTCAAAGGCAAAGATGGTTTCTGACTTACCTTCCTTTCCCGAGCATACAGCTAGTGCTTGGCATGTAACTTTTCTCTTCGCTGAATCATAAGCTACCTAAAAACCTTTGATATTTGACTAATGAAGAACATTCTTATTACTATAATTTTTTTTCACCAATGCTAGAAATTGATTTGTAATGTCTCCATATACTATTGTCTACCAGCCCATTGGTAACATTAAGAAAAGATTCACATCAACTAATAAAAGTTTCAAAATATTTCAGGACCTGTTTTCTAACCTTTCTTCTTTAATGTGTGGTGTATATGCTTTGCAGCAGTTTCAGAGGAATGACAAAGTAGACGAAAGGGAAAACGTAGTTAAAAAAAAAAAAAAAAAGACCAACATCTCAGTTTACCATCTACTCAGCTTACTCCCTCTGCTGAAACAAAGCACTCTATTTAGCTACCATATAGGAAGGTATCTCTTTTTCCAGAGGCTTTTATTTTTCTCATTACAGTGAACCCAAATTACTTCAAAAAGAATTGGGCTATTGTCTGATGCCTAGAAATCACTTCAGTATTAGTTTATAGTCTTACCTATTAAGTAATGGGGGAAAAAAACCCTCATTAATTCAGACAATACCACAAGGATGTCCTGTATCAGAAAACTGTAGTTAATTCTTTAATTTAAAAAAATGTAAACTTTACCCCTCATACTCTTGAGCACTTAATGACAATTGTGCCTTGTATAAATTCAATGTTCACAGGTTATCTCCACCTCAATATTACTTCCGCTTTCCCTTCACCCAGGTGTTCTAATACACTTACCTTCCAACATGGTCTTGATAGTCACAGACTGTTTGGCAATTTCAACATCAACTTCAAATATCTCTCCATCAGAACTCTGCAACTTAATTGAAGGCATCTAAAAAAAAGTTATTACATTGAATTTGAAACTTAAGAGATATTAGTTCTATACATTTGGCTACAGGCTGTTAAAAGACCTCTATCTTGCTAACTACAAAATCCCAAGGACCTGTAGTATATATAAAACCGTGTTAAACACTGCAAGTGGTTATTCATGGCTAGCATAGAAGTATGGACAGAAAATTTTTTCAAAGTATAACTCCTAGGAACACAAGCTTTTAAGGGCGGCCCTAATGAGCTTATTACTGGTATAAATTTAAGAGTTACATTCTATACTTCTGATGCAAAATGTATTTCAAATAAACTTATTTATTTTGTCTTTGCCTGCTTTTCCACTCTTATTAAGTACTGATTATTCTCATCTGAATAGTTAACTGCCACAAAAAACCTACAAACCTGAGGGTGGTCAGTCCAAAACAAAGAAAGCTAACAAATAAGTTACTAATTTTCCAACAGTGAGACTTAAAAGTGAAAAATGAGTTCAAATCCAAGGAGTATAGGATAATATACTTCCATATGTTTGCATCAATGTAAAATATACAAGGTAATAACACATTTAAGGATAAACAAATGTCAATCTAATTCACTAAACCAAATAAGGTACCTAAATTTAACAGTCCTTACCTTTTCCTTATCTTTCATTACTAACTGTCCAGGTTTCCAAGTTTGAGTTCTCCTAAAATCCTCAAAGAAATAACCCATTACTTGCTCCAAAAATGTGTTTCTTACCTCAGATTAATTATGAGTCATTGGGAAAAGACACTTCTTAAATAAAAATTAATTATTTAACTACAAAGGACTTGAGTTCTGACAGAAAAACTAAAAAACACACTTCTTTAAAATTAAAAGTTCTGGAGTGCCCGGGTGGCTCAAACGGTTAAGCGCCTGACTTTGGCCCACGTCATGATCTCTTTCTTCATGGGTTAGTGCCCGCATTGCACTCTGTACCAACAGCTCAGAGCTTGGAGCCTGCTTCGGATTCTGTGTCTCCCCCTCTCTCTGTCCCTCCCCTGCTTGCAGTCTGTCTCCCTGTCTCCTAATAATAAAATTAAAAAATGTTAAAAAATATTTTTTTTAAATTAAAAGTTCTAAGCCATCAATTTCTTATCTTCAGATTCTTGGGGGAGGCAGGAAGGGCAGCAAGACCTGACTCTCAACATTAATCCACGATCTCTTCAAATTTCAAGTATAGAATTTAAAGGCCCGTGCTTCTGAGTATTCATAATCCTGCAATGTCACTAGTAACTTGAAATTGCAGAATCTGGCATTTAAAACATTCACTGTGGGGCGCTGGGTGGCTCAGTTGGTTTAACACCTGACACCTGATTTCAGCTCAAGTCATGATCTCATGGTTTGTTGAGTTCAAGCCCTCCAGAGGGCTCTGTGCTGACATGGGAAAGCCTACTTGGGATTCTCTCTCTCCCTCTCTCTGCCCTTTCTCACCCTACCCCACCTCCACTTGAGCATGCTCTCTCTCCCCTCTCTCTCAAATAAACACTTTTTAATATTTTTTACTATTTCAAACATTTACTGCACCTATTTTAGGATCAAAGACTTCAAACACATTTAATCAGTTAATATATTCATTCGCCTTTTCCCAATTATGTCCATTCCCCCAAATAAACAAAGCTCTTAGAGAAAGGAAGCAAAAATGAAAAGCTATGTTTTAAAACCAGCCACTGAGGGGCGCCTGGGTGGCTCAGTCAGTTAAGTGTCCGACTTTGCTCAGGTCATGACCTCACCGTTTGGGAGTTCAAGCCCCACATCAGGCTCTGTGCTGACAGACCAGAGCCTGGAGCCTCCTTCAGACACTGTGTCTCCCCCTCTCTCTCCCTCCCATGCTCATGCTCTGCCTCTCTCAATAACAAATAAAAACGTTAAAAATTTTAAGAAATAAAATAAAGAAATAAAACCAGCCACTGAAATATCCTGCTCACTCATCAATGGTTAGAGAGAATCACATTTAACTTTTCAGTTCACAAATATATCTATTCCTCCATGTTGCTCAATGCTTGCCCATAATGCAGTTTTCCTGTTCAACAGAGAAGGGCCCAGTGCAGAGAACCTTCCCTGTGACAAGGCAATAACAAACGGGATCCCCAAAGGGAGTATTTCAACGTGAACCCAATTTTTGTTACAAAACATCCTACATTCTCTTTATATTCCATAGTACTGGAATGAACGCTACAAAATGATAATTCTGGCACTTAAGTTGATAAAATTAGTGTTAAGGAAGATGATAATTTTGTATTTCCCCCAACTAACTCTTGATAAAGTTAGATCTGCTTAGTCATAGTCAAATTCCTGTATTGGGTGATTATTAAGGGAGTTGAGATCTTATAAAATAAGCAGGGAGGTAATCGGTTAATATGTAATCGGATGCACTTTGTGATGCCCAACTTAACACTCACAGAGAACTTTTTTTTAATGTCGCAGAGCTAGAATTCGGTGAAAAACTGTAATACTGATCAAGGACAAGGTTTTGATTTGACAGGCTTTCAAGACAATTCCTTAAGTTCCGGATCTCCTAAATTAAATCTTCCCCCACGACTAGACTGAAGAAGGTTCTGTCAACAGCATAAAGGAAAACCTGTGTTTTAGGTGACCCGAATTCTGGCACCTCCTTTCAAAGGAGAGCGAAGTCTGCATTACTCTAAGACACAGACACATTCTATTGTGACGCTCAGATAAATTCACGATCCCAAAACATTCAAACGTGCGGTCCTATCCAGGTCAACGTTCTAACCCTGTAAAACTTAACTCGAAGCATCTGGCTTTCCCAGAGTTAGGCCTTCCTAAAAGTCCCACCACCACGACGAGGGCATCTGCTATTTCAACAGTTGTTTCAACAACTCCAGGCTGGGGCAAAATCATGGCGAGACATACTCTGAATGAGGAGGCGGCTATCTGCAAACATGCGGCCCAAACACAGGCAGGATCGGTGACTAGTGACGCCAGAGACAAGGGCGAGAAGGAAGGAGAGCCAAAAACCCCTCGCTCCCACAGCCTCACCGCTCCGCTCCCTCCGGACACCAAAACAACAAACACGCACACCACGCCCACGCCCGCCCAGGGACCTGCACTGAAAGCCCCGCCGCCACCCCCGCCCGAGGGAGGCCCCGGGCCGCAGCCTGGGCCTCGCAGCCGAGCTCCGCGCAGGCTGACGCTCGCCCGGCTCGAGGGAGGACCAATCCCGGGCCCGGCTCGCACCTTCTCCCGCCCGCCGGCCTGGGCGCCCACGAGGCGTCGTGAGGACGCGCGGCTAGAAGAGACCTCGCCGGCAGGGGGGAGGGGGAGGTGGTGAGGGAGAACAGGGCTCGCCGGCAGCTCCCGAGAACAGAGCCGGCGACAGGTTCCACTGGGCCTGAGGGACGCCAGGCCCAGGGGCCTCCGGCCTCCGGCAGGCCGGAGCCGCAGCGGTGCGGCCACCCAAATCGCAATCCACGGCGCTACCGCCCCTTCCCGCACGGCCGGCGTCTACTCACGGTGCTCGGTCTCAAGGAGACTGCGGGCCAGAAGCTGACAAGAGCAGGGCGGCCTCACGTACAAGAAGAGAAAGGCAGAGAACAAGGCCACTACGGCGGCAAGGCGCGGCGTCGGCTTTTATACAAGCGGGCGCAGGCGCCGAGGACCCCGGGGCCCGAGGCGTCACAGAGCCGGCGGGGCTGGCCGCGGAGATCGCCTGACGCAGGACGAGGACGGCCAGGCGGAAAGGCGGCGGGCGGGAGGCGCGGGGGCGGGGCGTCGTCCTTACCCTCCCACCCCACCCCCGAGAGAGTGGGCTAGCGGTCCTGAAAGCAGGAGCGCGGGCCTGGCTGGGGTTCTCCACAGCCTGCAAGGGTCCTTCAGGCAGGGACTGGCCTAGGCCGAATTAAAGACCCCAGTCCTGAAAAACCTAGAAACTGCTAGTGGGTGTGTGGAGCGGGGGTGGGGAGGGGTAGTGTTCGGGAGGGGCTGTGGCTCCCCTTTCACGTCGGAGAAAGAGGGCTCGGAGGAAGAATAGCAGATGGGGGTTGCAGTCACCGCTCTGATATACTGGCTGGGTGCCAGTCGTTCCCTGTGCCCAGCATGCGTTAGCTCACTCTCCACACTAACCCATGAAGTGAAGTGTTATTACCCTTTCCCCTGTTTTATACCTGAGAACATTCAGAACGACATAGTTTAGTGCTTGCTCCTAACCACTGATTCCTTGTTTTCTGAAAAGGCCTCCAGGCCAAAAATAACCGTTGTGGCAGGGCAACCCCCAAGTCCAGGCCTCTCCCGCAAACGTGTATTGAGCAAAATGTGTGTGAAGCGGCGCTGGGGGATTCTGGGGTGAACCAGGCAGCCTGGGTGCAGCCTGCACAGAACTCTTGTCTGGGTCCGTAGGATGGAGCCAGCGCTACAGGAAAGGGGTTAGAGCCTGGCAAAACACTGCACCCCCAGCCCGGTGCCACCCGGTCAGGGGCTTTGCTGGCCTCCACCCCTTTGCAGCTCCGTGAACCTTGCCACCCCTTCCTAGGAGACTAAGGCGCCTGGCTCACCTAACCACCAGGCATGTGATGGGATTCCTGACGCCAGGGAGACAAAAGACACTTCCACACAGGGCCCCCTAAAGAAATCAGAGGCCTCCAGCTCTTCTGGGATGGGACTGGGCAGGGAGGCCAAGCAGCTTCTTGGGTTACCAGGTCTTTGTCTACAAGCTGTGGTATCCAGTGTCTGCCAGGTGCCACAGCTGATGGCAGGGAGATGAAAGGACCTAGGGCTCTCATACTTTTTTTCCACAACACAGCCCTGCCCTCCGCACCTCCAGCCTCAGGTTCCCGAGGCAAGGCCCGCTGTAGCTCCTTGGCTCCCTTGCCCATGGCACACAAGGTGGCACCTTGTAAACTCTTGTTAAGCATCCTAAGCCAGACCGAGCAATGCCGGGTCACACATCCAGCCTGAGGACCCAGTATGAAGTAGGTATACGTTTTTCCAAATATGTCTGGGGACCCCCAATATTAGAATCATCAAGAAATGATGGTTTTTAAATGCAGATTTCAGCGGCGCCTGGGTGGCTCAGTCCTTTAAAGCATCCGACTTCAGCTCAGGTCCTGATCTATGGTTTAGTTCAATCCCTGCGTTGCATCGGGCTGTCCGCTGTCAGCACAGAGCCTGCTTTGGATCCTCTGTCCTCCTCTCTCTGCCCCTCCCCTGCTCGAGCGGGCACGCTGTCTCTCCTTCTCAAAAAATAAACATTAAAAAAATGAAATGCAGATTTCATTTATTCATCTATATTATATTCATAGATTATCTCCGGAAATATACACAAGAAATCGTTTGCCTCATGGGGAGGGGAACGGGGACAGGGGTTGGGGTGATGTGTTCACTTTATAACCTTTTCTATCTTTTGGATTTAAATTCATATGAATATGTTACATACTCAAAAATGTTTTACCTCAAAAAATAAGTTGGCATCAAGTGAAGAAAAATGCAGATTCCTGGGTCCAATCCAATCTAATGACTCCTATTCCCTGGTGGCAGGTTTTTCTGCCTTTTTAACAAGTTCTCCAAGTGATTCTTAAGCCCAGGCTAAGTAGAGAAACCTCTGCAGTCGGGTCTCAGTGATGAAGCACTGCTAAAAAAGGAGTCAGTAGTGTCTGTCAATGGTGATTCATTCAGCTCCACACTTTCTGAATCAACCCTCCCCTCCTTCAGACTGTCCTCTCAGGATGGACAGGGCAGCTGCAGGACTTTGGGGTCCAGGCTGGTGATCTCCTATCCCCTCTCATTTAACCATAATCACTAGCCCAGGTCACAAAGGACTGGCCTCCACAGATTTGCTTTGGCGTGTAAGAGTGCGAGGAGAGAGAGGTTTCTTTGGTTTCAAAGCTGGCCCCGAGACGGCTAAGGTCTTGTCCTAAGTTTGGTTACTCAACACACCACGGGATCAAAGCTCCTTATTCTACAGATGAAGGAAATGAAAGGGAAGAAACTTTTCCACTGTCACACAGACACTGCAGAGCAAGGTTGAGGCTCCAGCTCCAGCTGTACTTCTACCACCAGGTCACAGATACTGAATTTTAGCTACAGCCTGCAAATGCCGGGAATATTTTCTAATTTACTACTGTTACAGGGAAGCTAAAGGGCCCGTATTCAAGTCCAGACGGGAAAATCTGCCTTTAAAAAAAAAAAAAAAGTTTTCAATGTTTATTTTTGAGAGGGGGGAGGAGCAGAGAGAGCGGGAAACAGAATCCAAAGCAGGCTCCAGGCTCCACGCTGTCAGCACAGAGCCAGATGCGGGGCTGGAACTCACAAATCCTGAGATCATGACCTGAGCTGAAGTCAGACGCTTAACTGCTTAAACGACTGAGCGACCCTGGAGTTCCTGCTTTTTTTTTTAAATGGTTATTTACTTTTTTATTTTTGAGAGAGAAAGCACGCACGTGTGCGCATGCAAGTGGGGAAGAGGCAAAGAGGGGGGACAGAGAATCCAAAGCAGGCTCTGCGCTGATAGCAGTGAGGTGGGGCTTGGACTCACAAGAACTGTGAGATCATGACCCCAGCCCAAATCAAAAGTCAGACACTTAACCGACTGAGCCGCTCAGGCGCCCCTGGAAAATCTGCTTTTTATGGTGAATTCATTTCCAGAGATTATCTCCCTTTGTAAATTGAGTTTCATTGCTGTAAAGTGTTCACAGGAGAATTCCTATGAGGACCAGCTCTCTCAGCGCATCTCAAATGGGACTCTGCTGCCCAAAATTCAGTTCACGCTCCCTTTGTCAGGCACCAACCCAAGGGACAGACTCTGAACTCTGGATGTGTGTTACAGCCTATAGGACAGCATGTAAGGTAAAAAGTAAATCCAGTCACCAGGAGATCTCTGGCCTTCCTTCTTCCTTTTTCCAAACTCCAAGTTTTCCACCTAAAAATCAGACTACCAGGGCACCTGGGTAGCTCAGTTGGTTAAGCATCTGACTTCGGCTCAGGTCGTGATCTCACGGTTTGTGAGTTCGAGCCCCACATTGGGTTCTGGGCTGACAGCTCATAGCCTGGAGCCAGCTTCAGATTGAGCCTCTCTTCAGACAGAGAGGGAGACACAGAATCCGAAGACAGGCTCCAGGCTTTGAGCGAGCTGTCAGCTCAGAGCCCGACACGGGGCTCGAACCCACGAACCGTGAGATCATGACCTGAACCAAAGTCGGGTGCTTAAACCAACTGAGCCACCCAGGCGCCCCAAAAAATAAATTTAAAAAAGACTACCTTATTACTCCAGAAGAGAGAATGCTGAATGCACTTTGGGATGACAAACTTAATACTCAAAGACAATTTTTTTTAATGTCATAGAGCTAGAATTCAGTGCAAACTTGTAATAATGACAATGGACGAGGTTTTGATTTGACAGGCTTTCAAGACAATTCCTTAAGTTCCTGATCTCGAAAATTAAATCCTCCTCCATGACTGGAATGAACTACGTTCTGTCAACAACATAAAGAAAAACCTGTGTTTTAAGTGACCTGAATTCTGGCACCTCCACTTACAGGGGAGAATACTGAAAGCCCAAGAAGCTGAAGGACTCAAATCTTAGATTTTATACTAGCAACAGCAGAGTTAGGAAAAAGAAGGTATGATGATACCAGAACCAATTTTCCAAAACGATAAGGGTGGGGGGGAAATTGAAGCAAAGGAAGCATTGCAGTCAGCTACTGGGGTGGCTGTCTGAGAAAGGTCTCTCTCCCACTCCCTCCCCTGATCCTCTCTGCGCAGGGATAGGGAGAGATTAGGACCCTCAGAAAGGTTTGCAGGCTCTGAAAGTAGAGAGAATCTATGCCTTGATCTGTGAGAAAGGTCTCAAGTCTTCTCTGATAAGAAAATATGGGATCAGTCAAGTAGAAATGGCAGCTGGGTGTGCCAAGGCACGTGGGCCTGTAAGTGGCTCAGGCTCATGCCTAATATGTATGGATCCCACAGAGCATTTAAATATGTCCCGAAGCCCTAACGCAGCATGGAAGTTGCTTGAAGAGAGATAGATGACCAGGACGAGGCTTGTGGGATATAATCAAGGGAACCTGGATGAATTAAGTGAACCTACACCGAAGCCAGAAGCTATGACACAAATTTAGCCGTCTGTGGGCACAGCAGAAATCAAGGAAGACACCTCACAACCGGCGAGGGGGGAGAGTGTGCCTGCAGAATGGAGCTCTGACCCTAGAGAGCAGAAGAGAGACAGAACCCTCAGTCTGACTGTGTATCCCTGAAATGACTGAATGATCATATACTCACTTGACTTTCCGTGCCAGGAAGGGACCGGATTATACTTCTGCTACCAAATGGAATAGATAGTTAGAAAATAACAAAATGAAAGACCTATCATTTTGGCACGCCCACGTTTTCTGACTTTAAAATCCCATCTGGCCACAAGTGCACAGGGATCATGCAGATCTGCTGCTGCCCATTTGTTGCTCACGTCCTGTGTTACCTGAGCGGGATGGATGACTTCCCCTTTCTATCCTCGGTCTTCTTGTCTGTAGAATGCGGCTTATAGCGGTAGCTACCTCATAGGATTTTTGTGAACACGAATTATTTGAGTCACCAGAGGGGCCAAACTGAATAGAGTGACAATACCAAGTGTTAGCAAGGACACAGAACCATTGAAACTCTCACATGTTGCTGGTGGGAGTCCAAATTGGTACCCCAGAAAGTTGGCAGGATCTACTAAAGCTAAACATACATATACCAAGTGGCTCAGCAATTCCAATTATGGACATATCCTCAACAGGAATAAATTCTACTGTCCACCAAAAAGTATGTTTAAGAATGTTCATGGCAGGGACGCCTGGGTGGCTCAGTCGGTTAAGCGTCCAACTTTGGCTCAGGTCTGATCTCACCGTTCGTGAGTTGGGCTCTGTGCTGACAGCTCAGAGCCTGGAGCGTGCTTCGGATTCTGTGTCTCCTTCTCTCTCTGACCCTCCCCCACTTTCACTCTGTATGTCTCTCTCTCTTTCTGTCTCTCTCTCTCTCTCTCAAAAATAAACATGAAAAATTTAAAAAAAAGAATGTTCACAGCAACTTTGAACAAAGCTAGAAACTAACAAATCCACCAAATGTAAATGAAAAAATAACCTCGTATATTCACAAAATGGAATAATAGTAAACAGCAATGCAAAAGAAACTACCGATATCAACAATAGCATGGATGAATTTCACAGACATAACGAGCAATGTACGCAAGACACAGGAGTACTCACTGTATGAGCCCACTGAAATGAAGACCGAAACAGGCAAAAAAAAAAAAAAAAACTAATTTAGAGAAGATAACATAATAGTTACCTTCAGCATATGCGGAAGCTTCTGGAATGCTAGAAACTCTATCTTGATCCAGGTGATAATTTCATGAGTGTGTGCATATATAAAAATTCACTGACCTGGGGTGCCTGAGTGGCTCAGTCAGTTAAGCATCTGACTTCAGCTCAGGTCATGATCTCGCAGTTCATAGGTTCAAGCCCCGCGTCAGGCTCTGTGCGAAAGCTCAGAGGCTGGAAACGGCTTCATATTCTGTGTCTCCCTCTCTCTCTGCCCTTCCCCTGCTCATGCTCTGTTGCTCTTTCAAGAATAAATAAATGTTAAAAAAAATTTTAAATTCACTGAGCTATAATCATATTTGTTTACTACATACAAGTAATATCTCAAGTTTTTTAAAAGTGTGTGGGGGGGGTATAAAACGTGGCAGTGTATGTTGCATGCTTAGCATGGTGCTGGGGTCATTTCCCCAAGGAACTTTGAGCCTCTGTAGCCTCTCCTTGCACATGGTTGCCCAACCCTTCACAGCCAAAGCTGGAGGAGTAATGGAAGAGGCTGAGAAGGAGGTGGGAGATTGTTGGAAGGCCCCTGTGCCCAGGGAGGACTTATCTGCCCAGGATCCAAGAGTCCAACTGAGTCCGTGGACAAGGCCAAGAAAGGGCCACTCATCAGCTTCCTTGCCTCTCCCTCAGCCAGCCAGTGCCATGCCTCCAACGGAAGGCTATGGACCCAGCCTGTGGAGGAAGGTACTATGAAAGCTCTAGGCAGAAGTGGCATCCACACCTAAATCGAAGAGGAGAGAACTTCCTGACTCCTACCTGTGCCTAACACCATCAGAGACCCGTGGGCCTAGGCTGGATTGAAGGTTTATCACACAGGAGTGGGCCAGCCCATGAAGCTGCCCCAGGCCACATAGAAGGGAGGTGGGCAGGTGGGACTGAATCTAGGTCTGGCTGACTCACCACAAGATGAGTCCATGAGCTACCTTCTATTCCAGCCTCTCCCAGAGAGAAAGTCTTTGGTGATACGTCGGTACCCTCTGTGTGCTCAGAGTGGCTACACAGGGCCCAACAAAGTCAGGGACAGGGATGGGGTTGCCCTACAGTGTAGTCCTGGCCAATTCCCAAGCACTGATTGGCTCTGGCCACCAGATGGTGCCAGAGGGCCAGACAGCCATCCGAAGAGCATTTCAGTAAACCTGCCCCCTCACAGAAACGCCTTCAGCTGCCTTCTCTTCTCACAAGGAGTCCTATCTAGATCCCTGGTGTGACCATCAGAGACTGAATGCCAGTACAGCTTGACCACACACCCACAGTGCGACCCTGGAAGTAGCCTTCAGCCCTGTGGGCCACAGCATCCCTCTGTGAAATCAAATTCGTGCACAAGTCCTGGCAACAGGGGCCGGGTTGGCTCACTCAAAAGCAGGGCAGTGCAGGCCATCGAGGGCTCTTTTATAGATGACAAAATCATGACAGGCATGTTCTACTATCTCCCACTATGTTCTCCTTATGGGAACCAGGAGATACCAGCACCCGGGTGGCATTTGGAGCCAGCACACTGGGGCACAGACCACGAGAGGGCAATCACTCTGAAAGGTCCAGAGCCCACCCTGCCAGCTGACTGCCCATGGAGCTCCAGGCCAGGCCCTGAGATGCTGAACATTCGAAGAGCCAGACTCCAGGCGACATCAATGAGGTGAAGGCAAGTGTGACTTTAACATCTCTTACAAACCAAGTGCTAGTTTGTGACTGCTGAATGCCTAGTTAGGAAGGCCTGTCTGCCAAGCAGCCACTGATTGGCCAGGACATCCCAGGAGAATCTCTTGAGTATAAACCCAACCTATGACCCACTAACTGGCCCAGAAAGTTGCCAGTCAATCCACCAGTGAATATTTCCCTAGTAAGCCTCTCCACCCACCATGTCATAGGCAGTGGTAAACTAGACAGAAGGAGGACTTCAGTCTCAGGGTAAGAGATGATAAGCACACAGCAATAGGAAAATGGTAAGTAGTTAAGTATTGTGAAGAAGATAAAAATTGATCTAGAAAGTCAAGTGGAGGGTGGCAGGGGCAGCAGTACACGTAAGCAGAAACCCGATGAAGAAGGCACCAGCCATGGAAATAAGGGGGACAGCCATTCAAGTAGAGCAAGTACAAAGCCTCTAAGAATGACCTTCATATGTTTGAGGAACAGCAAGGCCAGCATCGTCAGTGCTTAATGGGGGGAGAGTGAAATGCAGGGAAGGCAGAGGAACAGGCAAGGACCAAAGCATGAAGAGCTTTGCAGGGAAGACGTCATAAGCAAGTTGGATTTTATTTTATTTGCATTTAGCAACCTCAGAGGACAGAGGGTAAGTAGCAAGTGGCCTGACCTGATGCACAGTTTAGAAAGATCACTCTGTGGGACACCTGGGTGGCTCAGTTGGTTAAGCGTCCAACTTTGGCTCAGATCATGATCTCGTGGTCCATGAGTTCAAGCCCTGTGTTGGGCTCTGTGCTGACAGCTCAGAGCCTGGAGCCTGCTTCAGATTCTGTGTCTTCCTCTCTCTCTGCACCATCCCACTCGCACTCCCTCCCTGTCTCTCTCTCTCTCAAAAATAAACAAACATTAAAAAAAAAAAAGATCACTCTGTGACTGTGTGGAGAATGTAGTTGGTGAGAAGAAGGGAAGTAGGCTTGAACCAGGGCACTTGCAGTGAAGATGAGCAGAAAGATATATTTGGAGGTACAGCTAACGGCTTACATGTGGAAGATAACTGCATGCATTTATTTACCAAGACAAGGAACCCCAGGAGTTTGGAGAGGAGATCAGGAATTCAGTTTGAGACACGTTAGATATCTGAGTCATGGCAAGGTGGCAGCTGCATATAGAACTCTGAAACTCAGGGGAGAAAATGGGCTAAAGATACAAATTTGGGATTCTTCAGCATACAGATGGGACTAGATGAAATCACTTAGGTAGAAGAGAGACAGAGACACAGGAGAGGAACAAGCACATCTAGTGACATCGTGGACAAGGAAATAAATTATTTTCAGGAAGTTGTTTTGGTTATTTGCTTCCAATGCTAAAAACAGGATTTTTTAAAATGTAGGCTTTACACTCAACGTGGGTCTTGAACTCCTGAGCCAAGATCAAGAGCTGCGTGCTATATCCACTGAGCCACCCAGGTGCCCCTAAAAACTGGAATTTATTATAGTCAGAAAAATGTTGGGTCGCCTGGGGTGGCTCAGTCAGTTGAGCTTCCAACTTCAGCTCAGGTCGTGATCTACAGTTTGAGCCCCGCATTGAGCTCTGTGCTGACAGCTCAGGGCTTAGAGACTACTTTGGATTCTTTGTCTCCCTCTCTCCCTGCCCCCCCCCCTCAAAAATAAACATTAAAATAAGAGAAAACAAAAATGTCTACTATACTTGGCAATGTAAAAATAGCCTTGAAAAACCTGTTATTTAAGTGGAGCAACGTGTCAAGAAGACAATGTTAAGAGGAGACAGGAATAGGTAACAGTTCTTTAAAGTTTTGCTAAGAAGAGGAGCATAGAAAAGGGGTAGACACTTAAAGGGGGCTGTGAGGTCAACGGACTTTGTTTTCAGGATCAAAGATACTGGAGCCATGTTTGTATGCTGCTGGGAATAATCCAATTGAAGTCAACATTACATATACAGGTGCAGAAAGGTTGGTGGAGGTGGTGACAAGAAGAAGAAAGTATAAATTGGCAAGGTCATCAGAGTTCTGGAGTTCAGGAGAGATGCTGGCAATTTGAGAAGACACCATGTGAATCAGTCCTCTTGAAGTCTGAGAAGGAATCTCAGGAAGCAGAGGGGATTGTCCAGTAGTAACTACAGTCACTTTGACATTCGTATAGATGAGTCCCTACCAGTACAGTTGCATCCATTTCTCTAGCCATGTCCTGCTGCTGACAGACATCAGACTCTGGATATAAAATCTCAGCCCGGACTACAACAGGTTCCCATCCCACAGCTTCCCTTCTGCTGCCCTTGATCTCCTGCCCTCAGCAGGTGAAAGCAGAAATCTCTGGAGATGTCAGGGGGCACCTGGGTGGCTCAGTCAGTTGAGCGTCCAACTTCGGCTCAGATTATGATCTCACGGTTTTTGAGTTCGAGCCCTGTGTCAGGAGGAGCCTAGAGCCTGCTTCAGATTCTGTGTCTCCTTCTCTCTCTGCCCCTACCCCACTTGTGCTCTGTCTCTCAAAAATAAATAACTGTAAAAAAAAAATTAAAACAAGAAAGAGTCTGTTTCTTAAAAAAAAAAAATCTCTGGAGATGTCAGGTGATGGCCAGTTTTGCTCTACAAAATACTCTGCTTTGCTCTCTTATTTTTTTAATGTTTACTTACTTTTGGGGGGGGGGATTAGAGAGAGACACACACACAGAATGTGAAACAGGTTCCAGGCTCTGAGCTGTCAGCACAGAGCCCAACACAGGGCTTGAACTCACAGACAGCGAGATCATGACCTGAGCCGAAGTCAGATGTTTAACCGACTGAACCACCCAGGCACCCCATAAATTTAAACATTTAAAAGCCACATCAAAATACATTATTGCCACAGGCATAAGATTGCCCTGATTCACCAATTTGGTGAGTTATGGACAACTTGTACAGATGTACAAGTGTATGTATTCCTGGTGCCTTATAGCATCTGGCATGTCACAGGTACTCAGTAAGGAGGTGTTGACTGTTTACGTCTATTTCTATTTGCCCTTTTAAAGGTATTATATTTTAAAAAGTTCCTGGCTGACATGGAGAAGTGCTAATGAAGAAACCCAGGACAACACGCCTGGGATCAGGGGCCTCACCATATCCTTCCACTTCTTCCCCACACACCACACTGTCTGTATTAGGAGGACAGGACACAGCCCTATGCTGTAAGGAAAGTCAAAATGGCTCCTAAGCCCACTGAGGCCATTGGTCACTTGTCTGACTCAAGGTACCTGTGATACCACCTGCACCGGCCACTACTCACACTCTAACAAAGCATGCAATTCAGCTGGTGTCAGGCAGCAGCTTACTTACCCCATGGACATTAGTCAAACACTATAACGATATCTTTTCTTGCCCTCACTTGCTATGCTCCCCAACATGGAAGCAGGCCCTTCCCACACTCTGGCTGAGAACTGAGCCCTCTTGCTACAATCACATACTCCGCCCCCACACTCTTGCTTTCCCCCTTTCTTCCTGTTCTTTTTGTTGATTTATGACTACTTCTGATCCCCCCCTTGAACAAATATCTCTACCCTTTGCTTCAGGACTTGGAAAGCCTTGAAATTCTCTCACAAACAAGAGCATCAGTACAGCACAAGACTTGTAATGTTAGGAATTAGCAGGCCCCAGAGTCATAAGCTTTTAAATACAAAGACTGGGGGCACCTGGGTGGCTCAGTCGGTTGGGCATCCAGCTTCAGATCAGGTCATGATCTCACGGTTCATGGGTTCAAGCCCCATGGTGGGCTCTGTGCTGACAGCTAGCTCAGAACCTGGAGACTATCTTTGGATTCTGTATCTCCCTCTCTCTCTCTGACCCTCCCCTGCTCACACTGTCTCTCTCTCTCTCTCTCTCTCAAAAATAAATTTAAAAATTAAAAAAAAATTATAAATACAAAGACTGGTTCCTGCTGACCCAAGACACCAGGCCAGGTAACAGATGGACTTAGGACTCAGGTCTGAGTCACTTCATCCAGCTACCACCTCTCCCACTGTCCTACCAGGAACTTGGATGAGAGCCACAGCAGATCTTTACAGCCTGGCTCCTGCAAAGTTGGTGAGGGTGAGAAAAGCTTTTGGGGTGACCACCTGTCCCGGTTTGAGAACTGAAATCTCTGTATCCTGGAAAATGCTTAAGTCCTAGACAAATCAAGACAAGTGGTCACTCTGTTGAGCTGTGCCCAGCCATGATCACATAAGAACCTTAGTTTTGCCGACCTGTTTAACACTTAATTACTCCAGAGACCCAGCATACTTTTCACCAACTCACAACTAGTTACTGGTCAAATAGTGGTTACCACAATACTCAAGATGTTAAACTTTATTTTTTATTTATTAAAAAAAATTTTTTTTTAATGTTTTATTTTTGAGAGAGAGAGAGAGACAGCGTGAGCAGGGGAGGGTCAGAGAGAGAGGGAGACACAGAATCTGAAGACAGGCTCCAGGCTCTGAGCTAGCTGTCAGCACAGAGCCTGACTTGGGGCTCGGAGCCACAAACCGCGAGATCATGACCTGAGCCGAAGTCGGACTCTTAACCGAGCCACCCAGGTGCCCCAAGATGTTAAACTTTAAAAAGCAATGTACAAGAGGGTCTGCTATTATGTTCTAAAAGGGGGAGGGGAGGAGTAATATACACACAACCTAAGTTGCTCCCAAACGAGGCAATTTAAATTACAAGATTATGATGACCACTCTACCAACAGGTAGGCTTGTATATGCTAGTATGTATGACTGTGAAGGCACCCACAAACCATAATGGTAATAGAAGAGTAAGGTTTAAGGACAGACTTTTTTTTATATACATCTCTGTTGCACTGACTTTACAAGCATGTATTTTATAGTGATAGTAGAAAAGATCGATTTAAAAAAATTTTTAATGTTTATTTTTGAGAGACAGAGCACAAGCTGGGGAGGGGTAGAAAGAGATGGAGACACAAAATCTGAAGCAGGCTCCAGGTTCCGAGCTGTTGGCACAGAGCCCAGCGCAGGGCTTGAGCCCAGGGACCATGAAATCATGAACTGAACCGAAGTCGTACACTAACCGACTGAGCCACCCAGGTGCCCCAGAAAAGATCAATGTTTTAAAAAAGACTGGGCACCAATAACATCAGAGGTGGGCAGTATTTGTGGTGTCAAGTCCTTTCTATCAGAATTTGTAGGTCATTAAGTGGGTACCACAAGACCAGACAAGAAAGTAGTTTGGGCTTGTCTTCTGGCTCTCCTCAGACGACAAAGTAAGGGTCTTCAGAAACATGAGGAAATGGTCAGGTGATGAAGGGCTAGCACTTCCACTTACTAACCTTGTTAAAAACCCAAACAGTTGATTAGTTCCCACAATCTTGCACAGAATACCTAAAGTTTATTAAAGAGTCTGAAAAATCAAGGGGCGCCTAGGTGGCACAGTCGATTAAGCATCCAACTTCAGCTCAGGCCAGGATCTGTTTGTGGATTTGAGCTCCGCGTCAGGCTCTGTGCTAACAGCTCAGAACCTGGAGCCTGCTTCGGATTCTGTGTCTCTCCATCTCTTCCCCTCCTCTGCTCATGCTCTCTCAAAAATAAACATTAATAAAATATTTTAAAGAGAGTCAAAAATCAAGGTCATTCCTCTGCTATAAGAATGCCCACAAATCAACTGGGCTTTCAAGGAGAAAAGGAGGAATTCTTTTAAGTAGATGTAATGGGACACAGTGGGATGGGTGGGAGTGAATTGGCAATGAATATTTAGTGCAGTGAAAATCCTCTGTATACTGTAATACCATACTGTATGGTATATGGTAATGGTATACTGTAATGTCATTATACATGTGTCCAAACTTATAGAACCCTAATATAAACTATGAACTCTGGGTGATTATGTCAATGTAAGGTTCATCAATTTTTAAAGTTTATTTAAGTAATCTCTACACCCAATGTGGGGCTTGAACTCATGACCACAAAATCAAGAGCTGCATGCTCCTCTGACTGAACCAGCCAAGCACCTCAGCTTCACCAATTTTAACAACATCTATCATCCTGGCAGGGTGTATTGGGGGAGGCCATGCTTATGTAGGGACAGCATGGGGAATCTGTGTACCTTCTCAATTTTTTTGTGAACCTCCAACTTCTCTGCAAGTCTTGAAAACTGGGGATGAGGTGTCCTAATCCATATATATACCTCCTTAAAAGAAACCATGGGCTTTCCTTGCCATTTTAAATACATCTGTCAATCCAAAGCCAAAGTGAAGTTCCTTTATGGTCAGTGATAATAAGCTGTGGCGTGAGATGCTGACCTGAAAATCATTTTCTCAATTGCCTCGGGTCTTTTACTTTTTTTAATTTACTTTATTTTTTAGAGAAAGCATGCAGCAGAGAAGTGGGCGGGGGAGAGAGAGGGTCTCACTCTCAAGCAGGCTCTACAGTGTCAGCGTGGAGGCTGAGGCAGGGCTTGAATGTAGGAACTTAAAGATCATGACCTGACCTGAAATCAAGAGTCAGACGCCTGACCTACTGAGCCCCCCCCGGTACCTCCCCCCCAGTTCTCTTTCAACATCTAGTTCATATAAATGTCCTTGAGCCACACAAATAAAGTCATTCCATGAGCTCCACGAATGCAATGACCAGGATACTTGATTTTGGTCAACCTTAAGAGGGCCAGAGTGCAAACCTTCCTTGCCATTTCCCAAGGGCCAGGCACACTCAAGCTTCTAGAAGCAGGGGTCAGGCACAGACAAAATTCATTTTCTCTGGAGCCAAAAGCTGTGTAGGGTTTTGCTCACCCTTCAAAGGCCACTAAATACTCATCTCAGCAAAGGATATTCTAATGTCTTCTCTAAGTATGGGACTCTGGTGTCAGATAACCTGAGCAGCTTTACCTTCTTGACCCTTATAAACTGATAAGATAATAATTCATATAAAATACCCGGCACATGGGAAATCCCGAGACATTATTCACGATTAGCTATTTCTGGCATTTCAAAGGCTGAATGTCCAATACCTACTGCTCTTCAAGTCACTCTGGGTTCAAGTACACTTTACATTAAATAATGGTCATTCTAGCACTGTACTCTCCTCATTCACAGATGCTGGGAGAATCAGAATGCTAACCTAGTTCAGGATGTCAGCTACTGTTTTTAGGATTGGAACACAAAAATTATGTACTTCAGAAGCCACAAGTCACTTGCTTACCCTGCACTTTTTTAACATAGGTTTTTGTTTCGTTTTTATTGAGAAAGAGAACAAGGAGCAAGTGGGGGAGGGTCAGATAGAGGGGGGCAGACAATCCAAAGTGGGCTCTCCAATGACAGCAGAGAGCCCAATGTGGGGCCTGAATCCACGAACCGTGAGATCATGACCTGCTGAAGTCGGATGCTCAATCGAGCCACCCAAGTACCCACTCTGGCCCTACTTTTAAAATCCTGGTTTCTAGAGTAGGGTTATTTTTCCTAGGATCTGGAAAAGATTTCACAAGGTGAAATTGGAAATACCCAAAGGCTGTAACACAATCAAGATTGTTTTTTTAAATTTTTTAAAAGTAATCTCTACACCCAACATGGGGCTCAAATTTACAATGCCAATATCAAGTTACATGTTCTACCGAATGAGCCAGGCAGGTGTCCTTCAAGATTCTTTTTTAAGGGGGTGCATGGGTGGCTCAGTCAGTTGAGTATCCGACTTCCGCCCAGGTCACGATCTCACGATTCATGAATCTGAGCTCTGCGTTGGACTCTGTGCTGACAGCTCAGAACCTGAAGCCTGCTTCAAATTGTCTCCCCTCTCTCTGCCCCTTCCCCGCTTGTGCTTTCTCTCTCAAAAAATATCCTTTTTAAAGGAAATCCAAAGCTGAAGACAAAACACGCTGCAGTAGCACCAGGCAGAGGCTGTAACCAGATCACTTACAGAAGTCATGAGAGTTATTGGTTCACATTTGAATGTGTTGTCTCTCCAGCCCTTTACCGTACAACCAACTCCAGTGTAGCTTTGGGGAGGTAGTGAGCTGGGGACTATGCCTGTGTTTGTGGTCTACTTTTAGTCACAGATCAGTGAAAGGATTAAAATAAAAATGGTAGTTTTATTTGAACCAAACTAGAGATTAATCATCCTTCTTTTGCATGATTTTGGGAAGCAAAGTATGCTCAAAACCAAATTAAGATTAGAGGCACCTGGGTGGCTCAGTCAGTTAAGCCTCTGACTTCAGCCCAGGGCATGATCTCACAGTCCCAGAGTTCGTGTCAGGCTTTGTGCTACCTCGGATTCTGTGTCTCCCCCGAAACCTCTCTCTCTCTCTGCCCCTCCCCCACTCGTGTTCTCTCAAAAAAAAAAAAAAAAAAAAAAAGACCAAGTAAGATTATATAGCTTCTCACCCCACTCCTCTGCCACCTGCATTCAACACACCTCCCAGACCCTCACTACTGCTGGCAAGGTACTTGAAAGGAAAGCTAGACACATCACATCAGAGGCTTTTTCTACAGATTTTACATCTGGTATATTTTACTGTAGTACCTCATAACCTGGCTTTTTCTCTGAGACATGTTTGGACACACCTGACTTTGGAGTCATGAAGCCAACCCTTGTCCAGGCTGACCAAATCTAACTACCAGCCTTTGCCCCTGCCCCCTAGTACCACTGCCATGCTGAAGTAGTTCTGGATTTACTGCAGTTTGGCCAAATTAGACCAGAGTCGCCTTACAGTTCAGAATGTATGCTGTAAGCCTTGACTGAGGTAGAGGCACTCCACGGTGTTTGACATTTCCAAAAGCTTTCACTGAACCTTTCTCTCTGGTCATTGTCTCCACAGCAAGCACCCGTAACTCCCTTTTCCATCACAATTCCGGTCTTTGACTTCCACCAAAGGGCATTGGACTTGCTGGCAGTTATAGCTTACCACTGCACTAGGAAATGTCCGCTAATCATCTCTTGAAAGAACACAACTGGTACTGTCCATGGGAACCTAAATGGATTTCACCAGTGACATTACTCTGGACGGCCCAAGGCTATCTCCAGAGAGATTCCCAGGGTGTCTAAATAGCAATAGGAACCACGTGTTGCAATATTAGTAGCATTTTAGGGAAAGAAAACTCAACAGTCCATGTACTTATCCCAAACCTGTTGAGGATACAAACTACTTACAATCAAACTTCAACCACGAGATATAGAGAACTTACAGTTATCAGAGAGGAAATGGGTGGGGGGTGGGTGAAGGGGATTGAATGCACATCTTGATAAGCCTGAGTAATACACAGAACTGCTGAATCACTGTATTGTACTCCTGAAACTAATACAGCACTGCATGTTAACTACACTGGAATTAAAACAAAACAAAACCTTCAGCCATGAGAATTTGTGATTTGCCTTAAAAAAAAAAAACAAAAAACAACAACAGAGGGGTGCCTGGGTGGCTCAGTCGGTTAAGCGTCAGACTTCGGCTCAGGTCATGATCTCATGGTTCGTGGGTTCGAGCCCCGCATCGGGCTCTGGGCTGACAGCTAGCTCAGAGCCTGGAGCCTGTCTTCTGATTCTGTGTCTCCCTCTCTCTCTGACCCTCCCCTGCTCACGCTGTCTCTCTCTCTCTCTCAAAAATAAATAAAACATTAAAAAAATTAAAGAAGGAAAAAAGAGAGAGAGAAAAGGGTGCCTGGGTGGCTCTGTCAATTCAGCATTGGACTTCAGCTCTGGTCATGATCTCATGGTTTGCGGGTTAGAGCCCAGCGCGGGTCTCTGTGCTGACAGCTCAGAGCCTGGAGCCTGCTTTGGATTCTGTGTCTCCCTCTCTCTCTGCCCCTCTCCTGCTTGCACTCTGTTCCTCTCTCTCAAAAATAAACAAACATTAAAAAAAATAAAAACAAACAGAAAAGAAAAAGAAGACATGGCTTTTTTTCCCAGCATTTAATCACTATCTATCTCTTTTATCCTTTGGGAGAGGAATTCTGGTCCAGGTATAACTGAAATCTCAAATCTGGGGTTTTTTGCTTATTCCACTTACTTCGTTATCACTGACCTTTCTGTGTTCAACTTTTAAAACAAATTTGTACATTATAAATATCCATAATTCAGATCTTCTTTCTCTCAAATTTATACACCAGCTGCTAAAAACATTGGAACATATGTACAGGATAGGACTAGGACTGCAACAGTACCATTTCAGCAAACATCCCATTTTTGTCTACATGGCAGTACCTGTGTAATTAAATATACAGAATCAAAAGCAGAAATAAAGTACACTCAGAATCCTAAGGCATAGACTTAAACTAAAATTGAAACAAATAAAGAGATCATCAGGAAAGCCTGAAATCATACATCCACAACCTTCATAAAGTAAATGTACAACTGCGAAGGGAAAAAATTGAAGTTAAAAACAATTTGCAAAACCCAGAAATATGACAAGGAATCTGTGAGAATGATTTAAGGCTTAAAAAAAAGAGGGGGGGGGAATAGAATCCACCCCAAAGCAAACAAGCCCATCACTAAACATTATAGTCCATTTCTAGGAACACATTATGGCTGAAAAATAGGGGGACTGTTTATTATACAGGACAGATAAAAGTCACTATTGAAACAGAGTCCGAGAATATATTTTAATTATTTACCAAAACCCACAACCACCACCAATCACCAAAAGAGCCAATTTTCTGAAATTTCTAGCTGGAAAACTGAGCAGTGATTTTTAAATCTAAATGTAAATTAAAATCACTTGAAAAACTTTAAAAATATGCCTACAGCCTACATATGCCTCCAAACAATTTAAATCAGAATTTCTGTGGGCACCGAGGCTGAGGACCATAGAAATAACTATCCTTATCCTACTCATCCAAAGCTAAGTCTTTCTGAAAAATAATTTAAGTATTCTTCCATTTAAAACATATCTACTGCAACCAAGAAAAGGAAAAAAGTCATGTGTTTGCTTAGACTATTCAATCTGAGAAATGAGCATACTGTTTTACCAATTCATTTTACCCTTAAAAGTTCCAAGCAAACTCTGTAAGTTCTCTATATAGAATACTCAAAATATATATTTTTAGTTGACAAGTCTTTAAGAAAAAAAAGCTTTTTAAAAAGTTTATTAGAAAAATTCTCTTTTAATGTTACTAATTGACATGTCAGCAACAGCAATTATTTATTATTATTAAAGGAAATTACTACACTTACCAATGCATTTTTTTTAACTCATTTCATAATCAGGTAGGTTACTAACACTTCCCAGTTCAGACAGTTAAAGCCCAGTCATTCTGTACAATTAGAAAATTAATTTAAGTTCTGGTAATCATTCCAAACCCAAGACATTTTGGCCACGAGCCCTTTTCTACTAACCACAAGAATGAGAGAATTTGCACACCTGGATGATAGTACCACATGTCAATTAAAAGATACGCATTCCTTCAAGGTCAATTCCGTTACCACAGCACCTGAAAAACAGCTGCTTGGTATCTAGATTAACTGGACACTGGGTTAGAACTACTGCACACGATAAATTATTTGCTCAAAGAGAAAAGGCATGAAGTGACAAAGCAAAAAAAAAAAAAAAAAAAAAAAAAAAAAAAAAAGATGTATTTCTTGTGAAAGCATAAAAAGAATAAAATAGAATGGAGAGGTAGAAAAACAGGGCATTTTGCTTTGGACCGCCAATTCCATAAGCCATCAGAAATACTGTCAATTAGATCAGAGGAGAGATAAAAAGAAACTAGACCATTTTTAAAACAGAATGTGTATGTATTTTCCTCAAGCATCTTAGACATGAGAAAACTTCCCTGCCAGTTCCAAATTCAACACAGTACAAAGCAAAGGAACTTTTATTACTATATTCACACAAGTAATGATTAGTGCCCTGAAGTTTACCCTGATAGCTTAAGGTGACCAGATATTAGTTTCCACAGAAGAACTGTTTTAACTTCCTAATCCTATTCAAGGGTTAAAAAGGGTGTGGGAAAACTCACTAAGTGCTTAGCACTGCCACTTCATTTCAAATGCCATTTTTGTCCTTGGGTGAATGCACATAACACTAAACCAAGATCTAGCAACAGTTTTCTATTTGGTTTAACTAGTATCACTTAAAGAGCTTAATACAGGATAATGCTTTAACAGCTTTTTTATCTGAGACAAAGTTAACTCTAAGATCACATGACAAGCAAAGTACAAAATCTGTCAATCATTGTCGAGTCCATCTAACATACGTAGCAATAGGATATTTATAACCAGAAACTGCACTGATAAGGAGATACATTAGTTTGTCAAGCTCTACACGAAAACATGACGTTTTATTAAAATAAAAACCGAAACACTTAAACACAGTTGGGTCTTCCTGAAGTCGCGCCCAGATCTCCCTTCTTGCAGACCAGTTAATGTGCAGGAAGAACCCACGAAGAGCACGATGGCTATCTGACAAATGGTACTAGCTGGATCACAAGTCTTGAAAATCATCTGAAGAATGTCAAGGAGTTACCAGAGAGGTTATATAGTGACCTTGGTTTTTATTTTTCTTTACCTAGAATTCTACAAATTCTAAAATTTATCAATTGATGGATCTTTTAAATAAACAGCACCAGTCTTGCCCATTGATACAATTAAAATTTGACTTTCTCAGTTCTTAGTTCACAAGTTTATTATGAAAAACACTGCAGTGCTCTTGTGCAGTAACATCGTCTTATAGGAGGGGGGAACAGTTCTGTTCAAAACAACTCACCAGGTTCTGACAATAACAAAGAACAACATGAGGCTGAGATTTGAGAAGGGAAATAAACTGAGTGCAGACAAATCATACAATTAAATTAAACGGTATCCCTGAAAATAAACAAAACGATTTCAAAACTCACGAGTAGAGGGGAGGCCTTGGTACTTACTTTAAAAATGTTCATTAAGCTCCAATGATTGTTTGCTGCTATACTTATCTACAGTCATGCTGAGTAAAGCTACAGCTAAATGGAAGTTAAATTGTATTCACGAGGTGTTAATGTTTACATCTTATTATCTGCAGTCTCTCAGAGAAAGCAAAAGTAACTACAAATAGCGCTATGCCAGAAACTGGTTTCTTGACCAACAATGTCGCTTCAGCATGCAATGAACTGGTTCATTTTAAGTGGTCACGGCTGTTGATGACAAGAGGCTTTGTATTTTTATATGGCACATCTTTTGGTCCGTGTGAAAACAAGTTTTTTGAATGTTAACTATTCTCTGACACTTTGGAGTTACTGTTGCTCTTCCCGTTTCCATTAGGTCAATATATGGTTCATGGCAATACTGTACAAGTTTAAAATCTCATTACAGGAAGTAGTCTGGGGTACGACGAGTAACATGGGGCTCGCCTCTGCGAGGTGCTGGGTCAAACTGCAAGCTGCAAAACAAAACATATTTGCTGTTTAGATGGCACGTATCCACGTACTGACAATCAGAATCAAGGACATCACTCTTTCAAACTTTACAATTTTTTTCCTGTAAGAGTTCATCTTGCTGTAACGGAAGAGAACCCTAACTTGTATGTAGCCTAATCATGCATTTAGTAAGTCTTCCGGTGGCACGCCTCCTCAAAGAGCCAATGTAACTTCAGACAGAATTTTTACGTATCAGACTTCCTTCTAACATTATATGAAAGGAGGGTTCCACGAGCCCAATGCACTGTATTTGTAATCTAACCTCAGAATATATTTTATTAACTTCATAATAAAAACATGTGTTTAAAAGCGAAAACCCTAATAATTGACATATCAGGATCTATATAGGATCAAGTTTCTGTTGATGTGTTTCAACACACCCCAGGTCTGTTCAAAAGGAAACATTAAGAGGGCCTGGGTGACTCAGTCAGTTAAGCTCCCGACTCTTGGGTTTCAGCTCAGTTCATGATCTCATGGTTTGTGGGATCAAGCTCCACATCAGGCTCCATGCTGACAGTGCAGAGCCTGCTTGGGAGTCTCTCTTCCCCTCCCCCCATAATAAACATTAAAAAAAAGAAAGAAAGAAACGTAAAAATCAAATTGGGAGTCTGAATTTAGCATGAGCCCTTCAAGTCTTACACCTCCCATTCAAACTATACAGTTTGACTCGACTCTAACAGCAGCCAACTACTCAGGTGTAAATACTTACAAAGAGTATTTTAGAGTATCATCAAGTTCCATGATTGCAGCTTGATTACCACAACGGTAACAATAGTTTGGAGCACTGAAAATTGTTACTACATTCCGGTCATGGCACCAGTTATACCCCTACGATGAAAAGTGATAAAAATCTATTTTACTCCCTTATTTACAATTAAATGTGACTCAAAGAGAGAAACAAGATCTCCCCTTCCCACAGGCTTAAAAAATATTAATGTTTTGTTTCTGGATAATTTAAAACCGTATTAATTCTTAGTCATAGGTGAAGGTCCCCAAGTTGAAGGTACAAAGAAAATAGGCCTCTAGGATCTCCAGCCTCATTTTGTCGAAGTTCATCTGAATACATGGGTTATATTTTAAGTATTGTACACAAATAACTTTCCGTATCTCTAGCAAAATCATACTTTTATAACTAATATTAATCTAAATAGACCTCTAATATTATAACTAAGCTAATCAATGTTCTATAGTAAGAATTTAGCCCATTTCCCCTTTAGTTTCTTCTTTAAAATCACCTATAATCGTACCATCCAAAGGACCAATGAAACATTTTTCTATTTCATCTCAATCTGCCCTCCTTACATATACCTGTTAAATACATGAAACAGAATTGAAACCATAAAATGCTACATTCCCTCCTCTCCTGCTCCCTGAATCTTACTTTCCCACTTTTAAATCCCTAGCACTACCCAGTCATTAAGACTTCTCTGAAAACATGTCAGAAATTCACTATGAAATTCACTGTGATCAAAAGCTTGAGATTTTAATTCTAGTGTATATCTACCGAAAAGGCTCAGGCAAATTTAGGAAGGAATACATGCAGTATTCTCATTAATATCACTAACTGACCTAACCCCCTCCAAAAAAAAACCCAAACCAAAACAAGAACAACAAAACCCATCCTTAACATCTACCTTAAGTTTACTTAAAAACAAATCAGGGGCACCTGGGTGGCTCAAACCATTAAGTGTCAGACTCTTGATTTCTGCTCAGGTCATGATCTCACAATTCAAGAGTTTGAGCGCAGAGCCTATTTGGGATCTCTCTCTGTCTCTTCCCTGCTCATGCGCTCTATCAAAATAAGTAGATAAACATAAAAGAAATACATACAAAGCATTTCAGGTTTCAGAAAGGAGAACATACCTCCATCACCAGCTGGTGAGCTCTGGACACCAATGTGAGGCCATTGGCATGATTAAATGTTTCAGAAATGTCTTGCCCAAAGGTGTAACCAGCTCCTCGAGGAGATATACCCCAACCACCACGATCATCTGGATCTGACCACAGCAAGTCACACATTGGACCCTAAAAAGCAAGTTTTGTTTTGTCTGTTTATTGCAAGTTAAGTTTTAAACTGCCTCTTGCAAAAATGATTTGAGTAATTCATCAGGAACAGCAGCCTACAAAGTCACACTTTTTGAGTGGTATTTGCTTGAAAAAGTTTACGGTTTGCTTTATAGTCAACCATGTGTGTCAAGTAAGCAAGAAACTATTTCCCGATGTCTTTAAGAGGTACATCCTACATCAATGAGTCCCAAGAGCAACAAGCCCTAACTAGTTAACCTATAGTATGCAAATTTCAACATTAGACAATACAGTCCAATAATTAAGGCAGAGGCTCTGAAGACAACTACCCAGATTCTAAGACCAGTCCCAAAGGCATTGTTATCTTGGCAGGTTTCTTAAAATTAGCTTTCTCTGAAGAATGAGACTGCTGGTAAGTGTTCGTACCACATGGGGTCATTTTTGAGCATTAAAGTAAAGAATACATAAAAGAAAATGAGTTACAATTAAATTTTTCCTCTCTCTACCAAATAAAGAGTCAATACCTCATGAGGAACTTCTTGTAGGCGATCAAGTGCTCTGATGTGATCCAGTGTATCTATGGATGGTGACAGGCCACCATGTAGACAGAATATCTGCAAAGAGTGGTTTATAATGTTAACCTCACATAGAAGAATATTTAAACATTCTGCATTCAGGCAGCCCACATCACTTGGTCCTACTGGGGTTTCTGTGCTCTGCCAGAACGAGGCTTATATCTACAGGGTCAGTCTTTCTTCCAGCCCACTCTCAACTACTGAATACACTCCCTTTCTTCCTGATAAATCATTGCTACTACACCCAGACTCCAATCAGCTCCTCCAAGGAAACATTTCTCTGACCTAACCCTAACCACAGACTATGTTCCTTCTCAGAATTTTCTTGCAATTTCTTCTGTGCACTTCTCTACCTGGATGAGTAAATAGCTAATTACATCTTCAAGACTTGCCCAGAAACCACCTGAGAAGATGGATGGGCTACATCTTCTATCCCTGTGGTCCCAACTTATAGTTCAGTCAGTGCCTGATACAAAGAAGACACTTCAGAAGTCCAAAAGGGATGGGAGGGTATAAAAATGACTGGCCCTAAACATTAAGAAAGCAGATTCTTGAAAATAATCAGCAACTTTAAGAACTACATACCTGCCCGTCCACCAAGGCAGTGAGAGGAAGATAGTCAAAAAGATCTGTGAAATATTTCCAAACATTTGCATTTCCATATTTCCTTAAACACTCATCATAGAAACCATATACTTGTGTGATCTGTCTGCTCTCATGATTTCCTCGAAGAATGGTGATGCGTTCACGGTAACGAACCTAAAACAAGAAAAGACAATTTGAATACCTGGCTCTTTCAAAAACCAAATGACAATTCAGCAAACTTTCTACAAGAAAATTCAGAGCTCCAATTTTGGTGGTGGTGGTGGGGGGAACACCCCATGGCCCCACACCACACCAAAATGAGATCCCACATCTATAGGTATTTGACCATGGAGTATCAACAAACCCCATCTCAATTAAAGTCAAACCCCTGCTACTATCAACTTTAACACAAAACATAATCATCAGCTAGAACACTCCATCCATGAAATTTCGGTCTAAGGTGAGATGACTTTTGGTAAATTGACAGTTCTACAATAACCATCGCATCATTTTAGAACCTTTCCACCGGTCAAAAAATATCCGCCATGAGCTGTCCAACTCCTACTCCCAGCAACTACTGACCTACCTTTGTCTTTTGAGATTTGCTTCTTGTAGAAATTTCTTATAAATGGAATAATAGAATAGTTTTTTGGTCTGGCTTCATACACTAAGCACAACATTTCTGAGGCTCATCTGTGTATAAATCAGTGGATTATTCTGTGTTTTTACTGCTGCACACTATTCTCTTGTCAGGCTATTATACCACATTTTGCTTCTTTATCAGTAGGATGAATACTTGGATGGTTTAGTTTTTGAGTATCATGAAAATGTTGCTATGATCATCTTGCATTAAGTTTTTGTACAAAATTACGATCTACTTGGGGCGCCTGAGTGGCTTATTTGGTTGAGCATCTGACTCTTGGTTTTTGGCTCAGGTCATAATCTCATGGTTCGTGGGTTTGAGTCCCATGCTGGGCTCCACACTGACGGTGTGGAGCCTGCTTGGGATTCATTCTCTTTCTCTCAAAGTAAATAAAACTTAAAACAAATTACAATACATTTTCGTTTCTCTTGGGTATATTCCTAATCCAATATAATTGCTGCGTCTTACGAGTATAAGTAGGCTTAATTTTTTGAAAAACTGTTCAACCATTTTCCAAAATGGTTGGTGTATGAAGGTTCTAATCTCTCCATAAACACCTGATATTATCAGCATTATTATTGAAGACAGCCACTCTAATGGGTGTGATTATGACTTAAATTTACATTTCCATGAGTAATGATTTTGAACATCTTTTCTTGTGCTTTTTGACTATTCGTTTATCTTCTTGGGTAAAATATCTATTCAAGTATTTTGTCCCTTTTGTCTTGTTATTGAATGAGAATACATTTTTATGATATGAACCCCCCCCATTTTTTTCTTAGAGATATCTTCTGAAAAACAAAACCTCTTAATTTTGATGAAGTCCAATTTAACAAACTTTTTTTTAATGGACCATGCTTTTTGTATCCTATCTTGGAAATCACTGTCTAATCCAGAGTTACAAATATTTTCTATGTTTTATTCTAGAAGCTTTAAAGCTTTAGCTTTTACATTTAGGCCTCTGATTTTGATTCATTTGTATGGTATGAGGTATCTAAGTCCATTTTTTTTTTTTTGCACATGGATGGATATCCAACTGTCCTAGCATCACTTGCTGAAGTCTTTCTCCTGACCTCCCATGTTAGTGTGCAAGGGCTACCGTAACAATGTACAGCAAATGGGCAGGTTAAACAACAGAAATTTATTTCCTCACAGTTCTGGAGGCTGTAAGTCCAGACCAAAGTGTGATTAGGGTTAGTTTCTTTTTTTTTTTTTTTATGTTTTTTATTTATTTTTGAGAGACAGAGAGAGACAGCGTGAGTAGGGGAGGGTTAGAGAGAGAGGGAGACACAGAATCCAAAGACAGGCTCTAGGCTCTGTGCTATCAGCACAGAGCCTGATGCGGGGCTCGAACCCATGAACCGTGATATCATGACCTGAGCCAAAGTCGGACGCTTAACCGACTGAGCCAGGGTTAGTTTCTTCTAAAGTCCTGTCTACTTGGCTAATAAATGGTCATCTTTTCCACATGTCTGATCATCTTCACTTTATATCTGTGTCCTAATGTCTTCTTACATGGACACTAGTCATATCGAATTAGGGTTCACCCAAATGATCTCACTTTCCTTTAATTACCTTTTTAAGGGTCCTATCACCAAATGCAGTGACATTCTGGGGTACCAGGGGTTAAGTCTTCAACGTATAAAAGGGGCTGGGGGAAGGGTATGCAGCACAATTCAGTCCGATAACCATCAAATATGAATTCTTTTTTTAAATTAATTAATTTGAGGGAGAGAGAAAGCATGAGTGGGAGAAGGGCAAAAAGAGAGGGGGTGAGAGAGAATCCCAATCAGGCTCCACACTGTGAGTGCAGGGCCCAATGCGGGGCTCGAACTCACGAATGTGAGATCATGACCTGAACCAAGGTCAGATGATGAACCCACTGAGCCACCCAGGTGCCCCCAAATATGAATTCTTAAAGGCAGCATATTCATTCCTCCTCTGAGTACTAGGATTCATCCTGGGCTTTAAGTACAGCTTAATTTTACAAGGTTGTTTTCATAGTATCTAGAGTCATCACAGAACCTTTTAATCCAACTGCTTCATTTTACAGATGCGGAACACAGTATCCTCCAAAAATGTTATGTAGCACGTTACATGATTCAGACTGGTAGCTTCATGAACACATACATTAATTGCCTACAATTCAGCTCCTGTCAAAATTACATTTTACCACTTCACCAATATTAGAAGTTTCTGGCAGCCATTTTATCATTGTGAATGTTCTTTTTTTCCCTTATTTATTTAAATCCAAGTTAGTTAACATCTATCTTTAACAGGAGAATTTAGCAATTCATCATTTACATATAATACCTAATGCTCATCCCAACAAGTATCCTCCTTAATGCCCATCACCCATTTAACCCATCCTGCCACCCACCTCCCCCACCCCTCCAGCAACCCTTGGTTTGTTCTCTGTATTTAAGAGTCTCCTCTGGTTTGCCTCCCTCTTTGTTTTTATCTTATTTTTCCTTCCCTTACCCTATGTTCATCTGTTGTGTTAAATTCCACATGAGTGAAATCATATGATATTTGTCTTTATTTCGTGTAGCATAATACATTCTAGTTCCCAATGTGAAGGTTCTTTAATAGAATCTCTCCTTAAAAAAAAGTCACACTTTCTTTCTAGGGAAAGAGAGAAACCTGCCATTCTAAAAGGTATTGACCACTGTTTCACTTTCAGATCTTTGTACACTTCACAAAGCTAGAATTGGTATAATGCAACTTGCTTTAATTATCATTTCTATTGTTCTAGACTGCCAAGTTTTTATGGCTGCAAACTCTTCCACTGAGATAAATCATAATTTAGATATTCACTCTTGTTGGCTTTTTAGATATTTGTCTGGTATTAAAAATAATGCCACCATTAAGGTTTTCAAGCAAATGAAGCACTTTTCCTCTTGAATTTCTCCTTCAGTAAAAGCCTACAGGATTACTGTGTCAAAAGATGTAAACATTGACATTTAATATATTTTATTTCAAAAACATACAGAAAGGTAATTATATTACCTACCCCCCCATCCCAATTAACTAAAGTTACGTTTCTATTTGACCAGCCCTCTAACATTTTTCAAATAACCTGCAGGAGAATAACCTTTTCACTTTTATTCTGTAACATCCATTATTCAGAATGAAGACAGACCTATGATTTATAAGGCGCAAACCTGAATAAGTGCATTCCTAAATATGGAGTTTTATTCTAAAACTGAACATTCAAAGAAAATCACATATCACTGAGGGGAAAAAGGGCATTCAAGACTGTCTCACCCAGTACAAAATGCCCAAACAAAATTGAAATTACCTTAAGAGCTACAAGCAGAGTAACTGTTTCAACTGAATAATATCCTCTGTCAACATAATCTCCCATAAACAAGTAGTTTGTATCTGGTGATTTGCCACCAATTCTAAACAGTTCCATGAGATCATGAAATTGCCCATGCACATCTCCACAGACGGTGACCGGACATCGAACCTCTTGCACGTTGGATTCTTTTGTCAGGATTTCTTTAGCCTACAGATGGAGAAAAAATAAACCAATACATTTGGTATGACATAACATTGACAAAGATATCAAAGATACGTTATTTACACTTAAGGTAGCATAAGGGGCAGATTCAGTAGAAGATGAAATTGTGGGTATGGATAATCCCATTAATATAAAAGGGCAAGATATGGCCAGATTCCATCTATTGGCTATCTCACTCCTGATACTTAGGAAAAACATATATCAAGATGCACAGTTCTATTCTTGTCATTATCAGTTTTTATGCCTAGCAGTTACCATCTAATTAAATGCTAAATAGATTATTATTAGCAGCCATATTAATGAAAATGGAACAAGACATTCAGGTACCTAGTTCCTTAGCTTCAATGTCTAATTAGAATATGTCGGCACTCCAGGATTTCAGGCTATGAGGAAAGGTTTCTAAATTCTGCTTCACCTTTTTTTTTTTTTGAAACACGAACATTTTGCCTGTATTTTTACAAGCTCTTTATACCAAAATACAGACTTTTTATTTTACAACTATAACTATTCACTATGCATGGTTTTTATAAAGTTGTTTGGTAGAATATGCATTCCCCTATGTAATCAAAATTCAAACATTACTATTAAGGGCAGGGTAACATTTCACTCAACAGAAATCCTATCAGTCATTCAACACGCATTTATTAATCGTTTATCATATCCCAAAAACTAAAGTGCACTGGGAGACAATCAATCATTCATTTGCTCAATGATCTGAGAGATACTATATGCCAGGCCTTGTCCTAGCCACTGGGAGCATAGTGTACAAGATAGATCACTGGGGGCAGGGGACCACAAATAAGCAAACAAGTAACAAAGTACTGGCTGTGTTAAGTGGTGAAAGAAAGGGAAAGTAAATGATGGAGAAGTAAGATATCACAACAAACAAGACAGCCTATAAAAGCAGAGTGGTGCAGAAGAGGCAGACAAAATGATCAGCCCAAGTGCTAAGTCATGCTCGAGTAAGCGGCAGTGTTTCAGGATCAGAAACACTGGGAGAGCTAGGAAAACTGCCTGAGGTCCAAGGAAATGGCAGGAGGTAGTTACAGAAAGGGGAAAGGGGTAGGAAATGGGACAGGGTCTAATAGACAAGATGTAATCGTGTGTAGAAGTTCCCAGGAAAAGGTTAACATGCTGAAGCATACCACACAAGAGTAGAGAAGAGGGAAGACTGGGGTGGGAGTAGGGTGACCAAATTATGCTGGTTTTATCACTCAAAGTCTGGCATCCCAAGAAATGCCTCAGTTGCGCTCAGGTAAACCATGACAGTTGGTCATCCCAGGTACAAAATGTAGAGGGGAACCATGGGGCATGGACATGGACTGAAGAACAAGTCTAATTAAAGTAATCTTAGAACAAAGATTCACTGTCAGAAAACCTGATGAGTGTATTTATGATTTCAGAGGTAGGGCTATACATGTGGAAATCTGAGACACAGGAGAACTTAAAGACCACTAGTATTCAGCGACCAATCCACCACAAGTCTGGTCTAGTCTACCTCCAAAACACATCTCAAATCATTCATTCATTCATTCATTCATTCATTATTATTTATCCATCCATCCATTTATTTGCCACTACCCTGGTCCAAGCCACCATGACCTCACCTGCATTACTGTGCTAGCCTCCATAACTGAACTCCCTGCTTCCATGCTTCCTGCCTCTATTTTCCATGTAACTGTCAAAGTTAAGAGTTTAAGTTTTTTTTAAATCTTTATTTATTTTTGAGAGAGACAGAGAGAATGAATTTCGAGGAAGGGCAAGGAGAGGTAGACACAGAATCTGACGCAGGCTCCAGGCTCTGAGCTGTCAGCACAGAGCCCGACGGAGGGCTTGAACCCACGAAGTGTGAGATAATGCCCTAAGCTGAAGTCAGAAGCCCAACCGAACCACCCAAACGTCCCTCAAAGTTAAGAGTTTAAAATGTTCACCAGATTCCTTTAATTTACCATCACCTACACAGCACCTTGCTAGAATAATATTAGAGGTGTAAAAGGCACTTAATGTGTATTTTTTGAATGAGTCAAGAACTTAAACTGATGTAACCAGAGAAGTTACCTTGAGGGAAAGCCATGGATGTCTGTCAGGCCAACATCAGAAGTACATGCCTAGAAAATGGTACCAAGTTCTCTGAAGAATGAAGAAATAATAGGTAACAGTAGTACGGAAAGGTGCTTAGGTATTTAGGTAGAAAACAGAAACCTGAAAAACAGGGAATTTTATGCTAGAGGAAGGTAGCATCCATCCATCTATCTGGGAAGGCTACTGGAGAAACATAGGACTTCCTAAGAGCCAGATTTCATTTAAGACAAGAAAGTAATTTATTCTGAGAATGGGTTTAAAGTATTTACTTCAGACACTCAACATGTATTTTCTTCTCTGTACAGCTAGCACTATGAATGGTGTTCCAGAATGTATAGTGGGAAGCTGGGTCAGGGGAAGGCAACACACTAGAACATGAAGGTGAAATTACCATGGACAACTGCTGTTAATGTAATTGCTCATTATATTTTGAGTGACAACCAAGGGTAACAAGGACCCGTTTTAAGGTAATGGTATGCAACCTTACCCACACATTAAAAATCACTTGAGGGGCACCTGGATGGCTCACTAGGTTAAGCATCCAACTCCAGATTGCAGCTGAGGTCATCATCTCAGTTCATGAGATCAAGCCCCACACTGGATTCTCTACTGACAGCAAGGAGCCTGCTTAGAATACACTCGCTCTCTCCTCCCTCCCTCTCTCTCTGGCTAGCACTCTCTCTCAAAATAAACAAACTTGAAAAAAAAATCACTTGGGGGGAGCCTGGGTGGCTCAGTCTGTCTGTTAAACATTCGACTTGAGCTCAGGTCATGATCCCATGGTTCTTGAGTTTGAGCCCCGCATCGGGCTCTGTGCTAACAGCTCAGAGCCTGGAGCCTACTTTGGATTCTGTCTCCTTCTCTCTCTGCCCCTCCCCAACTCTCGTTCTCTCAAAAATAAACATTTAAAAAAATAACCTGAGAAGCTCTTTGGAAAAAAAAATTCCAGATGCCAAGGCTACTCCTCTCTCAATTAAGCCAGAATCTTTGTGAGTGGGATCCAACCATCAAAAATTTTAAGTCTCCCCTCCTCACTCTACTCGAGCTTTCTTAGGTACAGCAAATTTCAAGAACCCTTATTTTCAAGTTTTCAAACATTTGGGGAGCCTACTTCAAGACAATGACCAACCACTGACATCCAAAAATTAATCATTAACTTGATCTAACATTTTATTTTTATTTAAAAAATTTTTTAACGTTTATTTACTTTTGAGAGAGAGAACGTGAGTGGGGGAGAGGCAGACACAGGATCTGAAGCAGGCTCCAGGCCAGAATTCGAACTCACGAACCACGAGATCATCACCTAAGCTGAAGTGGGATGCTCAATAGACTGAGCCACCCAGGTGCCCCTAACATTTTAAAACTTAGAACAAATTTCCACTGTGTCTCAAAAAGTGGTATTTCTTAAATACATATAATCCGTTTCACTAGGGTGATTCCAATCCACCATGACTTATTATTACTAAAGACAGAATTCCATGTCCAGTGTTTTTAGCCCCCTGGCACATAGTAATGAAAATAGATGTGAATGAAATGATTAAGTCCTACTTCAAAGAAGTGTGCAAATTATTCAGAGGGTTTGAAAGGACAATGACATAATAAACAGATGGTCAGAACTATACAAATCTTACCATTCTACGAGAAGTTAAATTCCAAAATACATCTCTTGACATTTGCTTACCTGAAAGGTTATTCCCTACATGGAAGATAAAAAGTTGCCACTCATGACCACCTCAAGTCCTTATAACAACCTACTCAAAATTTCCATTCAAATCCTAAAATGACATTTAAACCTAAATGCTGTTTGTTCTTTTTATCTCAATTTCAGCAAATCACAACCATAAACACTGTATCTTTAATTTTACTTTTAAAACTGTGAAAGTTATAGTGACAATCTTTGGAAAAAATCTTTTGGAGAAGATAAAACTAAATGTTCCCTCGGGGCTTTGGGTGGCTCAGCTGGTTGGGCTTCTGACTCTTGCTTTCGGCTCAAGTCAAGATCCTGGGGTTGAGGGAGAGAGCCCCCTGACCCCCACCAAACATGGAGCCTGCTTAAGATTCTCTCTCCCTTGCTGGCACATATACCCTCTAAAATAAAAACAAGAAAATAAAATTTAAAGACCCAAAAAACAAAAAAACCTAAATGTCCCCTTTGACCACTCTCCACGGGCAAAGTAATCAATAGTATCCTGATGAGCATCCTTTGAAAACCTCATTTACAAATTTTACATATGTATTATATGCCTACAAAAACATACCGAATTTTCCTTTGCATTTTTAAACTAGGAAGAGTATGGGACGCCAGGGTGGCTAAGTCAGTTAAGCATCCAACTTTACCTCACATCATGATCTCACAGTTTTTGGGTTCAGGCCACAGTTCGTAGATTCACATCAGGCTCTGTACTAACAGATCTGAGCCTGGAGCCTGCTTCGGATTCTGTCTCTCTCTCTCTGTCTCTCCCTCTCCTCTCTCTGCACTCTCTCTCAAAAAATAAACATTAAAAAAAAAAAAGGCAATATTCAGCAGCCTGCTTTTGTCTCCAACAATCTATCTTGGAGATCATAATTCACACATATAGACCTGATTAATTTCTCACGATGGATGTAGAGTATTCCCTGAGAAATTATAATACTGGGGGCAGGGGCAGGTAGGAGGGAGTGGGGGAAAGCACTGCAATGTACATCCTACTATTTGCTCCCTGGGATACATATACACTTTTCCTGAAAGATACCATGAAATGAACCTATTAACATATCTAACAACTAGCTTCTCTTTAAGTTGATGTTACCAAATTGTGCTCTAAAAGGGAAAGAACACTATATTTATTAAATAAACATTTTAAACTTCTAAATCTGGGAAAGTCAAACTCCTTCTTCCCTTTCCTACCACATTTCGGACTAGAGCAATTATAATTAAATCCTGGAGAAAAGAGTATCATGTATCAGATGTCATCAAGCCAACTATTAAGTGTATTTTAACAACAAAAATTCAAGCTTACAAAGAATTTAAGCATACTTCTTTTTTTCACCTCAACTCACCTCGGAGATTATAACTATGCCAAAATACACTATCACCAAAACAAAAAGGTTGAGGTGGTTCTCACTGTTATTTTACAGTCAGGAAAAACTAATCACAGAAAAAGAAATGTCTGAGAAGCTTTGCTATCATGGAGTCAGGCCTTTCAAGCTTCAGAAGAAGGTAACTGAACCCCTCCCTCTATGGTCACCTAATGGGACCTCTAATGAGTCACCTTTAGAACCTGCAGGCCTTTCCCAACCATCAGTTTCTTTTTCTTCTCTCTCTCTCTCTCTCTCTTTTTAACCAACCATTAGTTTCTAAGGTAGCTACACAACTTCAACTCTCTAGCTTATACTCAAGGTAAATGGGAGAACCAGAGTATCAAAGCAACTTAATTAATGTTTATACTTTTAATAACTACCTTTTCACTTTCTGATATTCTGATTCCTATAATTTAAAGCCTCGTATCACCTGAATTAGGCACAGAAACGAAAGCAAAAGACACACACCCCAAACTTTTTTTGCTTCCCTAAAACACTTTCCCAAACCTTCAAGGGTCTCAGCTAACAAACATTTGAAAGAAAATTAAAGTTTTTTAAAATAGTTTAGCTAGCACCATATTGATTTTTTAATTTATTGGAACCCTACTGAAATTCAGTCAAATGGCAAAGACTGACATTAGTGAATTCAATGAAAAAAGATGTATCTAAAACTTCCTAGAATGGGATGCTTGGGTGGCTCAGTCGGTTAAAGCCTGACTCTTGATTTTGGCTCAGGTCATGAACTCCTGGTCTGTGTTGACAGCAGAGAGTCTATTGTGAATCCTACCGTAGGGGATTCTCTCTCTTCCTCTCTCTGCCTTTCTCCCATTCAAGCAGGCCTACTTTCTTTCTCAAAATAAATAAACCTTAAAACAAAACAAAACAAACCTTCCTAGAACAAGGTTGAAACTGGAATAGGATAGTCCGATAATAAGAGCTTACCTGTGAAAAGTTAAAATGTTCTACTGTTCTAAAATTAAAAGAATCTGGAGATTCACTTGAAGGAAAGAAATCTTTAGGGGCATTAATTTATTATCAACGTCCTCTCTGTATTCTGAGTTCAGATTTAGAAATCTTAAAAGCTTATTTTTCAACTTACTGTAAAAACCATCTGGCTTCATGGCATACAGGTTATCCCTAACCACCATAACAACATGAAATTACAAAAATAAAAAAATTAAAAAAATAAAAACCCAAAATTTAAAAATAAGAAATACTGTCTTAAAAAAAAAGTTTATTTATTATTTTGAGAGAGAGAGCAAGTGCACAAGTAGGGAAGGAGGGAAGAGAAGGAGGAAGAGAGAGGGAGGGAAGAGAGAGAGAAGGAGGGAGAGAGAATCTTGAGCAGGCTCTGCACTGCCAGGCGCAAGCCTGACACAGGGCTTAATCCCACAAACCACAAGACCATGACCTGAACTGAAATCAAGAGTTGGACACTCAACTGACTAAACCACCCAGGTCCCCCAAAGCAAATTTAAATTAGACTCCACAAATCATCCAAGTCAGGATATTTCAAGGAAGACAAGTAAAAGGAAAAGAAAACAGGAACCAACAACGGATATACCAACCATTTATATATTAATTTCGTTAAGGGCATACAACAGCAGTGTAATTTCTATTTAACATGTACCTGTAGAAAAAGCCCTACACTATATTCATTCATTTTTATTATTAAACCAAGCAAACAATTTAAAAATGCAAAATGATTACAACTATGTAAAAAATCGTAAGAGAACACTGGAGAACATTAAAATATTAATAGACTGTGGCAGTCTTAATTTTAATTCTACCACACCAACAACTACTGACAAACAGACCTCATGCATCAAATTGGCTAATACCTCAATTTGTGTCCTAAAGTTCATATTCATGGGGCGCCTGGGTGGCTGAGCGTCTGACTTCGGCTCAGGTCATGATCTCACAGTCCTCGAGTTCGAGCCTCACATCAGGCTCTGTGTCTCCCCCTCTCTCTACCCCTCCCTTGCTCCTACTCTGCCTCTCTCTCACTCAAAAATAAATAAAAACATTAAAAAAATTTTAAGTTCAAATTCATGAACCCAATGTCCTTTAGCGTTATAGCGATCATTTTAAACTGCTGTATAATACCCTCCCAAACAAATCTATAGGTGTATTGTTGATTTATTTCCTTTCAGGCAATTTTCAAATGTGGAACTACAGAGTTAAATACATGAACATTTTTATGTTACATATGTACTATATAAAGTTCAACTATCTCCAACTTGTATGCAATAATAAATGAAAGACTACACCTATTCCCATCTACTTAAAATATAAAATGTTACCTTCTGATTTAACTGGCACTTTTCATTCTGGAATTCAAACTTTTTATTCCATGTCTTGTTACTATCAGTTATTTCTCCTCTTACACAGATTGTCCACACAAATTTTCTGAATATCTACTGATAGAGAGCCAGATAATGTTCTTAGCTATTTTTCTATTAAAAATCTGGTTATTAATTCCAATGTTCACTGGAACTCTACTTCACATAAATTAAACATTCAATACTTAAATCATAGTTGAGTATACCTTCTACTGATATAGCCATAAAGACAGAAGCAAAGCTGAATAAAATGCATTAACTTTTGATTTTTACTTTTAGTTTCAGAATTAAAAACATTTGAAGCCTTTTTATTATTATTATTTTTTAAATATTTATTTTGAGAGAGAAAGAGTGGGGGAGGGGCAGAGGGAAAGGGAGAGAATCTCAAGCAGAGTCTATGCCCAGCACAGGGAGCTCCATGCAGGGTTCAATTTTACAACAGTCAGATGATGACCTGAGCTAGTATCAACAGTGGAAGCTTTGGGCGCCTGGGTGGCTCAGTTGGTTGAATGTCCGACTTTAGCTCAGGTATCGATCTCCCAATTCCTGAGTTCAAGCCCTGCCTTTGGCTTTGTGCAGACAGCTCAGAGCTTGGAGCCTGCCTGGGATTCTGTGTCTTCCATTCTCTCTCCCCCTCCCCCACTTGTGTGTGTGTGGGGGGGGTGAGTGCGCACGCATGCGCTCTCTCACTTGCTCTCTCTCAAAAATAAACAAATGTTAAAAAAATAGTCAGACTCTTAACCAAGAGCCATCCAGGCACCCCCCTTTGAAGGCTTTTAAAAAACTAAATTCGCAAGAAAAAATAAAATTTTTCAATACTATAATTTTGCTTCATACTGCTTTTATGAAAGATAAATGGAAGGTTTCCCTGATTTTCATAACTGCAAAAAAAATTAAGGTTCATGACAAACTAATATATGGACAGATTTTTATTTTGGTGTGTACATAATATAGGACATACTACTAGCTGTGGAAGCAAATCTTGAGTTAATTATCAATCTTTCTTCATTATTACTTGTCTTTTAATTATTCCAAAGAGATGCCTCTAGTTTATGAAACATTTTGGTCTTCTGTCTGATTATACTGTATATATGCTATCAGTGTGATTATACTAGAAAAGTACTATACCCCTCCATGTAATGTTCTAGGAACCAGTAGTTACTATTTGGTTTTAAGGCTTAGAATTTAACCAAAAGAAAAAGGTCAGGAATGAGGGCTAATTCTAAAATTATATTGAAAGAAAATACTACATAGGTTGATGTTTTTCCTTTTTCCTCTCTGTCAAATAATCATCTGTTATCTCTTAAGAAAAATGTTTCCCATGCAACACACTGGCCCAGGTCTTTACTAATCAACCTACACATGTGCACGAATCAAACATTCCCAATCATTCCTGGAAAGGTGAAAAAATAAATACAACCTACTAAACAGAGAAATGTTGGTATATACGTAGTGTGCAAAAATTTTCACCACGACAATCTTTCATGAACAATATTCAACCACTCTGGGCTCCCTCATCTGTACCAGGTGACTTGGCCTAAATGGTCTTTAAGTTTCCTTCCATCACTAAAATTTTACTAAAGCCAATTCTTCAGCCTTTTCATTAAGTCAGAGCCACCCAACAGAAACAGGTGGTGGGCAATACGGTCAGCTGACAAACAATGGGTCGCAGAGAAATAAAATTCACTTGATCACTATTAGCACAAACATTCTAAAACCTTTCCTATCTACAGAATTTACTACAAACTCAACCTCCTGACTAACGCGAAACCCTACTATTAGAGCAATGAACATTCCTAAAATGATGCTATTTAGACAAAGCTAAACAATGAAAATGAATAATGTACACAATGGGGGCTTAATATATTTTGACTGAATTCCAAAAGCAAATGTACACTGTCACATAATAGCATCACTGACAGCCACAGTCTTGTGAATTACACTTTGTATATAACTCTAGCTAAGTAAAATGAACCATTTCCCAGGAGCACTCTAGAAAAAGGTTCTCAATCTTCCTTCAGCCCCCTCAATATGAGCCATACTCCCACCTGTAGTAACTAAATGACTAAAGCAGAGGTGAGGACATGGGAGTACCAGAGTGACTGGCCAACTGGTCATGTACAGTTTAGAAAATATTCAGATTCATTTTTATTTGAGAGAGAGTGCACCCACGAGTGGAGAAGGAGGAGGGGCAAGAGAAGGGGGGAAGAGAGAGAGTGAGAGAGAATGAATGAATATCTTAAGCAGGCTCCATGCTCAAGCAAGGAGCCTGTGGAGGAGCTTGATCCCACAAACGTGGGATTATGACCTGAGCCCAAAGTAAGAGTTCGATGCTTAACCGACTGAGCCACCCAGGTGCCCCAGAAATACCCAGATGCACATTCACACATCTCTGTCATTGCCCTGTTCATCCATTCTAAACACTACCCCAATATCTAAGTAAGCAACAGTAACTCTGTAATGCTAAGAAATGAAGCAGTTAATTCCAGACTGCTCTTTACAATTCTTTCAAAGCCCATCCCCCATTCATTTACTGGCAGCCAGATCTCTCTACTTGAGCCTCCTCTACCACTTCTGCTCCAAAAGCTGAAAGAAAAGCTATTTTTTAAATCTTTTTCTAAAAACATTTATTTATTTTTGAGAGACAGAGAGAGACAGAGCATGAATAGGGGAGGGTCAGAGAGAGAAAGAGACACAGAATCCAAAGCAGGCTCCAGGCTCACGGCTCACACAGAGCCCCGATGCGGGGATCGAACCCACAAATCGTGAGATCACGACCTGAGTCGAAGTCAGACGCTTAACCGACTGAGCCACCCAGGCGCCCCAAGAAAAGCTATTTAAAACAACACAAACTGGGGCGCCAGGATGGCTCAGTCGGTTAAGCGTCCAACTTCGGCTCAGGTCATGACCTTGCAGTCTGTGGGTTCAAGGCCCATGGCAGGGTCTGTGCTGACAGCTCAGAGCCTGGAGTCTGCCTCGGAATCCTGTCTCCCTCTGCCTCTGCCCCTCCCCCACTAGTGCTCGGTCTCTCTCTCTCCCTAAGAAATGAATAAACATTAAAAGAAATTTAAAGAAAAAAACACAAAATCTTTCCCTTTAATAGTTCTAGTCCATTTCATATCTTACTTGTGTAGGAGTGCAGGGATGAAGGTTTTTTCAGACAAGGATGGTAATGAGAAAGAAGTGAAAAAAAAAAGGAAATGAGAGATAAGATGGGTCAAAAAAGAGTAAAAAAAGGGGGGGGGATTCTCTATCACACCTAACTTTTCCTCCCTTCTCAGGACCTTCAAAAAGACCCTTCCCCAATCAAAAAGAATGAAATCTTCCCATTTGCAACTACATGGATGGAACTAGAGGGTATTATGCTAAGTGAAATTAGTCAGAGAAAGACAAGTATCATATGACTTCAAGTACCATAAGAGGACCTTAAGATACAAAACAGATGAACATAAGGGAAGGGAAGCAAAAAGAATATAAAAACAGGGAGGGGGATGAAACATAAGAGACCCTTAAATATGGAGAACAGAGGGTTACTGGAGGGATTGGGGGAGGGGGAAAGGGCTAAATGGGTGAGGGGCTTAAGGAAACCACTCCTGAAATCATTGTTGCACTATTTGCTAATTTGGATGTAAATTAAAAAAATAAAATATAAAAAAAATTTTTTTAATCAAAAAAGACCCTTCCCCTACCATTACTTCAACTCAAACCTAACATCTGGTTTTCTTGCACATCTCCTCCAAACTAAACAAATACTCCACAAATAACTGACAAATGACTTACAACACCACCAGCAATATCTACTGTCATAAAAAGTGGGGGTGGTGGTGGTGTAACACCTGACCCGTGTTACAATTATTACCCATATACTCCTCCAGTGCCTACCATGCTTTCTACAGCATGGGTTTCACCTGCCAATATTTGCGGAGAGAACCCTTGGCTCTGACAGAGAAAATAAAAGGGGAGTCAGGTGACCTGTGTGTCAGAATAGTAGGACTGTTCACCTTTTCAATGTTTCCTCATTAAGTTCAAAACCAAGTGCATTACTGCTTCATGACTGGGAGATTAAGAAACACACACAGGCACAAATAGGTCTGACTGTGGAAGCTATGATAAAAAGGCATTTTACAAGCCATAGCGAACAATATAAAGGTCACTTATGCTTTCCTGGAATATTTTAGAGTTCACCTTCTAGATCATGATTTGCACCGAGGATACATAGAAAATGGGTTGGTGTATTCTTCTCATTAATGTTGTGTGGGGGCAAATGCAGTTAGGCATATTCAAAATCGAAGAATAATTACTGTTTCCTCCTCCAGGACAAAGTGAGACAACAATGTGTGATATGAATAGGAAGCCTTCAAGCAATCAGAATAAAAATAATGTTTTACTTTACAGAGCTGTTGATTCTACAATTCAGTTTGACCCCAATTCACCTCGATCTTTCATTATTAACACTACCTAAGAAAAGAGGGGAGGGAGGCTGCAAAGCAAGACTAGAACACTGGGCACAGAATCCATAAACCCATGCAATCTCACTTTAGCCCCTGAAGTTAAGTCACTGTACCTTTTTGAGTCTCTGGTTTCTATGTATAACTGAAGATAATAAACGTCTCATAAACTTAAGAGAACTGTATATGTGAAAATATGATGAAAATGTTCTGCATCATGCTTTCCCCCATTTGTTCTCAATATTCAAATTACTTTTATGAAAATAAGCCAAAAAACCTTTTAAATTAAGCGCACATACAGACTCAAAAAAATGTACTGCCCACTTTATATAGAAATATAACCCGGATCAAACATTGTGCAGCTCACCCAGTTTAGAAGGGTTTGCTTTTTCCCATACTCATGTAACAAATGTGAAGCCTTAATGACTGCATTTTATTTATAGTGTTTGCAGAGCAATGGAAAACAGCATACCTAGGTAAAGAACTCCTTTGGGGAAAGAAAAAAAAATTGGCTATCACACAACATTCTCCACAAGTTTGGTAAGACCTGACAGCACACACAAAAAAAATCATACCTAAATTAAACCACTGCTGAAGCCACATAATAAAAGAGTGTTTATGCAGTTAATGCAAAAGCAAGTTGATACTATTTATTTCTTCCAATCTGTAAATGGAAACATACCAGTCCAGTTATACAAATGTAGTAATGTTACTGACTATAGAAGTGTACTTAAAACAACACAGCATTCACTCACCAGAAATTTTTCAGCAATCAACTAAAATTATGATCCACACAATGACAAAGTATACTTCACACACAATCATCTTGGCTTTGATATAAGCCTTGATCATATCTTGGGAGGAAAAAAAAAAAAAAAACCTTTACTAGTCTAGGGCATAAAAACCATATTCACCTTTGTCTAATTAATACACACCTGAATTCTCTGCATTTTGAACACCCACTGTTAACTGCTGATGGGATACCATAATAATGGTGTCTGAATTTTTTAATCACCATAACCTCTAATGGCATACTTCTATCTTTACCATTTAAATATTTCATTCAGATCAGGCATGTTCAGGAAGATAAAAGGAAGGCTTTTCAATAAGTTTTCCTTCTTATAATGAAAGAAATGATCAACTACTACCAAATACCTATCTCCAACAAGAATTTTTTCTTTAAAATGAAATAAAAAACTACTATTATAGTAATGTAAAAATGTTTCCCTCAAGATTTTAAAAAATAAGTAGCTTTCACTAGATGTGCATTGGCTATTAATAGTGAAAAGAGAACTTATGGTTTTAACTTTTCTTGTATAAAAGATAATTTCAAGTCATGCATCCTAACTCATTTCATATACCTAAAAAGCTGCCTTCAAATTAATATAGATTGTAAAGTGAATATACTTCCAGAAGTTGAAATACTTACAAAGTTAAAAAGAGTATTAGGACTGCATAATATTCCCCCTTAAAGATCCATTTCTTGGAAGCCTAACTTCATATATTATTTCCATCTTTTTTACCCTTAAGAACAAATATCTGGACACAGTGGATAACCAGTGGGGATCTAAGTATAAACTGTTTAATCTCACTATATAGTGAGATATATATAGTATAGATACCCAACCTTAGCTCCCAGTATTCTCTCCCACAGGGTCTAACACAAATCCTCTACTTCCTAGGTTCATCCACTATTGTTTTCCAACTAGATTCAGGCTCCCACAGTATAAGCATGATTATACTTCTTTATTTTGAATTCCTTTCATAAAATTTAGCAATCTTGGATAGTCAACAGATGTTTGATATTTAAACACAATGTACACATTAAAAGTGGATTACATAATCTCATATTAGAAGGGCCCCTGGAACATCTGTTTCTAAGTCTTTACAGACATGAAAATGTGGACCAAGTGGTTGTCCAAGGTCAGTCACAATTACTCTGTGGCAGAAAGAGGACTAGTGTCCAGGTCTAACTTGAAGTCCAGTGGTCTTCCAATTACATCATTACCTCTCTCTCAATGTTTTCTACACAAATGACTAGTCATCTAGCCAACTGCTGACTCAATGTCTTTATATGAAGTACTGATCTCTAAAAGTCATTGAAATCATCACTTACAGCACCTAGAAATTAAGACCCAACAATACACATTGTTTCAGAAGCCTATTTCTAAACCCTTACTACAAACACCATTCTCATTTGATGGAAGAAAATGAAGGGTAAAGGAAGAACAAAAGACTCAATACATTGCTAAGAGTAAAATTCAGCTTCAATAGATCATGTGCCACCTCATCAACTAGTTGGGGAGTTGTTCAGGCTTAGGATAAATAAATCTGAATTTGACTCATTGAAATTGCAATTATTCACACCATTTCTGAAAAGCCCGTTTCAGAAGCATATACATCAAACTCATGAACCTAATTTCCCCATCAAACCACAAACGAGTCCGCATAATTGCTCTCTAATAACTCTCTATACTAACACAAAATGTGGATATGGTATTCTGCAATTCTGTACTAGAACGAAATACCGCCAAGTTAATTTTGACAAGAGTCAAACTATAGTAGAGATAAGCATTTTCTATACATTAGAAAACTGACTTCTAAGACTTAAAAAATACAACAGAGCCAATAGCTAAATAGACTACCTGTTTACCCAACCCCTAGGGAAAAACGAAAGGGAATTAGGCAATTTAAAATGGACTTATTAAAGCAACTACAGCATTCCATTTACAACATCTGAAAAATATTTAAACACTAAACACAATGTCTGAGACACAATAAGAGCTCCATCTACAACTATCATCACCATTACTACCACTACTTAAAGCCACGAAAATATCAACAAGCAACTTTTCAAAGAGCCAGGATACAAAATTTGCCGTTCTAAGTTTACGCTGTTCATTTTAAAAATAGCTGGCAAAATGCCAAGTACGTTCAGCTTACAGAAGGGTTTCATAGTCACCCAATTTGAGTCAGCATATAAGTCACAGGTAAATTGACCTTTGATTTTCAACCCCAAAGCTCCTGATACAGTATGACTCACCAAATTCTCCATTTCTTCCATCCAACTATGAACCATAAGTTGTACTCCTCCCTCCATCTACCCCCACGACCTTCGCAGAAATTAGGTTAGCGATATATTTTTAAATTCTTATAACACACATTTTTAAGTCTCTATCAAAGATTGCTCCGTGAGTTTAACACAAACCACCGAGAATAGTACTAAAGCTGTGTGACCTTTAGACAGGTCTTGGTATGTAACCGCCGAGCTTGTCTTTGGGGGATCCTCTGGACAGCTCTGGATCGAAGAATTAGGCCTGAGTACAAGTAAAAAGCCTCTGACCCACCTCACAGTTGAGTCACAGGCCTCCTTCCCAGGCCTTAGGACCAAAGTCCTCACACATCCATCTCAAAACCGCCCCGACCCTAACATACAGGGTCTCTGCTCCCCCAGCCACCACTCCCGGCACCAAAGCTGGAGGCTCGGAAGCCCTGGAGTCGGATGAACGGCGCCATTTTAGGCGGCGGTGGCGGCGACAACCAATCCCGGCGCGGGAGGCAGGGGGCGCCGGGTCGTCCGGGAGCCGCCGCCGGGCCGCGCCGGGCGCCGGTCTGGGAAGCTCGGGGCGCCGGGGCCGACGGCCTCCGCCATGTTGCACCCTCCCCACGGCCGCCTCCTTCTCGGTGGGCACGGCCCGCGGCGGCTTCCGCAACCGGAGAGAAGCTCACCTTCTCGCAGAGGCTCTTGACCTGGGACTCGGACAGCTGCTTGCACTCATTCAGCTGCTCGATCCACTGGTCCAGCTCCTTGGTGAACACCTTCTCGTCCATGATGCCACCCGCCCGAACCGGCTGCCGCTCCGCGCTACTCCCGCGCCGCCGCCCGCACACGGGCCACACGCACACGCCGCCGCCGGTTCCCGGGGTACTTGTGTGGCTACTGACGGCTGCTCGACGCTAGCGCGAACTCGCGGACTCTCCCTGTAGTAGCCGGCCGCCGGCCGCTGCCCTCCTCCACTCGATCTAGTCCCGGAGCTCGGCTCTCTGTAATGGCGGCCACCGGCGTGGTGACATCACGCGCGGCGTCAGGAGGCGGCGGGGTGCGGCGGGGTAGAAGGGCCGGGACAAGAGCTGCGCAACTGCAAAGCCAACCCTGGTCCGCTGCCAGACCAGAGTCGGGGGGCGGGAACCAGTGGCCACGGCGCAGGCGCACCGTAGCCGGCTGGTAACTGAGGCACCTTCGCTTTTCGGGCGTGGTCCAGAAGGGATGGGGTGGGGTGGGAAGGGAAGACCGAGTCCGAGCAAGCGCGGTGCCTGCAGCAAGGAACTGGGCTAATTCCAGAGCACAGCGTCCTGCGCGACGCGGGCTCCGGTTTAGCGCAGGCGCAGTCTGGGGGGGTGGAGGTTGGGGAGAACCTTCCGGTTCCAGCTTTTTCGCTAAGGTGAGACGGCTCGGCGCTTCACCCTGCGTTTGCACCCAGATTACAGAAACTAGAATTGTGACCCCACGGTACGCTGGAAGTGTATGGAGTTCCTAAATCTTTGAGGGCGGGCACTTGCGCCAAGTGGTAGCCTGGTTGGAGTGGCCACCTCCGCCTCTAGGCGCGGCAGGAACCTTGTAATTAGGTCACTTGTGGGCGGAGGAGGGTGTGTCTGCCCTGGGAGCGCGGCGCAGTGCACCTGACTCCTCTGGCACACACCTGTCTTCGAGCCTAGGTGCCTGTCGGCCGCGATGCCTGCGGCTGAGCCTTGGGCCTTTCTCTAAGCTTAGGACCGCGCGCCTGGCTTCCATACGCCTCGCGCAAACTCGCCTTTTGTCGCCTTCCGCCCCAGGTGTGCGCCTTCCTCCCGACTCCGGTTCCTCCGAGGAATGAGGAACTCCTCTACCTCCACGCACATGCCCTCTCTGGCCTGACGGTGTTAGAAGCGGCTACAATCCGCGCTTTAAAGAAAGCTCGGATACCTGAGTATCGGACTTCGGTCTAGCTATGAATCTCTTTGAGGTTTGCGAGGTGTTTTTTCATCCCATTATCTCTGCATTCACAGAAATATTTGGCTCCGTAGCGAATCAGTTATGTGCTGGATCCCACCCTTAGGAGAGAGAGGGATCAACCGAACAGACTAGGTGTCCTGTCCTGGTTGAAGCTTGTATTTTCCCAGTAGTCTAGGACTAGATGGAAGACAGATTATGATGTCCCCAGGATCGGAGGGATACAAACTTTCCAAAGGACATTTAACCTTAAAGTGCAAGGCAAGAGCTGAACCTAGTCACCTGTCTTCTGGATTTCCTACCCCTAGTAGCAGATGACCCTGCCGAATCCAAGCGCTCACTCTGCCATCTCTGAGGGCATCGTCCCAACCAATAAGCTGAAGAAGGCTCTAGAGGCCTGGATGAGCCAATGGTGGGACTGAAAATTCTCCTTCATCTAAGGATGAGGTCTTGGCCTTCCCACACTGAAAATGGCAATTCTGCTTTTCCTTCATTCCTACCGACAGCATTCCCAGAAGAAAATCTTTCAGATCTCCTCCCCTAAAAGCTTATACTTAATTTGCCAAGCCGGAAAAAAAGTTCTTTAAGCCCAGATTCTGACGATGTTTTACAGTTAACATGCCCCAATAATAGAGGAGTAAGAGTTAAGACCATGGAGAATGTATAAGGAAAAAATCATCACTTAGTGTTCATGACTATAAAGCCGTGCCCAGTGTGCTGTCATCTTATTCACAGTTGCCCTGTACCTGTGTGAGAACTGGTACTTTCTTACAGGGCAGGAAGCATACGTCAGGAAAGAGCAGGGACTTGCCCAAGGTAGTAATCAGGATTTGAAACTTTATACTCCAAAGTGCAAGGCCTCCACACCCACACACACACACAAACTGACCTCTAAGAACTGATATAAGAAATGGTGAATGATTTCCCTTTGCCTGAGTTCTCTTATCTTGAAAGGTGGGATGACGTTCGTTTGGTTCATTAAAAAGTGTTGAGCACCCTAAGGGCTGCATTCTTTCATGTTTGAGACAGAGCTCCTGAATGGATGCAAATGTGTACTGAGGACATCAAGATTTTACGCATCTGCAGCAGCATTTTCCAAAGTAGTTTCCATGGACCATGATTCCCATGAGAAACAAATTCAAAAGGAAACTTACAAAATGCTATATTCTCAGAAGTCATGTGATTAAAAAAGCAAACAAAATAAAAACTTCATGAGTTTTACCAACCCTAAAAAAAAGTATTGAGCACCTACTATGTATTAAGATTATAATGAATGGGTTTTTCCAAAGTTCTGTGAGCTCCTAGTTGGTAGCCCTAATGTAGGTATTACTTATTTTCTCTTGATACAGATTACTTGGCTCACCACCACCACAAAATGGAGGGAAGATATAATTATATATACTTAAAACATCCTGCCAAATAATTAGATGCTATGACTTAACTTCTTAAGGAATGAATTCGAGGAAGCTCTTATTAGCTTTCAAGCCGGGAATTAAAGCATATGTGATTATAAACAATACAGAACTAAATCAGAATGTCTTTTCCTTTAGAAGTAATCTAGATTGTTTTCTTACTCTGCAGACCTCAAACTAGCCGATAGATCTGAAACTTCAGATTGGTCGATCTGGTCCTGACTCACTGGGCTTGTCTAAATTCTAGACCTGAGGAATACTTGGAACAAAAAGTTAAAAGCAAACCAAAAAAACATTGTCCTTTTAATTGCTTGGCAAAAACCAGAGAGTGAATAAAGCAAATAGGCTTTGAGAAAGAAATCTTTGCTCAAATGGCAAATTCGGTATACAGCAAGTCTAAGTGTTGCCCATGATGTTTAAACATAGCTATAAATAAAAATCATCTGATGATGGGGGCGGGATTGAAGGAAGATGACCTTGAGCAAATAGCTTTATAATAGGTACTCTTAGCCAAAGGATAAAAATTGACAGTAAACATTGGAGAAAGAATGAGATATGTCATTTTGTCACCAATTCTCTTGGCCTCACATTAGGTTTATTTTGTTGTGGTTCCTTCCAGTTGCCTGATATCTAAGCTTTACTGAGTAGAGTCAGTAGAGTCAGGTAGGTAGGTAAGAAATGGCTCTGGAGTCAGATGGACCTGGTTTGAATTCTGGGTCTTTAAGAAGTTTGGCAAGTTACTTAACTTTTCTGAGTCTCTCTTTTTCTCATCTATAAAGTGGGGATAATGATAACGGCCAAATAACAAGGTTCCTCTGAGAATTCAATGAAATTATAAATGTAAAACATAGCATATAGTAAATGTCCGGTATTAGATATTCTTACTCTTAATAGTTCTAAGTAGTCTCTAGTTCTATATATCCACCAATGCCAGTTGGAGCACTTCAGTGCCTGCTGTGGAATACGTAGTGGTCTTTGGAAACAGAACATAATAGTATCAAAAACATCATATAGACACAAAGCCATCAGATGAAATAAACATGGGGTGAGGAGGGGATTCAGGAAAAGAGGGTAGAGATGGAACAAAAGGAACATCCCCTCTCTTCCCTTGACATCATGCAAACATTCAGAAGACTTGTAGTGTAGAGAAAAGTCAATGAGGAATAAATCCAAGAATTAATACAATTAGTTAGCCTTATGTTCCTGTTGTGTCAGAATTTTATACCTGAAGAGGGTGCCATATCTGATAACATGCACTTTGTACCAAGGCCTTCTATGCCCAAGAAGCTCTAAAATAAAGATTTAATTACTCAACATTAGTGCCTATGCCCATGAGAAGCCTGCCATGCTCTGGCCAACTGGGCCTGCCCAACTATTGGAAGATTTCAGTACTCGGGATATACAATGATACTTGCAACTCATTGGTATCTATCGCAGTGTTTCTCCTTTGCAGTTCTGAACAATTAAACTTAACATTTCACCTGTGATTAGAATTTTATAAATGTGGCCAAAATTTTGTGGCCAGGAATTTTGCCAGAGATGTAATATAGCTCTTTCCCTCAGCTACTACAGTTTGGCTAAAGAAAAAAAGAAATGACTGTATCCTTTGGTAATGTCCCTGACATCTAGCTACCATTCTCAGTAGAAATATTTTTTCTCTGTTACAGGAAATATTACTGAATATTAGTAGTACAGAAGAAATATTTTTTCTCTGTTACAGGAAAAAAAAAAATCTCTGAAATGAAAGGCAAAGTTTATTACCCAAAAGGCTGGATAAACCTTAAAAATACTGTCACCAACTTTGCAGGTATTACAAATCTTACCATAGAAATATGTTTATTGACATGGAACATTATGCACAATATAGTATTAAGTGACAAAAATACCTTACAAAATGGCATGTATGATATAACCATAATTTTGTTAAATATACATAATAAATATATAGTTATGAGACTTCAGAAAGGTACACAATGAGGTAGTAATAGCAGGTGCTTCTGGTGAATGGAGTTCTTTTTTTTCTTTTTATGTACTTGATTCTTCTGTAATGAAAACATATTGCTCATAATTGTGAAAAGAAAATCTTCATATATCCTGGGTAGACATGACTAGGCACCTCTCAGGGGAATCACAGGCCCAAACAACATGTAGCCAATAGTTCTGTTAAATATCCCACTATGCCCTGGAATATTACTCAGGGGCCCCGACTTCCTTGTGAAAAGAAGTCTCACCTTCCTGTGGACCTCTCACATGGCCTCCTCACACAGCATTTCAATATGGCCTTTTCTCCTGCCTTCCTTCTCATTAAAAGATCTTAGCCTTAGGTCAGGTGGCCCTCTTCCTCTCTCGGACAAATGCTATACTCATCTACTCCATTCCTACTTTCTCCTCTTTGCTCAACATGTCCCTGCTCCCCAGACAGCCACTTGTATCTATATGAACCCTACTTGGCCTTCAAGACCAGTTCAAGCCCCATACTCTCTGATGATTCTAGGTCTCTCTTGATTGGGATTGCCTAGAAGAGTAACAGGAAAACCTCGGAGTCGGGTGGAACAGCACAGAGGCCTGGCACCTGTCAGAGCAGAGGGGAAAGAATGGACAATTTGTTGGTGAGCCCATATGAGTATTCCCTAAAGACTTTCAGAAATGCTGTAGAGGATGGGGGGCATTTTGCAGGGAGCCAGAGGGAAAATCTGTTTATATTTTGTTCATATTTTCTAGATTAACAAGTTTACCAGTGTTCTAGCTCGACTCTAGTCAGGATTTAGAAATCACCCCCGCCCCCCACAAAAGAAATAAGATTCTCCAAATCAGGTGAATTTGCAAGTACAAAAGCATCTAAGCAGTGATTTGAAATTAATTTGCAAAGATAGGAAGACAGGACCATACTGCTCTTCTGTCTGATGGAAAGAAACATTCTCCCTTGACAGGAGTGTTCATTCCCTAAGCTGTTAGAAGGAACACCAGGCAGGGACCCCCCCCCCCCCATGACCAGGTATTTATATGCTCATCTTTAAATTGTGGTGGATGGTAATAGAGTTAGGTCCACCAACAGACACTGTGCAGAAAAGAGAAAACTGATGGGTAATTTAGTGCCTACAGGTTGGTGTATGGTTTTTAAAGGAAGGATGTAAATCAGTTTTCTCCATCTTTGGAGGAACAAGGAATAGGAAATGAGTCTCTGTCAAGTAGTTAACAGTTATAAGGCCAGCATTTATTAAGCACTTACGCACTCTTCCAAGTGCTTTACATGTATTATGTCACACCTTGTCCCTCACAGCTCCTGAATCAGGTACTATTATTATCCTCATTTTACAGATGATGAAACTGAGGCACAAAGGGACTGAGTAATTTGTATAAGGTAAAATAACTAGTAAGCAGAGGAGCTGGGGTTCAAACTTCGTCTGGCTTCAGTGCCCAAAGTCCAAAGTCCTACTAGAGTGCCTTCAGCATCAAATCACAAATGATTTTCATGAATGGAAGATCTTGACCACTGAACCATCTTTCAATGCCTAGCAATCTCCAGGGACAGACTAATAATCCATGCCCTTAAAGGTTGCAACTTAGTAGTGAGCGGCCTGTGGTCCAGCCCACCCCATCAATCCTATTCCCAAAATACATCCATCTCATCCCCTCCACCACTGTCTTCTTGTACCATGCCCTTCTGCTCTCTTTTCTCTGATGTACCCTCATCCTTTTTCTTCTCTTTCTCTCCTACTCCTCCCTTTGTCCAGCCTGCTTCGTTTGGCTCTTTTGTTATGCAGAAGCAAAACGCCTGTTGGCCCCTGAACTACACTTTCCCAAGCCACCTTCTTTGGGAATGAGATCCTTCTTGATCCATAGGCTGAGCATAGGCAGCCTAGGAAGCAATGAGAAGAAAAAAGAGACCAAACAGTTCCGAAAATGAATTGCCCTGCTTTCTCTCCACAACAGGAAATATCGGGTTAGTCTTGCCTTTTAGTCCAGTAAACAATACCACACAGACGGCACTCTCTTCATCCCAGAAACCGGTTGCAGTGTAAGGAAAAGAGTGCTGGGCTCATCCTCACTTCTGCCACCAACAATCTGCATCACTTTGAGCACATCTTTTCCCATCAGTTTCCCCATCCAACAATGTAGAGATTGGACCATACTGTGAAGCTCTTAACTTAGGATTCATGGGTGGATTCAGGGGGATCCATTGACTCTCAGAGAATAATGTATAGGAATTCTCTTTTTTATTGACATTTTTATTGAGACAATTTTAGATTCTCATGCAGTTGTAAGAAATAATACAGAGAAACCCCGATTTCCTATTGGTAACATCTTGCAGTACTAGAGTACAATATCCCAGTACTGGGATATTGATATTGATATTGATATTGATATTGGTATTGATTTTGATACAATACCTACTACAAGATAGGTAGTAACCTACCTATCTTACTCAGATTTCCCCAGTTTTACATGCACTCGTGTGTGTTGGGGGAGCATTTACTGCTGTAATACTGGGAGTGTTCTTTTGTATATGCTTTTTTTCCCCTGGGGAAAGGTTTCTTAGCTTTTATCAGATTGTCTCAAGTATTGTAGATGCAAAAAGGGGGTTGATTCCCAGCTCTGAGAATTCTAGAAGACCACACCCCAAGCCTTTAGAGCTCTCTGTTCCAAAAGCAACATTTAAGTCGCACTTACCACATGACAGGCATAGGGATGCATGTGGAGGACAGGTGACGGGAAGAAATACAGGAAAAGTGGGGGAAACCCAAAGATGCATAAAACACAGTCCACTGAACTCACGCTCCAGCAGCAGAAGACAGACATTCCGACAGGTACACATATCATTTATTAAACATGTACAGAAGAGGAACGGCCTTGTTGCTTGGGGCGGCTTGGGATGTACTTCCACAGAAGCTGATGCTTGAACTACATCTTAAAGGATAATCCAGAATTCTTCAGCTGAGAAGAGAACAACTGGCTGTTAAAATCACTCCCTCTTAAATCATATCTATTCTAGATGCTTTTACAAAAACATAGGAAACTATGCCTACATTTGTTTATTCTACAATAGTAAGGTGTCAAATTCTTCAGCTCCCGTGTGTTCGTGTTGAGGCCAAGGGATTTTTTCCCCCTGAGTCTATTTTCCACTGTCTTGTCCAAATTGGATACCAGATCCTGCCTGCTTAGCTTGAGAAAGGCATTTTATCTCTGGCGCCTTGATCACATCAGGGCTTATATTTAAAGCATGAGTGATGAAAAGAGATCGTGGCTAGGTCCCTGGCTCTGTCCCATCCCTAGAGCACCCTCCTCCTCTCTGCCGAAGGCTCTAGAGGCCAATTCTACAGTGGTTGCTGGGGATCAGAGCTAGTCAGAGTCATGGGTAAAACATCTCTGCTCTGGGGTCTCCCACAGGGGCTCTTCAGCAACCCTCCGAGGCTGGGTTCCCTGGCTTCCCTATATATGTCCCCCACCCCCAAACCATATTTGATGGTTGGCTGCCTTGTGTGGGCTCAGGCTTAGACACCCCTTTGGGGGCTTCTTGCTCTCTGTGGATTGCAGGTTCTACATCAGGCTGTTCAATTCGCAGGACTGCTCACGGGGAGATCATTCTCTCTGGTACAGCTGTCACGCACCAGGGAGACCAAGACCCTACGATCAGGCCTACCCTTTGAAGAACCTCCTACAAACCTGATTCAAGGAACGACTTCTTATGGCCTCTGTGTCCTCATGCAAAGTTATTTAACCAAACATCAGTATTTTCATTCATATGATGGGGATTATATGTGCACCCTCCCCATAGTGTTATTTTAAGCTTCAAAGAAATTAATCCATGTAACGCTGTCGCACATAACAAGTATTCCATCAACATTAGCTATTATTATTAACTGTTTTTATAATAAAACTATGCCTGGTTGTAAAAGAATTAATGATCACTGCAGAAAATTTGTGAACTGCTGGCAAGTTTCAGGAAGAAACAATCATAACATCCAGAAATGAGGGCTATAATCATTTTGATGTATAGCCTTGTCAGCTTTTCTTGGTGTGCATATATATTATCGGAAATTAAAAACTATGAGCTAAAGTTCATGTTGTATGTGTCTGTTCTGTAATGTTTAATTCAAAAGATATATCATGGCCTTTTCCCATGTAGTTAAAAACTCTTAGAAAAGAACATTTCTAAAAAAAAGTTTTTTAACGTTTAATTATTTGTGTGTGTGTGTGTGTGTGTGTGTGTGTGTGTGTGTGAGGGTCGGGGGGAGAGACAGACAGAGTCTGAGTCAGGAAGGGACACAGAGAGGGAGGCACAGAATCTGAAACAGCCTCCAGGTTCTGAGCTGTCAGCACACAGCCCAATGCGGAGCTCAAACTCATGATCGAGATCATGACCTGAGCTTAAGTCAGTCACTTAACTGACTGAGCCACCCACACCCCCCAGAAAAGAATAATTCTAAAAGACTACCTAGTTTTCAAGCATATCAGTGTAGCCCAATTTATGTAACTAATCCCTTAGTTTGGTAGTTAGATTGTTTCCTATTTTTATATTTATAAATTCCATGGTAAGTGTCCTGTTCACAAATGTCTGTGTGAATCTTTATTTATTCCTTAAGATAAATGCTTAGAAGTGGGGCGACTGTGCCAAAGGATATATACTCTGTTTTTGTTTTGTTTTGTTTTAATATCTGGTATAAATGGGATGAACTCTAATCCTTTGTTCTGACACTCTCATAATTAGTACTGGATGGCCTGATTTTGTTAATTAAGGTGGCAAATTCATTACTTTTTTAAATTTTATTTTTAAAGTTTATTTATTTATTTAGAGAGCGTGAACAGGGAAGGGGCAGAGAGAGAGAGGTAGAGAGAGAATCCCAAGCAGGCTCTGCACTGTTAGCGCAGAGCCCCATGAGGGGCTCGAACTCACGAACCGTGAGATCATGACCTGAGCAAAAACCAAGAGTCGTACGCTTAACCAACTGAGCTACCCAGGCACCCAATTCATTAATTTTAATAAGATATTCAGTACCTGTCAGTCCACAACCCAAAACAAAAGCTAGGGCCTTGGCAATAACCCATATTGAAGCATAAGGCTTTCCACACCATCTTCCTGTGTTCCCCACCCAAGGGAACCATTCTGAATCGTAAGTTCATTTCCTTTTCTTTTGATGTGGTTTTGCTCTATGTGTATATATTCCTAAAGAGTAAATTTTCAGAACTGTCCTTAGCTTTATAAAAAGGACATCAAGCTGTATGTCATCTTTTGGGATTTGTTTTCTTCCATTCACTATGCTAAGATTCATCCATATAAGTGTATTGTTTCTAAATTTAGCCTTTGTTCACACTGCTGCTACGAACATTATATTGTAAATGTTCCCTTTTGTACACGTACAAGAGTATATGTCTACGGACCCGATTTACACTCCCACCAGCTATAAACGAGAGCGCCTCTAGATCCACGGTCTCTGGTATACCCTGGATCCACATTGTCAAGTTGCTCTCCAGATGGCTGGCTCAGTCTACCTCCCTCCAGCAAAATAAAAGAATGCCAATTTCCACAAACTCTTTCCAACCCTAAGGATCATCAAAAAATTTTGACCATTTGATAAGGAAAAGATACATCTCCCTGCTGTGTAACTTTGTTGCAAGGTAATGACTCCTCTAAAAGCCAAGAGAGAACGGGTTTGGCTCAGAGAATTGTTTCCAGTCTGATAACTTCAGTGACATTTCTGGGACTGATTCCCTAGTGGCTCAGCTGCTTTCCCATGTCCTAAAAGAGGTGACATGGTTGGAAGGAGAGAATGAGGGGAGCCAGGATAGGAAACAAGCCCAACTCACCACAGTGTAAGCTCGTCTCCTGGTCCCAACCCCTGCCAGTGTCAGATCACTCCTTCTCCTTGATGAAGCAGGCATTATCTCTTCCCTACCCCCCACCCGAGAAGAGCCAGTATAATGCTTCCCTTTGTTGCTTGAATTGATAAATTTAAACCTCTTTCCCTGCTCTGCAGTAAAAGAACTTTCTATTTTGGGCTTAGTGACATAGCCAAAGCCAAGCAGAGAGCAGCAGGCTGCAGCATGAGTTAATAATCTTTATCCAAGGGAGGGAACCTGCAAACAAACACAGGACCTTCCAAAGTACATCATCTGCATAGCAACGTGCAGTCTGTTTGACTGTCTTTCTGGTGACAGATATATTTCAAAGTTTAAAACTGAACACTCCTTAACCTCCAGAGTAAGCTGGTGAATAAATCCTCAACAATGAAGTTTCTTAAATCAAATGACCAGGAATTCATGGACGTCCACCTGTGTTACCTAGGGCTGGACTAGGTATTATCAGAAAAGAAAATATGGTCTTCAGGGGGAATTCCAGTCTCCCAAAGTTAACTGATTTGAGGAGTGTCTAAAACATTTGCCTGAGAATATGCTTTCTTTCTTAGTCCTGAAATCTGCCTGAAATCCCACATTGGTGTAGGGTCCCAGGTCTCAGGAAGCCTCCAGGAGTACACAGAGGTCATGCTTATAGGAGGGGCAATCTATTTAAATCATTGGCACCTGTTAGCACATAACCACAGCCTGGAAGAACAGGACAGAGGACAAGTAAGTCCCACCTCCGAGTCTCACCCCTCTTATGGGAAGTTTCACGTATGCACAAAGGTAGAGATAATAAACCTCCCTGTATCTATTACCTGGCTTCAACAATTATTAAAACATGGCAGTCTTGGGGCACCTGGGTGGCTCAGTCAGTTAAGCATCCAACTCTTTTTTTCTTTAATGTTTATTTATTTTTGAGAGAGAGAGACCGAGAGAGAGAGGGAGACACAGACTCTGAGCTGTCAGCACAGAGCCCGATGTGGGGCTTGAACCCACAAACCGTGAGATCATGACCTGAACTAAAATTGGACACTTAAACAACTGAGCCACCCAGGCACCCCAGTATCTGGCTCTTAATTTTGGCTCTGGTAAGCCCTGAATGGTGCCTGCTTAAAATTTTCTCTCTCCGTCTCTCTCTCCCTTCCTCCCTCTCTCTAAAATTATTAGGGGCCCCTGGGTGGCTCAGTTGGTTGGGTGGTCCACTTCAGCTCAGGTCACGATCTTGTGGTTTGTGAGTTCGAGCCTCACATCAGGCTCTATGCTGACAGTGGAAGCCTGCTTCGGATCCTGTGTCTCTCTTTCTCTCTCTGCACCCCTTCCCAACTCGTGCTCACTCTCTCTGTCTCTTTCTGTCTGTCAAAAATGCATACACGTTAAAAAAATTTTTAATAAAATTAAACTAAATTTTAAAAAATGGCAACCTTGTTTTATCGGTACCCTCCCCTCCCCTTGTCTCGACCACTTTAAATCCAAGTTAAAGCAAATCAAATAGTTTCATAAGTAAGTACATTGGTATGTATCTGTAACAAATAAGGACGCTTTTTTTAATAACCACTTTATCACATCTTTAAAATTAACAATAATTTTTAAATATCATCTAGTATCCAGTCAGAGGTCAAATTGCCCTGATTTTCTTTTTTTTAATTGTTTTTTTTAATGTTTATTTATTTTTGAGAGACAGAGCGTGAGTAGGGGAGGGGCAGAGAATGAGGGAGACACAGAATCCGAAGCAGGCTCCAGGCTCTGAGCTGTCAGCACAGAGCCCGACGCGGGACTTGAAATCACGAACCATGAGATCATGCCCTGAGCTGGAGTCGGACGCTTAACCGACTGAGCCACCCAGACGATAATAGGTATTTTAGTTACTATTGCTCTGTAACATAAAACAAGCACCAATTTATTGTGCTTGTGAATTCCATGTGTCAGAAATTCAGAAACAACACAGTAAAGATGACTGCTCTTTGCTCCAAGATATCTGGGCCTGAGCTGAGGAGATTCAGAGTCTGGTGAAGACTTCAAAGCTGGGAGCTAGAAGCATCTAAGGTTTGTTTACTCACATGTCTGCTGTCTGAGCCTGGAGCACTCAAAAACTAGGACTTGTGACCAGAGCCCCTACACACAGCCTTGCCACACGGTATGGCTTTCTCGCAGCTTGGTCATCTCAGGGTAGTCCAGTTTCTTACACGGCAGCTTATGGCTCCAAGTTCAAGTGTTCCAGGCAACAAGGTGGATGCTATATCACTTCTTATAACCTAACCTCAGTAATTACCTTGTCACTTTCGTTGTGTTGTGTTGGTTGCAAGCAAGTCCAAAGTTTACACAGACTCAAAGAGAGTAGAATCAGACTCCAGCTTTACAGAGGCAAGGGCAAAGTTCCAGAAGAGTATGTGCGATGGCAGATACTGTTGCTCTACTTGGGATTAGGATGGTCATTCAAGCCTGCCTTTCCAACACCAACCAGAATAAAGTTGCAAATCATGGAAACCTAGTGGAAGAGAGAAAGGTGGGGGAGCTTAGTTGTTTTCAGGGCCACATCCCACAGCTGTGCAGATTATGCTCTTAATGACCTGGGTTACCAGGCTGAGACCCAGCTCCATTTGCTACACCTGTGCCTGACTGTGGGGCTGTGTTGCCGGGAAGAAGAGGCACCTTCTCTTATACATGTAAGATACCACGGGGGCAAGAGGTGTCCCTTAATGGATAGCAAAAGGTCATTCAATCTAACTTAGCACGTAGCAGATAACCTATTGAAAGGGTACTTTCTTTATGCTACTTTGAAGATTATTAGGTCTTTTTTTTTTTTGGTTTAAGCTCCACAGAGCTGACCAAGAAATATCTCAAAAATGGTGCTGGAGTTACTCATATATTTGTTAAATGGTGCAAGTTTTATGCATCAGGTACTTTTTGATTGCATGCATCTAGAATGTTCCAGATGAATCTTGAAAGAAGCTTATACACTGTGTCACATGATGGTAGGCCCATTCTGACCCATCTGCTGCAAGCCTTGGCTGAATGCAAGAAGTGGAAACCAGGACAAACAGAATTCAGGTTTTTTTTTCTTCTTCTTTGCAGTCTCTATTCTTCATTAACATAGCTTTTATAGATTGATTAAATTCCTAGGTAATCAGGGTGCCTATGTGGCTCAGTAAGTTAAGTATCTGACTCTTGATCTCAGTTCAGGCCTTGATCTCAGGGTTGTGAGCTCAAGCCCTGTGGTGTGCTCCATGCTGGGCAAGAAGGCTGCTTTAAAAAAAAAAATCCCTAGGGAAGTAAATGCTTTCATTTCTGTTTATGGCTATGCGGAAAATAAAATAATAAAGATAAGGCAAGTTAACTTCCAAGGACTTTTAAGGACCGGGATGGCATCAGACATCCCTGAGTTTGATAGGGGCAGGTATGTTATAATGAAACTCACACAAGTGCAGATATAATTCTCTGTCAGTGAGATTATTAAAAAATGGTGATCATGCTATGCTGATCTAGCCATGCTGGTGGTCAACAGCTGGGGTGAGGAATGCCTCAAATGGCAAGGCCCAGGGCACCGAATTTTTTAAAACTTATTAGGACTCAGGTGTAGAGGGTTAAATTAATCGCACTTTTCAGTTCATGGCACATTACCTACTTGGTCCAGATTAGGCCACTCTGTTAGGTATGTATGTCTGTATTTTCTCCTATTCTCACTCCTCACTCCTATCCTTCCTTCCTGCAAGGAATCATTCTAATACATTTAATTTAATTTTTTGGCATGTACCTGTTCATGTGGATGTGTGCGTTGTCTAGTTTGTGTGTCTTTTAATTTACACGATAGCATTGTATTACAGATCTCACTCTGTCTTATTGTTTCCACTCCATACTTTTGTTTTTAAGACTTATCCACGTTGCTATGTGCATATCCAGTCCATCTTCCCTGACTGCTGCAGAATACTCCAGTAATGGGCACCCCCAGTGCCTGTAACTTCCCAGCACCCAAAACAATGCTGCCATGACCAGCCTCATATGGGACCCATTTTGGACCAGTGGAGCAATTTCTTCAGACAACCTCCCACCCATACGGTGTCTTTAAGTGCATTAGAAAAGGTACCTCTTCGTCTCAGAGAAAACTGCCCCACGGTAAAATGCAAGGTGTGGCAAGGTGGAGCCCACACTGGGTTTCAGCCCTAACTCACCCCCTCAGGTGGAATCTTGTTCACGGTACAACTGTAGGAGGTGGGCCTGCCAACAAACATTCCCCAGTTCTCACTTCCACCAGATTTCAGCTGTTTGCAGCATCACTCCTGGTTAGTATAGGAAAGGGGACGGTTGTCAACTGACCACAGAAATTTCATCATGGGATCTGTGTCTACTTGATTTGACCAAGCAGTGCTACATTGCTTGGGCACTTTATACTTGGGTTGATGAAGTATGTGGGAGTGCCATGGCTAGGTTACGACCTGCCCAGGAACTGGGGTGTCAGACATGGCTACAGTACATGGGTGGTAGTACAGATATATCTTCCTGAAGCCAAGGTAAAGGGCCCAAGTAATTTAATCCCTCACTCTATCTTGGAGATGGCACAGAAACATCTTTTCTCTTAATGCTTAATGCCCTGTTGTCACAGGACACGTGTGAAATACAAGAAAGAAATATATAATTTTTTTCAGAAAAGAGTCAATGGGATTTTCAGATTTCTGGAAGAAAGGCAACATCAAAATGGCTTCATATCTGCAAGGCAGCAGCTCTGAGTGGCTTTGCCACAAATAGTGGACATCCAGCCCTGAGTCATCTTGCCTTTGGCCCTTGGTGAACGTCCCAAGGCCGACACAAATAAGAACTGACAGTTCTTTCTCAAGGCCACCTGGACAGGCCAGAATTCAACCAACCTGGACAACTCTTTTAAACAGGTCCGGTTTCAAATCCATCAGAAATTCTTAGTGACCATTCAGATATATCTAAACCCTCTTATTTTTTTTAATTCACTTAATTAAAAAAAACATTTTTATTGTTTATTTTTAAGAGAGAGAGAGAGAGAGCAAGCAGGGGAGGGGCAGAGAGAGAGGGAGACACAGAATCCGAAGCAGTCTCCAGGCTCTGAGCTGTCAGCACAGAGCCCAAAGCAAGGCTCAGACGTGGGGCTCAACCCCACAAGCCACGAGACTGTGACTTGAACCAAAGTCAGACGCTCAACCGACTGAGCCACTCAGGTGCTCCTATCTAAACCCTCTTAAAATAACTCTTTGTGGAGGGGGCACCTGGGTGGCTCAGTCAGTTGACCATCTGACTTCGGCTCAGGTCATGACCTCACAGTTTGTGAGTTTGAGTCCCACATCGGGTTCGCTGCTGTCAATGCAGAGTCTACTTGGGATCCTCTGTCCCCTTCTCTCTCTGCACCTACTCCCTCACTCTCTTTCCCTCAAAAATAAAGAAACATTAAAAAAAAATAACTGTGTGTGGAGGTAAATGAAACACCTAAGTTATTTAGAAAGCTGTTATTTTCATGTCAAAGTTTTTTCAACGGTCCAATGAGGATTATCACAATGAGAACTTCTAGAAGAAGACAGAAGTCTTAATTAATAATTTTTTTCAGAAAAGAGTCAATGGGATTTTCAGATTTCTGAAAGAAAGGCAACTTCAAAAATCAAACTATAACTACATTTCTGGATTATGCTTGCAAATTTAGAACTACACTTCAGTATTTATAATAAGCCTGGATAGGGGTGCCTGGGTGGCTCAGTCAGTTAAGCATCTGACTTCGGCTCAGGTCATGATCTCATGGCTTGTGAGTTCGAGCCCCGAGTTCAGCTCTGTGCTGACAGCTCAGAGCCTGGAGCTTGCTTTGGATTCTGTCCCCCCTTTCTCTGCCCCTCCTCCGCTCACGCTGTGGCTCTCTCTGTCTCTCAAAAATAAATAAACACTAAAAAATTTTCCAAAAAAATAATAAGCCTGGATAATAGTCAATCATGCAAGGATGTAACCCACACCGAATACCATAGTCATTACTGTTAATGTGTGCAGTTGTGAATACGAAAGAGTGGGCTTTGAAACAATGCAGAACAAAAGTACAGATCAGTTGTATGCATTAACAAACAAGACGGTTTGGAAAATATGGACCACTAAGTGGCCCTGTGACATAAAAACCATAACATAAGGATCATATTCAGGAAAAGGAGAACATGGGATGCCTTGGTGGCTCAGTTGGTTAAGCGTCTGACTCTTGATTTCGGCTCAGGTCATGATCTCACAGTTTGTGGGATCAGGCCCAAAGTCAGGCTCCATGCTGAGCGTGGAGCCTTCTTGGGATTCTCTCCCTCTCCCATTCTCTCTCTCTTCTTCTTCTTCTCCCCTGCTCATGTGTGTGCATTCTCTCTCTCTCTCTCAAAATTAATAAATAAATGTTAAAAAACAACAACAACAGAAAGAGGAGCACAGGTTAAAACCTAGAGATGGCTGCCACATGTCAGGAAAGATACAGCGATTCACAAATGGCCTGACTGCTTCACACAGGACAAGGCATCCACCACCCACTGAGACCTGACTCATCCTTCTCAAATGGTTCCAGCATAACTTCCTCCCTTTCCATCCCTCCCACCAGAAATACATGACCTCATCAGGGTCCTGGAGCTTACCTGTACCCACAGTGTCTCTTGGTTAGCTTCTCATCCCTATATCATGGAGTCACTAAATCACATCATTGGCTTGTTGATGTTTAATGACCTTTAAAGAAGTCTGGGGTGCATTCTACACAGTATGAATCCAAAGTTGGCATCTCTCCCAGCCCTGTCAGCCCAGGCCCCTGGTTTTATCATTAAGAATGACGGAAACCAGGGGCACCTGGGTGGCTCAGTTATATACGTCCGACTTTGGCTCAGGTCATGATTTTGGTCATGAGTTTGAGTCCCGTGTTGGGCTCGGTGCTGACAACTCAGAGCCTGGGGCCTGTTCTGGATTCGGTGTCTCCCTCTCTCTCTGCCTCTCCCACACTCGTGCTCTCTCTCTCTCTCAAAAACAAACAAACAAACAAACAAATAAATAAAACGTTTGAAAAATAAATAAAAGTATCGTTCTTCTGAGAAGCTCAAGCTCATAAGAAAAGTTTTAAAAGAGGCTCCTGGCTGGCCAGTGAAGCATGTGACTCTTGATCTTGGAGTCATGAGCTTGAGCTCCACATTGAGCATAAAGATTACTTAATAAAAAATAAATAGGGGTGCCTGGGTGGCTTAGTCGGTTGAGCGTCTGACTTCAGCTCAGGGCCTGATCTCACGGTCCGTGGGTTCGAGCCCTGCGTTGGGCTCTGTGTTGACCGCTAGCTCAGAGCCTGGAGACTGCTTTGGATTCTGTGTCTCTTTCTCTCTCTGCCCCTCCCCTGTTCACGCTCTGTCTCTGTCTCTCAAAAATAAATAAAATGTAAAAAAAATTAAAAAAAAAAGAACCTATTCCTAGAGGACAAAGGAGTGCTGAGAGCCTGTCTAAGGATTCCAAGAGCTCAGATAACCTGCTATGTCTGCCCTCCTGAGCCCCTGGAGAATGGATGTGTTCACTGTTGATTTTCTTAACCACTTTTTTTTTTTTGGTTAACGTTTATTCATTTTTGAGAGACACAGAGAGACAGAGCATGAGTGCAGGAGGGGCAGAGAGAGAGGGAGACAGAGAATCTGAAGCAGGCTCCAGTCTCTGTCAGCACAGAGCCTGACACGGGGTTCGAACCCACAAACCATGAGATCATGACCTGAGCTGAAGTCAGACACCCAACCGACTGGGCCACCCAGGTGCCCCAATTTTCTTTCAAGAGGAAAGGGAATCTTAAATGTTAATATCCATTCGGTGGCAGAAATGTTCAAAAAATCAAATAAATCTTAGCTGTTGTATCAGAGCTACATTTGGCAATTATCCATACAGAACTAGTCTAAAAGATTTCTCCTCAAGAAAACTTCCTGGAGGAACTGAGCAATGCTAGAGATGACAGGAGCCCACTGCAGTTCCCAGTGAGCTTCTCGGAGCACATGGGTGAATGGATCCATTCTGACAAGTGGCAGTTCCCAGCCCTTCTCAGCTGGGGCACCGCGTGTGTATGAGAAAGTTTCCTCCTGTTGCCTCAGTCAACAGCTAGAGAATCGAGAATCCCAGCTCCGCATACCAGGCTACTTAAGCAATGATGAATCTACTTCACTTCCTCTGTGTCCTAACCGAGAATGTAGTTCCAGTTTCAGTGTGGAGGCCAGAAAGGGCTGACGACATCACCACTTCCCCACAGCGGTTCGCTCAGACATCTCCGCAGGTAAGCCACCTGCCCTACACTTCCTTGTGAAGGCCCAAGCTACAGATCATAGTTCTTAACATATAGCTTGACTTCTTATTAGACTAAAATTTTCAGAACGAACTTCCAGGAGCTGGGGACTTGGCCAATAGTGCTGAGACCTGCTGTCTACCATGGGCCCTGCTGCGTAATTATATGACCTGGAGCAAGTCTGTGTACATTCAGGGCCTTTGGATAACGTTTAAAATGATGCTTTGACCTTTCTCAGCAATAAAATTTTCTACAACTGTAGGCTAAAAGAGGAAAAGGGGCTGCAGTTGCTACAGAACACTTCCGGTGACAACTTCACATACCTAGAAGAACTAGAGCTGTGTTAGAGCCACGTCAATAAGACACAGACCCAGGGCTGTGAGCACAGCCAATGGGGGACAGGTCCACGGTCCCCACCATTGGGGGATGAATTTTGGAATAATCACTGGCTCACTGGGGAACATGGCTGCCTCTCTCATCTCTGTTTCCTTCCCTTTTCCCTCCCTTCTCTACCCTGAGACCAAATTATTTCTGATTTACAAGAAGAAAAAGTAGGATGTATTTCCCCCCCAGTTTCAGGGAGAATCACTGTTGTGTCTGAATTGGACTCAGATGTTCCTGACATATAAGCCAACATTTAGTTAATCACCACCCTTTTGTAAGCCTTTTGAAAAATACTGGCTTATACTATATGATCTCCTTTCTTTAACATTTTATTTTATCATTCTTGAGAAATCATATTACCACAGATGAAGGGCTGGTTACATGGAAAGTCCTGCCATGATGATATTACTAATCTAATGGAAGAGACAAGGCAGAGGAGGAAAAGCTCTAGGAATATAGATAAAAGGCACGGACAAATGCATAGGAAACTAATCACAGCTCTACAGAGTTAGTGTAGGCTTGGAGACAGGGGACAGACTGACTAGTGTACTATGCACTGAGAAGAGCAATGACTGGGTATGCACATTTTTCTAGAAACAATTCATCATTATTTCTTTTTCACTGTAGTATTCAACCCAAAATCTAAAGAGTGATCATTTAAAAATTGTGTATAGTTTGGGGTGCCTGGGTGGCTTAGTCGATTGAGCGTCTTACTTTGGCTCAGGTCATGATCTCACAGTCCGTGAGTTCGAGCCCCGCATCGGGCTCTGTGCTGACAGCTCAGAGCCTGGAGTCTGCTTTGAATTCTGTGTCTCCCTCTATCTCTACCCCTCCTCCACTTGTGCTCTGTCTCTGTGTCTCAAAAATAAATAAATGTAAAAAAAATTTTAAATAGTGTATAGTTTCAAACAAACGCAAAAGTAAATCTTTCATAAAGTGAATAATTATTCACTAATTTATATAGTGAATAATATAATGATCCCCCATTCACCCATTATCCAGCTTCAACAATCAGCAACTCATATGCATCATTATTTTATCTGCATCCCCACTGACTTCCTCCACCCAGTGTTATTTTGAGGCAAATCCTAGACATCATATAATTTCATGTATATTCAACATGTATCTCCAAAAGATAAAAACCCATTTTAAACATAATCACTCCCATACTTGAAACTAATAATTCTATAATATCCAGGTCATCATGTCAGCATATAAAAAGTGTTGACCAGGGGAGAGGTGTTGACTTTTCATCAGTCAGTTAAGTGTCCGACTTCAGCTCAGGTCATGATCTCACAGCTCGTGAGTTCTAGCCCTGTGTCGGGCTGTGTGCTGATGGCTCAGAGCCTGGAGCCTGCTTCGGATTCCATGTCTCCCTCTCTCTTTGCCCCTGCCCCACTAGCACTCTGTCTTTCTCTCTCTCAAAATAAACAAACAACATTAAAAATTTTTGGAAAAAAAGGTGTTGACCAGTGGAGAGTTGTGAAATACTGCCATTCCCACAGACTGTACAATAAAATGGGACTCGTTGCCAGCTTAGCCAATAAAACCTCTGAGAGTGGGTGATGGAATCTCATAGTCAACCTAATATTTATTATTTGTTTATTCTGCACTTCAGGGTGGGGAATCATGGGATGAAATCCCCCTGAAAGGAAAATTAGAGAACCTGCCTCCTTATGAGCAGTTGTCTTGGATTAGAGGAGGCTCCATGTAATTAGCCAATGTCATGGTGTCACACATGTTCCCTCAAGAGGTATACACATAGCTCAGGAATGTGAGTGAGCACTGTGGGCGAGGGAATTACTTGCAAATCCAGCACACAATCCAGAAGCAACAGTCTATGAGAGGCTTCCAATGCCTAATTCTACTGGTTTCTGTTTCTTTGGAAATATTATAGGAATTTATTGGACCTGTAAAAACCTTTAGTGTCATTCACAAGGAACTGAAGAGAAAGTAGAGTCATGTTAAAAAAGGCGGGGGAGAGTTTTTATATGAGGGATATATACATACTCCCTATATTCCTTTGTACTGATTGACAAATGTTCCTTTAAGAATGTTATATAAACACAGGGGCACCTGCGTGGCTCAGTCGATTGGTTAAGGGTCCACCTTTGGCTCAGGTCGTGGTCTCACAGTTCAAGAGTTCGAACCCCACACACTGGGCTCTGTACTGACAGCTCAGGGACTGAGGCTGCTTCGGATTGTGTCTCCCTCTCTCTCTCTCTGCCCCTCCCCAACTCTCACTCTCTCAAAAATAAACATTTTAAAAAATTAATAAAAAAAGAATATTACATAAACACAGAGGTTAGTTTATGCAGTTCCCAAAGATTTATGTGCAAAAAATTCCCTATATCAAATCCTATGTTTAAAGTTTTCCAAAAGAGCACATTTTGTAAAGCTAATTCATGTTCTCTCTCATGTTGTGAGACTAGAGCTTTGAACATTTTATTTCCTTAAAATGAAACAATCCCAGCGAGGCTCGCAGGAGGCAATCACATCTTCCTGGGGCTGTGCATGCCTTTCCACTACTGCAGCACTACTGCAGGAGTCACCTAACTGGTTTGCACACCTCTCCTCCTCTCCCTTCACACCGAGTTGTCTTCTTAAGCACTTAACTAGTCCTGCCACTTCACTAATGAGCATTTAATGCTTCTAGCACCTTCCCCAAACCCCCAGCTCTTTAGAATAGCATTCCAAGTTCTGAGATTGGTCCCTGACTTACTGGAACAACCTCATTCCTCACTGCTCTCTACTCTCCAGATAATCTATTTTCCGGCCACATTAGCTAGTAAATGTGTTTAGAACATAAGCCAAGTTTGATCAAACAATGAAACACTGAATTCACATCTGAACATATAGCCCAGTGTTTAAAAGCATAACCTTCATGTCAGACTGGTTCCAATCCTGGCTCTGTCACCTACCAGCTGAGTGACTTTGATAAAATCATTTACTCTGCCTGAGCCACAAGTTTCTCCAACTCTAAAATGGTAACGATTAACTCTACCTTTCTTTTTAAAATTTTTTTAATGTTTATTTATTTTTGAGAGAGAGAGCATGAGCAGGGGAGGAATAGAGAGAGAGGGAGACATAGATTCTGAAGCAGGCTCCAGGCTCTGAGCTGTCAGCACAGAGCCTGATGCGGGGCTTGAACCCACGAACTGTGAGATCATGACCCGGGCCGAAGTCGGACGCTTAACCAACTGAGCCACCCAGGCGCCCCAACTCTACCTTTCTTATAGAGTTGCTGGGAGGATTAGGTTGAATTAAGCAGGTAAAATGTTTAGCTCAGTGCCTGGTACATAATAAATATCCAATATAGCTCTTAGTTCAGTCTTTTAAGGTCCATCTATCTGTCAAGAGACACCACCCCTTGAAGACTTTATAGTTCCCCCAGTTGAAGGTCATCTCTCCTCCATAACCCTACAGATCACTCATACTTCTTTCTCCACACAACTGTCTTGTATTATTTTTATTATTCAGATACACATCTTTTCTGTTCTACACTGTTGAATCCCTGCCATGTAGTAAGCACCATAGGGAATTAAAAAAGTGAAGAAAACTTGGTTCTTTGCCATGAAAGTTGTGCTCAGCATCTAGTTAGCAAACAGACATTGGCAGCCCAAATACGATTCACCATTGTTTGTTCAATAAAGTTGTGGTTCATTATTATTATGATATTATTTCCCTAAGGTCCTCTTTTACAGAAGAATCTCTAAGTATGAGCTACATTTTAATACAGGGACCATTTCCCTGGCTACTAAACAGAATTTACCTCTAGAGAACAAAGGTAGTCAAATACAATTGAACACAGCTGAGTTTGAGGACCTATCCAGGGAAAGGTACAAGCAGTGATGCTTTGAGATTGAAATTATATAATCCCACCAGGACTTCCTCTGCTCCCAAAACTTTTGCCAAAACAAATACAAAATGTTAGACCTAAGATATGGCACAGAGCTAGAAGCACTTCTAGCCTCCTTTCCCTGGTGATGCAACTGTGATGTGCATTCCTGCTGTATTTGTAATCCAAAGGCAGAAGAGATGGTGAAGGCCGCACGACCATGCTGCATCATGTAACCCAGCCTTGGGATAGTCAAAACTGTGAGGTCACTGTCTCCAACTGGGCTTCAGCTGCAGAAACCCAGCAGTCCTAATTGCTCTGTCTTGTACTAAATGAGGTTTTAGGTCAGTGCCGGGTTCCCAGTGTCAACAAGACTTCAAGTCAGACTGCTAGGGTTCCTGCCTCGCCCAAATACCAGAAGATGACACCTACAGCACCTGCTACAACAGGAAACAATGCAGCTGGACAGCATACTTTGACCGTGTGGCTGGGCATGTGCCATCAAGACGGCTCCTCCCGGAGCAGCTCTGAGCTGTGAAGGAAAGAGGAGCGGCTGGCTAATTCTCCGGGATAGAGCAGACCATGCCCCCCTTTCTCCCGCTGCCCCACACTCCAGGCTGGCTGAGCTGTACAACCTTGTTGCGGGGGTTGGGGGTTGGGGGCAAGGCTGGTTTCCTCACTACACCTCCAGAATTCTAGCCCTGTGGGGAACTGTGAGAGAGGAAGCATTACTCAATTAGGGGCAGGTCTGTGTTTCTGAAAACAGATTCAAAAGTCAGATGTATGGTCAAACAATGGGCTTAAATGTTTTAAGGACAGTTCATTCCCAGAAAGGTAAAAATATTATGAAATCCCTAATTACACCTAGCATTTTAATCACAGTATTAAACAATTTATTTTCCAACATTTGTAGGGATTTCCTTTTTTCTTTTCTTCACAACTGAGTGTGTCATCTGGCATGTGACTAAGAGTCCAGATGGGACTAAAGATTCATGTTCTTAGTGCCCATTAGGAGCTCGGCTTTATCTTAATGTTATCACACTCAGAAAAGTGATGCTTCTAATCACTAGCACCAGTAATCTCATGTTTCTACTACAAATAATTTCTATTTTTACCCAAAAAAAGAGTGAAATATTCATATTGTCACATAGGTACCAGTGTGCCAACAATGAGAGCACCACTTTCAAGCCTGCATGATGGGCCTGGTAGATGATGCCAGACTGCATTAGTCGAAGTGATGGATGAGAGTCTGAATGTTAGACAGACGGACTAAGGAAAAGCTGTAAGTATATTGAATACAGAAGTAAAACATGTTAGAGATGAGGGCTGCTAGTTGTATGAAAACTATATCTTTGTAGAGTATCTTCTGGGTTATAATCATTCTGTCATCACCTTGCAATTTCAACTCATCCCACACCCTTCTTCAGTTTCAAGAAAGAACAAGAATGGTAAGATGACAAAATCTGTATTTGCTTAGCATGAATTACTAGTCAACAAAGAAGTATTATATTTAGATCTTCCTTGATATGGTAAATATTGAGTAACTGCATAGCCATCTAATGGGGTGTTAAGAATAAAAGTATGTTACAGGAGGTCTTGACACAGGGTCTATGAAAGGACCAAAAACCAACTTTATCACAGAGTTAAACGATCACCAGTCGTGTAGAAACCAGATATCTGTGGAAATGGTTGTCAGTTTCCACAAGCCACCTGAAGAAGTCTAGATTCTCAGCCCATAATGGAGTGAGCTAGCTGCCCCTCCACTCAGAATGAGATCTTCAACCCAATAGATGTTCAAGAAGAACTTCACTCCATGCCTTGTGCAGAGCAGCCCATCAGCAATTTAAAAAATTAAAACAAAGGCTTGCTTCAAACAGAATGTAAAAATACGAGAAATATATTTGAACACTGAATAGTTGATGGTATTAACAAAGTGTTAATAACTTTTATAAAGACATAGAATTATGTCTTTGTAGGAAGAGGTCTGAGCTTTTAGAAATACATATTGAAATATTTAGGGAAGGATCAAATGATGTCTGGGATTTGCTCCAAAATAATATAAGAGGGGAAGAAATTAGTGGGGAAATACATGAAACAAAACTGACCACAGGTTGATAATTAATAATCTGGGTAATAAGTACATGGAGGGCCACTGTGATACCCTGTCTACTCTTGTATATATTTGAAATTTCCCACAACAAAAAGTTTTTTAGATTTTAGAGCATTGGAAACATAAATTAAAACTGGATACAGAGAATTCTGCTGGGGTGCCTGGCTGGCTAAGTCGTTAGAGCATGCAAGTCTTGACTTCAGAACCATGAGTTTGAGCCCCACATTGGTCGTAGAGATTACTTAAATAAATAAACTTAAAAAAAAAAAACTTGCCACATCAACATGATAAATATTTTAAAAAATGTTGGGGAGGGGCGGGTGGGTCCTTAGTCCATTAAGCGTCGGACTCTTGATTTTGGCTCTGGTCGTGATCTCTCGGTTTATGAGATCGAACCCCATGCCGGGCTCTGTGCTGGCAAAGCAGAGCCTGCTTGGGATCCTCTCTCTCTCTCTCTTTCTCTCTCTCTCACTGTTTCTCTCTCTAAAAATAAATAAACACATTTTTAAAATGTTGGGAAAAATATGTTGCAGAGGGACACATCCTGACTAATACCATTTATATAAAATTCCAAACACGTCAAACAATACAAGTGATACAATATAAACTCCTAGGGTTACATGCAAAAACTTAGGAAGGCAAGCATGGAAATGACAGATAGAAATTTCAAAACCATGGTTATTGGGGTGAAGGAAGGGGAATGTAATTGGGGAGGGTTACACAAGGGGCTTCAACACTTTTACATAAGGTCATAAACATTTGTGATTATTATATTATTCTCTATTCACTTTTGTATTTTTTTGAAATATTTCACAATAGAAGTACACATAAAAGTTAAAATTAAAAAATGAAACAGAAATTGGATAATCATCTGTGGGGGTGTTCTGGAAGAGTCCTGGAAGAGAGAGGGAGACACACACAGAATCCGAAGCAGACTCCAGGCTCCGAGCTGGCAGCACAGAGCCTGATGCGGGGCTTGAACCCATGAACCGTGAGATCATGACCTGAACCAAAGTCAGATGCTCAACCAAATGAGCCACCCAGGCGCCCCTAGAAATATTTAAAGTAACATATTTCCTTCTTAATATCACAAGTGTTCTTTAACTTTTATAAAAACCATAACACACATACACACAAATGTACAGATCATAAGCCTTCAGCGAATTATCAGTGAACAGAACATGGGTGACTCCCATGCAGATCAAGAAAGAGAACATTACTAGCCTCTTCCAGTCACAGTCTCCTGCTTTCCAGAAGGTAACCACCATCATGACCTCTGTCACCACAGATCAGTTTTACCTGTTTCTGAACTTTATGAAAACAGAATAATGTAGTATGAATCCTTTTTTATATTTGGCTTCATTGTTTGATATTATATTTATGAGATGCATCTAAGTTGTTGTATTTGGGTATAGTTTGTTCATTTTGTGGCTATATATAATATTTCACTATATGAATAGACTAGAGTTAATTTATCCATTGTACTGTTGATGGACATTTGTGTGGTGTCCAGTTTGGGGCTAATGCAAATAATTCTGATGTGAACACTGTTCCATTTTGAAGTAATTTCAAACTTGTAAAAAATTTACAAAAATAGTACACAGAACATTTTTCCCTGAACCACTTGAGACTAAATTGCTGGTATGATGCTCAAATGACTTAGAATTTATATGCAACTCCTGTGTACAAGGGTATTGTCTTACTTAACCCCAATATAATAATCAAAAGCAGGAAATTAATATTAATATATTACTATCATCGAATCCACAGACCTCATTCAGGTTCTTCAAATTGTCCCAGTATGTGTTTCATAGCAAAACACTCCAGTCAGGGATCACGTGTTATATTTGGTGTTCACATCTTTCTTTCTCTTTCAATATGGAGGAGTTCTTCAGCCTTTCCTTGACTTTCAAGGCCTGACTCTTCTGAAGGTTTCAGGCCAGTTGTTTTGTATAGTGTTCCAGATTTTAGTTTTTCTGATATTTCCTCAAATTTAGATTCAGGTCATGTATTTTTGGTAGAAATCTCAGGGAAATAATGTTGTTATTTTCATTACATCCTGTCAGGTGGTAAATTAGGTCAATTTGTCCCATAACTGAGAACGTCCACTTTGACCAATTTACTAAGGTGTTTTCTAAGAAGTTTCTCTTCTGTAAAATTACTCTCTTCCATTTGTAATTAATAAATATCATATGGGAGACATTTTGACACTATGCAAATATCTTACTTAGTTTTGGCAGCCATGAATGACTCTTGTCTGCAATAATTATTAGTGTGATGTCAAATGTTGATTTTCTTTTTCCAACATTCCTTTTACATTTATTAAATGTAATTCTACTATAAGAAAGAGCTGTGTCTTCTCCCTCCTCTTAGTTATTTTTTCAATTACTTATTTATATATATATAGACTCATAGATACTGATTTTTATTTATACATTATATTCTATTGTTGTCATTATTTGTTTTGTTGCTCCTATTGTCTCAGAGTTGACCGTTAAAAGCTCCTTCCACTCGGAATCTGTGTCCTTGCAAAAAAATTTTTAAAGGACCCCCTTACTTTCTGGCACAACAAGATGTTGCAGGCTCATCATATACTTTCCCTACCCCAGCTCTGGAATCAGCCATTTGTCATCTTTTATTGAAGAATAATATTAGAAAGTAAAGATACAGGCACTAGACGCACTCATTGCTAGAGATGTGTCAGCAGAAAAAACTAAGAAAAATATAAAAGCATATATGAAAACACATATATACATCTATATCTCATAAAAACCATGAGTTCATTCCATAATGTACTTATTTGCTCAACCCTAGAATAACTATAAAATACACGAAAGTTTCAGAATTACTAACACGCTCCTGTGAAACACGAATTTACTAACTAGAGTACAATATTTGTGTATTGTTCTTTTTGTTTTTAGCTTTACAGTAAGTATATAAGCAAAATACTCTTTTCTAAAGTTATTTGGGTTAGTTCTTTTCTTCTCTACCCTCTCCAGTGTGGTTATTTTATTCATTTGTTATGATTTGTATTCAATTTTGGGTCCCACCCCCAACACACACACACACACACACACACACACACACACACACACACACACCCTGGTGTCAAATCAATTAAATGGGAGAAAGGAAAAGTATTTTTAATGAATGGTAATAGAATAATAGGATATCTGATTGGGGAAATAATGAGCTTCAACCTCCATTATATTCCATACGCAAAAATTAATTTGAGATTAGATCTAAATCAATCAAACATTATTACTGTAAAACTTCTACAAAAATACATAGGAGAATATCTTTGTAACTTTGGGGCAGGTAAAATTTTTTTAGCTCATAGAAAACACTAGCAATAAGAGAAAACAATAAGTTGGACTTAATCAAAATTCAATATTTCTACTCATCAAAAGATACCATTAGAAAGATGATTAGGCAGGGGCACCTGGGTGGCTCAGCCGCTTAAGAATCCAACTTTTGATTTCAGCTCAGGTCATGATCTCACATTTCATTAGTTCCAGCCCCACATTGGGCTCTGTGCTGACAGTGCAGTGCCTGCTTGGGGTTCTCTCTCTTCTCTCCCTCAGCTCTCCCCTACTCAGGCTCTCTCTCATTCTCTCTCTCTCAAAATAAATAAATAAACTTTAAAAAAGAAGAATAAAGATGAATATGCAAACTACAGACTTATGTGCTGGAAAAATATTCTCTATCAATAAAGGATCTCTATTCAGAATAGATTAAAAGACCCTATAAGTCAACAAAAAAAGACAAACAACCCATTAAAAATGAACAGAAGTCTTGAATGGGCAAAAAATCCATATATACAAATAGCCAAAAAGCATATGAAAAGGGACTCAATCATTACTCATCAGAGAAATGCAAATTAAAACCCCAGTAAAATACTACAACATCCACTCCTAAAATGGTTAAAAGAAGAGAGACGACAAACTCAACATCAGTGAGAATATGTACAACTTAAATCCTCAATCATTGCTTTGGAAAACTCTTTAGCAGTTTTTCTAGAAAGTTTAATGTACATCTACTCTATGACCTAGCAATACCACTCAAAGGTATTTGCCTGAGAAAAATGAAAATATGTCCACAGAATATTTGTCTAAAAATATTCATAGAAGTATTAAAATCTGGGTGCATGCGTGGCTTGGTTGATTAATTATCTGGCTCTTGATTTCGGCGCAGGTCATGATCTCACAGTTCATGAGTTCAAGCCCCATACCGGGCTCTGTGCTGACAGTGTAGAGCCTGCTTGGGATTCTCTCCCTCTCTGCCCCTCCCCTTCTGTCTCTCTTTCTCAAAATGAATAAATAAACTTAAAAAAAAGAAGTATTAAAATATGTCAGCAACTGAAAGTAAAAAGATGGAAAAACGTTTCCCATGAAAATTGAAGCAAAAAAAAAAAATCCAGGATAGCAATATTTATATCAGACAAATAGACTTTAAAACAAAGACCAGGATGGGGTGCCTGGCTGGCTCAGTGGTTGGGCGTCTGACTTCAGCTCAGGTCATGATCTTACTGTTCGTGGGTTCGAGCCCCGTGTCAGGCTCTGTGCTGACAGCTTGCTCAGAGCCTGGAGCCTGCTTCAGATTCTGCGTCTCCTTCTCTCTCTGCCCCTCCCCTGCTCGTGCTCTCTCTCTGTCTCTCAAAAATAAAGAAACATTAAAAAAATTTAAAATAAAATAAAACAAAGACTAGGAGTGCCTGGATGGCTCAGTAGATTAAACATCCAACTCTTGATTTCAGCTCAATTCATGATCTCATGGTTTGTGGGGATCAACCCCCATGCTGGGCTCTGTGCTGGCAGCACAGAACCTGCTTGGGATTGTCTCTCTCCTTCTCTCTCTTCCCCTCCCTCACTTGCACTTGCATGCTCTCTCAAAATATATAAATAAATAAATAAGTTAAAAATAATAAAACAAAGACTATAACAAGAGACAAAGAAGAGCATTACATAATGATAAAGGGATCAATCCAACAAGAGAAAATAACAATTGCAAATATGGATGCACCTAACACTGGACCACCTATACACGTAAAGCAAATATTAACAGACATAAAGAGAGACATTGATGGTAATGCAGTAATAGAAGGGGACTTTAACACCTCACTTACATTAATGAATAGATCATCTAAGCATAAAATTAATAAGGAAACAGTATCTTTGAACTGACATTGACATTAGACCAGATAGACATAACAGATATATATAGAACATTATCATTCCCCCAAACCCCAGAATATACACTCTTTTCAAGTACACATGGAAGATTCTCCAAAACAGGTCACATGTTAGGCCACAAAACAAGCCTCAAGAAATTTAAGGAGATGAAATCACCCTATGCATCTTTTCTGACCACAATGGTATGAAATTAGAAATAAATCACTGGAAAAACCACAAACACATGGAAGCTAAACAACAGGATACTAAACAACCAATGGGTCAACAAAGAAATCAAAGAACAAATAAAAAACACAAGGAAACATATGAAAATGAAAATACAACAGTCCAAAATCTTTGAAAAACAACAAAAGCAGTTCTAAGAATGAATATATAGCAATACAGGTCTATCTCAAGAAACAAGAAAAAGCTCAAGTAAACAATCTAACTTTACCCCTAAGGGAAAAAAGCCCAAAGTAAGTAGAAGGAAGGAAGGAAATAATAAGCTCAGAGCAGAAACAAATGACAGAAAGATTAAAAAGAAGTAAATAAATAGAAAAAAACAATGAAACCAAGAGTTGGATCTTTGAAAACATTAACAAAATTGATAAATCCTTAGCCAGATTCATCAAGAATGAAAGAGAAAGAATCCAAACAAACATAATTAGAAATAAGAGAGGAGAAGTAACAACTGATACCACAGAAATACAAAGGATTATAAGAGAATGCTACAAAAAATTATATGACAATAAATTGGACAACCTAGAAAAAATGAATACATTCCTAAGAAGCATACAATTTCCAAAAGAGACTCAGGAAGAACTAGAAAATCTGAACAGACCAATTACTAGTAATGAAATTGAGTCAGTAATCAAAAAACAACTTAAAAAATAAAAGGCCAGGACCAAATGAAGTCACAGATGAATTCTACCAAACATTTAAAGAAGAGCTAATACCTATTCTCCTCAAACTATCAAAAAAAAAAAAAAAAAAAAAAAAAAGAAGAAGAAGAAGAGGAAGGAAAACTTCCAAATACATTCTATGAGGCTAACATCACCCTAATACCAAAACCAGATGAAGACATCACAAAAAAAGAAAACTATAGGCTGATATCCCTGATGAACATAGATGCAAAAATCCTCAAAAAAATTAGCAAACCAAATCCAAAAATATATTTAAAAAATCATTCACCAGAAGCAAGTGGGATTTATTCTGGGGATGCATGGATCCAATATTCATAAAACAATCAATGTCATATACCACATCAACAAAATAAAGGGTGAAAATCATATGATCTTCTCAACAGATGCAGAAAAAGCATTTGACAAAATTCAACATCCATTCATGATAAAAATTCTCAACAAAGTAGGTTTAGAGGGGACATACATGAACATAATAAAAGCCATATATGAAAAACCCACAGCTAACCTCCTACTCAATGGCAAAAAACTGAGCTTTTCCTCTAAGAACAGGAACAAGATGAGGATGTCCACTTTCACCGCTTCTATTCAACATAGTACTGGAAGTCCTACCCATAGCAATCAAACAAGTAAAAGAAATTAGAGGCATTTGTATTGGTAAAGAAAAAGTTACACTGGAAATGTTTGCAGATGACATGATACTATATACATTTAAAAAAAAAAAACCCTAACCACCAAAAAGCTACTAAAGGTAATAAAAAATTTTGTAAAGTTGCAGAATATAAAATTAATACCCAGAAACTGGTAGCATTTCTATACACTAACAATGAAGAAGCAGAAAGAGAAATTAAGAAAACAACTCCATTTACACTTTTACGAAAAAGAATAAAATACCTAGGAATAAACTTAACCAAAGAGGTGAAAGACCTGTATTCTAAAAACTACAAAACAATGACGAAAGAAATTGAAAACGAAACAAAAAAAATGGAAAGATATTCTATGCTCATGGATTGGTAGAATTAAAGTGTTAAAATGTCCATACTACCCAAAGGAATCTACAGATTCAATGCAATCCTACCAAAAAACTAACAGTATTTTCCACAGAACTAGAAAAAGTAATCTTAAAATTTGTATGGAACCACAAAAGACCTTGGGTAGCCAAAACAATCTTGAGAAAGAAAAACAAAGCTGAAGGTACCACAATTCCAGATTTCAAGATATACTATTGTAGTAATTAATCGAAAGGGTATGGTACTGGCACAAAAACAGACACATAGGTCAATGAAAAAGAATAGAGAGCCCAGAAATGAACCCATGCTTACATGGTCAATCAACATACAACAAAGAGGCAAGAATATACAATAGGGAAAAGACCACTTTATAGGTAGCTGTTCAGTTTTCCAGGGGGAAAAGAATGAAACTGAACTACTTTCTAACATCATACACAAAAACTCCAAATGGATTAAAGACCAAAAAGCGAGTCCTGAAACTATAAAAATCCTAAAAGAGAACATAGGCACTAACATCAGCTCTAGCAATATTTTTCTAGATATGTCTCCTGAGGCAAGGGAAACAAAAGCAAAAATAAACTATTGGGACTATATCAAAATAAGAAGCTTCTGCACAGTGAAGGAAACCATTAATAAAACAAAAGGTAACCTACCAAATGAGAGAAGATATTTGCAAATGATACATCCAATAAGGAGTTAATATCCAAAATATTATACAACTCAACACCAAAACAACAAACAATTAAAAAATTGACAGAGGGGGGTACCTGGGTGGCTCAGTCAGTTGAGAATCTCACTCTTGATTTAGGTTCCAGTCATGATCTCACAGTTTGGTTTGTGGTTCGGAGCCCTGCATTGGGCTCTGCACTGACAGTGCAGAGCCTGCTTGGGATTATCTGTTTCTCCCTCTCTCACTGCCCCTCCCCCCCCAAAATAAATAAATAAACATTTAAAAAATTGCTTATGGGGCACCTGGGTGGCACAGTCGGTTGAGCATCTGACTCTTGATTTCAGCTCAGGTCATGATCTCACTGTTTATGAGATCGAGCCCTGCATCAGGCTCTGCACTGAGAGTGTGGAGCCTGTTTGGGATCCTCAACTTCCTCTCTCTCTCTGCCCCTATCCTGATTGCTCTCTCTCAAAACAAACTTCTTTTTAACAGAAGTCAGAAAGTGGTTGTCTCTGGTAGGAGATATTGACTAAAAAATATATAATTGTTTATTTGTTCTATATTTTGCTTTGGGTGGCTGTTCTATATTTGATATGATCATTCCATATTTTGCTTTGGGTGGTTGTTATGTAAGTGTATTTGTCACAATATATGAAGCTAAATAGAATCTGTGCATTTTATTTTACATAAACTATACCTTAAAAAGAAGATATCATTAAGGAAGTGAATAGATATACTGCACATTGGCAGATAATATTTATAATGCATATGTGTGACAAAAGACATATCCAGAAAATATCAAGAATCTCTAAAAAGTAGCAACAAAAAAGCAAACATTCCAGGGTGCCTGGGTGGCTCAACTGGTTAAGCCTCCAATTCTTGATTTCTGCGCAGCTCATGATCTCATGGTTCGTGGGATTAATCCCTGTGTTGGGCTCTACGCTGGCAGAGTGGAGCCTGCTTGGAATCTTGTCTCTCCATCTCTCTCTGCCACTCTCCCTTTTGTGCACATTCTCTCTCATAAAAAAGCAAACATTCCAATTTAAAATGTGCAAAGAAATGTACAAAATGTATGAGCAGTTAACAAAAAAAGATATGAGGATGTCCAATAAGCATGTGAAAAGATGCTTAACATCCTTATTCACTAGGGAAATGCAAATAAAAACCTCCATGAGATACTAACATACATCCATTAAAATGGATAAAATGAAAACTACTTACATTATCAAATGTTTATAAAGATGTGGTACAACTGGAACTCTCACCCATTGTTGGTGGGCATTTAAAGAGTTCTCTCATTTTAGAGAACTATTTGGTAGTTTCTTAAAAATTTGAATACATACCTACCCTATGACCCAGGAATTCTACTTCTAAGTATTTTCCCAAGAAAAGCAGAGGTTTATATCCACAGAAAGGTTTGTGCAAGAAAGTATTTAATCATGATAATTTAAAAAAACCCAAATATGTGTAAATTCTGTATTCTATTTATGTGATTCAAATTTCAAAGTCTGAAAATGGGCAACACTAATCTATGGTGTCAGAGCTCAGAGAGTGTTTAGATGAAGGGTAAGTATAAAATTCACTGGAAAAGGGACTAGGGTAATGGAAATGTTCTAGATCTTGTTTCAGGTAGTATTGCATGGGTGAATACAATTGTCAAAACTCATTCAACTTAAGACTTAAAATCAATTTGAAAAGCCCTAAAATGAAGATGAAATAGAGATATTTTCAGAAAAACATAAATGTGTGGATTTATCACCAACAGGTCTGCATTAAAGGAAATACAAAAGGATAGTTTTTCAGACAGAGTAAAATGATCCCAGATGTAAGCCTGGAGATTCTGGGAGGAAAATAAATAGCAACAAAAATGTTAAGTATTAACTGTCTAAATAATAATAATGTATTGTAGAACTAACATATACATAATTAAAATACATGACAAAAATAGCACATAAGTCAGGAGAGAAGTAAAAGGAGCAAAAATATTCTCAGGTCCTTTCATTGTCCAAAAACAAGTACAAGTACTAATTTTATTAAAGTCTAGTAAGTCAAAGATGCATGCAATAATCTACAGAGAATTGTAAAAGTATATAATTAACAAACAAGGGAAATATTGAAAAATAAAACTACTAAGTAAATCCAAAGAAAGCAATAAAGGGAGAAAAGGAAAAACAGAATAAGTAGAATAAATGGAAAATAAACAGTAAGCTGATAAATTTAAAACCAAAGATAGCAATAACTAAATTATATGTAAACGGCTCCAAATAATATGCTTCAAATAAAAGACATAAATTGTCAGACTGGATTAAAAAAATTAAACCCAACCAAATGATGCTTATAAAAGAACCATTTAGATGAAATATAAATACATGGGAATATTGAAAATCAAAGAAAATTTAAAATGTACCATATAAACTCTAAACAAAGCTAGTTAGTTATATTAATAACAGATGAAGTAGACTTTATGGTGAGAAATATTTCATAATGAACAAAGATGAGAGATATTTCATAACGAACAAAGGTACAATTCAGAAGGAAAATGTGATAAATCTGTATTTATGCACTTAAAAACATAGCCTTAAATGCACATAAAGAAAAAACTGATAGAATTAAAAGGAGAAATAGAAAATTCCATAATCAAGTTGAAAATTTTAACACACACTCGTCAATACCTGTTAGAATAGGCATATGCCAAAGAGTAAGAAATGATTTGAAGATCTGAATAACATAACTCTCTTGAACCGACACCTGGAGAACACTGTTCCCAACAAGTAGAGAATACACATTATTTTAAGTTCAAAAATTTACTATATGCTGGTACATAAAACAAGTCAATAAATTTCAAAGGACTGAATTAACACATATTGTATTCTCTGACCATACTCTACTTGAGGTAAATAGTAATTTCAAAGATCCTCATATGTTTGGAAACTGAGAATGACATTTCTCAGTAACTCATGGGTCAAAGCAGATATCACAAGAGAAATTAAAAAATACCTTTTACTGAATAATAATGAAAATACTTCATATAGAAACTTGTGTGACACAGAGCTGTGCTTAGAAGTAAACATATTGCTTTAAAATGCTTATTATAAAAAGAACAGTGGCTGATAATGATTTAAGTTAGAAAATGAAAACAAAATTTATGCTAAAGAAAGTAGAAGGAAAACAATAAGGAAAAAAGCAAACATTAATGACATAAAAAGCAAACAGAGAGAGGATCACCTTCATTGAAGAACTGGAAACTGATAAATCTCTGTCAAAACTTACCAAGAAGAGGCGCCTGGGTCACTCGGTTGAGTGTCTGACATTGGCTCAGGTCATGATCTCTCATGGTCCGTGAGTTGGAGCCCCATGTCAGCCTCTGTGCTGACAACTCAGAGCCTGGAGCCTGCTTAGGATTCTGTGTCTCCCTCTCTCTCTGATCCTTCCCTGCTCGCTTGCTCGCTCTCTCTCTCTCTCTCAAAATTAAACATTAAAAAAACTTAACCAAGGAAAAAATGAGAGAAAATGGAAAATTTCACTATAAATAATCAAAAAGGGGACTTCTCCTACAGACTTATAAGATAATAAGAGAATATCAGGAACTTTATCTTGACAAATTTAGAAACTTAAGGTGAAATGGACGAATTTGTTGAAAAACATAAAAAACAAGCAGCAGCAGCAGCAAAAAAAATCAATCAATCAATTAATTAACAGGATCTAACTTTCAAATAAAAGGAGTTCATCATTAAAAACTTGACCATGCACTGCTGCTGTTGCCAACACCATGCCAGCCCCTTGGATCCTTGGATTCTAATCAGTCAGGCGATGCTGCAGAATGACAGACAAGCCAATTTGAGGGAAGTTTGGATCCAGCCTCATCTAGAATTACTATTAGGCATTTGATAACAATAAACTCATCTATGCAAAATATCTTGATGCATTTTGCCAGTGGGAGAAGGACAGCAGTGCCTAGGGAATGATGACCTCATGAAGAAGTGTGCTAGGTTTTCAATTCAGAAAATCTAGCATAGTACCATAGCACAAGACCTCTAGCCTATAACAAGTAACAATGTCCTCAGCTCAAGGCCAAGGTAAAGTCCATCTTTTTATTGAAGTACATTACTAATGCTTAGCTTTGCACCAGTCACACATTCAGGTTTATCCTCTACAATTTCAAAGCCGAGCTCTCACCCATGTGACCACACTCTTTCCTCCTCCTTCCTCTTCCTGATATAAATCACAATCCCCTAGATACTCCCAAACTCACACACAAATAAGTAGGGCTGTAGTAACAGTCATGTCGTGCTGTTGCCACTGAAGAGTCATACAGTGTATTCGAATTATAGCTTTTTATCCGACGTTAGTTTGTGTGGTAGCAGCACAACTTTATAAAGAGTACATAATACACTTAAAAAAAATTATAGACAAGTGAGGCACCTGGCTGGCTTAGTTGGTAGAGCATGTGACTCTTGATCTCAGGGTCATGAGTTCCAACCCCACATTGGGTGTAGAGCCTACCTGAAAAAAAAATCTACTGCTAAGTTTTTTTAATAACAAAAAAAAAAGGAAAAGGAAGTAGCTAATTCACAGCCCAGATATTAATTTATTCAGATATATGAATGCTTCATTATGAAACAAACCATGAAAACTAAATGAAAGGAGAGAGAGGTCAGAGGGAAGGAAGTTCAGAAGACATTGCCACAAAGAGAACTCCAGGCCCAGATGACTTCACTGATACATTTTATCATATAAATAAGAAAAAAACTAATCTGGGGCACCTGGATGGCTCAGTCGGTTGAGTGTCTGACTCCTGATTTTGGTTCAGGTGATGATCCCAGGGTCGTGGGATGGAGCCTCAGTGTCAGGCTGCTCACCGAGTGTGGAGCCTGCTTGGGATTCTCTCTCCCTCTCTCTCTCTCAAAATAAATAAATAAACTTAAAAAAATAAACTAATATTACATAAAAAATTTCAGAGAATAGCCAAATTTTGCTGTCTTAACACTGTGGAAACAAATAATCCCTGAATCTCAGTGATTCAAAACAATGAAGATTTCTTTCTCATGTTACATGCCAGATGTAAATTTGTTGCAGCTCTTCTCCAAGCTGTGGTTATGCTGTAGCTCACATCCCTGTCATCCAAGCTGAAGGAACTACTTGGGATTTACTGTTATCATCTAATGTCAGAAGATAAAGAGCAAGAGAGATGGCACAGAGACATAATGCTCCTCCTTTCAGACACAGTGTATGGCTTATCCATTTACATGTCATTTGCCAAAGCAAGTCACGTGTTCAATCTCTACTCAGAGGGTCAAGGAAATGTACTTCTTTCATAGGTACCACTACAAATCACATAGGCAAGGATGTATGATCTTTTTAGAGAAAAGGGGAGTGAATATCTATATAGCTAAATAGATAGCACACTTCCCAATCAATTTTACCAAATCAGCATGACTTGATCCAAAGTCTGACAAGGACAGTGTAAGAAAGGAAAATTACAGTTCAGTCTCACCCATGACATAGATATGAAATACTAGCAAATTGATTTTGGCAATATGCAAAAGTATGAGACGTTTTAAATAATCTATTTTCTGTCTGTCTCTATAGATTGCTCTGTTCCAGACAATTCATACGAGTGGAGTCATATAATACATGGTCTTTTGTGACTGGATTCTTTCAGTTAGGAAAATGTTTTCAAGGTTCATCCATGTTGTACCATGCATTGGTACTTTATTCCTTTTTACAGCCATAGAATGTTCCATTGCACGGAAATGCCACATTTTGTTTACCCATTCATCAGGTGATGGACATTTGGGTTGTTTTTACTTTTTGACTATTGCTAATAATGCTATTATAAACATACAAATTTCAGTGTATATAGACATGTTTTCATTTCTCTTGGGTATGTACCTAAGAGTAGAACTGCTGGTTCATAAGGTAATTCTATGTTTCATTATTTGAGGAACTGCCAGACTATTTTTCCAGAGTATCTGCACCATTTTATATTTCCACCAGCAGGGTATGAGCAGAGTATTATAATTTCTCTACATTCCCACCAACATTTGCTATTATCTGACTTTTGGATTTTAGTCATCCTAATGGGTGTGGGTATGGAGTGGTTTGAATCCTTGGGGTTTTGATTTGCATATCCTTGATGATTAGTGATGTTAAGCATAGTTTCTAGTGCTTACTGGCCATTTTCTATATTCCTTGGAATAATATCTGTCCAGATCTGTCTTAGCTCAGGCTACTGTAACAAAATACCATAGTGGCTTAAACAGAAGAAATTTATTTTCTCACAGTTCTGGAGGCTGGAAGTCCAAAATCAGGGCACCAGCCTGGTTGGGCTGTGAAGTCTGTCTTCCCGGTTACAGACACCACCTCCTCACTGTACCCTTATATGGCCTTTCTTCAGGGCATGCACATGGGGGTTGGCAGAAATAGGAAGAGAAAGAGAGAGAAATATCTGTGGTGTCTCTTCTTTTATTTTTTAAATTTTTTTTAATGTTTGTTTATTTTTGAGAGACAGCAAGAGACAGAGTGTGAGCAGGGGAGGGGCAGAGAGAGAGGGGGACACAGAATCCGAAGCAGGCTCCAGGCTCTGAGCCGTCAGCATAGAGCCTGACACGGGGCTCAAACCCACGAACTGTGAGATCATGACCTAAGCCAAAGTCGGACACTTAACCGACTGAGCCACCCAGGCGCCCCTGTGGTGTCTCTTCTTAAAAGGACACTAAGCTTATTAGATCATGGCTCTACTTTTATGATCTTATTAACCTTAATATGTCTATAAAGGTCTGATCTCCAATACAGTCACAGTAGGGGTTAGGGTTCATTCAACATATGAATTCTGTGGGGGAACACAATTCAGTCTACAGCAGGTCCTTTGCCTATCTAAAAAAATTGGGCTGACTTTGTATTATTGAGTTTTAAGAGTTCTTTTTTTTTAACTTTATAGTTTATTGTCAGGTTGGTTTCCATATAACACCCAGTGCTCTT
>CM053572.1:23904278-23915175 GCA_028646485.1 Cryptoprocta ferox
ATAGATGAACCACATCTTCCTAATCCATTCATCAGTTGATGGGCATTTAGGCTCTTTCCATGATTTGGCTATTGTTGAAAGTGCCGCTACGAACATTGGGGTACAAGTGCCCCTATGCATCAGCACTTCTGTATCCCTTGGGTAAATCCCCAGCAGTGCTAAAAAACATTGGTTAGATGCCACGAAGTAGGTGGCAATGCCTTAACCGTATGCATGTTGTCAGGCCCGAGGGCCTCTTCCATCCTTGTCAAGGGGAGTGCTAACCTTCTCTCCTTTCATACAACACGAGTTCTTTATATATCTTGGATATTAGTACCTTACCACATATGTGATTTTCTCCCATTCTTGGTTTGTTTTCCTCTGCTTTTAAATTTTCCCTATATCCCTGCGTATTAATCATACTTTTTTATTTTCTGTATTTTTGATGCTTTGAGATCTTACTGACCCTGGAGGTACTGCCCCTTCCTAAGGCTAGCCAATTATAAGAGATAGGAAAGAACTCACCTGTCAGCATGCTTTTCATATGCAATATCCCAACTACATATTTTATCAGGTTCTTACACTGCAGGTCACTATTCCTCTGTCCTAATCACCCCAGGGCCAGGTATGTGACAATTAAGGACAGTCCCTACCTCCCAGAGCCTGCTGAAATTATTCAAACTAGCCAATCGTAAGACTGCTTACTCTGACTTGCACATTCCTTCCCACAGAAACCAAGATAAAGGCTCTTTCCCAGGTTTTCCACCCACATTCCCTCTGCTTCCTGACCAACCTGGTGCTTCCCTAGGTGTATGCCCAGGTGGTCCCTTGTGGCATAAAGTGATCCCTTTCTCTTGAGATCTGGGAATATAACAAACTACATTTTCTTTCCTTTTCTTTTTTAAAATTTTTAATGTTTATTTATTTTTGAGACAGAGACAGAGTGCAAACAAGGGAGGAGCAGAGACAGAGGGAGACACAGAATCCAAAACAGGCTCCAGGCTCTGAGCTGTCAGCACAGAACCCGATGCAGGGCTGGAACCCACGAACCACGAGATCTCGAACTGAGCGGAAGTCAGACGCTTAACCGACTAAGCCACCCAGGCGCCCCAACAAACTACATTTTCAATGGCAGTCTCTTCATCTGTTGGCCTCACCCTACCTGAATAGTAATAAATCTTTGTTTTAATACATCCTGGGTTTAAGCAATTTATTATGTGCCTTGCTGGAATTTAGGGGTTCATTGACCTGCCTGGGTCTGAGGATTTATAGGTTTAATCACATTTGAAAAAAACATTTCACAGCCACTCTTTTTTCAAATAATTTTTTGGCCCTTTCTTCCCTCTCTTCTATTTCTGGGAATACAATTATGTGTCAGAATAATTAAGATTGTCTCACTGTCCTCATTTTGGTTTTATTTCAATCTTCCTCTATGCTTCAATTTGGATGGTTTCTATTGTTATGTCTTAAGGACACTGATATTTTCTTCTATAGTATCTAATCTGCCTTGGATTCAATTCAGTGAATTTTCACTTCACTTCAGATAGTGTATATTTTAGCTCCAGAAGTTCCATTTGGATTTTTTTTTGTATTCCATTTCTTTCTTCATTATTTTCATGTTTTCCTTTAAATACTTGAGCATTTTATAATAGCTGAAGTCCTCATCTGCTAATAATCATTTCTTTTTCTATTGACTGGTTTTTAATTTTCATTATGGCTTACATTTTTCTGGGCTGTTTTCAAATCTAGTAATTTTAGTTTGGATGGCAGGTATTATGACCATTGTATGACTGACTGTTGGATGTTTTGTTTCAGTTGTTCTTTAAAGAGTTTTAACTTTGTTTTGACAGGCAATTGACTTTTTTGAAGATCAATTTGGTCCAATAGTTTGTTTCTGAGCTTGCAAGAGAAAGTCTAAATTGACCTTTTTTTAAGGATAGTTTTACCCTACTACCAAGGTATAATCCATCTGAGATCTCTACTGAATGCCCCAGCTATCCGGCAAGATCTTTCCACAATGGCCCTCAGAATCCTGAGTCACTCCTAGTCCTATGTGATCTCTAAGAATTATTTGGCTTGTAGCTTCCTAGCAGATAGTTTTTGGCCATGTAAGTTTCACCCTATGCATGCCTTGTCAGTCTGGATACTCCAAGAACCACATGCCAAGAAGGGGATTTGACATGTAAAATTTATTGAAGTAAGTGCCTCTAAGGAAAAATAAGAAGGGAGCCAGAGTTTGCTAAGAGAGTTATAAGATTGCAATGCAGATATGACCTTCAGAAGGAGAGAGGAATGGAAGTAAGATTGAGTGGAAGACAGTTCTAAGGATGTTTGGACAGCTAATGGGGAATCTTCACACCAAAGTCTCCCAACAAAGAAGTCCCAAATTGCTCAGGAACAGGCTTGCCTCATATCCCTGGTGAACTCAGTCATTAGCTAGGATTAACATGTGGGAAGTGTGGCTTTATTGTAAATGTGGTGCCAAATTTCAGAGTGTAGCAACTGAAGCCACAAGTCAATTACACTGTCCACAGTCAGAGATCTAGAGGTACATTTTTGTGGCCACCAGAGATTTGCTCATTGCACCCCATAGATACACTTCTCCTCACCAATTAGAGAAAGACTCCTCCATGATTCCTGCTATTCTTAATTTCTGACAGGAAACTCAGAAGTTGGAGGATAATAAGACAAATTACAGCCCTCATAACAGCAGTTGATCTCAGGTCTGCAATTTTACTTATGCTCTCCCATGATTCATTCTGACTTTTCCTCACCTGTACCTATCATTTTGGCAGGACTTGGTGGCTTACCTGGGAGTGTGACCCAAACCTACATTCCTGGGAAGTCTAAATCCTTCGTAATCATACCCTTCTCAGTCAGAAGTGGCTACATGTGTCCATTCACAGTTACGAAGTGTAAGGAAGTACCAGGAGGCACTCAAATGGATAACATGGGTTTAAAACATCTCTGCCCTCTTCGTGTAACAGCAGTCCTACCTCCTTCTGCTGATCAGGACCAATTACCTCTACCATTGTGGTGACCCTTCTTTTTAACCACTAGTCACTGGTCACAAGGAATCCAAAATTCCATAGTGACAGCTATAACTTTTAGTTCACCAGCACCCTTGCTGTGGCCTCTAGCAAGAATGTGCCCCTTTTGAAAACCAGGAACTCCAATTTCACCAAACCTCAAGGCTGCCAGGATGAGAAATACAAAATCCCAAAGTAGGTCACTGGAAGTGATGGTAAGTGGAGCCTTTCCTCCTTCGAAGCTTTGGTTCCCAAATTCATGGAAATATAGCAGCTGGTTATTTCTATTGGGATAAAGCACTCATAAATATCTCTGATTTAATGTGTATTCTGCACCCTAAAGAACGGCACATCATCCTTTCATAAGATTGCCTCTGAGCTGTCACTTCAGTTGCACCTTATAAAGATCGGTCCACTGTTCTATGAGGTTGGCTGCTTTGAAATGGTACTGGATGGATACTATTACTGATTCCCATGGCTATCAGACCACTCCCACATCTTCTTCATTGTGAAGCAGTTGGATGCTACACTGTGTGTAATTTCATGCTTGTGGATCAGATATTCTGAAGTCCCAGGCTACTGACAATCTTCAGGCAGGAAAGCATAGCCATATTCAGAATAGGTATCCATTTCTGTGAAAATGAAACTCTAGCCCTTCAAGGATGGAAAAAAGCCTGATATACTTGACTTGCCACCTAGTAGCTAGTTGGTCTCCTCAAAGAACAACGATATGTCAGGAGCTTGACATTAGCCTCTATTGCTGCAGTTTTCAGTATACAAGTCTTGCACTTCCTTTCTTTAGGACCTTAGTAAATGATGTGTCCCCTGGGTTCCTACCACAGAACATCATTCTCTGGTTCATCTTTTGATCTTACATAATTTATTCTAGCAAGCCCACTTCACTTAGCCTCTTTAGTCCACCTGTGAGGTCAACTCAGGCATTACGATTTCCCTGAGTGTTGGCCATAGCTTTTTCCAGGCTTCTAATAGCCACTCCAGCAGTGAATTTGCTACATCCCCTAAGGTTCTCGTAGGGTATTATATCTCATGTTCTGAGATGCTGCTCCCAAGTCAATGAATTCTTCCTTCTCTGGGCTTATATTCCAGTCCCCTTGACCAAATACCCTAAAAATCTAATCCCAGGGGTATTTCCCTGGCTCCTACTGGTAAGCTAACTAATTCTTACACTTCTTTTGGTATAAGGTCAATTATAGTCTCTGCATTTGGAGCTCTGAGAGGTGCATCTTCATGGCTGTCACACACTCACAGATTAGTATCCAGACAAATATTGGAAGGGAACCAATGCAGAGTTCTAAGCTCCTTCTCTACATAGCTTTCTCTTCTCTAGTACGCCGCCTTGTAAATTGTAGCCACCTTGGCCTCCCTGAGCTTATCTCCTTACCTCATCCACTCAGAAAAATTGACAGGCTCTCCTTGGATCACCACCTCCTTGTGCTGTGATCCAGGAATTGTAGAAAGCCTGTGTGATCATAGTGACCACTTCCTTTTCCTTCTATCAGGGATGATTGTCCTGGGCTGCCTGTTGCCCAATATCAAAGACAGCTGTTTCGTTTTTTTTCTATTACCTTAGCAATTGCCCACAATAAAGCAAAACTTTTGACTTGTTAGACTTTAATATAAATTACTACTTTCACTACTCTGATAATGCTAACTGTAAGGAAGGCTATGAAAAGTCATTTTTATTCTAGGCCTTCATGGTGCAGTTACAAATCAGGACTTTTATTTTTTTGCACATTTTTAATGTTTTATTATTTACTTTTGAGAGAGAGAGAGAGAGAGAAAGACAGAGAGAGAGAGAGAGGCAGAGAGAGAGGGAGACACAGAATCCGAGGCAGGCTCCAGACTCTGAGCTGTCAGCACAGAGCACAATGTGGGGCCTGAACTCACATGCTATGAGATCATGACCTGAGCTGAAGTCTGATGCTTAACTGGACTGAACCATCCAGGTGCCCCACAAATCAGGACTTTTATTACAATAGAAGAAGCAGGGAACCAATGTTAGAAGGTAACTATTAATCTGCTTCAGTATTCCAGGGTTACAGCTATTTTCTCTTGGTCCTTGGAAGATATCATTTCAACTATTTTCTGACATCCACTGTGCTGTTGAGAAGTCAGCTGTCATTCTACATATCACTCATTTACAGGGCTTGGTCTTTTTCTTTAACTGCTTTTCAATTTTTTCACTTCTTTGGTGTTGTGTACTTTCAGGATGACGTGTTGGAGAGTGGATTTCATTTTCCTTACTCTTAGGATTCACTGGGATTCCTGAATCTAAGAATTCAATTTTATGAATTCTGCAAAATTATCATTATTTCTTTGAACATTGCCTTCTCTCATTTTTTATTTTTCTTCCTTTCCAAATTCTATTTACTCATATGTCAGACTTTCACATACATCATCCAGGTCTCTTAACTTCCATTCTATCTTTTTCTATTTCTTATTTCCCTGGGCTGTAATCTGAGAAATTTCTTTAGATCTATTTTCATTTCACTAATTCTCTCTTTAGTTCTGTCTAATTTACTATTTGATTATTCCACTAGGATTCTAATTTTAATTATTTTTTTAAGTTTATTCATTCACTTTGAGACAGAAACAGAGCACATGAGCAAGGGAGGGGCTAAGACAAGAGAGAGAGAATCCAAGTGCAAATCCCAACATGGGGTTCAAACTCACAAACTGTGATATCGTGACCTGAGCTGAAGTCAAGAATCAGACGTTCAACCCACTGACCCACACAGGAGCCCTTCTAATTTTAATTATTATATTTTTATTTCTAGGTGTTCTACTTTGTTCTTTTTCTGAATCTGCCTGGTTATTTTTGATCTGGTTATAGTTTTTCAATCCTATAATCAATATTCTCTTTATTTCTTTATACATAGTAAATAAACCTTTGTGTATTACATATCCAACAAGTTTAATTTATAACATCTTTGCAGATTTGATTCTGTTTACTGTTTCTGCAAACTCTCATTCATGGTGGCTTATTTCTTTGTGTGTTTTTTAGTTTTAATAGTGAGCTCCTGTTTACAGGAAATTTACCTGTGAAAATTCTTTAAGATCCTAGATTTAAAATGTTTTTTAGTTTATTCATTTTCTTTTTTGAGAGAGAGAAAGAGAAAGAGCATGAGCAGGGGAGAGGCAGAGAAAGAAGGAGAAAGAGAATCCCAAGCAGGCTCCACACCATCAGCACATAGCCTTAGGTGGGGCTCAAACTCACCAACCATGAGGCCATGACCTGAGCCGAAATCAAGAGTCAAACGCTCAACCAATTGAACCATCCAGGCATCACCCAGACCTTTAAGAGCCTAGCTTAAAGTGCATTCCCTCAGAAAGGATTTGTGTTTCCTTCTACCAGCCACTGGTTTCATCAATTATCCATTAGTACTTTCAGCTACATTCCAATCTTGGGTTTCTGAGTTAACACCGGTAGTGTGAATTCCGACCCCAAACCTGTGTGAAGGATGGTTATGAGTTCTCAAGGGAAAGGTTGTTGGTTGTTTTGTGTTTTCCATCCAGAGCCAAGGACAAGGCAGACAGAGCCAAGGACAAGGCAGACAAACTTCTCTACAACCTCTTAAGGAGTTGGCTTTGTCTAATTCACTCTTTACTAAGGGTATCACTTTTTAAGGACTCAGCTTTATATACAGTTTCCCATACAACTTTCCACCTTGCTTAGGCCCAGAATTTACCTCCTTTCACTTGAATGACCTGCTAAAACCATGCTCTAAACCATCAGTACCTTTTTGCCTTTGAGGGAGGTTTTATAATTGGAATTTTTTAGGATATTCAGCACACATGTTGTCAGATAGCTAGTATACATACTGCCAGAAGTGAAAAAGGAGATTTGTTTTTGATCTAAGAACGCTGAAACTTCAGCATGAAGAAATCTTCAACTACACCTTCCTAAAGGCAAACAGAATTGTGAGTGCTCTGAAGTTTTAGATCTGGCATATTGGGATCTGACTCCAATCCCAAGATTTCTTCCAACAAGCTTGCTCAGTGACAACCACGCCTCAGATTCTTACTAATCATTTTTAATATCATTCATTGACTCTTCAGCCAGTGTCCAAACTACCCAGGTCGTTTGGAATTTAACTTATTTGTTCCATACATATTAAGGTACATAATTATATAAAGACACTTGGGGTAGAGTGATAAAGTTACAAAGATATAATTTAAGAAATAACTAGCATCACAAAGCAGGATGTAAAACATATAATACTTGTTTAGATATATATATAATATAAGCAATAAAAAAATGGGAGTCTAGAAGAAAAATAGAGTCCCAATCATACGAGAGGCTCATAAGCTTAAGCATGAAAAGTTAATACAATATACAAGGATCAAAACAGTTAGAAAGAATCAAGTACACCTGATACCCTAATAGCTATCAGACACATGGAAAATGAACCAAAAAATCAAGCTGATGCCAAGTTTCAACCTGGGGAAACCATGGTACCACTTTTAGAAACAAGAAAATCCAGGAGGGAAAGGAAAGATAGTTTTGGGAAAAATGAATCCAATTTAGATATGGTAAGTTTGAAGAAACAGCAAAATAATAAAGTGGAAATATCAGCAAAATATGGAAACTGGGGCTTCAAAAAAATGTCAGTTCAGAACTAAATATCTTGGAAGAATATCCTCAAATACCCTCTGTGGTAGCAGTCAAGATAGAAGAGCAGCACACTTTCCTCAGGGAAACAGGGAAGAGCAGCAGGCGTAAGGAATGAACTTCAGAGGGTGCTGACAGGGAAAAAGGTAGGAAGATAAATTATTAGATTAGTAGAGCAGAAAAGTGTTTGGAGGTGAGACGAAAACAATGATGTGACAAAAAAGGTGAAAGTGTTTCAAGAAGGAAAAGATGATTCATGGCATCAAATGTGACAGAAAATTAGGGAAAATGAGGACTTAAAGAAAGCCACCGATTTTGACAACTAGAAAATAAATGATGCCCATCAAAAGCAAGATTTTATTGCTGTGGTAAAAACAGAAGCCAGACTTGATATGTAATGAATCAAATTTTAATTTTATTCTTCACGGTGCTAGGGTGCTTCCCTATCACTGCGACTATATTCTGTGTTCCTTCTTCCAAATGAAACGAAATATGTGCCACATGGCAGCAACCCTCTAAGCTATGAGTTGTAACCCACTCCACTTACAACAACTCTGTTTGGTCAAAGGACTGGAGCCAAGATCCTCAATTATCACATGGATGTCTACCCAAGAGATTTCAAAACTTGACTCAGTTGATTGCTAATTCGGCTTCCACTGTCTTTGCCATAACCCACTTCTTTGCATGACTTTTGGTAGCCACAGGCGACCAAGTAATGGCAATCGCATCAGCAGAAACATTATCTGCCAAGAAGCCATTTTGACCTCTCCCTTGTACAGGCTCCCTCCAAGGCCATGAGAATAGCCCTAGCCTTTTTTTTTTTATTGCAAATTTGTGTTCTTTTTCTCCAAAAAGGGTCCTGAAATATGAAAGCATCAGGCTGTGTAATACCAGGATCTCCCTATAATAACCAGTAACTTATCCTCTCAACACCCTAACATAGCCATGTTTGTAACATCACCTTACCTTTTCCACTAATGCACAAAGACTTTGAGAAAGTCCAATATAACCTCAAAAGATGAAAGTTGGGAATTGCTGGTCTACACTTGGTTTCCCCAGGATGGAACAGAACTACAAAACAGGGGTGCCAGGTGGCTCAGGCGGTTGCGTCTGACTCTTGATTTCAGCTCAGGTTGATTCCAGGGTGGTAGGATCAAGTCCCACATCAGGTTCTGTGCAAGAGTCTCCCTCCCTTCCTCCCTCCCTCTCTCTCTCTCTCTCTTTCTCTCTCTCTCTCTGCCCCCATCCTCCACTTGTGCTTTCTCTATCTCTCTCTGAAAAATAAAAAGAACTCCATGTATCTCATTTAACATAGCACAACTTTAAAAAGTGCTGCTGAATCTTGCAGAGATTTTTTCCTAACTACAAAAAGAGATATGTTATATAGTTCTCTTTTAAAGCTCTAAATGCTATGTTTATTCTTTTTTTTTACGTTTTCATTTATTTATTTGAGAGAGAGACAATGAACAGAGTAGGGACAGAGAGAGAGAGAAGGGGACAGAGAATCCGAAGCTGACTCTGTGCTGACAGCAGAGAGCCCGATGCGGCGCTCGAACTCACAAACCTGAGCTGAAGTTGGAGACTTAACCAACTGAGCCACCCAGGTGCCCCACCATGTATTTTCTTGTATTTAATGGAACATTTAAACATGAAGAGCAGGTCTTTGATATATTTGTCACTGCTGCCAAATTCTTATCTAAACAAATGGAGACCAAGGTGCAGATACCCTCAGAATTTTCACAGGCAGTGTGCAACAAGAGTAGAAAGTACTACACTGAATGTATTATCAAAGGGAATGAAGTCAGGATACATTTAGACAACTAGGACAATAGAACTAAAATTAAAGACCATAATTCTGCATTTTTGAAGGAGACTCCAAAGGCACCATGAACAATTAATTTCATCATGAAAACTCACTATGCTCTGTGTGTATTTTAAATCTTACCCAGTAAGTCCTTACAACATGTCTAAGATAAGTTAATCTTGTTCTCATTTCTCAGGTAGGAAAATTGAGGCAACAAAGCACCATACACAAAATCATCAGTGAAGAAGTGGTAAAGACCATGATTCTAATTCAGGTAATCTGATACTAACCCGGACTCTATTATACCATATTGAGTGCTCATTTAATAAATATTTTAAAAAAGATAGAAGCCCCAGGAGTTTATATAGTTTCAGAAAATATTCTGATACCACCACATAGTCTTTTTGGAAAAAACAATGTTTAACTGCAAATCTATCAAAAAACAACAAGGAAGATTATTGATGACAGAGTTCTCCATAATAAATCTTGTTGTTAAAGGTTTTCGCAAGGCGTCAGATGCTTTCAAGATTTTAATAATACTGTTCAATGTAATAATTAGTAGCCACAAATATATTATTCAGAGAAGCCCAAGAGATGCTGCCTGAAATATATGTAAGTAATCTATGGCTTGGTCTGTAATGTCCTAAGACTCTGGAGTCATTCACGTGAAACAGCCTAATACCTAGCATGCATTTTTATTGCATCCTTCTCCTAGAAGGCCAAAAACCACTGATGTAGAGCAAAAAACACTGCTGTATTAGTACTCCATCTTCATCTCCATACACTAGTTCGGCCTAACAAAGGACCGAGTGGCTTGACCTCTGTTAAACCAGGACACAGACTAGCTCCAGATCCTGAAGATGCTGGTCCCTAAGCTCCCTCTGCAGGAGGCTGGGACTATCTGACTTCAAAGAGAGCTTGAGAATCATTTTTACTCTTGGACAAAAGGGACAAAAAGACTATGTAAAGCCACTGGACACCTGTAATCTATATATTGCTACCCATTAAATGAAAGCTACTTGTGAAGAGAAAGAACCTTAACCAAAGACAATGTGAAAGTCAATCTCAGGCAAAATTCTTTTTATTTACAGCTTTGAGCTATACATTTCACAGGATCATTTATTCTTTCAATGCCATATGTATCCACACATTTAGGTAAATTAAATCAGGAACTCATTGAGTAAGGATTTAGTGTTTTATTCACTGTTGTATTCCCCATGCCTAGGAAGGTGCCTGGCATATTTTAGTGGAGGGAGACCATTAAAAAACAAAACAAATAAGTAAAATATGTAGCTTGTCAGGTAGAGAAATGCTATATGAAAAGTTTAATAGGGAGGACAAGATGGCGGAGAAGCAGGGAGCTCTGTAATCCGCGCACGCCCGTATGGATTGAACTGAGAAGGACTGAAGGGATAAAACTTGGATTTGCAAGTGGGGGAAAGAAGAAACAGA
>CM053572.1:23915675-23974179 GCA_028646485.1 Cryptoprocta ferox
AAAAGAGTTAGGGAGAGGGAGGGAGACAAAACACGAGACACTCTTGAATACTGAAAACAAACTGAGAGGAGAAGGGGAAGGGGGAAAGGTAATGGGGGGTGATGGTCTTGGTAGAGGTCATTTGTGGGGAAGAGCACTGGGTGTTATATGGAAGCCAACCTGACAATAAACTATAAAGTATAAAAAAAAATAAATAAATAAAATAAAATTTGAAAAAAAAAGAAAAAAAAAGAAAAGTTTAATAGGGGGAATAGGAAGGGGCAAATTTGTAATTTTAAGTAAAGTGGCCATTTATGAGTAAAAATCAGTAAGGAAGTTGTCTTGAACAATTGGTAAAAAAAATATGTATAGTAGTAAAGGAATAAAAAGTAGTCAAATCCTGGAATTCTTTGAAGGTGTAGCTGAAAGAATGTAGGGTATGAGAGAAAGGGAGAGGTCCAGGATTATTCCAAGATATTTCTCCTGAGCAAATGGAAGAATGGAGTTGCCCTTAACTGAGATGAGGGAAATATAGAGGAGCAGGAGGGAGTGAGGAAGAGATTAGGATCTTAATTCTGGACATGTTAAGTTTGAGATATCTATCGTATGTTTTAGTGGAGCTGTTGAATGGACAATTGGAAATCTAAGTCTGGAGTTTAGGGCTAGAGAGAACTGAGAGTCATCAGTATGTAAATGATATTTAAGGCCATGAATATGGATGAACTTACCAAGGGAGTACACAGAGAAAAGAGAAGGTCTAAGGACTGAGCCCAAATACTTTCTACAGAATCATTATTCCTGCTTTCCCTTTGTTTAGAGGCTCATTAAACTATTATTAAGATAAAGTAATCAGATAAAATAAATTCATAATGACTATTATCCTCTATTCTTCCAGATAGCTATAAACCATCTGGTGATTCTTCCTAGGTCTTCAGGTTTCAAAATTAAAGTAAATAAACTGTTCTTTTTGGGGCACCCAGGGGCCTCAGGTGGTTAGGCATCTGACTGTTTGATTTCTGCTCAGGTCATGATCTCACAGTTTCATGAGTTTGAGCCCTACATTGGCTCTGCACTGATAGCACAGAGCCTACTTGAGAGTCTCCCTCTTTCTTTGCCCCTCCCCTACTAGCACTCTCTCTGTCTCTCTCAAAATAAATAAAGTTAAAAAAATGTTTCTTTTTAAAAAAAAATTTTTTTAACATTTATTCATTTTTGAGAGACAGAGAAAGACAGAGCATGAGTGGAGGAGGGATAGAGAGAGAAGGAGACACAAAATCTGAAGCATGCTCCAGCCTGTGAGCTGTCAGCACAGAGCCCGATGCGGGGCTCAAACTCACAGACTATAAGGTCATGACCTAAGCTGAAGTCAGACACTTAACAGAATGAGCCACCCAGGCGCCCCAATCTGTTCCTATTTCGCCAATGATATTTTAAAGAAGGGTGGCTCAATCAGTTAAGTGTCTGACTTCAGCTCAAGTCATGATCTTGCAATTTGTGGGTTCGAGCCCCACGTCCAGCTCTGTGCTGACAGCTCAGAGCCTGGAGCCTGCTTCAGATTCTGTGTTTCCTCTCTCTCTTCCCCTTCCCCCTCCTCTCAAAAAGAAATAAACATTAAAAAATTAAAAAATAAAATAAAATAAAGAAAGGTGCTATATTTATCTGTCTTCTGACAGGTTTCCCACATAACCACTCATAACTAATCTACAGCAACTACTTCTCAGCAATCCTAGGATGAATGACAATATATTTACACAAGTTTCGTTATTGTTTTGTTTTGTTTTGGACAAGTTTGACTACACCACAGCTTGAACTAGTTTTATCCTTTTCTCTTTTAGTTTGGCTTTCATCCCACCCATTGTAAGGACACACTTCAGGTTATCTGATTTCAGGATTACTTTTTTCAGAAAAGAAGAAAAATTATTATAATTCTCTGCCTTTACAGAGTTATCAGTTACCATCTTTTCCTAACATTGTAGGAAGAAAATGTAGGCAGTTATGAGGCTAGCAGAATAGCAGGACATTTTCCTTGTTTCTATATATAGTTTTTATTAAAATGAAAAGAATGATTTCTTGTTGTCATCTTGTAACTTAAGTTTCCTAGGTCACCTAAGATTTCTTGATCATTTCCCTATGCAATTCTGCTAGTAGTTTTACTAACATGGGCCAATTTCCATTTAAGGCCCTTTAATTTATACTTTGGCAAAGAGTTCACAGAATAAATTATCATTACAATAACCAGAATAAGAACAACAACAACAACAAAAGGTACAGGCCCCTATTTACACATAAGGGAGTAAATTCCTCTCCACATATTCATATCCTTAGAGATGGTCTTAAGCGAAAACATGGAAAATCAGGGACATTTTATGTAATATAGAGCTATAATTTTTTATAATAAATAAAGTTTCTTTAAAATTCTTAAGATAAATAGTATATGTTATTCAATAGAACTCCCTTACTAAAAATAGTGACTATATCTCCACTACCAGAACTCAAACTGAACTTCCAGTTCTAGCCATGATGGAGTAACAGGTACTGGTCTTACCTCAAACAATAATAAACCTGGATAAAACTTATAAAACAACTGTTTCAGAGACTGAACAGCAGATAGGTCAATTTTATCAGAAATATAAAGGCCCTGAATATATATATATATATATATATATATATATACACCTAATAATAGAGCTTCAAAATGCATAAAGCAACAACTAATAGAATGAAAAGGAGAAAGAGACAAATCTAAAATTATAGTTGAAGATTTCAATATTCCCCCCTCAGCAACTGATAAAAGAAGTAGACAAAAATCAGTAAAGATATAAAACCTAAATAGAGTATCAACCAATTTGACCTAATTGTCATTTATAGAACACTATATTCAACTTCAACAAAATATTTTTTTAAGAATAATTATTTTCAAGTGTACACATTCTTTTTAAGTTTTTTCAACATTCAATAAGATAAGCCATATGTTGGGACATAAAACAGGTCTCTGTGGATTTAGGAGGACTAAAATAATATATTCTCTGAAAATTAAATAAAAAATTGATAATAGTAAGATATTTGGTGGGTGAGAATTCTACCACTGAACCACCAATGCTCACTATAATAGTAAGATATTTGGAACAGACCTAAATAGTTGATAATGGAACAACACATTTCTAACTAAATGGATCAAAAAAGAAATCATAAAGGAAATTGGGATATATTTTTAACTGAATGAAATAATACTATTTAAATTTGTGGCATACAGTTAAAATGGAAAATTAAACCTTTAAATGTTCATATTAGAAAAGATGAGGGGCGCCTGGGTGGCTCAGATGGTTAAGTGTCCGACTTTGGCTCAGGTCATGGTCTCACCGTTCGTGGGTTCCAGCCCCATGTCAAGCTTTGTGCTGACAGCTTGGAGCCTGGAGCCTGCTTTGAGTTCTGTGTCTCCCTCTCTCTCTCTCTCTCTCTCACTCTCTCTCTCTCTCTGCGCATCCCCTGCTCATGCACATGTACTCCCACTCTGTGTCTCTGTCTCTCTCTCTCTCTCTCTCAAAAATAAATAAACATTAAAAAAATTTTTTTAAAGAAAAGATGAAAAGTCTTAAGTCAATGACCTCAGCTCCACATTTCAGGAGCTAGAAAAATAAAAGTAAATAGAAAAACTGCTTCTTCTACTCCTGACACTTCTGACACTACCTGGAGTTAGCCCACAGCTTAAGAGCTCAGTCCAAGACTGTCCCTCACTTCAGACTCCAGTCACAAGTCTGGGCCTCTTCTACTTCTTACCAACTGGCTATAAATCAGGAGTTCCCACAACCTCTTTCTTGGGTCTAATAATTTCCTAGAATGGCTCACAGAACTCAGGAAAGTGCTTTACTTGCTATTATCATTTTATTATAAAGGATATAATTCAGAAACAGCCAAATGAAGGAAATGCATAGGGGAAAGTATGTGGGGAGGAGTGCAGAGTTTCCATGCCTTTTCTGGGTGCATCATCCTCCCAGGACCTCAATGTATTTACCAATTGGAAAGCTCCCCAAACCTCTTTGTTTAGGATTTTCATGGAGGTGCCAGTATATAGATATAATTGATTAAATCATTGGCCATTGGTGATAAACTCAATCTTGAGCCCTTCTCTCCTTAGAGCTCAGAGCTGAAAATTCTAATCTTCTTGTCACACAGCTAGTTCCTTTCAGAATCAGCCCTCTTCCACTAAGAGGCACTTCATTAGCATAAACTCAGGTGAGTTTGAAATGGGGCTTCATTATCATAAACTCAGGTATGGGGGTACCTGGCTGGCTCAGTCAGTAGAGCATGCAACTCTTGATCTTGTGGTTGCAAGTGTGAGCCACACGTTGGGTGTAGAGATTATCTAAAAATAAAATCTTTTAGGGACACCTGGGTGGCTCATTTGGTTAAGCATCTGACTGTTGATTTTGTTTCAGGTCATGATCTCACACTTGGTGAGTTCAAGCCGTGCATTAAGCTCCATGTTTTTACAGAGCCTTCTTGGGATTCTCTCTCTCCCTCTCTCTCTGCCCCTCCCATGCTCACTTGCATGCACACTCTCTCTCCCTCCCATTATTTGTAATGAATAACAAAAGATGCTGTTCTCACCCCTATCAATCAGGAAATTACAAGGGTTTTAGGAACTCTGTACCAGGAACAGGTGTTGAAGACCAAATATACATATTTCTTATATCACAATATCACAAAGAGCAAATTACACCCAAAATAAACAGAGAAAAAACAACAACAAAGATTAATCAATAAATCATAAATCAATAATAGGGAAAAACAATAGAAATAATCAATGAAACCAAAATTGGTTCTTTGAAAAAATTACTAAAATTGATAAATCTATAGCTAGACTAGACTTACCAAAAGAGAGAGAGAGAGAGAGAGAGAGAGAGAGAGAGAGAGAAAACACAAATCACCAATACAATAAATGATAAAGGGGACATCATCATAGATCTTACCAATTTAAAAATGATAATGAGAAAAATGACAAATGATGTTATGTCAATAAAATCAGCAACTTTAAAAAAATTTTTTTTGTTTATTCTTGAGAGAGAGAGAGAGTACACACAAGTAGGGAAGGGGCAAGAGAGAGGAAGACACAGAATCCAAAGCAGGCTCCAGGCTCTGAGCTGTCAGCACAGTGCCCAATGTAGGGCTCAGACTCCTGAGTGGTAAGATCATGGAGGTGGGACGCTTACCCAACTGAGTCACCTAGGCACCCAATAAAATCAGCAACTTTGATGAAATGAATAAATTCTTTGAAGGAGGCAAATTACCAAAATTGATACAAGGAGAAACAATGGATGTGGATATCCCTTAAATAAACTGAAGGAAATTGAATTTATATATGAAAATATTTCCACAAAGAAAATTCCAGGCCTTGTTGCCCTCCCTGGTGTTTCTTTTTTTTTTTTTAGTTTATTTTAATTTATTTTTGAGAAAGATACAGAGAGCAAGTGGCAGAGGGGCAGAGAGAGGAGACAGAATCCCAAACAGGCTCCACACTACCAGCACAGAGCCCAACGTGGGGCTCAAACCCATGAACTGTGAGATCGTGACCTGAGCCAAAATTGAGTCCAAGCTTAACTGAACTAAGCCACCCAAGTGTTCCCTCCCGGGTGTTTCTAACAAACATTTAAGGGGAAAATAAAATCAATCCTACACAAATCCTTTCAGAAAACAGAGGAAGAGAGAACACTTCCCAACTTATCTATAAAGCAACGTAACATTGACACAAAAACCAAACAAGTACAATATAAGAAAAAAAAAGGGCTAAAATCCCTCATTAACATAAATGCCAAAATCCTTAATAAAATATTAACCAACCAAATCCAAAACAAAACATAAAAAGGATCAAGTGAAATTTAATCCTAGGAATGTAAGGTTGATTTCACATTCAAACATCAATTAATAGAATTCACATTAACATAATAAAGGAGGAAAATCCTAAGAACATCTCAGTTGATATGGGAAAACCATTTAACAAAATTTAACACCTGTTTGAGCAAAGAGAAAGGGAAGGAACCTTCCTCAGTGTAATAAAAGTAATCTACATAAAACCTGTACTAACATCATACTTAATGGGAAAAAGCTGAATGTTTTCCCTCCAGTACAAAAAAATAAGCAAGGATGTCCATCCACTCTCACTACTTCTGTTCAACATTATGCACATGTCCTAGTACTCAGTGCAATAAGGCCAGAAAAAGTAATAAAAGGCATAAACATTGGAAAGGAATAAGTAAGACTATCCTTATCTGTAGATGTTATGATTGCCTATCTGGGAAATCTTAAGGAATATAAAAAAAAGAAGGAAGAAAGGAAGGAACACATGAAAGAAGGAAACCTACTAGAATAAATTAAGTGAATTTAGCAAAGTCTCAGAATACAAGATAAATTTAAAAAAACAAATTGTAATTCTGTATATTAGCAAAACCAACTGGAAGATGATATTTAAAAACAATGCCATTTATAATGCATCAAAAAACAAAACCCATAGAAATAAATTTAATGAATGATGTATAATACTGGTACAAAATAGTACAGGCAGAATTTGAAGAAGATCTAAATAAATGGAGAGTTTATACTCATGTATTGGAACACTTAATATTATTAAGATACCAATTTTCCTCAAATTGATATAGAGATTTAACACAATTCCAATTAAAATCCAAGAAGACATATTTTGTACAAGTTGAATCCTTTGATGTCGATGTAGGATCAACAAATATACAAATGCAACAGGTAAGAGGCAGACTTCTATCTGTTGAACCTACTACAGGGAACAACTCTTAATTTCCCCGGAGGAGATGAGTTGCTAAAAGTAACAGGAATTCTGTTAGAAAAGTATATTAGGTATAACAATCTCAGGTATTAATTCCAATCAAAGTTAAAATAAGATAAAAAGAGGGGCACCTGGGTGGTTCAGTCAGTCAAGTGTCCGACTTCTGGTTTCGGCTCAGGTCATGGTTCATGAGTTTGAGCCCTGCCCCGGGCTCGCGGAACCTGCTTGGGATTCTCTCTCCCCCTCTCTCTCTTTGCCCCTCTCCCACTCACTCTCTGTCTCTCTCTCAAAATAAATAAATAAACTTAAAAATAATTAAAATAAGATAAAAGAGATTACAATATTATAATAAAGAAATTATGTTTTCCTTTGTTTTTCATGTCTATTTAATAAATATCAAATCAGGTAAAGCACTGGTAAAATACCAGATAATCCCACCTTATTACAGCTGTTATTGTGTTTTAAGAACAGGACAATCGAGAATTTTAGTGTGTACCTCTTCTGGGTTGTACTTAATTTATTTTATGGAATAGAAGTCTGTACCACATAAAAAGCACTATCAGATGGAACGAGAAAACTGGAAGAGTGCTGGGAGTTGTTCAAAAGAATAAAAGGATTATTAACTAAGTGGAATTTAAATGAAAACAAAATGAAAAAGAATAAAAGAATTTAAATTAAACACTTGACTATCATATAATCATCAGATATTTTATAAATATTATAAATGCTTTTACAGTTATAAACATACTTTTAATCATGTAAGGGTAAGAACAGCCTTTAAAACAATGGGTCAGATATTTCATTAAGAACTCACTTCAGGAAACCTGAGCATTCTAGGAAATAAAAGACACTCCAGGTTATGTGACTAGCAGAAGGCAGAGATCAGTATATGTATAGTGTGTGTCATCTAACAGGATGTGTTACCTACTCAGTAATCATGGCAAGAAAAGAAGCAGGCGGAGAGGTAACTTCCTAATTCTAAACCAACAGAATTCTTAGAAGAAAACAAAACAGTGACTGGTTTGCTAACGAAACAAAGATGGATGATGCTAATACAAGATGCATGGCTGTCTTAATAGCTCATGTTACATTTCTATTGTACATAAAATAAGAGGAGACTTGCCAATTTGTATTTTTAGCATTTAAAAGAAAAGACACTACCAGAAAAACAATGTGTTCCTCTTCCAATTCTTCCTCTTAAAATGGCCATCACCACCCTAAAATCAGAAACCAAGCCAGTAAGAACGGGAAATAAGAACTTAACTACATGCTGCCAAAACCTTGACTGTATTAATGTTAAATTATATGTAATAATATATTTTACATAAACTACTAAATGATAAAAATGCTGGTCAAGCGAAAATATTTGCTTCAATGCTTTCCTCAATTTCCATCCTCTTAAACGACCTTCATGATATGTTTAAATGCTGTTCCAGAACGTTTAGTGTGGAACCAAATCCATATTCATGCTTATCAAGTATAACTGTTTGCTCAGAAATGTCTGGTGCTACCAGACATTGGGATCTCGTTTTAGTAAACAATTAGAAACTTTTCTTTCTATAATTATAAAGTTCTGAACCAAAGCTAAGAATGACCATTAACGATACATGACTAAGACAATAGACCATCAAATAAAATTATGTGACTTAATGTAAGTTGCAGTTTTACTGGAATGTACCAGTCAGGCAATTTCTATAAATTAGTTTTTAAATTAAGAAAACATGAATAATTTAAAGATTAATAAATTTTTAAAAATTTAGGTGAATATACACATAACTACACAGGATTTATGATATATCTGTAGAATTCTCTAGTCAGCATTTTTGTGCATGTAATATTAATAAAAAGGATTTTTCTTAAACCATACAATGATTCTGGGAGTCCCTGAATTTTCAGTTGCTGCATTTTCTACTCTACATCTGGCAGGTTCTTCTTCCTTTCAGTTTGTGCATTTCCTGTATTCTAAAAAGTAAATAGAAACAGGACCTTAAATGAGGAAATGGTGAGTCTTTGGCTAAGGAAATATAGCCACAGGTAAGTACTTGTACTTTGCACCTGGGGTTTATTTTATACTGGGGACTATTTAACAAAGTATTCCTCATGATCATCATGAAACAGAACTGAAGGTGGCTTTAGTATAGACTCTTTTCTCTCTTCTCTAACTCATCAGCAGTAATTTAAGGTTTCCCTTAGATTATGTTGTCTATTCAATATATGTATGTTGATAAATATATGTATGTTAATATGTACACTAATTCAGTATACATTTAAGATGCCTGAAAGAGTTGAATGTACAACTGGGAAGCACATGGATCTGACTAGATAATTCAAAAACAAGTCAATGGCAGAGCCAAGAACAGAACAAGAAAGTTGCTATATCCTATCTTGGATTTTTAAAAACATATCATACTCTCTTGTGCTCTAAAATAATAAACTGCCAATTCAAAGTTTAGGACATTTTCTTAACTGGGACATTAACGTATTAAAAGTGTTTGGACTACCTTTATATGCAATTTCACTCATCAGAAATGCATGTGAATGGGCAGCACAAATAAACTACAACCATCACTGATTACTTCTCTAATAACTGTAGCTGTTTCAAGGTCACTCTGAAGAAGGTCGACTTTTAAGCAGTTCTACACCACATGAGCAAGAAGGGATTTTTCCCTTCCTATTTATTTATGTATTTTTAAATGAAAGAACTGTCTTAAGAGTTCCTTTCTTCCTGCACTGGAATATAATTTTAGTTCTAGAGGCTTTCATGGGACAGTGGGATAAATACACACATCACGTTACTAGGAGCCTAATACACAAACTCAGGGGCCTAATTTAGTTAGTCATTTGAAGAATGTGCAAAGGGTGTGCTGCTCAACATGCTGCAACATCAGTAAGTCACTCAAGTTTAAAACTTTAAGGCCACCTTATTACTTTCTACCATGAACTAAAAAATGACCATTAATGCCTTTCTTGTTCTATCTAGAAAATAGCTTTTTTTTTTTTCCAAAGTGGATTGCGGAGTTCTGAACAAGTTCTAAGCCAAGAATAAGGTCTAAGCATCACTTTGAAGCTATATCTAATGGTATTTGATAGCTCTTAAATCCAAATGATGTAGAGATTCAATAGACTTGGTGAAAATACCTTCTTATATGGTTTCAAAGTCTCTCTATTTTGTTAATTTCTTCAAATTTCCTTAATAAGTATGTGCTAATTTCATCGTGAAGTAAAAAAATATAATCAATTTATAACATAAGAAACTGATATAAAGAAGTTGATTAACCTTACAAAAATGTAGCATAGAAGGCCACTTCTATGATTTAATTCAGTTGGTGCTGAGCACAATCCCCTTATCTAAAAGAATACCTTTAGAGAGTATGCATTTGGATACTGAGGATCTTTAAAGATTTCCAAATAAAATTCAAGACTCTCTCTGGTGGGGAGGGGTTGGGATATTTCAACAATATTATCTGAGAGCTAGCTAAGAACAAACCTTTGTGAATATAGAACTATTGGTGGAAAGCAAAGATGGGGGAATAAATTGAATAGAAAACAGGAAGAAAGGGGCCTAATATCACATAACACACATAGCATTCATAATATTTTCCCTGAGTACCATAGTGTCTAATCACTCAACACTCAAATGAGGGCTGGTATTAATTACCCCAAAAAATAACTTTTAAAAACTTTTACTAATATGTTATCTTAAGAGAATATAAATCTGTTCCTCAGGCTCAGAGATTACAGAATTTTGAATGTTTATATAACTTTTAGCAATAACTAAATTTACACACCAAGCCAAGGGTTCCAAACAGCACTCCTTACTAAAACTATAAACAAAAAAGTTTTACCTCTTGTTTTTCTTGATTTTTATCCATATTATGTAAAGTTGGTATTTTAGATGAATCTGTTTTCTTTGATTCCCTCTTCAGCACTTTTATCTGTTTAACTTTGCAAAAATATATGCAACAATGACAACTTGTTATTCCTACCTTGAACTTTTACTTTCCTTTTTAAGAGTTTCAACTAGAAATCCTGATATCCACTAAAGTCAGTTTCTCAGTATATTAAAATGCAACCTAATAAATCTTCAGTTGTAATGGTAAAACATGCCAATCATAAATTATTTGTTTTATAACGTCACAGATAGCCTACTAGGTACTAAAAGATGACATTTATTTTTTAAATTCTGCATATAACTGTTAAGTGGATCAGATAATTCCTCTTGAATTATATTCTCAAGTACTATATTCTTGCTATTATATTAAGTTTTCACAAGGTGTCACTGTTCTTCAAAGAAACAAAACAATTACTCTGCAAAAAAAAAAAGTGTTTCATTTTAAGAGCTCAAAACATGTTATAAATCTTAATCTAGTGTACCTTTGGATGCCAGAAGCATATGTATCATTCCTGCTATTATATGGGGAAAAATCATGGAGAAACAAAGGAAACTGATTTACTCCAGGTCATATACGGAACCAAAATCACTTTCCTCAAATACTGTACTAACATTTCAACAAGACTGAGCTACTGAAAAATGTGCCTTTTAAAATTTTCTTAATCTCTCTTTAAAAGTATCTCCTTTAAGTCCTACCTCTTATTTGACTATGAGAAAAAAAATTCTCATCAACTGAAAATATTTTTCACAGCAATCTATTTTCTATCTAAATTATATTATAAATGTAAGTTATCTTACCACAAAAAAAAAAAAAAGGTCTTGTAAATGATAACATCTGGAAATTTGTAAAGCTGTGCAACAAATATGTACCTTCCATTCCTTTCATCTCCTTGGACTGTATTGTGAAAGGCAGTTCTGGGAAATGAAATTCCTTCCTGTCAGATCTGGAAAAATTCATCTCTCTTTTGTTTCCATTTGCCATTTGGTCACTTTGACCTGTTTGCTCATTAAGTATACTCTTCTCCATTTGGCTCTAAACAAACAAATAAGAGTTAATTTGAAAAAAAAGATGTGTAACTTTGAATCATAAGCCTAAAATTGCTAGCCATCTGGAAGGTAATAAGATAGTCATAAAAGGTCTACATTTGCAAGGTTATTTAATAATTAAGGAGAATAGAATACCATTAAACACATAAATAGATCAAATTCCAATAAAAGTTTCATGAAGCAGGCTTTTAAAAATATACTGGATAATCTAAGAATAATAGTGTTGATCATGAGAACCATAATCTTAACTTTTAATTTATAATCCTATTCGTTGTACTCTGACTTTGACAAATTGCTTCACTTCATTTTATTAATAATTTATTTTCCATTTATAAAATGATATACTCTGGACACAGGGAAAACCCAAGGAAAAAAATTTCTTGAGAACCCAGAACTCTAGAAAATCATTTGTGGTACCTATTTTTGCTCATTTGGCAACAGATGACAAAAACTCTACTAAGTAAATGAAAACTCTACCACATGTAATGTATAGTACCCCACTGTGTGAATATATATTAATGGGCTTAATGACTCGCTTGCTCTTACATAGATTTGTGTTGTTTTCAATTTATTGTTATTATAAATAACATTATACTTCAATTTTTAATAAGCTGTTTCCCAATTTTTTGTAATGTTTCTTTATTTTCGAGAGAGAGAGTGTGTGTGTGAACAGGGGAGGGGTGCTGAGGGAGGGACACACAGAATCTGAAGCAGGCTCCAGGCTCTGAGCTGCCAGCACAGAGCCTGATATGGGGCTAGAACTCGTGAACAGCGAGATTGTGACCTGAGCCGACATTGGACGTTTAACTGACGTTTAACTGACTGAACCACCCAGGTGCCCCATTGATTATATTTTTCTAGTGAAAATTTTGATGTGTCTATTTGGTAATAATTGCCTTTAATCTATAAAATAAGATATTAAAAACATTTTGGGGAGAGTAAAAGACCAAAAAGTCTCATGCCTTTTGTTTTTAAGATTTTTTTAAAGTAATCTCTACATCCAACGTGGGGCTCGAATCCATGACCCTGAGTCACATGCTCTTCTGACTGAGGTAGCCAGGTTCCCCAAGTCTTGTGACTTTTAAGGGTGAAAATCTTAACTTTTTTTTATGCAAGTCACACATTAAATACACAAATCAAATTATAAGACATTAACTAAAACTGTGAAAGTACTAAGGAAATGACAGCCGATTTTCATCTCAGGAGGAAAAAAAAGCTAAAAGCACCTTTTTTAAAATGCTGGAGCCCTAAAGATAGAAAAGAAAGGATTTAATGGGGAGGGAGTCAAGGATAAAGTTAAAAGAGGCCATGTTTTAATGACTAGGTTCTTGCCTTACTTTAATGGGACCTGCATCCTCTTGTCTGCTACTAGACACAACCTGTCCAATAGACTGTGAAGAAGTACGTCTCTTTTTGGCTCTTTCAGTCAATCTGTTATTTAAAAATGAAGGCAGTTATTAGAACTCCCCAGAAGTACTTCTGCTTTAGCTTCAGTAATGAAGTGATATCATGGCAGTCTACACAGTTTGAATACTGAGAGCCAAAATGCAATTGCCATTGTGTAAGTGCCAACTGCTCTAAGTAGGTGAAAACAGAGCAGAGAACTTGCTCATGGCTAACATCAGTGGTGACAACCATGTTGTGGGGTCACTCCAGCTGGCTTACTTGGTCCCTGCTATTTGTTCTAAATCTGGATCTCTCAACTACTAGTTTCTGAATTTCTGAGCTTGCTGTCCAAGGTTGGCTTACAACCATGGTTATTGCAACTAGGACTTCGGGGTCTTCTCAAGAACAAATGGGCTCTTCCTGTCTGTAGACTGCGGTACCTTTGGACTGACACAGAAACGTCCACTGGCTCACCTCTGCAGACCACAACTTACAGCCCAAACCAGTCGGCTAGTATGGGCTTGGGATGCTGAACATAGTCTCCTTCCTAATCCAGATTCATGGTAGTTCCCCTCAATCTAAAGACTTTTTTTTATTATTTTATTTTAGAGAGAGAGAGAGAGAGAGAGAGAGAGAGAGAGAACAGGAGCATGGGAGAGGACAGAGTGGGAAAGAGAGAAAGTGAGAGAGGGAGGGAGAAAGACAGAGAGAGAGAGAGAGAGAGAGAGAGAGAGAAAGAATCCTGAGAATCCTGATGCAGGGCTCAATCTCATGACCCTGAGATCATGACCTGAGCCAAAATCAAGAGTTGGACACCCAACCGAGCCACCCAGGCACCCCTCCCTAAATTTAAAACTAGCCCTGATGCCTTACTAAATAGACCCTTGCTATACATCACATTGCCCTTGATTAACCAGACTTATGGTACCAGTCTTTCAGCCTGTAACAGTAAATCTACAACTGGCCCAATAGGTTGTTTTCCTCCCCAAATACTTGTCTTCAAAGGCTATTTGACTACAAATGATTATTTTCAACTCTTCTTCATTTAGAAAATCTGCTATGATACAGAAAAAAAATGCTTACTTTGTTATTCCAAGGCACATCAATTCTAGAACCAAGGTCATATCACCTTTTTCTTTTTCAAATGAGAAGAAATTATTCTGAGGGTCTTTTTTTTTTTTTTAAAGCAGGGTTTTTCCAAAAGGCATTAGTGAAAAATTAAACATCTATATAGGCAAGAAAAGTTAATTTATTCTATGGCATTCTTAAGAAACACTCAGTAATGACCTATTATTATAATTTCAATATATCCTCAAATTCAGTTTATATACAAACACTATGAACTTGATTCCTTGAAATACCTTTATATAGGAACATTGTATCACTTAGGTTCATTTCCTTCTGTCTTTTGTCTGTCACAACTCACCTTGAGTTGGAGTGGGAAAGATCTGAATTGGGATTTGAAGCCACCAAATTACTGCTAGTTAGATTGATAGGTGGCATCATCATACTACCTACAGCATGTGGATCATCTTTCATTCCATTAGAGTTAGTGCCGGCATTGACAGGGTTGGGTACTTCATTGATTACAGGTTTTATGTCTTGAGACATAGTATGAGCATTTTCAGTTGCATCCTGTTGACAATGTCCACCTTCACACTCTGTCTTTTTTGACTCTAAGAAATCTCCTTTTCCTCCTTTGACTTTAATAATGCTGACTTTGATCTCCTTGGGCTTTTTCTCTTTTTCCATTTCCTGGAATAGGAAACATCAAAACATCCAAAATCTGAGTCAGAAGAACAGTTATTTTTATCATTTGAGTGCTACCTATAATACAGTTATACTGGCCAGAAAGTGAATAGTCTTTACCTTTCCCAAAACTGGAGTACTTAGCAGTGTATTGGTAGAAGTTGTTTTTCTTTCATCTTTTGCAAGTTCATTTTCTTTAGAATTCTCTTTTGGCTTTATGAATGAATTGACTTTTGCTTCTTGTAGTAATTTAGCTCTCAGTTCTGGTATGAATCTGATAAAACAAGCAATTACCAACCAATAATCTTTTATTTATAAAAGATTTTATCTTTAATGGACCAGTTAATCAATTAATTTACATACCAGCTACAGCATAAATAAGTTATCAAAAATGCATGTGTGCCAAGAGAAGGTACAATATTTATTTAATACAAATTGCTTCCTGGTAAAGATAAATCTTCCAAAAATTTTGGCATTGGAATTTACTATATAAAACTGTTACAAAATGGGTTTATATGAATTAGATTTCTATGATACAAACTTTACTCAATAAAATTATTTTTAAAATTTTTGATAAATATACAGTACTGAAAAGATGAGCTAGTTTCTGAAATCTTACTCTAAATATTTTTAGTATAAAATGTAACAGAATATATCAATATTGAAAGGAGGTCATTTTGGTTTTAGTTCGATTTTTTTATGTTATTTATTTTTTAATAGAAAATCCATTCACATGGCTCAAAATTCAGGGGCGCCTGGGTGGCTCAGTTGGTTAAGCGTCCAACTTCAGCTCAGGTCATGATCTCACGGTTCATGGGTTTGAGCCCCGCGTCGGTCTCTGTGCTGACAGCTCAGAGCCTGGAGCCTGTCTTCAGATTCTGTGTCTCCTTCTCTCTATGACCCTCCCCTCCTCATGCTGTCTCTTTCTCTCTCTCTCAAAAATAAATAAAAAACATTAAAAATTTTTTTTAAAAATTAAAAAGGCTGTATTGAAAAGTCTCCTTCCTACCCTACCCCTGAGTTGTACAGTTCCCCACCCTGAAGGAGCTATTATTATCACTTTGGGGAAATTTTATTTTATTTAATTTTTTTAGTGTCTCTACACACAGTTAGGGCTTGAACTCACCCATCTAGATCAAAAGTCACATGCTCCACCAACTGAGCCAGCCAGGTGTCCCCTAGTTTGTGGAAATTTTGAAATACCATTCCATAAGTGAATTCTTCCCTAGTTTAGCCCAATCTTGCCAGGGCTGTGCAGGGCACATGTCTAGTAAAGAGGAGTGTGAAGAGATGAAGAAAATAAACAGTGTGATTCATTTGGCTGAATAAGAAAATGTCATACTTCTGTCAAACTCCTTTGCATTGCACAAAGTTCTGTGAAAGGAAGAGGTCACTCATCAAAGGAAAAGTTCTTCCCCAAACATTTTCTGAGAATCTGATCATTGGAATTCATTGACTTTCACCCCATCATGCTAAAATCCTAGTATGTAAGTACCCAAGAGAAATCAACTTGGTCTATGGAGAAGTGATATGAAGCAACTTTTTAATTCAATAAGTGGCACTTTCTTCATCAGTGGATTTTCAATATATCTTCTTTAAATTTTGTGTTTTATATTAAAATTCTTTTTTTTAATGTTTATTTGTTTTTGAGAGAGAGATAGAGACAGAACGTGAGTAAGGAAGGAGCAGAAAGAGAGGGAGACACAGCACCTGAAGCAGGCTCCAGGCCCTGAGCTGTCAGCACAGAGCCTGACGTGGGGCTCGAACTCACAAACCATGAGATCAAGACCTGAGCCGAAGTCGGATGCTTAACTGACTGAGTCACCCAGGCGCCCCTATATTAAATTTCTTAAAATGCTTAAAGTTCTAAGTATTCTAAAGGATTCTCTCTTCTTTGCCTTTTCCTATTTTAGTCTATCTTCAATGGCAGTTCCTGGAACTTTCAATGCCTAATCTTAATCCATCACATTTTCAAATGATGTCCATATTTTCTGACCTCACATCCAAACACCAACTGAATGACTCTGCAATTAAATTTAAAAAAAAAATCTTCTTTCAAAGCCCAAATAGAAAATGGTGGATTTCTTTTTTAAGACATACAGCTGACTTATAAATCTACACTGTCATATATTATATATACAATGTTGGACACAGAAGGGCTAGAGGCATGGTCCCTATGTTCCAGGAACTTCCTCTTTGGTAAGGAGAATATGACAACAGCACTGCAATAGAGAATAAATAAAGCAGAAGAAAAAAATCATTTGGGAAGTAAATGCAAACTATAACATATAGATCAGAGAAGCTGTTTGAAGAGGAAAAACCAGACTGTTCTGAGTCAGAGGTCCAAATGGGAATAAAGTTAAACAGTATTGATTATTTATTTACTATCTTCTGGCCTACGGTTGCCATTGAAAATGTGTATAAAGAGCTTAGCACACTGCCTAGGACATAGTAACTGCAATTAATGTTAACTACAGTTATTTTTATTAGACTTTTCATCATAACACCTGTGAGCCTACCATATACCTAGTCAGTAGAGGAACTCAGTAAAGTTTTTCTTATATTGAATTTTGTGTGTGTATAACATTAACCTATGCAGCAATTCTCATGCTAGTAATATTTCCTAATATAAAACACTATAAAGTCCACACTCACTCAACATGCTTACTTTTCTATAAATCCATCTCTAGTAAAATACTCGTGATGCAAAAGATCAGTAGATGAAGTCCTCTCAGCAGGATCAATTTGTAAACAAGCCTAGAAAATGAAAAAAGATTCTAACATTAAGTAAGTTCCTAACAGGGCTCTATAAGGTAAAACTTAAACTTACTTGACATGTGTAGAAGTTACTAATTACCCAGAGCTAAAAAGCTTCTTAAAAAGATAGAATTAGACCTTAGGAATTTCTGACAGTGAGTTCTGACCATTTATTTCCCTAAGAAATTTGTACTTGCAAAGTATTATTATGGGTTAAATGTCCTATGATTCTAGCCAAAACAGAAGTCAGTTTGTTACAGCTGAAATTAGCGGAAATTAATTAGTTCTTTTTGATCCTCTTATCGGCACTGTAAGGTGAAAAGTTCATGGATTATTATTTCCTTTTACAGAACTAGAAGCATAATTAGTGATTTACCATACCAGGATTTTAACTCATATTGTCTGAATCCTAATCCAGGGCTCTTTCTATGGCATAATACAACAGTACAACTTCACAAACATTCAACCCCTCAAATCTTTCAATAATCCATTATGAGAACAGCTCTTTTCTGTTACCCTATCCTGAGAATATTTCAACTGAATAGAGATTTTAGAAAAACCCCACAAAACAAAAACAGGTGGTAGAAGTAAGAGTTTTAAAAGTAAGTTGAGGGGCGCCTGGATGGCTCATTTGGTAGGGCATCCAACTTTGGCTCAGGTCATGATCTCATGGTTCGTGGGTTTGAGCCTCATGTCACGCTCTGTGCTGACAGCTCAGAGCCTGGAGCCTGCTTCAGATTCTGTGTCTACCTCTCTCTGCCCCTCCCCTGCTCTCTCTCTCTCTCTAATATAAATACATTTTTTTAATTTAAAAAATTATTTAAAAATAAGTTGAACATAATAAATGTATATATAGTTGTAAATAGAAGATATTTTTAACCAAAATATTAAAGAATTTGAATAAAACCCATTTGCATTATAATTTTCACTCCTTTAAAGGAAAGCAAAGCATAATTATATGCTTATACAATAATCGGTAACTTTTATTGATGTTTACCGTGTGCCACATAACACTCTACCTAGCTTTTTCCTATTACTCGAACCCAGCAGCAATCGTACAAGGTACATATTATTATTCCCATTGTACAGATAAGGAGACTGAGGCCCAGAGAAATCAATTTGTCTAAGATCTAACAAATAAAAGGAGAATTAAAATCCAGAAAATCCAAGGTAATTAAATATAATATTACCTTTTTGTTTATGTCCAAATATGTATGTTTAAAGTGATTCATGAAAAAAGTTGTAAAGATCTTCTATACAATAATATGGATTCAGCTACCAGTTCTATACTATACATTTTGAAATTTGGTAAGAGGGTAGATTTCTTTTTTTTTTTAATTTTTTTAATGTTTATTTTCTTTTGGGGTGGAAGGGAGAAGGGCAGAAAGAGAGGGAGACACAGGATTTGAAGCAGGATCCAGGCTCTGAGCTGCCAGCACAGAGCCTGATGCCGGGCTCGATCCCACAAACCGTGGGATCATGACCTGAGCCAAAGTCGGACGCTTAACCGACTGAGCCACCCAGGTGCCCCGAGGATAGATTTCATATTATGTGTCTTTTACCATAATAAAGGTATACTGAGTCACAAAGCAAAACTGAATTCACTATCCACTTTATGATGTGGGAATACCCATACTCTTAAAACTGCAACTGGTTAACAATATGTACTTATTTAAGAATATAATAGTAATCCATCAATAAAACTTATTAAGAAAAATGTAAAAATGTCTGCCTAAGTCATAGCCTATTAGAAGTAGACTAAATTAGTCCTTCTCTGAATAATGTAATTAGAAAACTTAAGTCCATGACCTGGTTTGGAAAATGTAAAATATGATACTTTGAGAAAGAGATTGGCAGTTTCTTTAAAAATCAAACATACACATACCTTAAACCCACCAATCATTCCACTCTTAGAGATTTACTCAAGAGAATAAAAATATACATCTACACAAAGCCATGTACATGAATGTTCATAGCAATTTTATCTGTAGCAGCCAAAAACAGGAAACAACCCAAAACAGGGGAATAGATTAATAATTGTTACAGATCCATACAACGGACTACTACTCAGCAATGGAAAGTAATCAACTACTGATACACACAAAGACATGAATGAATCTCTAAATCATAATGCTGAGTTAAAGGGTACACACTATGTAATTCCATATGTATATGTTCTAGAAAATGTAAACTAATCTACAGTGACAGAAAGCAACTCAGAGGTTGTCTGGGAACTGAAATGGTGGGAAAGATGGATTGTAAAAGGACAAGAGGACATTGTGGAGGGTGATGGAAATGTTAGATATCTTGATTGTGGTGGTGATTTCATAGGTGTATACACCTATCAAAACTCATCAAATTGCACATTTTAAGTATGTGTAGTTTACTGTACAATAATTATACCACAATAAAGTTGTTTACAAAATTTAAATCTAGGAAATGATACACGCTTTGCCCAAATATTAAGATGTATTTTAAAGTTACAATAATCGGGCACCTGACTGGCTCAGTCTGTGGAGTCTGTGACTCTTGATCTCAGGGTTCTGAGTTCAAGCCATATGTTGAGTATAGAGATGGCTTAAAAATAAAACCTAAAATAAAATAAAAGTGGGAAGGAGTAATTAAAAACAAAAATAAAGTTACAATAATCAATTAAACTGGTACTTACACTAGAATAAAGAAGGAAATCAATGAAATAGAAACAGACCCAAGCAGGTATAAGCATTTTGTCTATGATAAATGTGGCATGCCAAGTCACAGGATTATTCAAGTTGAAGAAAATATTTATAACATCTATGACAAAGACTAATATGCTTATTATTTTACAAACCTATATGAAAAAAGAGTCTAATTGACAAATAGTTTAATCAATCTTAAATATTGTTTATTTATATTATCTCTATATATTTATATTATATACAACTAATTTTTAATTAGTTACAACTAATTTTTAATTCTTTATGGCCAATTAATATTGTGTTATATTAATAATAAAGGTAAAATGTCCAACCGTTCCTATAATTATATAACTGCAACTAAAAAAAAGATGCTATTTTAAACTTGTTAAATTGGCAAATATTTTGGAATGCCTAGCTGGCTCAGTCAGTGAAGTATGTGACCCTTGATCTTGAGGTTATAAGTTTGAGCCCCACGGTGGGTGTACAGGTTACTTTTAAAAAATAGGCAAATAGGGGTACATTGGTGGCTCAGTCAGTTGAGCGTCAGACTCTTGATTTTGGCTCAGGTCATGATCCCAGAGTTGTAGGATGGAGCCCCATGTCAGGCTCCACACCGGGTATGGAACCTGCTTAAGATTCTCCCTCCTTCTGTCTTTGCCCCACCCTTGTTCCTGCACTCTCTCTCTTAAAATAAATAAACATTTTTTTAAACAATAAAAATAGGCAAATAATTTAAAAATTGTAATATCCAATGTTAGATTGACAGTGGAAATTTATATACAATGCTATTGGGAGTACCTAAGTATAAATCAGTAAAACCTTTCTGGGGGAAAAAATAGAAAAATATATAAAAAATTCTGAAAAAGTGTAAACTCTGTGGCCCACTAATCACAATTCTAGGAATTTATCCTAAAAAAGTAATAAAATAAGTTCAAAAAGACATATTTAAAAGATGTTCACTAGGCTGCCTGGGTGGCTCAGTCACTTGAGTGTCTGACTGCTGATTTCAGCTCAGGTTATGATCTCACGGATCGTGGGACCCAGCCCCACACTGGGCTCTGTGCTGATGGTGGGGAGGCTGCTTGGGATTCTCTCTCACCCTCTCTCTCTGCCTCTCCCCTTTTCATAATTTCTCTCTCAAAATAAATAAATACACATTTCTAAATAAATAATAAATAAATAAAAGATTCACTAAAGCATCTTTACCAATAGTGAGGGAGAAAAACCTGAAAATGTTCAAAATTGTAAGATCAGTTAAACAAACTATAATATAGTCATACAATGGAATATTATGTAACCATTGAAAATTATGATACAGTTCCATATTTACTGAAATGGTTACATAACAAACAGGTCACATTTATGCTTTTAAAAAGCATAAATTTCTATGCATATACTTGGTTGACAAAAGCATAGATGTATATAAATCAAAGTATCAACAGTAATTTTTCCAGATTGTGGGAAAATCTTAACTTCTCCTTTTTGTTTATTATATATTTTCTACTTTTTCTGTAATCATTATGTATTCTTTGCAGAATTAAAACTATGATATAAAAAATAAATTCAACTGAAAATATAGTAAACAAATCTAATTCTTAACTAAACTCTAGTTCTTTCCAGATACCAATGAAATCATTTTTTCCTTTAAGAATTGTCTTTAGATGTTACATACCATATGGTTAGCAAGTTTACCTAAATAACAACAACAATTAATATTAATGTTTGTTGATAGCTTATCAAAGGCCCTGTGCTTGGAACATTTTCACCATTCCCGAATTTAATTCTCCAGCCCCCTGAAAATGAAGACTGTTAATGCTGTTTTATAGCCCAGTAAATTGGGGCACAGAGATTAAGTGACTTTCCCAAGGTTACAGAGCTAATTAGTGACAGAGCTGAGTTTTAGTCTATGTGATTCCAGAGCCCCTTCTGATAAACACTACACCATATTTGCTTTGAAATTTGGGTAGACACTTTTTTTAAAGGGCTATACATCAGAAATAAGATACCTCAGTTGACCTGGGAAAGGAAATTGGCTGGATAGAAAAAATAAACAGAAGCAGATTTACTTTCCACAGTAAATTCTCTTACTTTTTAAATTTTGCGCTTTGTATATTGGCATATTTACTTCCTAGCTTAAAATAAAATTTAAATTTTAAAATAATTAGAAAGTGCTATACAGTATGTTTTTGTTTTCTCCAAATTCAGGGTGAATTTACAAAATTAAAACTGCAGCTGCCAATGCCTTGAAGATATCTTAGGATACTAGTGTATGAGGAACAGATCCCTAACTTGGGTAGACTGCCTATTAAAAGGTGGTGATAAACATGGTAAGTCCTTTGGATATTTCCAGTTTATCCCTAATTATCATTAAAATTGGGATAAACTAAAAATAATGGACAGAATTATCCTAGGGAGCTTTCAGTTTTATAGTATATGAATTTTAATTTCTCTGAACTAAAGACATAAAAAGACAGAGGAATATAGTAACTGTTAACAGATAATATTACGAATCCTTTTGGAATTTCATTAAAGTAATATCCTAAAACTATATTATAATTTATGCAAATTTCCAAAAAATATCCTTAATTCTTAACATACATGAACTATATCTGCCAACAATCCATTTAGCTTTGGGTATTTTTTTCTTGCATCTTTGGGGTGTTGAACTTGAGGAAGGACCACCCCAGCAAAAAAGGGACTCCTGGAAAAGATATTCTGTAAATGAGGTGTCAAATTGCCTGAAAAGAAAAAAAAATATGAATATAAGAAAACAAAGGAATTAATCTAAAATCAAAATAAATAAATTGCCAGGTGGTCTGCATTAAACTACTAAAAAGGGAGAATAACAATTATATTCTTTTAATTTTTTAAGGCTGAACAAGGTACTATCTGAATACAGCAAAGAAGTTCGTAAGTTTCCCCAGTAATCTGTTGATAGCATGTAGGCAGTAGAAAATTTTAAACGACTAGGTTTATTTTCTTCTTCTCAATTATAAGACATAATATATGATGCTATCAGGAAAAGCATAAACTTTTACATATTTCCATATGGGTATGTAAACAGTTTAACTCACAAGTGTTCATAAGCAAAGCCTTATTCAAAACAGCTAAAATATCTAAATTATTTAGAAACAGAAATATTGCAAAGAAGAAACAAGGCTATGGAGTAGTAGGAGAATGGAAAGAACTATAAATAGGAGAGGAGAAAGCTAAGTTCCAGCACCAGTTTTGCTATAACTAGTTCTGACCTTGGGCAAACCTTTCCTTTCTATGCCTGTTTCCTTATCTGTAAAAGGACAAAAGTAATCCCAACATCTCTAGAATGTTTTTTTGAACATTCATCTAATAACCAGAACTTTAAAGATGTCCCCAAAAAAGTATGATGCTTTAAGACTCCGAACTGTATCTTTAATTAATATTTATCCAGATTTCATGATTTTTATAGTTGCTTACAGGACCTTCCTCATGATCCTGTAATTTTATGTTTATGTATAGCTTCTCTACCACAAAAGGGGCTCCTCAAGCTCCTCATTCAGAAATATATAAAAAAACAAATCACTGAAACTCCACGAGCAAGGCTAACCATCAAAATGTTTGAGTACTCAAGGCAGATCATAATTCAGCTCTCATCAAGTGTATTTTTAATTCTTTTTCAAATTATTTAATAAAATTTAATTAATTTATTTTCTAAAGCGAGACAGAGACAGAGTGTGAGCAGGGGAAGGACAGAGAGAGAAGAAGACACAGAATCTGAAGCAGGCTCCAGGCTCTGAGCCATCACCACAGAGCCTGCCGCAGGGCTTGAACTCACGTACTGAGAGATCATGACCTTAGCCGAAGTCGGATGCTTTATCAACTGAGCCACCAAGGTACCCCTCATCAAATATATTTTTGAATAAGTTATTTAGCTCCCTGGTTATCTATCATGGCTAAATAAAAATAAAAATAAAAAAGTTTTCTCAGTAAGTAACTTTCTATCTCCAAGTACTTTAAAAAGACATCTAAATCAACTCTATTATTTAAAAGTCCTCTTTCAGAGGGAGACAAAACACGAGAGACTCTTGAATACTGAAAACAAACTGAGGGGGGAAGGGGAAGGGGGAAAAGAAGGGGGAAAGGGGGAAGGGGTGATGGTCTTGGTGGAGGTCACTTGTGGGGAAGAGCACTGGGTGTTATATGGAAACCAACCTGACAATAAACTATAAAGTTTAAAAAAATAATAATAATAAAAAATAAATAAAATAACACACACAAAAAAAATAAAAAAATAAAAGTCCTCTTTCAGAGATGCAAATATTTGTAGAAGACAAAACTTTAGATCAACTTTCAGACAATTTGAAGTAGGTTCCTACTGTACTATTTTTCTTAGTATCAACCATTAGCAAACGTCTTAGCTACTTGCATCCTGCAAAGAAAATATTATTTACAAAAACAGAGAAGAGTTTTCTACCTTCTTTACCAACCCAAGTCATACACTTGCTGCCATCTATCAAAACAATACGCTTCCCTGTTCTTATAAAGGAAAAACTGAAGTTGAAAATCAAGCAGAAGTGATCTGGCAATATCTATTTCAGGCATTTAACAGTATGTTTCAGTAGTACCTACCTACTTTTGAAACAATTTTATGAAGTAAATCCAAATCAGAGCTGCTAGGAAGATAGGGATTTCCAGTGGCCATCTCAATGATCATACAACCTAAAGCCCAGATATCTACAGGTCTGAAACAACAAGAATGAGTTGCTTTTTCATGGAGAAATATACGCCTTTTCTAAAAAATTTTTAAATAAAGTTGCAGCCAAAGAAAAAAGAATGATTAAGTGGTATTACTTACAAATTTTCACTTTAGTATCATATGCCAACTTTAGGATATATATTAAACATTATCATATTTTATTAATAATATTAAATAGCTTATATTTAAATCACATGAGAAGCCATGTAGTAGTCCAGATGAAAAGTAACTATAATTCTAAAATTGTTTCAAATACTTATATAAGGACATTATGATAAATGGTTTATTACTTAGAATAACTGAATACCAAAATCATCTTGTTTTTTAAAGAGTATAAATTAAAAATCTTAAATATTTTACATTTACATTCACTTATCTTAAGGGGTTGTGAGTAATCCATAAGTCCAACATTTTTCCAATTAATCTGTTTTTTTTTAAGTTTATGTATTTATTTTGAGCGAGCGAGTACAAGCAGAGAGAGGTAGCAGAGACAGAGGAGAGAGAATCCCAAGCAGGGGCTAGGGGCTCCATCCTACAAACTGTGAGGTCATGACCTGAGCTGAGATCAAGAGTTAGACATTTAACCAACTGAGCCACCCAGGCGCACCCCCAACATAACCAATTTTTAAAAGATAGTTCATACTCCTAGGACTTTTAAATACATAAAAAGCAGCCCAATCTCACATTCAGAAGAAATATAAACACTACCGTGAGGGGGTTGCCGGGATGGGTCACTCTGGCCAACTTTGGCTCAGGTCATGATCTCGTGGTTCATGAGTTCAAGCCCCACATTATGCTCTGTGCTGACAGCTCAGAGCCTGGAGCCTGCTTCGGATTCTGTGTCTCCCTCTCTCTCTGCCCCTCCTCCACTCATTCTCTGTCTCTCTCTGTCTCTCTCTCTCTCTCTCTCAAAAATAAAAATTAAAAAAATACTATAGTGAGATATATCTTTCTCTGATTTAATTGATAAAACTTATAAGATTCAATAACTGCTGTATTGGTGAAGCTATGGAAAATGAATACTCCCATGTACTTTTAGGAATGTAATATACTTCTTTGAAGAGAAAATTGGCAAAGGTTACCAAAATAAAAAATGTACATTCTTTTTGGGCACCTGCGTGGCTCAGGTGGTTAAGCAATTGCCTCTTTTTTAAAAATTTTTTTATGTTTATTTATTACTGAGATAGAAACAGAGTATGAGTGGGGCAGGGGCAGAGAGAGAGGGAGACACAGAATCTGAAGCAGGCTCTAGGCTCGTCAGCACAGAGCCCGACGCAGGGCTCAAACCCACAAACCGTGAGATCATGACCTGAGCTGAAGACGGACACTCAACCAACTGAGCCACCCACGCCCCCAGCAAATGACTCTTGATTTCAGCTCAGCTCTTGATTGATTTCATAGTTGTGAGATCAAGCCCCACATTGAGCTCTGCACTGGGCATGGAGCCTACTTCAGATTCTAACCCTCCTTCTGCCCCCCAATCCCTGCTCATTCTGTCTCTCTCCCCCTCTCAAAAAAAAAAAAAAGTACATACTTTTGACCAATTTTATTCCTAGGAATTTATCCAAAGATTTGCTAAAGGAATCTCACTGCAGCACTATTTGTGGTAGAAAAAAAATGGAAACAACCTAAACATCCATCAACAGGAGAAAGGCTATGTAAAATTTTGTACAATATACAATGAAACATTATTCACCTGTTAAAAAGGATGAGGTATGTGATAATATAAAGTGATTCCGGGGTGCCTGGGTGACTCAGTCAGTTAAGCATTTGACTTGATTTCAGCTTAGGTCATGATCTCTCAGTTCATGGGATAGAGCCCCAAGGCCCTGCTTGGGATTCCCTCTCCTCTCTCTCTGCCCCTCCCCCTGTTCATGTGCTCGCTCTCTGGCATGTGCTCGCTTTCTCTCTCATTCAAAATAAATATTAAAAAATAAATAAAGTGATCTCCAGGAAGGGCCCCTGGCTGGCTCAACTGGAAGAGCATGCAACTTTTGATCTCAGGGTCGTGAGTTCAAGCCTCATGCTGGGTGTACAGATTACTTAAATAAATATTTTTAAAGTTTTGACACAGTGATCTCCAAGATAAACTGTCGAATGAAAAACGCAAAATTCACTAAAGAAATCCTAGAAGATCTATATGAATGGAGAGATATTGCATATTCATGAATAGGAAGACTCAATATTGACAAAATGTCAGTTCTTCCCAACTTGATCTATAGATTCAATGCAATCCCAGTCAAAATCCAACTTGGATATCAACAAACTGTTTCTAAAGTGTATATTGTTGGGATACCTGGGTGGCTCAGTCGCTTGAGAGTCAGACTTCAGCTCAGGTCATGATCTCGCAGTTCATGAGTTCCAGCCCCATGTCAGGCTCTGTGCTGACAGCTCAGAGACTGGAGCCAGCTTTGGATTCTATGTTTCCCTCTCTCTGCTCCTCCCCCACTCATTCTCTCTCTCTCTCTCTCTCTCTCTCTCTCTCTCTCTCTCTCTTTCCTCCCTCAAAAATAAACATTAAAAAAATTTTAAGTAATATTTAAGTTTATATTGTTTATACATTGTTTAAAAAGAGACACCATGCTCAAAATTGAGTCACTTGTGCTAAGCCCACATCACCAAACTGAGACCTAATACTTAATTCGTTTCAATTTCTCCCAGAAGTAGGATATTAAACCAGTCAGTCTGGAATTACCTGATCAGCACTAGTGAGTGCTGCCTGAGTTTCTGCCTGACAGAACCCTGCCATCCCCTAATGGAAGGTGAAAAACAATCCGTTCTTTACTAGCAACTTCCTTGTCTTGTCCTCTTCTGCCTATATAAGTCTTTCCATTTTGTATAGCCCTTTGGTGTGTCTTTCTATCTGCTAGATGGAATGCTGCCTGATTCACAAATTGTTGAAGAGAGCCATTAAAATATTTGAATTTTACTCAGCTGAATTTTGGTTTTTAATACTATGGAAAGGCAATAGACAGGGATAGCCAACACAATGTTGAAGAAGAACAAATTCAGAAGAAAGATACTCCTTGACTTCGAGACATAGTATAAAGCTACAATAATCAAGACACTGTGGTATTGGTCAAAGAATAAACAGATCAAGAGAACAGAAAAGAGTCCAGAACTAGACTTACAAGAATAACTAAACGTTGACAATGGAGAAAAGATGATTTAAACTTTGACAAAGGAAAAAAGATAATCCAGTAGAGAATGGAAAGTCTTCAACAAATGATACTAGAATAACAACTGGACATCCATATGTGGGGGGGGGGGGAAAGAAGCTATAAATAGATCTTAATATTTTCACAAAAATTAACTCAGAATGGATCACAGATATAAAAATGATATACAAAACTATAAAACTTCTAGACAATAATATAGGAAAAAATCTAGATGATCTTGGGTTAGGTGAAGAATTTTTTTTAAGATTTTTTAAATGTTTTTGATTATTTTTGAGAGAGAGAAAGAGCATGAGCAGGGGAGGTGCAGAGAGAGAGGGAGACACAGAATCTGAAGCAATCTCCAGGCTCCGAGCTTTCAGCTCAGAGCCCTATGAGGGGCTCCAACTCACCAACCGCCAGATCATGACTTGAGCCTAAGTTAGACGCTTGACCAACTAAGCCACCCAGGAGCCACACGTGATGAGTTTTAAGGTACAACACCAAAAGCATAATCCACCAAAGAAAAAAGTTGATGAGTGGTACATCATTAACATTTAAGACTTCTGTGAAAGACACTGTTAAGAGAATGACAAGAGAATGGGGTGTCTGGGTGGCTCACTCGGTTAAGCATCCGACTTCAGCTCAGGTCATGATCTCATGGTTCGTGGGTTCAAGCCCCGCGTCAGGTTCTGTGCTGAGAGTTCAGAGCCTGGAGCCTGTTTCAGATTCTGTGTCTCCCTCTCTCTCTGCCCGTCCCCCCACTCATGCTCTGTTTCTCTCTGTCTCAAAAATAAACTATAAAAAAGAATTAAAAAAAAAAGAGAATAACAAGAGAAGCCACAGAGTTGGAGAAAATATATGCAAAACATATATTTGATAAATAATTTGTGTTAAAATATATAAAGCATGGGGCGCCTGGGTGGCTCAGTCAGTTGAACATCCAACTCTTGATTGCAGCTCAGGTCATGATCCCAGCATTGTAGGATGAAGCCTCACATGGGGCTCTGCGTTGACTGTGGAGCCTGGTTAAGATTTCTCTCTCTCTAAGAGTGCCTGGGTGGCTCAACTGGTTAAGCATTCGACTCCTGGTTTCGGCTCAGGTCACCATCTTACGGTTCATGAGTTCCATCCCCACATTGGGTTCTGTGCAGCCTGCTTGGGATTCTCTATCTCTCCCTCAAAATAAATAAGTAAACTTAAAAAATTTTAAAAAAAGATTCTCTTGGTCTCTCTCCCCACTCTTAACCTTTCTCTCCCTTAGTACTCTCACTCTCTCTAAAAAATAAAACATAGAATTTAAAAAATAAAATATATAAAGCAGGCCAAAAAACTCAATAATAATAAAATAAACAATCAAATTAAAAATATGGTAAGGGGTGCCAGGGTGGCTCAGTCGGTTAAATGACCAACTCTTGTTTTCAGCTCGGGTCATGATCTCATGATTATGAGATGGAGCCCTGAGTCAGGCTCCACACTGGGCATGGAGCCTGCTTCAAATTCTCTCTTTCTCTCTCTCTCTCTCTCTCTCTCTCTTTCTCTCTTTCTGCCACTAACCTGCTCTTGCTCCCTCTCTAACAAGTTAAAAAAATTAGGTATATACACACACACATAAATATATGAAGACAACTTACCAAAAAAGATATACAAGTGACAAATATGCATACAAAAAAGATGCTTAACATTGTATGTCATCAGGTGAATGGATAAAGAAGATGTGGTTTATATATACAATGGACTACTACCCGGCAATGAAAAAGAATGAAATCTTGCCATATGCAACAACATGGATGGAACTAGAGGGTATTATGCTAAGTGACATAAGTCACTCAGAGAAGGCAGATATCATATGCTTTCACTCATATTTGAGAAACATAACAGAAGACCATGGGGGAATAGAAAGAAGAAAAATAGTAACAGAGAGGGAGGCAAACCATAAGAGACTCTTAACAACAGAGAACAAACTGAGGGTTGATGGAGGCAGGGGTCAGTCAGACATTTAAGCAACTGAGCCTGGGGTGGGGGCGGGGGAAATGGCTGATGGGCTTTGAGGAGGGCACTTGTTAGGATGAACACTGGATGTTGTATTTAAGTGATAAATCAAAGGAATCTACTCCTGAAGCCAAGAACACACTTTATACACTGCATGTTACCTAACTTGACAATCAATTATTTAAAACAAATACACAAAGTGAAAAACATAAAAAAAATAAAAAATAAGAGTTTAAAGCAAAAAACCCCACAAACGTATGTCATCAGGGAACTATAAATTAAAGCAATAAGATAAATACCATAAATACACACCTATCCCAAAGACTAAAATTCAAAACACTGACAACACCAAATGCTGGTGATGATATGTAGCAACAGGAACTCTCATTCTATAATGATGCAAAATATTACAGCCACACTTGGAAGACAGTTCGACAGCTTCTAACAAAGCTAAACATAGTGTTTACGATTCAATCCAGCAACAACTGTACTCCTTGGTATTTAGCCAAATGAGTTGAAAAACTTATATCCACAAAAAACCCTGCACGTGAATGTTTACAGCAGCTTCATTCATAATTGCCAAGACTTGAAAGCAAGCAAAACTCCCTTAAATTAGATCGATGGATAAACTGTCACATATACATAATGATCTATCAAAACACAAAGTAAAACAAAACAAAACAAAAAATGGAGAAACCTTAAATACACATGGCTAGGTGCAAAAGCCAGTTTGAAAAGGCTATCTAATGTACAACCCCCAAAACATGACATTCTGGAAAAGGCAAGACTAGAGAGAGTAAAAAGATCAGTGGTTGCCAGAAGTTCAGAGAGAAGGAAGAAAGAATTGAAAAGATAGAACACGGGATTTTTAGCTATGAAACTATTCTGAGCAATACTATAATAGTGGATAGATGACATTACACAATAGTCAAAATTCACAGAAAATCCAACACAAAGAGTGAAACTTAATGTCAAGTATGGACTATAATCAATGATAATATATGAATATTGATTTATCCTTTTTTTTAATTTTTAAAAAAATGTTTAAGTAATCTCTATACCAATCATGGGGTTTGAACTCACAACCCCAAGATCAAGAGTTGCATGTACCACTGACTGAGCCAGCCAGGGGCCCCATAGTTTATCAATCTTAAAAAAAGTGTCCAGGGCCACCATTGAGCGTCTGACAGCTCAGGTCATTCCCGGATCGTGGGATCAAGCCCCATGTCGGGCTCCATGCTGAGCTGTGAAATCTGCTTAAGATTCTGTCTCTCTCCCTCTGCCCCTCTCCCCCACTTGTGCTCTCTCCTTCCCTAAAATTAAAATTAAAAATTAAAAAACATTTTTAAAATAGCGCCAAACTAACATAAGGTGTTAATAACAAGCAAACTGTGCTGCAGAGGGTGGGAGGGGTTAGGTAACTGGGAACTCTACTTTCTGCTCAATTTTTCTATAAACCTAAAATTGCTCTCAGGAAGTAAAGTCTACTAATTAAAAAAGTTAAAAGAGAAAAAAGCAAGATTCTGTACTATACATAGTATGCTTTCTGTTTATCTATTTCTGTTTAAAAAGGAGGTATTGTGGGATTGATATCTAAAATACATAAGAACTTATACAACACCAAAAATACAAATAATCCAATTAAAAATGGGCAGAGGACCTGAATACACACTTTTCCAAAAGAGACATACATATGGCCTGTATCAAGAAAGAAGACTTAAAAGAAGAAAGATATCAAACCTTTAATCTAGCCTTCTACTTCGGGATACCATAAAAGAAGGAAAAACTAAAACCACAGCAAGCAGAAGAAGGAATTAATAAAGATTAGAGTGAAAATTAATGAAATAGAGAATTTTTTAAAAAGAGAAAAATCAATGAAACCAAAACTGTTTTTTTTGTAAAGATCAATAAAATTGACATTTAACTAGACTAAGAAAAAAAGAAAGACTTAAATTATTAGAATCAGAAAGGGAAAAAGTAATATTACTACCATCCTTACAGAAACAAAAGGATTTTAAAGAAATACGAGTGTCTGCTTCGGCAGCACATATACTAAAAAAAAAAAACAAAAAAACAAAAAAACCAACAAATCAAATAACTTAGATTAAATGAACAGTTTCCTAGAAAAACACAAACTACTAAAATTGGTGCAAGAAGAAATAGAGAATCTAGATAAACCTGTAACAAGTGAAAAATTTGAATAAGTAATCAAAACACTACACACAAAGGAAGGCCTAGGCCCAGATGGCTTCACTGATGAATTCCATCAAATATTTAAAGAAAATTAACAATTCTTTACAAACTCTTTCAAAAAATAGAAGAGGAAAAAACACTATAGAGAACAAACCAATGGTTATCAGAAGGGATGGTTACCCAATGAGGGGAGAGATGGGTTAAATAGGTGATGGGGATTAAGGAGTACGCTTGTGATGAGCACAAGGTGTTGTATGAAAGTGTTGAATCACTGCATTGTACACCTGAAACTAATATTATACTGTATGTTAACTGGAATTTAAATAGAAACTTTAAAAAAATCAATAGAAATCTACAAACCACTATCCCTTATGAATATGGACACAAAAATTCTCAACAAAACACTAGCAAACTGAAGCCAGCAAATAAAAAGAAGTACATACACTGTGGAATCTAAAAAACAAAACAAACAACAAAGAGAGAAACAGATTCCTAAATATAAAGAACTGGCAGTTGCCAGACGGGTGGAGATGGCTGAAATGGGTGAAGGGGATTAAAAAGGTATAAACTTAAAAAAAAAAGAGGTACAAACTTCCAGTTATAAAATAAGACAGAGATGAAAATATAGCATAGGGAACACAGTCAATAATATTGTAATATACTTATTTTGATGAACATTTTATAATGTATATATTTGTTGAATCACTATGTTGTACACCTGAAACTAATTTAATAGTATATGTCAACTGTACTTCAGTTAAAAATAAATATATATAAATATAAATATATATATAAATATAAATATAAAGATTGCTCTTGTGCTGTTATACCTTCACCATCATATTACATAAGGCCAATAATCTTTTTCTGTAAAGGGGCACATGATAAATATTTTAAGCTTTGCAGGCCATAAGATCTCTGTCTGCAACAGGGTGAAAGTTGCCATAGATGATATGTAAATGAATGAGTACGGCTGTGTTACAATAAAACTTTATTTACAAAAACAAACAGTGGGTCAGATTTACCCATCCCTGGTATAGAGTGTAATACAGTAGTCCTTAAATTTAAGAATGATCATGTTGTTTGTAGACCCAATGAAACAGGCAATCCCTCTAATGGAAAAAACTTTTCAGTATTTATTGTTGCATTGTAAACACCATCTTTCATTATATATTTTATCATGGTCAAGAAGGTTCAGGTGCCAAAGACATAAGAAAAAAAAATTATACGCCATGATCAAGTGGGATTTATTCCAGGAACGCAAGTCGATTCAATAGACAACAATCAATGAATGTAACATATCAATCGATTAAAAAATGAAATGCACATGATCATCTCAATAGGTGCAGAAAAAGCATTTGACCAACAACACCCTTTCATAATAAAAACTCTCAACAAACTAGGAATAAAAGGAAATTTTATCAACCTGATAAAGTTCATCTATGAAAAACCCATGGCTAAATTTATACTCAATGGTAAAAGATTCGATGCTTTTCCCCTAGGATTAGGAACAAGACAAAAATGTCTGTTCTTACCACTTCTTTCCAACATTGTGCTATAGGTTCTTGCCAGAGAAATTAGGAGGAAAAGAAAACAGAAGGCATCCAGACCAGAAAAGAAGTAAAATTATCTCTATTCACAGATGACATGATCTTCTATACAGAAAGTCCTAAGGAATCCACAAAACAACTAATAAGTTCAGGGGCGCCTGGGTGGCTCAGTCCATTAAACACCTGACTTGAGCTCAGGTCATGATCTCACAGTTCATGGATTTGTGCCCCCTGGTGGGCTCTGTACTGACAGCTCAGAGCTTGGAGCATGCTTCCGATTCTGGGTCTCCCTCTTTCTCTCTGCCCCTCCCCTGCTTGTGTTTCTCTCTCTCTCTCTCTCTCTGTCTCTCTCTAAAATAAATTTAAAAAAAACATTTAAAACAAGAACTAATAAGTTCAGCAAGGTTTCAGTATACAAAATTAATATACCAAAATCAGGATTTTTTTCACACTTGCAATGAACAATCTGAAAATGAAATTAATAGTTCCATTCACCATAACATCAAAAAGATTAAATACTTAGGAATAAATTTAACAGAAGTGCAAAATGTATGCTCTGAAAATTACAAACCATTGTTGAAAGAGGGGTGCCTGGGTAGTTCAGTTGGTTGCCATTCAACTTCAGCTCAGGTCATGATCTCGCAGTTTGTGGGTCTGCTTTGGATTCTGTGTCTCCCTTTCTCTCTCTCTCTGCCCCTCCCCACTTGTGCCCTCTTTCTCTCTCTCTCTCTCTCTCTCCAAGAATAAATAAATAGGGGTTCCTGGGTGGCTCAGTTGGTTAAGTGTCTGACTTGGGCTCTGGTCATGATCTCACAGTTTGTGGGTTTGAGCCCAGCATCAGGCGTTGTGCTGATAGCTCAGAGCCTGGAGCCTGCTTCAGATTCTGTCTCCGTCTCTCTCTGCCCCTTCCTGCTCATGGTTCTGTTTGTCTCTCTCTCAAAATGAATAAACATTTAAAATTTTTTAAAGAAAAAATAAGCATTAAAAATATTGTTGAAAGAAATTAAAGAGCCAAATATATAGAAAAATGTCCTATGTTCATAGGTTAGCAGATTTAACACTGCTTAGATGGCAATACTCTCCAAAATGATCTACAGAGTCAGTGTAATTCCTATCAGAATCCTAGCTGTCTTTTTTAAAAAATAAAATAAAATTGACAAGCTAATCCTAAAATTCATAGGAAACTGCAAGGAACCCAGAATAGCCAAAACTATCTTGAAAAGGAACAAAGTTGGAAGACTAACACTTCCCTATTTCAAACTTAATATAAAGCAATGGTAATCTAAACAGTGAAGTTCTGGAACAAGGACAGACATACAGATAAATGGATTAGAACAGAAAATCCAGATAATAAATCTTTTGACTCCTGCTCAGCTGATTTTCTACAAGGCTGCCAAGACCACTCAATGAGCGAAAAACATTCTGTTCAACAAATGCTGCTCAGACAACTGGAAAGCCACATGTAAAAGGAGGAAAACCCTTACCTTATACCATATATAAAAATTAACTCAAAAAATACCAAAAACTTAAATGTAAGAACAAAAACTATAAAACACTATAAACTATAAACTATAAACTATAAAAAAACTGAGCACCTGCGTGGCTCAATTGGTTAAGCGCTGACTTCAGCTCAGGTCATGATATCACAGTTTATGGGTTTGAGCCCTGCATCAGGTTCTATGCTGACAGCTCTGAGTCTGGAACCTACTTCAGACTCTGTGTCTCCTCTCTCTCTCTGCCCCTCCCCTGCCTGCGCTCTGTCTCTCTCTCTCAAAAATAAAATAAACATTAAAAAATTTTAAATGCTTAGAATAAAACAAATGTGTACATCTTCATAACCTTGTATTGAACTAAGGATTCTTAAATATGACACCAAAAGCAGAGATAACAAATGAACAAAAAATAAATAAAGTGCACGTCATCAAAATTAAAAACTTTTGTAACAGGACACCATCAAGAAAATGAAGAAACAACCCACAGAATGAGAGAAAATAATTAAAAACATATTATCTGATAAGGAATTTGTATCTAGAAGATACAAAACATTCTAACAACTCAGTAATAAAAAGCCAATACAATTTGAAAATGGGCAAAGGGACAAATAATCCAGTGAAGAAATGGGCAGAAGACATGAATAGACATTTTTCCAAAGAAGACATCCAGATGGCTAACGGACACATGAAAAGATGCTCAATATCCCTTATCATCAGGGAAATAAAAATCAAAACCACAATCAGACATCACCTCACACCTGTCAGAATGGCTAAAATTAACAACACAGGAGACAAAAGATGTCGGCAAGGATGTGGAGAACACTGCTGGTGGGAATGCAAACTGGTGGAAAATAGTATAAGTTTGCTCAAAAAGTTAGAAATAGAACTACCCTACAATCCAGCAATTACACTACTAGGTATTTACCCAAAGGACACAAAAATACAGATTCAAAGGGATACATGAGCTCTGATATTTACAGCAGCACTATCAACAACAGCCAAGCTATGGAAACAGCCCAAGTGTCCATCAACTGATGAATGGATAAAGGAGAGGTGGTACACACACACACACACAAACACAATGGAATATTACTTAGCCATCACAAAGAATGAAATCTTGCTATTTGCAATGATGTGGATGGAGCTAGAGTGTATTATGCTAAGTGAAATAAGTGAGAGAAACACAAATACCATATGATTTCACTCATATGTAGAATTTAGGAAACAAAACAGATGAATATATGTGAAGGAGGAAAAAAAAGAGAGAGGGAAGCAAACCTTAAGAGACTCAATGATAGAATACAAACTGAGGGTGGATGGAGGGAGGTGGGTGGGGGATGGGTTAAATGGGTGATGGACAGTAAGGAGGGCACTTATTATTTTTTAAAATATTTTAAATGTTTATTTACTTTTTGAGAGAGAGAGATAGAGTGTGAGTGGAGGAGGGTCAGAGAGAGAGAGAGGGAGATACAGAATCTGAGGCAGGCTCCAGGCTCTGAGCTGTCAGCACAGAGCCTGACGCTGGGCTCGAACCCACGAACTGCGAGATCATGACCTGAGCCGAAGTCAGACGCTTAACGGATTAAGCCACCCAGGTGCCCCAGTAGGGCACTTGTTATGATGAGCACTGAGAGTTGTATGTAAGTAATGAATCACTAAATTCTATTCCTGAAACCAATAGTACACTATATATTAACTAATTAGAATTTAAATTAAAACTTTGCAGGGTGCACCTGGATGGCTAAGTCGGTTAAGCATCCAACTCTTGATTTTGGCTCAGGTCATGATCTCAGGGTGTGTGAGACTGAGCCCCACATCAGGCTCTGCACAGACAGCACAGAGCCTGCTTGGGATGATTCTTCCTTTCTCTGCTCCTCCCCTACTTGTGTGCTCCCTCCCCCGCCTTTCTCTCTCAAAATAAATAAAAAACATTTTAAAAATCTTTTTTAAAAAAGTGGATTAGTGGTTCCTTAAGGCTAGAGAAAGAAGGGTGGGGATACAGGAGAGTGTATACAGGAAGGATATAGAGTTTTTTTTTTATGTTGATTTATTTTTAAGAGTGACAGACACAGCGTGCGTGGGGGAAGGGGCAGAGAGAGGGAGACACAGAAACCACAGCAGGCTCAAAGCTCTGAGCTGTCAGCACAGAGCGTGACGCAGGGCTTGAACTCATGAACCACGAGATCATCATCTGAGCTGAAGTCAGATGCTTAACCAACTGAGCCTCCCAGGTACCCCCAGTGTTTCTCTGAAAGTGATAAAAATGAGGCGCCTGGGTGGCTCAGTTGGTTAAGCATCTGACTTCAACTCAGGTCATGATCTCACCGCTCGTGGGTTCGAGCCCTGCACCAGGCTCTGTGCTGACAGCTAGCTCAGAGCCTGGAGCCTGTCTTCAGATTCTGTGTCTCCCTCTCTGACCCTCCCCTGTTCACGCTGTCTCTCTCTCTCAAAAATAAATAAAACATTAAAGAAAATTTTTTTAAAGAAAATATTTAAAGTGAGTGAAATCAGTCCCCAAAAAACAGATATTGCATAATCTCATTTATATGAAATGTTCAGAATAGCAAATCTATAAAGAATTAAAGGAGATTAGTGGTTGCCTAGGCCTGGAAGGCTTGGCAGGGAATGGAGAGTGACTGCTAATGGATACAGTGTTCCTTTTTGGGTGATAAAAATGTTTTAAAATTGAATGTAGTGATGATTGTACAACTTTGTGAATATACTAAAAACCACTGAATTGTACAATTTATTTATTTGAAAAAATTTTTAATGTTTATTTATTTTTGAGAGAGAGACAGAGACAGAGCATCAACAGGGAAGGGGCAGAGAGAGAAGGAGGCACAGAATCTGAAGCAGGCTCCAGGCTCTGAGCTGTCAGCAGAGAGCCTGACGTGGGGCTCAAACTCAGAAACCGTTGAGTCGTGACCTGAGCCAAAGTCAACAGCTTAACCGACTGAGCCACCCAGGGGCTCTTGAATTGTACAATATAAATGGGTGAATTTTACGGCATATGAATCATATCTCAAAAAAATTGTCATTAACAAAAGGGTAGATTAAACTAAGTAGATACACTTAAGGAAGTAGATGAAACTATAAAGAAATACAAGGAACTGAATATAATAAAAGTCAACATCATAGTTACTCTGGGGATAGGGAGAGTGATAAAATTGGAATAGGGAACATGAAGAGTCTGGGGAGGCAGAAAAATTCTTTTTTTTTAATTCAAGTATAATTAATATATAGTGTTATATTAGTTTCAAGTGTATAATATGACTCAACAATCCTATACACTACTCATTGCTCATCATAAGTGTTTCTTAATCCCCTTCACCTATTTCATCCATCCCTTCACCCCAAAATTCTTTTTTTATAATCTGGTGGTAAGACCATACATTTATTGTGCTGAATTTTCTGTTATCTCTGGGTTGTTTTACAATAAAAAATTTTATTTAAAGATGCACTAGTAAATTTATTTCAGACATAATGTGAAGTCCCAAATTTACCATGTACAAGTCACCAATTTTGGCTCTGTGGAATACAAGAGATTACACCTGTTCTCAAGGATCTTATCTTTCAAGAGGAAGCATTTTTTTAAAAAAGAGCTAGAACTGGACCGTATTAAATATTAACTGGCACAAAATTTACAGACAATGAACAAGAAAATTTAGAAGGGGATATGATTTGGGGGCAAGGATTAGGATAGGGAGTGCACGAGAAAAGGAATTTAAGATATCATGAAGGGAGGATAATACTGGGACATAGATCTTATGGAAGCTACACTTATTGAGTATTTATTATATTTTAATCTTTTTCATTCATTAAATCATTTGATCCACACCACAAACCTATGAAGCTTGTCCTATTATTTCCATTATACAGATAAAGTAACTGAGGCACAGAGATGGTGTACGCAGGTATCATTGGGAAGTATAATTGAAAAGGTATTCAGGGGGCCGCTGGGTGGTTCACTTGGTTAAGCATCTGGCTTTGGCTCAGGTCATGATCTCACAGTTCATGGATTAAAGCCCCACGTCGGGATCAGTGCTGACAGCTCAGAGCCTGAAGCATGCTTTGGATTCTGTGTCTCCCTGTCTCTCTGCCCCTCACTCAGTTGTGCTCTGTCTCTCAAAAATAAATAAACATTAAAACAAAATTTAAAAAAGAAAAGAAAAGGTACTCAGGGGTGATCTTGGGCCAATTAGTTTACCTTTCTGGGCTCTATATCCTCTTATTTTAAATGGGGATGGTGACGGGGATGGGCAAAATGGGTGAAGGGGAGTAGGAGATACAGGCTTCCATTTACAAAATGATGAAGTCATGGGAATAAAAGGCACAGCATAGGGAATATAGTCAATGATATTATGATAGTATTTTAAGGTGACAAATGGTAGATACAGTTGTAGTAAGCTTAGCATGATGTAAACAGATATTGAATTGTTATGTTGTACACCTGAAACTAATATAGTACTGTCAACTATTTTCTTCCTTTTTTTTTTTTGATGTTATTTTTAAGTAATGTCTGCACCCAACATGGGACTTGAACTCACAACCCTGGGATCAAGAGTCACATGCTCCACAGGCAGAGCTAGCCAAGTGCCCCTCAACTATTTTAAAATAAAAAATGTTTTAAATAAAATACCCATATTGTCATTTATAAGATTTTTTAAAAAATAAAATAAAATGGGGATGATAATAGCAGCACCTAATCACAGGGTTGTTGAGAAAATTAAATTATTTAATGCATGTAAAGCTTTTAGAACAGTTCCTGGCCACAAAGTAAATACTCATTAAAGTTAGATATTATTGGAAGAACAGAATAACGGTTTCTAGGAAAAATGTGTGAGAATTATCCATGCCCCCTACCCCACCTCCAGTTCTTGTATTAAGCTGGATTTCTTGGTCCCTTTATGTACATCAAGATTTGTTATTTCCATATTAGATTGCCATTTCATATACTGTTTCTACTGTTTCACAATAGACTGAGACGATGCTACTTTCTAAGGTATCTAGAACAGCACAATTTCAAAATTATTTGCCAGACTTTGTAAAGAGGGTGCCATATTCCGGAAAATAGGAAACTTGGTAGTTCCTATGGTAACACCGGCAGAGTGAGGTAAATGATTCTGAAATCTTTGCAGAATGTAGAGGCTAAAGATAAAGAGACATAACTCTGCCAAGGTAGGGGCTCAGCTTAAAGCAAGCACGGATACAGCCTGAGGGATGTCGGCTCAGGTCACCTGGGGTTGGAGCCACTCAGTAGCACAGGGCAAGTGTGGTAACATCATTATCTAGCAGGGCAGGTCCCTACAGGGTCTCTCTGTTCTTTTTAGAGGTATTTCTTTCTTATCTCTAACCCAGAAGCAGAAGGCAGAGGGTGTCAGTACTAGGGGTGACAGATACACGATGGGAAAAAGAGACGGCCAGGAAAGGCCAGACAGGATCCCAAAATATACGTACTTTCCATAAAAGGTATCTTTCAATACTAATTCTGGAGCTCTGTACCAGCGTGTGGCCACATAGTCCGTATAAATGTCCCCAGGAGCTGCTAGAGTTCGTGCAAAACCAAAATCACAGAGCTTAGTAATTCCTGACTGGGATACTAAAATATTCTCAGGTTTTATATCTCGATGAATGATCTAAAAAAACAAACAGAAGATGCAATACATTAAAGTGAGGTTTCATTATCTAGAGGATCACTCAAAAATTATATGGAGATTATCTAGCTAATTAAGACAGTAAAGCTATTGTCTTACTGCAGGCAAAGGATTAATGCAAAAGCTAAATAGATACGTATTGTCAATTCTCGTCATCTCAAAATGAAATGAAGCCAAGAAAACAAATGCAATACTAAAAAGGTAAATCAAATTCCTAAAAAGAAAAGTAATCCAAGGAACTTAATGAAACACAGGTTAACTTTCCTTTAACCCTGTGTTATTCTAGATACAGTTGCCCCTTCTCTCCTTCCTTCACAGCTAAACCTCTTCAAGACATTATCTTTACTAAGTCTTTTCTTTCTCATCACTCATTCATTCCTTAAAGTCATTTGTTCCCACATTCTATCAGACTGCCCTAAACCTCCCAATACATATCTTATTTGCTATCTTAGAGTAAAAATGTTGCCAACTACTCCTCCCTTCCTGATTTCTGAGACCTAAAATTCTCCCAGTCCCTTCCATTTTCATTGCAGTTCCTCTTTCTCTATTTGTCTCTTTTTTAAAATTTTTTTAACATTTATTTATTATCGAAAAACAGAGAGAGGCAGAGCATGAGGAGGGGAGGGGCAGAGAGAAGGGGAGACACAGAATCTGAAGCAGGCTCAAGGCTCCGAGCTATCAGCACAGAGCCTGACGCGGGTCTCGAACCCAACAAACTGCTAGATCATGACCTGAGCTGAAGTTGGACACTTAATCGACTGAGCCACCCAGGTGCCCTCTGTTTGGCTCTTAAATGTAGGATTCTGGTCTCAGGGTTTCTTTTCTCATATATTCTATTCCCTGGGCAATCACATCTACTCATTTGTTTTTTGGCCACTTTCTTCACTTATCATGGAGACACCATAGTCTCTTGGCCTTCTTCCCACCTATTGGCTGTTTCATCTCAATCTCATCTACACTTCTAGCTTTAGTAACTAACCATATACTGAGGATTCCCAAATTTCTATCTCTAACCCAGATATGTCTCCTGATTTCCACAAAAAGTGGAAGTCTACAAGAAGTCCGACAAGGCTGACCCATACATCCCTCAAATTTACCAAATCCAAAACTGAATGCTTCATTTTCTCCCCGAAACCTAATTGTTTTCAACAGTCCTTTAGTTCCACAGATGGAACAAACATTTACCCCATGGCTCAAGCCAGAAACCAAGGTATTTTTCTCCCTCAGCTCCCATATATACTTCTATCCTTAGTTCAAGTCCCCTCAACTCTCTCACCAAAATTACTACACTGCCAACTGGTCTCCCTGAATTCATTCTGACTCCCTCCAATCCACTGTCACAGTACTATTTTATTTTATTTTATTTTATTTTAGAGAAAGAGATAATGGGCAGGGGAGAGGAGTAGAGGGACAGAGGGGGAGAGAGAGAGAGAGAGAGAGAGAGAGAGAGAGAATCTCAAGCAGGCTCTACATTGTGGGGGGCTTCAACTCACAACCCTGGCTGGAATCATGACTTGAGCCAAAATCAAGAGTCGGACATTCAACCAACTGAGCCACCCAGTTGCCCCCAGAGTACTATTTTATTTTATTTATTTATTTTTTAATGTTTATTTATTTTTGAGAGACATAGCATGAGCAGGGGAAGGGCAGAGAGAGAAGGAGACACAGAATCCGAAGCAGGCTCCAGGCTCCCAGCTGTCAGCACAGAGCTTGATGCGGGGCTCGAACTCATGGAACCGTGAGATCATGACCTGACCAGAAGCCGGCCGTTTAACCCACTGAGCCACCCAGGCACCCCCACAGTACTATTTTAAAATCACATGTGTGGGGCACCTGGCTGGCTCAGTTGGAAGGGCGTGTGATTCTTGATCTCAGGGTCATGGGTTTGAGCCCCACACTGGGTGTAGTAAATACTAAAACAAAAAAAAAAAAAACTTTATAAAAAGTACACGTGTGATCATGTCACATCTCTGCTTAACATTCTTCAAGGATTTCCCATCCACAGGACAAATTTTAAATTCCTTAAAATGGCTTAAAATGCCTTCTAGAATTTGGCCCTCCCTTCCCTAGCCTGTAGAATATTAGTTTCCCAATTTTCCAAGGTTTGTCTCATCTCTGTACATTTGCTGATGCTGTTCCAACTGCCTAGAACACTTCGCCTGGCCACCTATTTCCTTAGGTCATAGCTTAGATTATTTATACAGTAATATAAATTTATATTAGTATTTAAGTAATCTCGATACCCAACCTGGGGCTTGAACTTACAACCTGAAGATCAAGAGTTACAGGCTCCACTGACTGAGCCAGCCAGGTGCCCCTATTTAATGATATTCTTTATTTCAATTTCTGATTGTTGATTGCCAACATGTGTTCTCACATCATTGTGTACTTCCCCCATTACATTTGTCATGTTATATTATTAATTGTCTGTAACTCCCACTAGACTGTAAACACCATGAGGCAAGATGTCTGTCTGACTCAAGCTATATCCCCAGTGACCAGTACAGTGCCTAAAACAAAGAAAGCATTTAAAAACTTTATGAATGAAACATATTCTCATCACTAACAAAGCATCATAGCACAAGTGAAAATATTTCAGTGACAGAAATCTGGGATCTTTCCTTATTTATACAACTTACGGCTATAAGTCTTTGGGATTTGCTCTTGTTCTCCCTCAGTGTCCCTCCATAAGTGGCCAAAACATTAACTTGGGGTAATAAGTCACCTTAAATGCCATCTATAAAACTATATCAATCCTTTTTTTAAGTTTACTTATTTATTGGGGGGGGGAGGGGCAAAAAGAGGGAAGGACAGAATCCAAAGCAGGCTCCATGCTCTCGGCCAAAGCCCCACGCGGGGCTCAGTCTCACCAACAGTGAGATCACGACCTGAGCTGAAATCAAGAGTCAGATACTTAACTGACTGAGACACTCAAGCACCCTATATTAATCCTTTTTTATTTCTACAACTTTTATTGAATGACTGGTATATGCTAGGCACTATGCCAAGATATAAGAATATAACATGAGCAAAAGCTGATGTGGAAAAGCACATTAAGATACCACCTCATAGATTCTGCCCACCAGACAGCCACCACTTTCCTCCTCAGTCTTTTCAAAACAAAGCAGAAAGATCCACCCAGTTGATACCCTAATATTTTCATTCTATTCAACAACTAATACCATAACATGTGGAATTTTGTTATCCTTGAGAACCAAGCACACTCTAAATCCCAACTTTTAAAACCTGTGTTTGACTACATCCTCCCCACTATCAATACTGAGATCTCCATAAACACAGTATTTCTTTCTATTTGTTTTGGTCTTCTTTAATTTCTCTCAATATTTAGTAACTTTCAGTTTATAGTTCTTGTACATCTGTTGTCAGATTCTCCCTAAGTATTTCATATTTTTGAAGCTGTTTAATGGTATATATTTTTAAGATTTTATCTTTAAGTAATCTCTACACCCAACCTAGGGCTTGAACTTACAACCCCGAGATGAAGAGTCGCCAGGCTCCACTGACTGAACCAGCCAGGTGCCCCTATTTAATGGTATTTTTTTAAATTTTTTTAATGTTTATTTATTTCTGAAGGAGAGAGAGACAGAGCATGACCAGGGGAGGAGCAAAAAGAGAGGGAGACACAGAATTCGAAGACAGGCTCCAGTCTCCGAGACATCAGCACACAGCCGATGTAGGGCTCGAACCCACAAACTGTGAAATCATGACCTGTGTCAAAGTTGGATGCTCAACCAACTGAGCGACCCAGGTGCCCCATGGTATTCTTTATTTCAATTTCTGATTGTTGATTGCCAACATATAGAAATATAATTAATTTTGGTATATAGATCTTATATCCCACAACCTTGATAAATTTACAAGTTAGTTCTCTTAATTTTATTGTAGATTCCATAGGATTTTCTATACAGATGATCATATCATCTGTAAATAAAGATAATTTTACTTCTCAAAAAAAGGCACCATTTCACACCCACTAGAATAGCTGCAATCAAAATGATAAATAACAAAATAAAAAAATTATTTTAAAAAAAGCACTATATACTAACTTGGAGGTAAATTAAAAATATTAATAAAAATTTTTTAAAATGACAAATAATAAATATTGGGGAAGAAGTATGTTGTTGATAGTGATGTAAAATGATAGAGACACTTTGGAAAAGAGTTTGACAGTTTCCTTAAAAAGTTAAAACATGAAACCTGTGATGCAGATGGTTATTTTTTTATGTAAGCTCTACACCCAACATGGGGCTTGAACTCATTACCCCCAAGATCAAGAGTCACATGCTCTACTAATAGAGCCAGACAGTCACTCCTACCCATATAGTATTCCTAACTTGCCTTATTTTACTTCCCTCTTTCTAGTTCCTGGTAGCTTTATAAACCAGCAGTCCCCAAAATCATGGTGAAAACCAGAAGCCTAGCAGCCACCAGAGAAAGGACAGTGTTATATCTCCTCCAAAGCTCTTTTCCCAGGGAACTGTCATTATTTGCCCTGTCTGACAAGTCACTGAAAAAATCCCACTAGAAGTCTTGCATTTATTTGATTGAAAGTAGAGCTTGCCCAGTGCAAAAAGCCCATCTCCTGGGGCCTTGGTCAGAAATAATTAGCACACTATAATTAGAACACTATCAAGAAAGCAAAAAGACAACTCATAGGAGAAAATATTTACAAATTCTATACCTGATAGGCATCTAGTATCCAAAATATATAAAATACAGCTCAACAATAAAAAGACAAATAACCCAGTTTAAAAATTAGTAAAGCAGGCACCTGGGTGGTCCAGTCAGTTGTGTGTCAGATTTTGGCTCCGGTTGTGATCTCACGATTCGTGAGTTCAAGCCCCACTTCGCATCCGCTGTCCCCCTCTCCTTCTGTCCCTCCCCTGCTTGTGTTATCTCTCTCAAACATAAACATTAAAAAAAGTTTAAAAAAATAAAAATAGAAAACAAAAATGAGTTAAGGACTCGAATAGACATTTCTTCAAAGATATGCAAATATGAAACTGCCAGTTCTGGATATTTCATTTTAATGGAATTTACGCTGGGTGGTTTTTTACATCTGAATTTCATTTAACATGACGTTTCAAGGTGCATTCATGGTGTAGCATGTACCAGTACTTAATTCCTTTTTATGGCTGAATATAATTCATTGTATGAATATTCTTCATTTGTTTATCCATTCATCAGGCTGATATATACTTGAGTTGTTTCCACTTTTTAGGTATTACGAATAATGCTGCTATGAATATTCTTGTGCAAGTTTTTATGTGAACACATGTTTTCAATTCTACTGTGTAGATACCTAGGAGGAGAATTGTTAGGTCATATGGTAATTCTATATTTAACTTTTGGCAGAATTGCCAAACTGTTTTCCATACCATCTGCACCATTTTACATTACAACCAGCAGTGTATGAGGGCTCCAATTTCTCTACTTCCTCGTCAACATTCATCATTGTCTGCTTTTTAAATTACAACCAGCCTGGTGGGTGTGACTTCTCATTGTAATTTTGATTTGTATTTTCATAATGACTAATGATATTGAGCATCATTTCATGTGCTATCATTTATATATCTTTGAAAAATGTTAATACAAGTCCTTTGCCCATATTTAAATTGCATTTTTATATGTATTTTACATATCCTGGATAATTATCAGATATATGTTTTGCAAACATTTTTTCCCATTCTGTGAACTTTTCTTTTTTTTTTTAATATTTATTTTTGAGAGAGAGAGCATGTGCACTTGCAAGCAGAGGACAGAGGATCTTAAATAGGCTCTGTGCTGACTCTAGAGAGCCTAATGTGAGAGGCTTGAACTCATGGACCGTGAGAGCATGACCTGAGCCCAAGTCAGACACTTAACTGACTGAGCCACTCAAGAGCCCCCTGAACTTTTTACTTTCTGATAGTGTCCTTTGATGTGCAAAAATTTTTAATTTTGATGAAATCCAATTTATCTATTTTTTTTTGCTTTTGCTGTCATATCGAAAGAACCATTGCCTAGGGGTGCCTGGCTGGCTCAGATGGTAGAGCATGCAGCTCTTAATCTCAGGACTGCAGGTTCACACATCATGCTGGGTGTAGAGACTACTTAATAATAAATCTTTAAAAAAAAAATCTCTCGACTAATAAATGGTCACACAGATTTTCACCTACATGTTCTTGTAAGACTTTTACAGTTTTACCTCTTATCCTTAGGTCTTTGATCCATTTTGAGTTAGTTTTTGTACATGGTGTGAACTATCAGACCAGGACTCAAACAGAGAGTTTGCTTCTCTTTTACTTTGTAGTGGAATGTACCAGAACTACATAAAACTCCATATTGAAATCTGATTTATCACCTGAAACTAATATTATACTGTATGCTAAATGGAATTTAAAGAAATTTTTAAAACTTTTCAAAACTGAAAAAAAATTTTTATTTATTTTTTCAAGTGTTTATTTATTTATTTTGAGATAGAGAGAGAGACAACTAGGGGAGGGGCAGAGAGAGAGGGAGAGAAAAGCTCAAGGAGGCTCCGTGCTCTCCGTGCAGAGCCTGATATGGAGCTCAAACTCATGAACTGTGAGATCGTGCCTTGAGCTGAAATCAAGACTGAGCCACCAGGCACTCCAAATAAAACTTTTTTTTTCAATGTTTATTTTTGAGAGAGAGTACAAGTGGGGGAAGGAAAAAGAAGTGGGGGACAAAGGATCCGAAGAGGCTCTGTGCCAACAGCAGGGAGCTCAATGTGGGGCTTGAACCCACAAACTGTGAGATCATGACCTGAGCTGAAGTTGGACACTTAACCAACTGAGTCACCCAAGTGCCCCTAAAACTCTGATTTATAATACTTCTGTTTATACAGCCCCGTGTACTTGAATGTTAACACTCATCTGAGGAGAGAGTTCTAATTTCCCTGTCATCTAACAGCCTCAGAAAACCTGGTTTTAAGTCATCCAGAACTTTAATTTGATAAACTTTCCAGTTGGACGTTATACAATTAAATGTTAATGTGCATATTGAAAAAATAAGCCAGTAGCTTCCAGAAAAAGGCTGAATAAGGATGTCTGATGTAGACCAAAACACTAGGAATTCCCTTATGCCCTAAAAACCAAATGGAATCCTTGAATGAATCCTGATCTTAATAAATCACTTTAAAAGACATTTAGGAACAATTAGGTACATTTTAACATAAGTTTGGTATTAGATGATATTAAGGAATTATTGTTATTGTGTAGATGTAATCATAATTCTGAAGTTACACAGGAAAATATACCTTTTTAAAGAGATACATAGTGATGTATTTAGAGATAAAATTTCAGAGTACCAGTAAATTAAAATACTTCAGAAAACAAAACAGATGAAGCTCATGTAGCAAAATATTATTAAAACATATTAAATAACATTAAAATGTTAACAACATTATTCAAATAATAATAATTTCTTGTTTGGAAAACTAGGAGTTTAAAATCCAAAGCAGAGTTAAGAAAACTATGCAGGGGCACGTGAGTAGCTGTTGGTTAAGTGTCTGACTTTGGCTCAGGTCATAATCTTGCAGTTCCTGAATTCCCGCCCCACATCAGGGTCACTGCTGTCAGGCTCACTGCTACTGTCAGCACAGAGCCCGCCTCGAAACCTCTGTCCCCACCTCTCTCTCTACCCCTCCCCCGCTTATGTTTCTCTATTTCTCTCTCAAAAAATAAATAAAACAATTTAAAAAATTTTTTTAAAGTGCAAAAGTGGCCTAAATGTAGGAAAGCAGGACTTTGTGGAGTAGGAGGTGGGGTGGGGCTAAGAAAGATTGACAGTGCTTAGGTATTATTCATAATTCGTAAAAGTTACTGAAAACTGGGGGTGCTTGGGTGGCTCAGTTGGTTAAGCATCTGACTTAAGCTCAGGTCATGATCTCACAGTTTGTGGGTTCGAGCCCCGCGTCGGGCTCTGTGCTGACAGCTCAGAGCCTGAAGCCTGCTTCGGATTCTGTGTCTCCCTCTCTCTGCCCCTCCTCCACTCACACCTCTGTCTCTCTGTCTCTCTGTCTCTCTGTCTCTCTCAAAAAGTAAATAAACAGTAAAAAAAGTTACTGAAAACTAATAAAATTTAAGAAGCTCTATAGGGGAAGGAGCTAAGTCTTTTCCTCAAGGCTCCATCCTCAGCTCCCACTACAATCAGTGATTGTTATTGAAGATGCTCAATAAATATTAATTGAATAAATGAATGAGGGAATAAACAACCATTTCTTCCCCATAAGTGGCCAAATATTTGCATTTATACTTTGCATTTATACTTTGCTTCCAAAATGGTTTCAAAGAAACTTATATTTTTTTCCCAGGATTCACAAAACTTTATTCATTTAGAATTAACAAGCTGTTCACATATCACTTAATATAGTTTCACAAGCTTGTAGGACATGGATTATCTTTGAGGAATTATTTTGGTTTGCATGAAGTTTAAAACTTTGTGCACAGCACAGTATTTTCTCTGTAAGTAAATAATAAGCAGATAATAAGATTATCACATGAATTCTAAAACGTACCATTTTTTAAAAAATTATTATAATGGAATACTAGCATGGTGAAATATATTGTTTACAGTTTTAATATGTCACCCCCATTTCCTCTAAAATAATGAGCTGAAATTATAAGATATCACACTTGCTTCCATTAAAGGGGGACACAGGGAACTCTCATTTGCGTGTGTGATAGTGGGAGACCAGCAGTACATGTCAGCACAAACAGCACATAACCTCAGACTACATAGTTTGAATATTTTATAATATATTTTAAAATTTTTGAGGCGCCTGGGTGGCTCAATCCGTTAACCGTCCGACTTCGGTTCAGGTCATGATCTCACGGTTTGTGGGTTCGAGCCCCGTGTCAGGCTCTGTGCCGACAGCTCGGAGCCTGGAGCCTGCTTTGTCTATGTCTCCCCCTCTCTCTGCCCCTCCCATGTTCATGCGTTCTCTCTCTCAATAATAAATAAACGTTAAAAAACTTTAAAAAAAATAAGTATATAAAATTTTTTACTGAAGTATAAGTTGACACACTTTGTTACACTTGTTTCAGGTATAAGAGGCTTATACTATTAAGCAGATCAAAATTTTAAATTATAAAAAACAACCAGAATGAAAAAGATAATTTAGTTATTGTAAGTGAAGAGTAAATTTTTGTTGAAGCTGCCTAAAAGCCAATATAGAAAACATATTTTCAAAATTAAAAAGAAGGTAAACAAGTACTTCTGGAGATAAAAAGCCTTTTCTGGTACTGAACTATATCTGACTTCATAAGTTCTTATTAAAAGTAACATGGGAGATGCCTGGGTGGCTCAGGGGGTTAAGTATCCTATTCTTGATTTTGACTCAGATCATGATCTCACAGTTTGTGAGATTGAGCCCTGTGCTGGGCTTCTGTGCTAACAGCACAGAGCCCGCTTGGATTCTCTCTCTCCCTCTCTCTGCCCCTCCCCTGCTCTTTCTCTGTCTGGTTGTCTTTCAATAATAAATAAATGTTAAAAAAATTTTTTCAATATTTCTAAAAGCAATTCCCCCTTCTAAATAAAACCAGTTACTGCCAATGGTACCAAAATTCTCCTGCTCTCAAACTAAAAATCTTGTAATTATCTTTGATTTCTCATTTTATTCACATCCCCCTCACATCTGCTTAGTCCCCACATCTTATCATTTTTTTGTTTTGTTTTGTTTTTGAGAGAGCAAGTGTGAACAGGGGAGGGGCAGAGAGAGAGAGGGAGAGAGAGAATCCCAAAAGGAGTTGGTGCTGACAGCACAAAGCCCAAAACAGGCCTTGATCTCACAAACTGTGAGATCACGACCTGAACCAAAATTAAGAGTAGGACGCTTGACTAACCGAGCTACCCAGGCGCCCCTCATTTCTCTTTTGAAGTCTTTCCATTCCCTCCCGTTGCCATCCCTCCCCTTCCTATTCCAAGCCTTTACCATTTCATATCTGGATTACCACAATAGCCTCTCACCTGATCTGCTCCTACCCATACTTATCCTCTACACTGGCCAAAAAAGCTTAGGTTTTGTTTTAATCCTGTTACAGCCAGGCGCAAAAACCTTCCATGGTTCCCCAGTATCCTCCGGAAGAAGTCCAAACTCTTTGAGGATGAATCTCAGGACTGTGGAAACCTCTCCCCAGGGCGCCTGTGCCAGCTTATCACCCTTTACCTAGTCTATGCAAAGCTCACTCATCATCACGCTCTGAAGTCGCCTGCTCAGGCCTGCCACTATGCTCACAGTGATACCCCATCTGAACTTCTTTCTTCTTCTATTCCAGTGAAATCCTAGCTACAATTCCAAGTTCTACCTACTTTAGTTCTACTTCCTCTTTGAAGTCCTCTACTCAAAGTATAACTCATACTGGTCTCCCTTAACTCAAGAAACAGTTTAAATAGATAAGGCACTATAGGGATACAGATAATACGATTCCTGACTCCTTTCCAGCACTACTTATTAAGCACTTAAAATATGCTTGGCACAGTGCTAAATACCTTATACATACTACCTAATTTGACCTTTACAAGAAATCTGTGACGCACTATTATAGTATCATTTTACAGATGAAGGGGATGAAGCTCAGTGAGGTTAGATAACTTTCCTGGGACCAGCGGGTAATGGGGCTGCCACCTGTCATTGTACACTACCGCAGTGAGCTGTGAACTGCACAAGTTGTGTTGTTATCCATAGCAGAACTGGTGGGTGAAAACCTAAGATAGTTTGATTCCACAGACTGTGCTCTTAACTGTTACATTATACGGCCTCCCCAAGGATCCAGCTGGCGAGGAGATTACAATCTGAATTCTAGTTGCTATCACACAAGCACATTTTTCAAAACTGTAACCTGAGGTACACTATTAGCAAGACAGAAAATTAGAAATAAAGATATCCAAGGGGCACCTGGGTGGCTCAGTTGGTTGAGCGTCCAACTTCAGCCCAGGTCATGATTTCACAGTTCGTGAGTTCGAGCACCACACTGGGCTCTGTGCTGACAGCTCAGAGCCTGGAGCCTGCTTCAGATTCTGTGTTTCCCTCTCTCTCTCTGACCCTCCTCTGCTCACACTCTCTCTGTCTCTTAAAAATAAATGTTTAAAATTTTTTTTAAAAATTAATATATCCAAAAAAACCTAGGATATATAGATATTATATCCATATCATTTGCTAATAAAACTATTTTTTGAGGCTCTTACTGACTATATATCTAATTTTCCAGAAAGTAAAGCTCAAGTTGGGAACAAAAACTCCACAAAAAAATGCTGAGCTCAGGGCGCCTAGGTGGCTCAGTCAGCTGAGTGTCAGACTCTTGGTTTCCGCTCAGGTTGTGATCTCAGGGTTCGTGAGATTGAGCCCCACATTGGGCTCTGCACTGACATTTGTGGAGCCTGCTTGGAATTCTCTCTCTTTCCCCGTCTCTCTCTGCCCTTCCCCAGCTTGTGCTGTCTCCATCTCTCTCAAATAAATCAACAACAACAACAAACACCTGCTGAGGTAAACACTTACTAGAAAATGCTAAAGGCAACATTAAAAATCAGAACAGTTGATCTTCTTTCCTGTCTTGATTTTTTTCATGTTAAACAAGGCTCCATACCTCTTAGCCACTTTATTTTTGCTTTCTTTCCCTAAAGGCATTGACATTCATTTGCTATTACCCTGTCCTAGTTTCCAGTTTCTACCTCCAAACATCCCTTCATTTGAGCCAGCCTGACATTTTAATGTACTTTTCCCAATAAAAGGTGCTCCAATTGACTGCTGATTTTTCCTTACCAAATTACTGATCCCTCCTTTAGTATCCCAACTTGGTCCGCCCTATTGTTACAGTTATAGTTTTATTATTATGCAGTCAATATGTTTTACACTTCTGTAACTAACTTGTAAGGTAGTGACCCCAATTCAATTAATATTGTACAGGAAAACAATTCAATTAATATTGTACAGGAAAACAAATTTTAAACCTTCATAAAGGGCACTTATAATTCATATATGGCCTATAGTTTGGCTTACTCTGAAGGACTTACATTATTATTGTGAAGATACTCAATTGCTCGAAGGATCTGGAACAGGTATTTTCTAAGTCGTTTACTCTCTAGTCCATGACAATAATGTTGTAACTCATCTAACATTGTATGGTCAATAAATTCAAACACCAAATGAATTTTCTTTTTCTGTCTAAAAACTTCAATCAGATTGACCAGGTTTTCATGATGAAATTGCTATTGACAAAAGAAAGAGATTTTTAATAAATTATTATATGCACAATAATTTGTACATATAACACTTATATAATTTTAAAGTTTATTTATTTATTTTGAGAGAGAGTGCGCATATAAATAGGGGATAGGCAGAGAGGGAGGGAGATCATAACCTGAGCTAAAATCAAGAGTCAGATGCTTACTTAAACAACTGGGCTACCCAGGTGCCCCAAGACCTATATAATTTTAAAAAGCAAAATATTCTTAGCTTCTTTTATTCCATGCATTTCAATAGAAAATTTTCAACTTATTTGCTTATATTCCTATTTTTTAAAACTGCTACACTCAGGGCACCTGTCTGGTTCAGACGGAAGAACATGCAACTCTTGATCTCACAGCCTTGAGTTTGAGCCCCACATTAGGTGTACAGATTACTCAAAAAATAAACCTAAAAAATGCTAAACTATTTCTTAATTAATATATATAAAACAAGAGGAAATATTTTGCCTTACTTGAGGTTGGCATTTGATTGCTTATTAAAATAACTTAAAGTCAATGTACTATAATGCAACTTGGTATGCTGCTACAACATATCTTGCTGTCCTTTAAATTGGTTTGTAATTAAAATTAACATCTGAAATTTAAAATGTTCTTACATTTTCAAGTGAGCATGGATTTCAATGCCACTCAGTATGTGATATGAATTCATAGAAATTATTTTCTTAGTTTGACCCTAAACTCTCAAAAGTAAAACATTAAGTTCCAAGTAGCATAAATTAATTATACCAGAAATCAAAATATCTAGAACCTTTTCAGATATGTGAAAAAAAATTTATAGCTGTAGAAACTCTATAAAAATACACCATTATTTGTGGATATCTTTTTGTTCACTGTCTGTAATAATACTCTATTAAGCAATAAAGCATCTTTTAAACTAAGTAACAATCACTGGTAAAATAACTTCCAAAGGACAAAAATGGTATGTACCAGCTTAGAAAACAAATAAGGACCCAGAGGCTGCTTACTTTAGTTTTTAACACACTGAATTATTACCAAATATTCTCAAATATTTAACATTTTCAAATTACCAAAAACGTTTATTCATTTGGCTAAAAATTGAGAGGTACAGGGGCTCCTGAGCAGCCTCTTGATTTCTCAGGTCATGATCTCAAGTTTCATGAGATCTAGCCTCACATTGTGCTCCGTGCTGACAGTGCATGGAGCCTGCTTCTGATTCTCTCTCTCCCTCTCTCTCTGCCACTCCCTGCTCACACTTGCTCTCTTTCAAAATAAATAAACTTAAAAATATTTTTAATTGAGAGAGATATTTTCAAAGTTAGATTCATTAGAAAACTATGCTTTTATGAAAAAATATTTGCATTTACTCTAATGGCACAATATCAATTTCTTTTACTTACCTGTACTAACACACAAACCAAGGTCCTTAAAATATGACCTAATGAAAAACATGCCAGACACTATGCTGGCAGTAGCAAAAACAATAGGCTGCTTTCGTACATTACTCTACCAATCCTTCAAGTAAGGAAAACTACTGGTTCCCTGTCCAGTCTTTATTTTAAAGGCAAAAGCAGGGGCACCTGGGTGGCTCAGTCGGTTAAGTGTCCGACTTCAGCTCAGGTCATGATCTCACGGTTAGTGGGTTCGAGCCCCGCATCAGGTTCTGTGCTGACAGCTCAGAGCCTGTAGCCTGTTTCAGATTCTGTGTCTCCCTCTCTGTGCCCCTCCCCAACTTGTGCTCTGTCTCTATCTCAAAAATAAAAATAAACATTAAAAATAAATAAATAAAGGCAAAAGCAACAAAGAGTTAATGTGAATTAATAAGCACTACAGAAGATCCACCCAGGGTAAGGAATCAGGTGTTTCTCCGATTAACCATGAAACTCCTACAAATGCTCCACTGCCACTTTTCAAATGCTAGTTTTCCTTCATTATCAGATAACTTTTCTACAGATAGTATCACTAATGACTCTAACTATAATTAACAAAATTCTATGAGAAAAAAATTTAATTCAAATAAGTAAGTCACTATGGTAATCTTTTTAGACTGAAAATGTGAAGTAATCCAAGAACTCTCTCTTGTTGAATTAAACTAAAACTTCTAGAAGAAATAAACCAATGAATAAAAAATTTTTTGAAAAAAAAGAAAGAAGCCAATGAAAATAAATAGCTAAGGTCTCTCAACACAGTTTGCATGATAATAATAAAGTACATTTTCAAATTCATCTCTGTGTTCTTGCCACATATTGGTTTTTACAAAATGATAAAGTAAAAAAAAAAATAATAATCACCTTAAATGTAACAGAGTTGAAGAAAGAGCAAAAGATATTGCCCATGAAAAGATCTCCTTCTGATCAGATTTTCACTTATGATGTACAGCAATTGCCTTACATTATTACTATGTTTTCTATCATCATGAATAGGACTGGAAACACAAAATCATAACATCTTTACTGACTTTACCTTTGCTTTCCACTGTCTAGAAACAGAGCACTTCAACAATCCACACATATATAGATGCCTAATATAGTTATTCTACTTAACAAATTGGAGTGCCTGGGTGGCTCAGTCGGTTAAGCGTCCGACCTCGGCTCAGGTCACGGTCTCGCAGTCCGTGGGGTTGGGCTCTGTGCTGACAACTCAGAGCCTGGAGCTTGCTTTGGATTCTGTGTCCCTCTCTCTCTCTGCCTATCCCCCAGCTCACTCTCTGTCTGTCTCTCTCAAAATAAAATAAAGACATAAAAAAATAAATTAAAAAAAAGACCAAAATGTGAGACCGGCAACCATACAATTCCTAAAACATTAAGCAGTTATCGCTTAGAGATTCCCCCTTAGCAGCATGTTTATGGATCTATCTCCTCAGGCAAGGGAAACAAAAGCAAAGATAAATAAATGGGACTACACCAAAATAAAAAACTTTTGCACAGCAAAGGAAACTATCAACAAAACAAAAAGGCAACCTAATGAAAGGGAGAAGATACTTACAAATGATGTACCGAATAAGGGGTTAAAATCCACCATATATAAAGAACTTACACACTCTAAAGTAAAAACATAATACTATTTAAAAATGGGCAAAGGACCTGAAAAGACATTTTTCCAACCATGACATACAGATGGCCAACAGGCACATAACGATGCTCAACATCAGGAATCGTCAGGGAAATGCAAATCAAAACCACAATGAGATACCACCTTGCACCAATCAGAATGGCTAGCATCAAAAAAGACAAGAAAAAAATAAGTGTTGACAAGGATGTAAAGAAAAGGGAACCCTGTGCACTGCTGTGGGTTGGGAGGGGGGACTATTAATTGGAGCAGCTACTGTGAAAAACAGTATGGAGGTTGCTCAAAAAATTAGAAGCAGAAATACCATATAATCCAGTAATTCCACTATTGGGTATTTGCCCAAAGAAAATGAAAACATTAGTTCAAAAAGATACATGCAAAAAGAAAACAAAAACAAAAACAAAACAAAAAGATACATGCACCCTGTTTATTGCAGCTTATTTACAATAGCCGAGATATGGAAGTAACCTAAGGGTCCATCCATTGATGAATGGATAAAGATGATGTGATGTGTATATATTCATACATACATATATATACACCACAGATTACTCAACCATAAAAAGGAACGAGATCTTTTTTTTTTTTTTTTGAAGTAATCTCAACACCCAATGTGGGGCTCAAACTCATAATCCTGAGGTCAAGAGTCATACACTCTACTGACTGAGCCAGACAGGCACCCAAAAAGAATAAGATATTAACATTTGTGCCAACATAGATGGACCTAGAAAGTATTATGCTAAGTGAAATAAGTCAAAGAAAGATAAATACCATATGATTTCACTTATATGTGGAATCTAAAAACTACAAATCAACAAACAAAAAATCAGACTTAAAAACAGAGAACAAATTGTTGGTTGCCAGAGGGGAGGGAAGAAAGTAGGTGGGCAAAATAAATAAAGGGGATTAAGAGGTACAAACTTCCAGGGGCGCCTGAGTGGCTCAGTTGGTAAGCATCCGACTTAGGTTCAGGTCGTGATTTCACAGTTCATGAGTCCAAGCCCCACACCAGGCTCGGTGCTGACAGCTTAGAGCCTGGAGCCTGCTTCAGATTCTGTGTCTCCCTCTCTCTCTGCCCTTCTCCTGCTCATGCCCCCTCTCCCTCTCAAAAATAAATTTAATAATAAAACATTTTTTTAAAGAGGTGCAAACTTCCAGTGATAAAACTAAAAGGTCATAGACATGAAAATACAGCATAGGGAATGTGGTCAATAATATTCTAATGACATTGGATGGTGACAGAGGATGACTAGATGACTACACTTATCATGGTGAGCACACATCACTAGGTTGTACACCTGAAATTACTATAACATTGTATGTTAATTATACTTCAGTTATAAAAAAGGCAAATATTACAATGAATGACAGTATGTTTTCATCATCACATAAAACATCCAGACTAGGTTGTGAAAGTCGTAAACCTTAAAGCATCTAGACAAATTCCAATAAATAAAATATGTAGATTTAAATTTTTTTAATCACTAGTTTTGTACCTAACCCCCAAAGAATGCTAATTCTCCTTTCTTCACACGCCGGAGTTCTTTCCCCTGGGTTGACCTGTCAGACCCACACAAAATTCTATCTTCTGCCCCTGTCTCTAAAAACACACTGGTCATTTTTACTTGAATATACTCCTGTCACCTCAAATTCAACATTTCTAACAGTGAACTACTTCCCAGACCATCTTTTTTGGGTCTTTCATATTTCCATCAATATGAACTGTTACTGATCTTTAACAATTCTTTTTTCTCCTCCCTTTGCTTCCTTATACATCATTTCATGTCTTCTTTTGCAATATATTCTATTTTAACTTTACATTTCTAACTTTAAATTGCTGCAGTTCAGCAAGGGCTCTCATGATATTTACCAGGATTCTTGAAGTAAATTTATAAGAGACCTCCCTATTTTTTAGTCTTCCAATCTATTCTAAAAAACAGTGCTAGATTAATACGTATAGTTTATTTTGAATTTAAAATATTCCACTTCTGGCAGAAGACATGAAGAGACACTTCTCCAAAGAGGACATCCAGATGGCCAACAAACACATGAAACGATGCTCAGCATCACTCATCATCAGGGAAATACAAATCAAAACCACACTGAGATACCACCTCACGCCAGTCAGAGTGGCTAAAATGAACAACTCAAGAGACT